>CM071868.1:20828978-20866980 GCA_036759665.1 Gynandropsis gynandra | reverse complement strand
GGTCGCAGGGTCGCAGAGGTTCAAGGGTCGTGACCCTTGGACCCCTGCGACCCTTGTTCCTCTGCGATCCTTGTCCCTCTGTGACCATTGGACCCCTGCGATCCTTGTCCCTCTGCGACCATTGGACCCCTGCGATCCTTGTCCCTCTGCGACCATTGGACCCCTGCGACCCTTGTCCCTCTTCGACCCTTGGACCCCTGCGACCCTTGTCCCTCTTCGACCCTTGGACCCCTGCGACCCTTGTCCCTCTTCGACCCTTGGACCCCTGCGACCCTTGTCCCTCTTCGACCCTTGGACCCCTGCGACCCTTGTCCCTCTTCGACCCTTGGACCCCTGCGACCCTTGTCCCTCTTCGACCCTTGGACCCCTGCGACCCTTGTCCCTTGGGGGAACTTCAATACTATCATTTACAAATCATATGAAAAATTTATTATTTATTATTTACAAATACAATTACTTATTTACAAATAATATGAATAATTTATTATACTTACTATTGAATCGGGGGAACTTCAATACTATCATTTACAAATCATATGAAAAATTTATTATTTATTATTTACAAATACAATTATTTATTTACAAATAATATGAATAATTTATTATACTTACTATTGAATCGGGGGAACTTCAATACTATCATTTACAAATCATATGAAAAATTTATTATTTATTATTTACAAATACAATTACTTATTTACAAATAATATGAATAATTTATTATACTTATTATTGAATCGGGGGAACTTCAATACTATCATTTACAAATCATATGAAAAATTTATTATTTATTATTTACAAATACAATTACTTATTTACAAATAATATGAATAATTATTATTTCGTGTCCATCTGCGACCCTTGTCCATCTGCGACCCTTGGACCCCTGCGACCCTTGTCCCTCGGGGGAACTTCAATATTATCACAAATGTTAACCATCCAAATACAAGACACAAATGAAAATCATCCAAACACATCTGAAAATCATCCAAATACAAGACACAACTGAAAATCATCCAAACACAACTGAAAATCATCCAAATACAAGACACAACTGAAAATCATCCAAACACAACTGAAAATCATCCAAATACAAGACACAACTGAAAATCATCCAAACACAACTGAAAATCATCCAAATACAAGACACAACTGAAAATCATCCAAACACAACTGAAAATCAAACACTGTCATTTTTAGGGAAAAACTGAAGCATGGGTAATGCTGAATTATCAAAGATTTCGACTACGAGGTTACAACCCTCGGTTAGTCGATGGTCGAGACAAAACTTTCTCCAACCCCTGCTGATGGAAGCGCCACCACGTGCCACGGGCCTTAGCCGTGCCTCCCACGCCGTGGAGTATCCTAGCATCAGATATACCTTAGACCGTCTATGGCAAAGACCGTTCGACCTCGCAAACCCTATCGGAAGTGTCTGCGACATCCGAAGAAAGGAATAAAAATCGTGAAAATCCTTACCCATGCAAGGAATAAAACCATATTGAAGTCACTTACCACTTCATCTGCGGCCAGATTCGAACGAGTGACTGGTACCACAGTTTCTCGTAAAATCCTTGGAGCAGGAGTGGCGAACTTGACAAGGAAGACCATGTCACCTTCGTGAGTGAAAAGTAAGTAATCCCCAACACTTAAGTCTAGGTCGTTGGCGAAATCTTTCCACCCATCAGTGAATCTGGAGCCATCCAACTTGACATACCATCTTCTGATAGACCCAGTCCATTTAAGCGTTGCTATTTCCCTCGTGTTCCCGTACATGACATCATCGAAAAATATCGTCGGGATGTCCTGTAACAAAAAATGAAAAAACAAGTCAAATCTTTACATTCTCTACGTGTAACATACCGACAGAGAGACTGATGAAGAAGATTACAATGTAGTTCTCTTCCAGATAGCGCGGAAAAATCTCTCTGAAGAAAGAAGGGAACACGAACATTTTCGGAAAAATTGAAGGAACGATAGTAGAGAGAGAGTTTGTGTCGTTATTGTTAAAAAGGAAACGACTGTAATTCGAAAAGACATGACCTGGATATCGAATCGCCGTCAGAGGGGATTCGAAAAGACATGACCTGCAGATGTTATTTTTTAAAAAAATTTCAAATATGATGAAAAGTTCGGCGGGAATTTTGGTGACGGAATTTTCGGCGGGTCGCATGGGTGCCATGGTCGCATATAAGGATCAATTTATGCGAAATCCACGAATTTACGATTACGAATTAATTAATTCCAAATGAGGGTCGCATATATTGATGAATAGATGCGAACTCGGCAAATTTACGGGTTTAAGATGATAAAATGACCAAAACCAAGCAAACAATACATTTATAACGTCAAACTAATTAATTACAAATTAGGGTCGCATGGGTCGCATATATTGATGAATAGATGCGAACTCGGCGAATTTACGGGTTTAAGATGATAAAATGACCAAAACCAAGCAAACAATACATTTATAACGTCAAACTAATTAATTACAAATTAGGGTCGCATGGGTCGCATGGGTCGCATGGGTCGCATGGGTCGCATGGGTCGCATGGGTCGCATGGGTCGCATGGGTCGCACGGTCACATTACATGCAAAATCTACGAATTTACGGGGTTTATAATGATAAACCGTAACAGACCAATCAAAACAATACATTTACAACGTCAATCAATGGTTAAAACAGATTATGACCCATGTGTCCCTATTTGAGTTGTGTATAACCAATGTCTGTGCTACAAAAGCGATAGTAGTGTTTTAAGAACTCGTCGGATGAGTTTGACAAAATTTCGAAAAATACATTCAACATTGTTTTCGAATGTCGATATTATTTATATTATAGTCTATTTTGATCCTAAATTGATAATGACATATTGATAATGGCATATTGATAATGGCATTGGTCGTATGGTCGTATATAATGATCAATACATACGAAATTGACGAATTTACGGATTAACAATGATAAAATGTCGAATGGGTTCTAATTTAATCCATGTGTTCTAATTTAATCCATGTGAGGGTCGCATTGGTCGCATGAGTCATATTTGTTCGCATGAGGTCGCATTGGTCGCATGAGTCATATTTGTTCGCATGAGGTCGCATTGGTCGCATGAGTCATATTTGTTCGCATGAGGTCGCATTGGTCGCATGAGTCATATTTGTTCGCATGAGGTCGCATTGGTCGCATGAGTCATATTTGTTCGCATGAGGTCGCATTGGTCGCATGAGTCATATTTGTTCGCATGAGGTCGCATTGGTCGCATGAGTCATATTTGTTCGCATGAGGTCGCATTGGTCGCATGAGTCATATTTGTTCGCATGAGGTCGCATTGGTCGCATGAGTCATAATGAAGAATTTATCGAATTATAAGGATGAAAGTCCCAAAAACTTTAATCAAAATAATACAAATAATATAGTATTACACAATTACTAACTTACTAAGCTTTCTTTTTTTTTTGAAGTCGGCGTTGTCTCGGTTGTCACGTTCCAAACACTGGCAGTGATGCTGGCTTTTGAAGATGGGGTTTGTAACGATGCAGCAGACGGGGTTTGTGGCGACACAAATGGGTTTTGTATCGACGAAGAAGACGGGGTTTGTGGTGACACAAATGGGTTTTGTACCGACGAAGAAGACGGGGTTTGTGGCGACACAAATGGGTTTTGTACCGACGAAGAAGACGGGGTTTGTGGCGACACAAATGGGGTTTGTCTCGACGCAGCAGACGGGGTTTGTCTTCTCCGAGCCTCACCGGGTCCAGGATAACGATTCACTTTAGGCCTCCCGCTTAGCCTTTTCTGAGACAGTATAGGAGGTTCAAACACATGCTGAGACACGTCAGGGGGAATGTCCCAATCACTGCAATCAGGAACCGGATACACGGTTTCTTGGTAAGCCAAACGCCATGTCTCCCGAAGGTAGTAGTGTGAACATAGATCTGGTATCTTGTCACCTTTACCAACCTTATGTGCTGCCGCAATTGCGTGACTGCATGGATACTTATCTACGTCAAACATTTTGCATTCGCACGTTCTTTTTTGAAGACTCACTACAAATCTTCTACCCATCTCATTTCTCACCTCATACTCATCAGTGAGACTGTTCAATTCAATAACATCATACTTGGATGCCTGTCCAAACCGTGCATGTAACGTTTTCTCAACGTAAGGTGTTAACTTTTGAGAATCATCACCGGTAGCTGCTTCCAACCTATACCTATTGAACCATTCCACTGTCTTTCCCAAACAAACATCTAATAGCCCTAGGATCGACAATTTTTTTGACTTCTTCAACGTTGAGTTTATTGACTCGGCGCCATTAGTTGTTAATAAGTTGTACCGTTCCCTCTTAAATTTGCATCTTGCCCACTTAACGGGATCAAGTTCCTCTTTCTCCAAATACTTTGCAACATTAGGATACCTGGCCTTCAAATCATTCAATAGCACTTCAAATTCGTTCTCCGTGTATGCTGACGCACATCTGAAGAACATTTCCGCCACAGTATCACCCCTTTTCGTCTTTCTACCATGGCCTTTATTGACGTAGCTCTTTATATTTTGCGATATATGACGCGCACAAAAACCATGATCAGCTTCTTTATACACTTCTTTGACTGCTTTGATCAAGCTTTTATGGCGATCAGATATCACAACGACATCACGTCCGTCCGGTACCACCTGTTGCAATCTTGACATAAACCACGTCCATGATTCGTCCTTCTCTCTGTCGACTATTCCCCATGCAAGAGGATATTGGTGATGTTCACCATCTTGCGCGGTCGCCACAATCAATGCTCCCTTGTACACTCCTGTCAGAAATGTCGCATCCACGGCAACCACTTTACGCATGTATTTCCATCCCCTTATAGCCGCTCCGACAGCCATAAAAAGGTATTTGAAGCTTTTCCCATCATTGTCGAACATTAGATTTGCGACAGATTCGGGATTTCTTATATAAAACATGTGCAACCACCCTGGAAGCCTCCTATAATGTTCAAAGTCATCACCACGAATATCCTTTTGAGCACCGCATTTGCCTCTTAATGCCATCAAATACGATACATTGGCACCATATTTTGCTTTTACACGAGCCATCAATTCTTTTGCTGGAGGTGTTTCATAACTTCCGGCAAATTCCTCCTTCAAATAATCCTTAACCATTTGCGCTGTACCCTTTGTAGCTTCGGTGCGTTTACATACAGGTGAACAATTATGAATGGGATGATGTGTTCTCACACTAAACCGTTTGGAATTCGGGATTGCTGCCACACGTAATTTCCATTTACAACCATTTCCGGAAAACTTGCATCGTACTTCCCACAGCTTCGTATCAGATCTCAATGTTGTATATCTAAACGAAGCTTCGATTGAACCCTTCCTTACAAATGCCTGTACATGCTTCTTGCTATCAAACTCTTGCCCAATTTTAAGATCCAATCCATCTCCGAACTCGAAGATATTATTTTCGCCATTGTGAACAACCATTTGCGAGTTGTTCTCACCATCACCATACTTATGCTCTGCTCGCACATCAGAAACAACTTTATTCTTGTCACAAGCAACTCCATCAACTACCACAGTCATGGCACACCCACATTCTTCTCTTAACCCGCTTGTATGTTCACTATCAGAATCATCCGAATCCAAAATATCTATTGTCTCCGGATTACTCTCATCAACTCTACTTTTATCTAGATCTACAATAACACAGTCATCATAATCTACAACACCTCGATCCTCACCTTCTTTAGCAATGCTTCCAAAAGCCGGAATTAGAGGCTCAATTTCCCTCTCAAAAGCAGGAATTAGAGGCTCAATTTCCCTTTCAATTTCGATTTCACAATTCACACCTGCCGATTCTATCTCCACATACAGCAGTGGTCGAATTCCTCTTATGCGATCGAACAGATAACAAATAAGATGTTTGTCATTCATTATATATGTCGGCTTCCTATTTTCACAAATATTGGGCAAATAGCTTAACTTCAACTTCGTTGTATTATTATCCACCATCATCTCTGCGCATAACTCATCAATCAGTTGCTGGTATGTCAGACTAACCGGAGGACATAAGAAAAATACTCTCTGGTTTTCCTGAACTCTACCAACCCATTCAAATTCTCCATTTGGGTTTTTTTTCCCATTTACCATCATACAAAAAATAAATCAGTGTGATTTTCTCATCCGCCGTATCCATTACACCTGTAACAAAAACATAAAAAGAGGGGTAAATTCCGTGACCCACAGCGACCGTGCGACCCTTGGACCCCTGCGACCCTTGGACCCTTGCCACCCTTTCAACCCTTTGCGACCCTTGTACCCCTGTGACCCTTTCAACCCTTTGCGACCCTTTTAACCCTTTGCGACCCCTTTCCCCTGCGACCCCTTTACCTCTGCGACCCTTTGAACCCTTTGCGACCCCTTTACCATGCGACCCTTGGACCCATGCGACCCTTTGAACCCTTTGCGACCCCTTTACCATGCGACCCTTGGACCCATGCGACCCTTTGAACCCTTTGCGACCCCTTTACCATGCGACCCTTGGACCCATGCGCCCCTTTGAACCCTTTGCGACCCCTTTCCCATCCGACCCTTGCACCCCTGCGACCCTTTGACCCTTTGCGGCCCATTTACCCTTGGACCCCTGCGACCCTTTCACCCTTTTCGACCCATTTACCCTTGGACCCCTGCGACGACCTTTGATCCCTTTGACCCCTCGATGAGACTGTGACCCAGTGCGACCGTACGACTCTGTGACCCACTCTGTCACCTTTGACATTGCAATAGACACAAGAGAAACACGAAAAACTCACTATACACACCTGGTTTTTCTGCGGAACGTGCTTAATTGCAAGCTTCTTTGTTGACAACAAAGGATTTCAACCTATTGGCAGTGAATCTGATGCCGATTGCAAGCTACTCTCGCCGAATCTGTTGTGGTGTGGGGGAACAGTAATTTTCGCGCGAGAATTAGAGGTGCTCTAGAGGAGAGAGAAAAAATGTCGTAAAGGGTAACATGGGATTATCAATATTTTAAGGGTAGATTTGAAGTTGAAACTTTTTTTTTCAGCCAAGGGTATTTTTGAAGCACTTTAGCCCTACAGGGGCATTTTTGATAATCCCCCTCTTCTTCAAAGTCTCTTCTTCAACCTCAATTTTACTCCAAAATTATTTAATTCATTCCAAAATTATTTAATTCATCAATAATTAAATCCAAATATGATATAAACACAATAGATCGACTCTGATACCACTTGAAGGAATCCGATTTCACCTAATTCGGATTCCAAAAGCCCCAAAACTCTATTATGAATTATATCAAGATTTGAGAAACTCAAAACAGAAGATCGAGATAAATACCTGGATTTATGATTCACAATATGCAGCGGAATAGATCTTCTGATTCTACGTGCAATAACTGTAGAACTTGATACTGATGAGATGTATCAAGAAGACTGAGATTCTCTGAAAGTTTCTGTAAAATGTTGTGATAGAAAATGAATCCACACTTTTAGAAACCAAATGAATCTCATTTATATAGGCACGTGAACCAGGGACCATAAACCGACAGGTAACCGATTAATTTCGGTTCTCAATTATATCGTTTAATTTCGCCCATCATGAAATATAAACGATACTATCAAAGGTCTCTATACATATAATCCTTCCCATTCAATTCAATACCGATGTCCAATCAATTAAACTTAAATCCGATCACATTTAATTTGGACTAAACCGAATGACAACACTTATTCCAAAATTATTCACATATATAAGTCCACAAATATAAGATTAAACCCAAAAATCTTACATTATTTCCTTTCATTTCGAGTGTTTCTCTTCTATTTTCGTGAGTGATTTCTTTCCATTCTCGAGTGATTTTCTTATATTTTGAGCGGTTTGCAGCAATTTTCGAGCGATTTCCAACAATGTTTCAGTCATTTTCAGTGATTTCCAGCGTTTTTAGCAATTTTCTAGTGATTTTTGGCGATTTCCGGTGATTTGTAGGTGAGTTTCAGCGATTTCGACCGTTTTCCGGCGATTTCTGACAATTTCCGGCGATTTCGACCGTTTCCGGCGATTTCTGGCAGTTTCCGGCGGTCGCACTGGGTCAAAGGGTCGAAAAGGGTAACAAGGCCGAACTGGGTCGGACTGGGTCGCACAGGGTCGCTGGGTCTGCTGGGTCGGACTGGGTCGTAGGGTCGGACAGGGTCGCTGGGTCGCAGGGTCGGCTGGGTCGGACTGGATCGCAGGGTCGGACAGGGTCGTTGGGTCGCAGGGTCGGACTGGGTCGTAGGGTCGGACTGGATCGTTGGGTCGCAGGGTCACAGGGTCGTACTGGATCCCTGGGTCGCAGGATCAAACTGGGTAGAAGGGTCGCAAAGGGTATTTTAGGAATTTTAGCATTTATAAGAGTATTTTTTAAGCGAATTTTTTTTTCGAAAAGGGTATTTTTGAAGCCTTTTAGTCATATAAAACCATTTTTGAAGTTACCTCCTTAAAATGCTTGAAAGAAACCATATTTGAGGAAATGGTTTAAAGAATCTCAAGTGTTCCAATTTTGCAATTCTAAAGAACTATGACAAATGGGAAAACATGTGGGGCTGGTTTGTAATATTTGAACAATATAGGAAACGTTTGTAGGTTATCAACATTTGTTGAGGCAATTAGTAAATAGAAAATTTTCTGGAACTTATAGAGAAACCCCCAAATTGTGTCGCTTAGGGTTTCTGGTATAGAGCGCAATGTCGACGGGGAAGCCAAAGCAAGGGGAGACCCGATTGGTGGTGGCTACGACAGCTGCGGCAATGAAGGAGAAGCAGAATGCGGTGATGGTTCCGACGGCGCATGGAGGCTCGACGGAGATCGTGGAGTATACACCGCCGGTGTTGCAGGAGGACGAGGATCTGGAAGTGAAGCTCCGTCGAATCATCGAGAACGTTCCCGTTCGCGTCAGCAATACTTCTGGTAGTTCTGCTGGTTCTGGCTCTGGAGATTTCCACCAGGTAAATCGGTTCATTGAGCTTAATACAATGATATCCGGAGCAATGTGATTATGATCGTTACTCGAAAAACGGATTCGAATTTGATATGCTAATGACGGGTTTAGTGGGTGGATCTTAAAGCTGTAGAAAGTGTAGTCTTCAATGTCTGGAAACTTGGTCCATGATCTTGGCAATATTTTGTTTTTCTTCTCGAATCGCAGTTGTTTGCTCTTATCATAAACTGCGAAACGAGGTGATTCTCGAGCTATTACAACATTGATGGAAACCCTTGTCTCGAATCAAGTTCGTGTAGTTTTTACCTTTGATCCTTTGTATTTCGGGAAGTTGGATCTGTGGCTCCTGATGTTGTCTGCTTACACAATGTTGTCGTGGCTTGTTAATATTTGCTTGGGCTTGGACTTAGCTTGGGTTGATAAGGTTCTTTTCAGCATTCTTAGGAGGAGTTTCATCCCAAGAGTAGTTGGTGTTCGATGTTATGGATGTGTTCTGATTATATGACTTGAGTGATTTAGGGTTTAAGTTTCACAATCGAATTTGTCTCTGTGGTTACTGACCGTTTGACAAAGGTATTTGGTCATGACTTTTGTCGAACGGTCTTCCGAAACTTGCCTACATACCTATTGCTTATATAGATATTTGCCAGTCCTCACATTATATTGTATATATCAGCTTCGCTTATATTGATTCAATCCTTTCCGTGACAGTACCGGCAAATGAGACGAAAAGAGCAAGACCGGCTTGCGAGGATGGAAGCTGACTACCAGAAGCGAAAAGAGCTTGCAGAATTCAATGTGAGAAGGGAAGAGAAACTGAAAGCTGCAGAGGAGAAGACATTAAAGAAGCGTTTGAAACGGCAAAAGAAAAAGCAGAGAAAGAAGGAGAAGAAGAGTAAACCGAACTCTGATGGAGGAGAACAACAACAGCCCAAGGATTATGTTTCCTCGGATGACAATGAAGAAGACTCAGGAAGCGAGAATGGGACAGTAGAATGAGCAGAACTGATTCACATATCATCTGATGAAAGCTTCTGCCTGAGATCATTAATCCAAGTACGGGAGGGGAGGGTAGGAGTTCATAGCACTTGTTCATGAACCTAAGATGCACTTGGCAATCACAGACTGGAGATGCATTTCGATACCTTTGTTTTATAGAATGGAGCAGACTGGTGAAGGGAACAGCGGCCCCCATTGTAACTTCGGTTTGAGAAAGTAGTTTGCTTCAGTCGAATCCATTGAAGCCTGTATATCATGGTAATTTCTTTCTAGTTTATAAAAAGAGGGATTTGTCTATGCTCTTATTAACTACATTTCTTACCACAAGCAAGCGCCTTACAAAAAGAGGGATTTGTACTTATCAATTTGAATTACTATCGAATCTGTATAAATTTGTTTTTTTTTTAATTTCATTTAAAGACGTGCGATAAAAATCGTATATCAAACTTAAAAGCATTATTGAAAAAACATTTTAGTATTTGTAAAATTTAATTCATTCGATTTTAAAATAATAAAACAGTCACTTTTCCTTCGTGAAAAAAAAACGGATTCAATGTGCCAACGACATCATATGCTCTTGAAGAAAAAAAAAAAAAACTTCCGGAATTGGAGTGATCGCTGCAGCTCTTCTCCGTTGTTCACTCCCTGCTTCGAAGCCCTAGCTCACCATGGGGAATCTATTCCTTCTTCTCACATTTCTGTTCTTCAAGCCCTTGGTGTTGGCTCAGGTCCCTCTCTCTCTCTCTCTCTCTCTCTCTCTCTCTCTCTCTCTCTCGCTCTCTTCAATCTTTATACGAATCCTCATGTTTCATGTATACGTGCGCATATACATGTTCGTGAATCATTTTGTTTGCATATGCGTCTACGGTATATAGTTTGTAACGATTCACATTTACGCGGATTAAGTAGCGATAGAGCTCTGCCTGTATCGCGCCGATCATTCATCGACTTGTCGTTTGATTGTCCTCTGTTCTGATCGGATTTTTGCTCGAGTGATTACGATTTTCAGTCGTGTTTTTTATTTTTTTGCAGTTGCGGATTTATTGCTGTGGAGGAATCGAAAAAGAGCTGCTCTTCTGCTAGGATCAGCTACGCTGTTTTGGTTCCTCTTTGAGAAAGCCGGATATAATTTCCTTATCTTTTGTAGTGTTCAGCTTCTCTTCGTCGTAATACTCTTCCTCTGGGCGAAATCTGCATCTCTTCTCAACAGGTAATTCCATTGTTCATCTGCAGTTGTTCATGAATAATAATAGTTTGCATGAAGTCTCTCCAAATTATAATGTGCCAAATTGTTTTGGGCAATCTAGTGTTACTACTCTTCCAATTTCATATATTTTTTTTCGAGATCTTCAAATTTATCTGTTACTTCTGTGGATTAGTAACGTTGATTAATATGTGGGAGAACAGGGTATATCCGTAGCGGTTTAAGCAACTTCTCCCTGCCTTTGAACTGTTCATCCATTGGTACGGTGGCTAGCAGTCCATCATTTTTTCCAACAAATACGGGGATTCTTGTGTAAATTTATGAATTTGGAGAGGAACTAAAGTTAAGGAGAAGGGTAAAGGAAGATATAAGTCCTTTCAGGGCGAAGAATATCACATTTGATACCTGTTATGCAGAATATAAACCTGACAATCACTCCATGCAAATAGAAATACTTGTAGTACCATTACTTGGCGTAAATCAAATGTCTCCTTTATGTACCTTCAGACCTATAACTCTACTTCCTAAGCTGGAAATCTCTGACGCATCTGCTCTCAGGGGTGCTGATGCTCTACGTGTCAAGCTAAATCATGCTTTTACAGTAGGCAGAAATAAGATTCTTTTTTTCAGGTCACAAATTGTCCAGGTTGTTTCGGATTTCTATTTAGTTGATCCTAATAAGCTAAATCATGCGTTTACAGTAGGCAGAAATGCGTTTCGTATCTCGTTGCACATTGCTCTTATTTAATCACGTTTCTGTTTCTGTGATAAGTGGCCGTACGTAGATGGTTCACACAATATTATAAAGCTTGAACACAACGGTCGTCCATTTCTAGCTTCTGTTCATCATCCACTCAATATATGCGCTTTTACCAGTGTCCACTGTGATTAAAACGGGGAAACTGTGGAGTCAGTAAAACGACACATAATTGGAGGTCTCAGGAAGCTTCATTTTGACACATGGATGCGGGGTGGGTAAACCATGCATTTCTTCCGCAGAACAAAGGTATCGCCAATGTGTAGCTTCAGGGACTTTATGCCATTTTGTTTTTCTGCCTGTTTCGACGAAGCTTCATCATGCCTACTAATCGGTAAATAGGTTGTCTTTTGAATACAAAAATTTCGCCTGTTTGTTTCTGCCATTCGGTGGTGGGTGAAGATGGAGGTTTAAGTCTCGGACAAAGTACATAGAAATTGATCACTCCACAACCATGGCAACCAAAAACGAGGAACATTCTTCTCATTGTGCTTTTGGTGATTAATGAATACAGGAAGTTTCTTCTGAGCAAAGCGGTGGAATACAAGGTGTGATTAACAGACCAAAAGAAAAGGGTGAAACTTATACAATCTTGGGAACAAAGACAGGTTCTGAAACGGGCAATGTTACCGACCGAAGCAGCTCTATCGAGCAGACAAGGCCAAGGAAATGAGAGAGTATGGTGTTCGCCGATGCCTGCACAAGTCCGCTCCATATCAACATTACAATTCAAGGATATTGGGGTTCAAAATACTTGGAAATGTTAAGAGTGTGACAAAGAGGCAAACAAAATGCCACTACTCTGAGTACCTGGACGAGGAAGACATCAAGAGCGAGAACAGGGCTGTAGCCGGGGGAGACTCCCTGATAGAAAGGGTTTGCTGAAGTCGTGAGAGCTTTTGCAACTAAGAATCCCACCGTGGCTTGCATCCCGAGAATCGCTGCACCCATCCCCAAAAGATTCACCACAATCCCACTTTTCAGACCTCTCACAACATCAGCTCGTGGTGGAGCCTGAAACATCAACCGACATTGAACTTTATTGTCATACAGACACCATTGAGAACAGTAATAAAAGTAACCCTGATGGTTCTCTCTAGTTTGAGGTAGCTCTGCAACTCAACATGACCATATAGCCAGTTTAAACCAAAGTCTGGGCACCCAGATGCTACTCTTAAGCTCTCATCTCAGTCTCGACTGTGTCTCCATCGTAACAAGGATTCAACAGCTAATGTCAAGAATAATTCTACAAAATATGAAGACTCAAAACTGTATATACTGGAAATGAATTCAATTCATCAAACTGAGAAACAGACCAAGAGCCTCTACGGTTCAAATTCAGAACATATTCTGGATCCCTTGCTGCTTCTACCACCTTTCATACTTAATCAGATCAGATTTTATGCATTGTCTCATTTGAGTTAGTATTTCCACAGAAGGCAATCTCTAGCTTATTTGCTATACAGCACATCTCTGAATTACGCTGATAATTGAAATTCACAGTCGAAATATACCTTGGAAGGGTCCACAGCAGTTCTACGGAGCCTCTCCGAGAGCCGAATATACCCAAAGGACCAAAATACCGACACAAATGCAGCTGCGATCCCACCAGCTGTCGAGTAAAAGGTAGCAGGCGAAGTGGGTGTTCCCGTTACAACCACGGAGAAGGATAGAATGACAGCCGCCACCACAGTGCACACTAGCTGCCCCCAGAACCCAAAACTCCCCAGCCTCTTCAAGTACCTCGATGTCTTCTCCAATCTCTTTGCAACCTGCGAACCAAACTAGTACCATGAAAATCACTCTCAATCTCCTACGATTCTCTATAAGGAAGTATGGTGTCTCACCCGTTCTGTAGTACCGAGTCAATATCGTAATCAGTCACTAGCATTGAAATAATCTAAAAGTATGTAATTATCCAAACAGATTATTCAAACACTCAAGGAACCTCAGTAGAACCAAATTGCTAGCCATTTCCTCAAATCAGAAGCTTGGCAAGAAGAAATTATAAATTTACACCTGAAACCCAGGAAACCCTCACTTCCTAAACTATCATCCTCCAAGGCTATCCAATTCCAAGAATCTCGCTTTCCCAGATCATTGCTATGGCCACATTTTACTTCCAATTCAGCTACCGTAAATCGAATTAGCCGTAATTAAGATTCAAACTTAAAAATGAAATCGAAGGTGAAATATAGAAATGAGAACCTGAGCGAGCTTTGTCTTGTCAACCTCAGACTCAGCGGCAACGGAAGCAGGAGACGCCATAGATGAGGACGCCGCCGCGGATGCCGAAAAATTACGTTTCAAGCATCGGATTTGAAACCTACATAGAGGCAGAAACGGCGGAGATAGGGAGGAGGAGGAAGCTGTGGAGCTGCTCTTGAGCGGAGAGAGCGGATTTGAAGCCGAAACGAGTGGATCAAACGAGAACGGGAGGCGAGCGGAGAGGCATTTTCGGCGGAGAACGTGCGGAGAACCTAGCCGTATCGCCTCCGCGAATATTCCAGAGCTAGCCGCCGGCGAGAGTAGTGATCGCATTTCTACGAGTTTAGGCTTCTCCGTCACAGAGTGACCAACCTTTTATCTTTCTGGTTCGGGTGACAAATTTTTCCTTCATTTCTTTTTTCTTTTCATAGTATTTCTGATATATTTTTTAATCTCCATTTAAACAGTCGAAATCGAAAATAATACTTTTAATCCGATCACTCGTCTTTAATCAGTTAATATCTTGAAATTTATTTTCACTGGATGAAGATCCTTGTCTCGCACGGTTTTTTATTGTTTGTAATATAAATTTTTAATATCTCAAATATATGTATTAATAAAATTTATATTATTAATTCACATAAAATAATATTATTATTTGTAAAATAATTTTATCTATTAATTTATATTAATTTGAATAGATAACCTAATAATATAATATAATATAGCGCAAATAAGTCCAATACTTTATTTATAATTGGTTCCATTTAATAGAAAATAACATAAAATTAATAATTTTGTATAAATTATTTAATATATAGATAGATTAATTTAATTTAATTGATATAAATCTAATAATCTTTTATTGAATACATATATTATTATATAGTTACTTATGATATATATAGATATATTCAAATTAGATGAATTTTAAATGAAAAATTATAAATTAGATGATTTTCTTTAACAAAAAAAAGTGAAACATAATTTTTAATTTACTAAAGAAATTATAGAAATCATATAACAAAACGGTATATGTTAATCCTTCCATATTGACCAATACATTAATTTACTTCTATAACTATGGCTCTTCTTCATCTCCATCTTCTTTAACTTTTTCTATCTCATTAATCTCTTTAACATTTTCTCTCTTATCAACAAAACAGACATTGCTGAAGAAAGATTTTCCCTTGAATTAAAAAAATCATCATCGGATGTTCCTCCATTCAAATTGGCAGACCCACGTTGCATGTCTTCGTAGTATGTTATCGGGTGATCTGTGGAGATGTCGAGGAGAAGGTTGTTCTTGAAGTTTACCCACACCACAACTCTTGCACCTTTGTATGGTTTGACAATAGAGAGAAGAAGGTTCATTAACCAGAATTGTGTAATAATGAAGATCAGGGCCGTGCCTGAAGTATTGGAGGCCCCAAGCGGAGATAAAAAAATGGTGCCCCTTGTCTTTTACAGAAACTAAAATATCAAGATAATAAATAAAAATGTGATTCCATTCACAACTCGAGTCACTACACATAGTATAATAGTTCAAAAGGTTAAACTAATACTAGTACTACTGAAATCGAACTCTCCGGAAAAAAAATTAGGTTTAGGGATAAAAATTAGGTTTATTTCTTTTTTTTGAAAAAAAAATAAAAAAAAAAGAAAACGGTGCCCCTGCACCTGCTGCGGATCGAACTCGAGACCAGCCGTAAATGACGACACGCAACAACCACCACACTACGATACATCCTTGTATCTGGTGGTGCCCCTAAAATCAAATATTATTGTGGTGCCCTAGGCCTGTGCTTGGGCTGCTTGTGCTCAAGCACGGCCCTGATGAAGATTGACATAATCATTTCACTTGAACGGTACCTTGCATAATAGCCGCCTTCGATATCGTTATTAACGTCGTAAAACAAACCACGAAAGTACACAAAGATAGACTGTGGAGTCTCTGGAGGAATCAGGTGGGCTTGCATCTTCTGAGGAGGTGCATAAGGGGGAATGGCGATCGAGCCTTCGTTCAAGCAGCATGGTTCATCTGACCAAATATCTGTACCAATGTAGCATGTTGGAGTAGTGGAAGAATTCCTCTTTCAATGACTTTCTTCTCCTGTTTACCATCATATAATTCATTGCCATATTCACAAGTCGATCTAGATGGATCTACCAAATATCAGTATTAGTTCATCAACTATCAAGTGTTCATTAAAGAATTCGTTAATCAGGTGGTCTCCACGTATTGATTTTGATTTGATGCATCCATATTCAAGCACATCCCCACATAATACATCAAATAATATGATCTTACTGATTGTTGAGAAATTCTTACCTGATAAATGAAGCAGGCTCCAAAGTCATGAGGCACAACCAAGAAGTGATATGTGTCTTCTGTTCGATTCCAAAAGAGCCAATTTGTCGAGATCAACTTTATGGCACTCAGCATCATTCATGGTAATTTATAAGGCAATGGCAAGCTACTCAGGTGAGGTCGCAAGTAAGGTATATGGACGTATAAAACCAATAAGCTTCTGTAGGATTGAGTGTCCGAACAGAGCTAGATAATAGGAACTTGTATTAGAGTGTTAACATATTTTGTTAGACTGTTAAGTTAGTTATTCTATATTTGAATGTATAAATACAAACGTTCATCCTCATAATAAGATATCAGACAATTTTCTCTCACATTTCTCCTCTTTCTCGTCACTTTCTCTGTACACAAACACACATTCTTCATTTTTGATATGGTATCAGAGCATTTCCTTGCTTTCTGAACCGATCTTTTCATCTGATTCTCGTGGTGATTCTTTTGTTGCGCGTGGTTCACCTTGTCGGTGACTCTTTGTTCATTTTCCAATTTTCTTGGCGGATTTTCTCGGGAAAATGACTTCTTCATCTGTTGATTCTCCCAATTCTGGAGATTCCTATGACAATCCTTACTGTCTTGCTATGACGATCACTCCAATCTGCATTTGGTGTCTAATCGACTTAATGGCTCTGAAGATTACAACTTATGGCATCGATCTATCACCATGGCATTGGAAAGTCGAAACAAGCTCAGATACATTGATGGAACGCTGGTCAAACCTCCAGATGATGATCCACAAGCTCGTCTGTTGTTGCGCAACAATGTTGTGGTTAGTTCCTAGATTCACAATTCAGTCTCGAAGAATATTTCTCCTAGTTTGTTATACATGAAGACTGCTAGGGAAATGTGATTAGATCTTACCTCTAGGTTTCAATAAAACAATGCTCCTCATTTGTATAACATCAAGCAGAAAATGAGAAATCTTTGAAAAAGGTGCTTTTGATGTCACCGCTTTTCACACTAAGTTGAAAACTATATGGGAGGATATTAAATATGTTGAAACAATACCATTCTGTGAGTGTGGTCGATGCACTTGTGGAGTATATCAGCGCTGGAAAGAACTCTTTGAAAATGATTTTGTCATTGAGTTTTTGTTTGGCCTAAACGATTCGTTTGACCCCAGAGTTGATCAAATTCTGATGACGGACCCCAGAGTTGATCAAATTCTGATGATGGATCCTCTCTTGTTAGCCAACAAGAACGGAAACGCCATATAAGGCCTTAAAACAATTCTGATGCTGTTGTCTTCCAATCATCATCTGATGAGATTGTTGTTGCAGTTTCTAGCATCACCTACAAACAGAAACATAAGCCTCTCTGTACTCATTATGGTTTATATGGTCATACAATGAACAAATGCTACAAACTTCACGGCTATCCTCCAGGTTAAAAAGTGCCAAATCACTCTCACGATCAACACAAGTCAAGACAATAACCAATGTCTCAGAAATTCAATATTCCACGAAATATTGTTGCTTCTATGCTTACATATTCTTCTGATGTTGTGTGTAAGAATCGGGCTGTGGACATTCAACAGATTCATAAACTCTTTTCTCAATTAGGAAGTTAAGTCAGTGTTTCAACTCCTACAATCACTGCTCAAAGGGCAGCGAATAACACTACAGAAACAAGTTCATCTGGTACTGTTCTATCCTTTGACTGCAACTCTGGAGCATCTAATCATGTATGCTCAGATATACAAGTCTACATGGAGACTCATATTCCTCCCACAAAAGTGACTTTGCCTAATGGTAACAACATTTTAATCTCGATGGTTGGTACTATCAAACTATGTGATAAGATAACTCTCGCTAGTTCTTTTTATCCCCTCTTTTACTTTTAGTAACCTAAGCATCAATGCCTTACTATGGAACAATAACTTCCATATCTCGTTTTCCCCATCCTCTTGTTTGATCCAGGATTCTACTTGGGGTTAGGCGATTGGAAAAGCTAAACTTCTCCACAACCTTTATTTCCTCGAACAACAATTCCAAGAGTCTACATCCTCCATGATCAATGCCTTTCATACCGACACTTCTCTCTGACACCAAAGTCTTGGTAATGCTTCTCTCCCTTGTATAGAAGCTCTCTCCTTGGCTAAATGTTCAGAGATTCCTCATTGTAATGTCTGTCATTTAGCAATACAGAAACATCTTCCTTTTGAATCGAATAATCACATATTAGACACACCTTTCTCTCTTTTACATATTTATATAAAGGGAACCTTTTCTGTTGTTTTCGTAGAAGGTTTCTGATGCGTTATCAAAGTCAAATATTTAACCTAAACTACCCGCAAATGTACAGCATGTGTGTAATACTTTAAAACACTAAGAATTCAATTTTAAACCCTCAAAATAATGATTCAAAACCATATAAACATAAATTTAACATTTAAAATAATTTAGCCTGAAAAATAATCCTAATAATGAATAGATAAATTTAACAGTGAATGAAGTCTACAAATATATCTCTTGCACATTATATTTGAATATTTATATTAGATAAATATTCACACACAATAATCAATATATTGTAAAAAAGTAATAGTTTGGTAGGTATAAATCATTATTATTTAATAAGTTTGATTAAATAATAATATAAAACTAACTGTGCAAGCAGATTATTTGAAATTCATTTTTATTTATTTAAATAAGGAGTCCGCATTTTATTTGGGAACTAGCAAAGCACTCCTAAAAAAACCAAGCAAAAGAAAGTCCTAATCAAATAATTAAAAAAAAAACCTAAAGATTCCAAGTCTAACAAAGAGCTTCAACAGCGAGCCTCCTAGCAAGGCCGTGTCAGTCAGCAGCTCCAAACATTTCAGCTGAAACATGGATGGAACAAGTCTCTTTTCCAACACATTCCTTTGTGAGAATGGCTGCAGCGTCATTGCTTCCTTCGCAAGTACCCTTCTGAAAAGATCCACAAGCTCCTGCTGGGTTCCCAAAGCTAGCAAATTTGATGGCAGAAATTGGTTTGCCTTTACAGGAGAGTTCCACAACGTTGTTCTCGTATGCATTTGCGCAGACGCTACCAACAGTTACGGTCTGGAAGTTGACGAGTGAAGGATTGCCTCCAATTTCTTCAACAGAACCAACAATTTCTTCAAAGAGAACCAACGTGTTGTCTCCATCGGAGTTCAAAAAGGAGCGTGGAACATGGTACCTGAAAGAAACCCAAGTATATTTGAAATTGAGAGAACCATGTTGAGATTTGATAAGAGATTTGGAGTCTTTTGTTACCATCTTTGGGTGGGTTGGCCACAGTTGGACTGGCACTTCTCACTGCCATAAGAGCCTCTGTAGTCACAAACAGAGGAGCATCCATCCTCGCCAGCAAGGAAACTCGGCCAGTAACGTCCAATGTTGTTACCATTGATCCATGCTGTTCCCTTTCCGAGTCCCAAAAGGTCCACCACAACTGGTTCTGTTCCAAGAGGAGCCTTGAAAGTGGTCTGATAAAATAACAGAGACAAAACCAGATGATTCAGACCAAACATTCGACCATTTTTATATATTTTGTTTGGTGATGTTTGTGAACATTAATTACCCTGAACCATGTCATCATTCTGTTGATGGGAATACTCTCCTCTGACCATGTAGAAGATGCCTCTGAACTGTAGAGCTGGTTTTGGAAGCCGTTCAAACCGGTCTTGTAACTCCATTTGTGACCAGACAAGTTCTTCACCACTGTCTCATCTCCATTTCTTCCCACAATTTCAACTGGTCCTGTAATTCCAGCTGCTCCAGTATCGAAGAAAGCTCCATAGTTCTACTCGAGGGGCAAAACAAAAGTCATTTAAACATTATATATCATGTCTTGGAAGCACAGTATATATCATCGATCACTGCATTCTGCTTAAACTTACCCGGAACCCAACAGTGGCACTGAGCAGAGTTATCTGGTTGACACCGGGTCTGAATTTCGCGTTTTGCTCAAAAACATAGGTGAAGGCTCCATCCTTAGCCCATTGAGAACCTGCGGAAGAAAGAAGCAGAACCCCATGCGTGTTCGATGAGGATTCTAATTCATAAACGATACAACTTAAGATCATATTCATTATCCTCACCGATGTGCTCTCCATTAACAAAGACATGAAGGACGTGGGCGGTGCTATTGATGCGAATAGACATGTTCGTGGACCAGACAGGATCGTTCTCTTTCAGATGAAGCTTAGTCATGTACCAGAGGTAATCACTCTCATCGTTCGCCATGTCTTTCTGGTCAAACAACTGGTTCATAGCTTCTTCACCCTTTCCTTGCAAGAGCATGCGATCCATAACCTCTGGTCTCCACGACCATTTCAAAGACAAAGGCTCATCTTCAGCTTTGTTGGGTTGCTTCACCATCACGGTCGTCTGAGTGTTCACCTGAAACCCACAAGATCAAACGTTAGATATTGTCCATAAAGTACATAACTTGGAATCTATTGTTAAGACTTCAGACCTTAGCAGTGTTGTAAGTCTCAGTTTTGCAGTCAGGTAGAACACTGACAGACCAAGCAGGAACAGTGTATTCAGTTCCTTGGAAACTGATTGTAGCATCAGAAGATGCGTTTGCATTGCCCAGGAAGCAGCTTGATCCTTCCTCAGTCGCGTAAATCGTAGCCTATACATAAAAATAAATAATTCATTGTAATTAAAAAAATATACCATAACAATAAAAATACAAAATGATAAAAAAAAAAGACAGATAAAGTAGTAGTGTTACAGTGACAGAATTCTCGAAATCCACGGTGGATATGTTCCCATGGGTAAGGGTTTTCTCCATGGAGTGAAGAACATCATGAAGTTGCTTCAAATGACCATATTTTGGTTGATTTAATTCACCTAATTTCAAGTTATTCATAAAAAATATTAATTCATTCTATAAAAAAACAACCATTTAACAATATATATATATATATATACATATATAGAATTAGAATGATAGAAATACCGAATTCATCAAGAGGAGCGTTGTAATCGTAAGTGGTCGTGATGTACGGACCACCTGCAGTTCTGCCAAAGTTGGTTCCACCATGGTACTGAAAATAAAAATATAAAAATGTTAAAATAATCATTTTATGTTATTATTGAAACCAAATCAAATAAAATTTTATTTTAAAATTGATAAAAAAACGATTAGAAGAATAAAATGAGACAAACCATGTAGTAGTTCTGGAATGTTCCACCTCTTTGGAAGAATCTTGCAACAGCGAACGCGAGATCTTCTGCTGTTCTGTAAGGATCTTTGCCTCCCCAGTTCTTGAACCTATAATTTATATATTAGTTAAACTTTTAAAGCATTTCAGAATCTTAAATAATTGTTTTTCTAAAATGTATATAAATTACAATAAACTTAATCTAAATATAAGGAAAACAAAAGGACTAACCAGCCGGTCCAGTTCTCGGTCCACATCTTAGGAGTGTTGGGATTGTTGGGTTCGAAATTGTCACAGTAGAATCCATTGCATGTGTTCAACTAAATTTATATTTTTAAATTTCAATATTAATGAACATTTAAAATTGAATAACTCAAAGAAAATAAAAAAATGAAAATAATTATTTTCATATAACTATAAGGAAAATAAAGTCTAACCATTGGTTGTGGGGCATCATCTTGTTGACACATGAGCCATGGGACACCGATATCAAGAGAGTTAGCCATGTTAGCACACCACTCAACGTATGCCTTTCCTGCTGCTCCATACGAGGATATCACATTTCCATACTCATTTTCAATCTGTTTTAATAATTCAAAAAACAAGCCATTTAATCATAATTTTATTAACTTGTTGTGTTTATTATTATTATTATTATGATATACCTGGGCAAGGATAATGGGACCTCCTTGTGATGCAAATAGGTTTTCTTGCTTGGCCATGTCCACTATCAATGTTGTAAAGTTTTGCATCTCATTCTGTATAAGTAATTAAATAGATATATAAACTTTGTGATACAAATCCATTTTAACACCCCCAAGAATTTAAGTATTAAAAAAAAGTGTATATATTAGTACCATAAAAACCGTGTTTGCAGTTCGGAATTCAACTCCAGGCATGTTGTGAAGCCACACCGGAAATCCTCTGAAATATAATTGTTTTAAACAATTAATGAAAAAATAAAAACCATATATAATGATTGTTATACATATATATGATAAGAAATATACCCATAGTTCCATTCAGCACAAACATAAGGTCCAATACGAAGAACAGCATAGAGTCCTTCGTCTTGGACAGTCTTCAGAAATCGAATGAGATCAAGATTTCCAGAGAAATCGTATTGACGACGAGCAGGTTCATGGGCATTCCAGAAAACGTAGGTCTCTATAGCATCAAGCCCTCCTTCTTTGCTCTTCTTGATAAGATCAGACCACATCTGTATAAAACACATTTCAGTATACTAAAAACTAAACAAATCTAAACATAAATATGAAAATTATAGAATTACAAATATATATCGCTCTCTCCCTCTATATATATATATACATACTTCGGGTGTGCTTCTCGGATAATGGATTGAGCCGGAGAGCAGAACTCGGCGTTGACCATCGATGGTGATGGCTCGGCCATCGTGAGAGACGGTCGTGGCATACGCACAACTGAAGAAACAAAACAGTAGAAGAGTGTTTCTTAGGGAACACATTGTTGTTATTTTTGAAGCTTTTGGTAAGGAATTACTGATAAAAGGTGTGTTGGGTATTTATACTACTCATATTTTTGAATTTTTTTGCCTAGCTTACTACATATATGGAGTTTTTTTTCCGAATTATTTGTAAGTAAGGAATTACTGACAAAAGGTGTGTTGGGTATTTATACTACTCATATTTTTTAATTTTTTTTGCTTTTTTTCCGAATTATTTGTAATTTTTATCTGATTTTATTTGTTTGTTTGCTATTAATTAGTATTTATTTGAAAAGTCTTGACCGTGTATTTATAATTTTTACAATTTTTATTCCTTGTAACCATCGTTTTTTCAAAATTTTTCCTTTCTTTTAGCTTATTTTGAACTTTTCTCTCATTAAATGATAACAAATTTCAACTTTTCTCTCAGCGCCCGAGTATCTAGAAACTAAAACTCAATCATTCATCAGCGAAGAGAAAATCTGATTCAAATTCAAGCAGTAGATCAACAAGCAACAAAACCCAAATAAGCAAAACCCAGAAATATTATGTCCAAATTTTAAAAACCCATTTCCAGATTACCAGATTGATCCGAGAGAGATGAAGCTGCATGATATTTCTGGGTAGGAAATTACATGATCATGCAGGCTCACGAACGGACAAATGGGTCTGGTTTTTCCTTTACAAAACCCAGATATTGGACAATCAAATGGGTCTGGTTTTTCCTTTACAAAAACCAGATATGGTTCCTTTATATCCTTGTCAACGATATAAAGGAACATACTTTCTTATCGCCCAGTACAACCACAAGATGCTAGAGTATGAGATCTTGTAGTTTCTACTTATAACATTAACATAAGCATGAACTGTTTTACGATCATTCAAGTGAGAATCATTCAAGTGAGAATGATACCAATTATTATAGACATGAATTACGCACTCTTATATATATAAAAGAAGAGATATTGGACAATCAAAACTCTTTGAACTAGCTTTGGATTTAAATAGATCCAAACCCAAACCCTGTTTTCAAACATGATTGTCCAATATCATGATCTTCTTAAACATGATTCACCATCTTCTTCGTTTACAACAACAAACTGATGCAAATGAATTTTAATTTTCAAACTATTATCATAGCGATTAGAAAACATCATATAGACTCCA
Organism: Gynandropsis gynandra; assembly: GCA_036759665.1. Taxonomy (NCBI): domain Eukaryota; kingdom Viridiplantae; phylum Streptophyta; class Magnoliopsida; order Brassicales; family Cleomaceae; genus Gynandropsis; species Gynandropsis gynandra. The sequence goes on along the minus strand of CM071868.1, from coordinate 20,842,670 downwards.
TTAATTAGCGCTTATAATCATAATCCATGGTTTGCTGCTAGTAGAGCTATAGCTCATATCAAGAAGAAAACACAACATTTCCAGTAAAAGTGATAATCTAATCATAGAGGTAATCCAAATTCCAAGGATCTAAATGACTATTAACCACGATTTTAAGATCTCAAAAGTAATTCAAGATTTAAAAACAACAGCAAGTGACAACAATAGGAAGAAACAAAAAAATTGCAAGTATGTATGATGAAATCCAATCAATTAGATAAGATATATAATAAATGTGATTTAACTGGACTGAGATTTTATAAAGTGGAATAGCAAAAGGTTGAAGAAACCAAACTACCTTCAATGGAGATCACCATAAGAGCTTCAGTTCCAGATGTTGGGTACTTTAGTTTCCTGGCATCAAGCTCTGCAATGACAAATGCCTTAATCGCTCTCCATGACATTGAGCATTGATCAAAATCCATTTCAAATTTCAAAACCCTAAACACCCAGAAACATCAAACCAAGTGAAAGTTCTTCGATCCTATTAATTATTGGACAAAAGCTTACTTGAGCACTTTCGCATCAAAACCAACGCCTCTCTGGCTTCCTGGAAACAACCCTAAATTAGAATCTGTCCAAAATACTATAGAACCGAAATCTGTGATGAAATGTGCAGAGGGAAGCATCGATGCCTGTTTAAAAGAGTGACCCGCCATTAGCATCCTCCTCTCGTCAGCTCAATTTTCCTTCTCGTTTTTTCTTCCTCTTTTGCGACAGAGCGCCTCGAATGTTGGGATAACCGGAAGAAAATGACAAAGCGGAAGACCAGAAAAGGAAAACGGCGCCGTTTATGCATTCAAACCAATGTTTTAAACAGCATTTAAGATAAAGAAAACCTTCAGAAAATGACAAAGCGGAAGACCAGAAAAGGAAAACGGCGCCGTTTATGCATTCAAACCAATGTTTTAAACAGCATTTAAGAAAACCTAAACCTTCGAGACATAAACGATTAATATATAAATATTAATAATAATTATTATTTTTTAAATAATAATATTACATTATAATTTAATACATATATATATAACAGAACATACATTTTATGTAAATTTAATACAAAAATATTAATATATAGAAAAATAAATTGATAATCTCAATCGTCAAAATTAGTTTAAAAAGATATCAATAATAGATTTCTCGACATGTGAAGTTCGGCAGAAAACTCTAACTAAAAATTAAAGAAAAATGTTTGTAGTTTTTTTATCTATTTTGTTTTATGTTGATTTTCCTTAAAATAGCTAACACATCCAATTTTTCCTGCATCTTGTAAAATTCAATCGATTTTTTTTTCGATTTTTTTCATTTCTGTCAATTCCCCATTTGTCAAATAAACGATATAACTCCATTAATTCAACGGATTTCGATCCGGATCGATCCAATTTCACCAAATTTCACTCAATTTTTCTCAATTTCAACATCAATTTCACTTAATTTCTGCTAATTTCAACATAAATTTCATCAAATTTCAATCAATTTCATCTAATTCGACCCAATTATAAAACCGAATCTTAATTAAACTCATAATCAGCTCATTTTCAATAACAATTTCAAAACAAATTTCACCCATCAATACGAATTTCACATAATTTCAACATCAATTTCACTCAAATTTACCCGATTTCACCAAATTTCAACGACAATTTCACCCAATTTTAATACCAATTTTACTCGATTTCAAAACCAAACTCACTCAATTTCACCAATCGCACTCAATTTCACCAATTTCAATCAATTTCACCTAATTCGACCCAATTTCAACGCGAAATCCTAATTAAACCCAAAATGAACACCAACTTCGACACTAATTTCACTCAATTTCACCCTATTTCAACATCCATTTCACCCAATTTTACTCAATTTCACCCAATTTTAACACCAATTTCATCTCATCTTAACACCAATTTGGGTGAATTTGGATGAAATTCGGGTGAACCGGTTAAAATTGGTGTTGAAATTGGGTCGAATTAGGTGAAATTAGTGTTGAAATTAGGAGAATTATGTGGAATTGGGTGAAATTGGTGTTGAAATTGGGTCGAATTAGGTGAAATTAGTGTTGAAATTAGGAGAATTATGTGGAATTGGGTGAAATTGGTGTTGAAATTGGGTAAAATTGAGTGAAGTTGGTGATGAAATGGGAAGAAATTGAATTAAATTGGGTGATATTAGGTGAAATTGGTTTTGAAATTTAGTGAAATTGGTATTGAAATTAGATAAAATTGGGTGAATCTGGTGTTGAGATTGATATTGAAATTGGGTTGATTTTGGATTAGGATTTCAGGTTAAAATTAGATCAAATTAGGTAAAATTGATTGAAATTAATTAGTGTTAGTGTTGAAATTGAGTTAAATTTGTGTAGAAATTGTGATAATTTGAGTGAAATTTGGTGAGATTGGATGAAATTTGGTGAATTTGGTCGATTTGGATCGAAATCGAACGAGTTAACGCAGTTATACAGTTTATATAACAGAGGGAGAATCGGCTGAAATTAGAAAATTGAGGAGAAAATCAGCGGAATTCTAAAAATAATGAGCGAAATCAGATGCGTCAGATAATTGATAGGGAAATTAGCGTAAATCAAGATAGATTGGGGGATTAGAGGCGTTTGTCCCTAAAAAATATTGGAGAAAAAAAATGCAATATTCTATTGGTCTTACCACTACTCACACAACGATTTTTTAGATTGGGATAAATTACTCATTCTCTTCTACATTGGCTATGGCTTGTTTAGAAGAGGAAGTAGACACTCTTGTCAATGCACTTTTTTAACGATTTCAACCTCATGTTTTTTAGCTGTAAAAAATATATTAATTATGAAAAATTATATTTAAGAAATTAATTTTTTTATAAAAGTTTTTAAAAGATTATATTTTATTAAAGTAGTGTATTTAGTCTAAATGAACATTTAAAAATATTAAGATCATCTAAAAATATGTTAAGATTGTTAAAATGGATATCTAAGTTATCTAAAAGATCATATAAACTACCTAAACTGATACATAAACCATTTAAAATGTCGTTTAATGGCTAAAATTTTTTGAAAATTCAAAATATTTATAACATTCAGATGTTGTAAACTTGTGTATAATAAAGGCCTAGTGAGAATTTTCTTTAGATCTGATCACATTAATTCGATAATGATGAGATCCTCGCTGAATCGACACTCTAAAACGAAGGTAGTGACGGGATAATCCTTGTTGCAGCCTAGTCGGGAGACTCCTTTACACAAGGGGAGTGGAATGATGGTTCGCACGAGCGTTGCGGAAGGCTCTCGATATACCGAAGATCGTCTTCGTTGGATATGATGCACCAAGAAGAACGAACTTGTTTGTTGGATATTACTCACCAACAATGGAGATTTCTCAAAGGGAAAAGTTTCTAATTAGAAGATTGATGTCTACAAGGGGGCAGCCATAAGAAGAGAAGGAAGTCATGCAAGACTTTAATGCCGCAATAAATATTCAGCATGCATGCAAGCCATGCAAGATTTGTGAATTAAATGGACAAAAATTTAAAATAAAATAAATGTAACGGTAATGTGTTTCGATACGAGCAACGTATGGAGTCTCGGGTCAACAATTAGGAGGACGAAAGTGATTCGTGGCCTCTCTAAAAACCCTCCGCTGGACAACCACGTGAGACAAAACCAACGGTGGAAAAGGCCCACACGAAACACTTGCCCTAATTGTTGAACGTTGCAAGATGAGTTTCGACATGTAGTACGACTCAGATGTTAGAGCTTCCTTATGGACTCGAACACTCGTCTTGAACCTGCACGACTGCAAGTAGTCCGACGATAGCTTCCTTGAGTGTCCTAGCTTTAGCGTGGGTCACGGGACCTGCTGGTATGGTTGAAGCATCCTCGTCTCTAGCTTTAGCACGAGTCATGGGACCAGTGTTCTCTTCTCTCGCCTCAGTATACTAAAACTAAACAAATCTAAACATATATATGAAAATTATAGATTTACAAATATATATATATATATACATACTTCGGGCGTGCTTCTCATATAATGGATTGAGCCGGAGAGGAGAACTCGGCGTTGACCATCGATGGTGATGGCTCGACCATCGTGAGAGACGGTCGTGGCATAAGCACAAGTGAAGAAATAAAACAAGAGAAGAGTGTTTCTTACGGAACACATTGTTGTTATTTTTAAAGCTTTTGGTAAGGAAGTGAAGATACATAACTGATAAAAGGGTGTGTTGGATATTTATACTACTCGATATTTTTGAGTTTTTTGTCTACCTTACTGCATATATGGAGTTTTTTTTCAAATTATTTGAATTTTTTATCTGATTTTATTTGTTTGTTTGCTATTAATTAGTATTTATTTGAAAAGTCTTGACCGTGTATTTATAATTTTTACAATTTGTTTCTTGTACCCATCATTTTTTCAAAAATTTTCCTTTCTTTTAGTTTATTTGAAACTTTTCTCTCATTAAATATATTTTGTTCCATCATGATAACAACTTTCACGAAAATTACTGCTGAATATGGAAAATGATTTGGTATACCAAAAATAACAAACTTTCCGAAAAATAAAATATATTTTTCAAAACTTGCGAGTTTAATGAATGATCTCATGCGAAGAATAGGGAGACACAATCTTTGTTACAATTTCCCTAATAATAATAATTTATTTAGGTATAATTAGTGTTGTTTAGGTAAGTTAATTGAGATATAAATTGCACGTTAAACATAGGATTGAAGTTGTCGGAAATCATTTTATCAAACAAAGCAATTGCTTTGTCAGATTGTTCACAATGAACATACGATGACATCGTCGTGTTCCAAAAAACGACTCAAGGATCAATTCAAAATCCCATGAAACAGAGATAAATTTTGAGTCTTTGGTGAGTAACTTAGATAACATTAGCAAAGCGAATCAATTCTCCTAAGAAACATAATATATTTTATTCCATCGTGTTAACCATTCAACGTGGTATGTCACCTATCTCGTGGAAGATGAAGAAATAACCTACCTTATCTTCTATATCTACTGAATGAAATATCGTGTAATGATTATGATGGTTTGTGAGCTATTATGGTTTAAGAACGCCCTTGATCATCTATTTTTCGTACACGATTCGTGCATGATTTTAGAGATGTTTATATCCATGATATATATGTTTGCGATGGAATCACAATTAGATATTAATCCGTCAAATATTAATTATTCATTTGTGTCCCATTATAATAAAATACTATATATACACTACTATATATACACTATTATATATACACGTACATAGTTGACAAGTATCACATATAATCCAACAAGATACTATATAATCCAACAAATCCTTGATATGACCTACAAAATACAATTTAGAATACCATAAAAATTTGGTTCTTTATAGAAAACTTAATGATTAACCTCTTTTACACAAATATAATAATTATTAGTCATTCTATCTAAACTATATCTTAGTGTGTAAAATATGTAACCACAAGTTAACATAATATACCATTATTTGAACATTCTTATCAGAGGTCATACTAACTTTTTCAATCACGCGAACACAAAAGTATAGGTTGTGCTAGAATTGGATACCTGAAATACATGTTATGGCTAATGTCACCATATGCAACATTTATATCGTTTTAAAGCTACCGTATTTATAATTATATAAAATCAATACTTACATAGTTTTTTGTATCCATGTTGTATATGCTTGCGATGGAATAATAAACATATTTATATTTAATGTTCGTGAACAAATTTCTCTAAAAGAATGAGCTAATACCATACTACATCTCATTAAACGCCCGCAACAACATGGCACCAATTTCAGCTGTGTTGAGAAACACACAGTTCAAAAGTTAACCAAGAGACAACTTTGATACAACTATTTGCTATATCAATTATAAAATTGGTGGTTATAGAAAAATTAAATGATCTTAAAACAAGTGCAAACTTGAAATATTAAAAAGTTTGTTGAAACATTTTAAAAAGAGAAAACTAAAACAAATGCATTTTTGTTTCTTTAGATATCTAATGAACCAATAATTCATAGCTTGAGATAATTTCGATTGGTTTCTTTAGATACTAAAAATAACGCATTTTGGTTTCTTTAGATATCTAATGAACCAATAATTTTGATTTTTAGATTTATATTAATTGATTTTGTTTCTTTTTAATGATTCTTATTCTAAGGTTGGGCTCTAAAATTAGTGTTCAAATGAATGTTCTATAAAATCTGAAAAGCTACAACATTATCCACACCAACTTGATGACTGTATTATTACAAAGTAGGACCCAGCTAAAAAAAACTAAAATGATGATTACACATGCTTGAAAATAATATACTTAAAAGAGATAAAATCAGATGAAAAGGAAGGAGATAAAATCATATCTTTATTAATTTTAAGATACCGTGATAATGGACGACGTTTCGTGGAACATGAAATGAATCTATTTACGCAACTTCTTAAAGTAATTATTAAGAATTAATTAATTTAATATTTTCTAATCAGTTGTGTGGTTAATTTTGAATATTACATGTGTAAGAAGTGGGTTTTACACAGCTCCGAAAATCTAATAAGTAGTTTTATTTATGAAGAACAAATTCATAATTAAACATCTATGATATTATTTCTCTTTATGAAATAAAATTTGTTTATTAAACTGTTAAAAGTAATATTTTATTGTAATAAAAAAATTTATTTTTTTTGCGTTCAATTAGAATTTTAAAAAATTTAAATATTTTTATTATTAGATTTTTTAACAAGAATGTGATAATCATAACACTTGACGGTGGTTATACACATACCTCGACAGTTGCTCTTAAAGTTATTAGGTTATAATCCACTTATTTACGAGCTATTATAAGTATAATAATCTTTTTTATATTGTTTTTCAGATAATATGAAAAAGAATATCAATATAGGATAATTATTATAATTTATTATTTTATTTAATTAAATATATTTAATGTTATTTTATGTAGAGTTAACAAAATATTGAATAAAATTTTATCTTTTTAAATTGAAAATTTATGTACATATATTTTAATTAAGGGCGAACAAAATGTTCGAAGTATTAGTATTTGATTTGTATTCGAACCGAAAATTCGAATATTTGTTCGCACAAATACAAATACATATTAGAAATCAGATATTCGATAAATACAAATACAAATAGTATACTCAAATATCCGAACTATTCGTATATGTATATATACTAAACAGATAAATTACTTAATTATATATATAACAAATTAATTTTAAAGATCAAATTGTAGATAAAAAACATTATTAATCTTATTTTAACACTCTTTATATTAATATATAGATAACTATACAATATCTTTATTATCCATATCGGTTGGATAATGTTATGGAGACATTACAACCGTTTCGAGGAATTGAGGAGCAAGTTGAGAGTATTGAAAAAGTTAACCAACAGGAAGATTGAATTTGTTGATTAGCTTGTTCACAATTTCAAGCTGCAGAATTCTGTTCAAGACCATAGAAACCAGAGCAATGTAGAGTAGGATTGTTCAGGGAAATAGATCAATGGAATGCAAGTTTAGCACAAGATTCAAGGGAAAAATAAAAGGAAGAAAACACCAAACAAGATGCACCAAAAGACAAAGAACTAGAGACGAGGCTGGATATTTAAGGGCGTGGACAAACAACACTAGAGAAATCTCAAAAACATTAAGAAGATGCAGTGAAATCAAAGGTCATATTACTAATTTTGTAGAAAAACTCTAGTATTTTTTAGAGATTGCATGTTGGACTTGGTTGTCATGTTGGACTGGTTGTATAAGAACCTATAATTGAAAAAATATTAAATAGACTTGAATTACTAAGAAAAACTTGTGTTCATCTTCTCAATTTTGTTCGTTCTTTTTTTTCCTGCAAAATACATATATTATGGTTACAAATTCGGAGAAAAAATCACGTTTATATTTGTGTTTGCATAATGATATAATAAGAAAATTGAAAATGTGGACTAACTAAACAACATTTTTGTTATTAAAGTCCATTGACACATTTTGTTGCTAAAGTTTATATATTAACTAAACATTAAAAAAATTGTGTAATTCTCTTAAAACACTAAAACTTCAATTTTAAACCCCGAAAATAATGATTCAAAACCATATAAACATAAATTTAACATTTAAAATAACTTACACTGAAAAATAATCCTAATAATGAGTTCAATTATTAATTTAAATATTATAGTTTTACAATATCAGATAAATTTAAAAAAATTAATATAGATAAGTTTAATAGTGAATGGAGTCAAGAAATATATCTCTTGCGCATTATACTTGAATATTTATATTAGATAAATATTCACTCGCAGTAATCAATATATTGTCAAAACAAGATATCATTAAGATGTGTTTATTAATAAATCAAAACATTAAATCAATTTTGAAACTACAAATATTCTAATTTTAAAATCCGATTTCGACCTATGTTAATTTTAAATTTTTGTAATAGTTTGAAATCAAATTTTGGGTTATAGTATAATTTGATCACCTACGCAAAATAATGATATTAAATTTCTATTTTTTATAATTTTATAAACTGTAAATAAAAATTTTCAAAAATTTTAAATATAATATGTTGTGTTTACGCAACACAACCTAAACTCTAACTGTGAATCAAACTTACAAACGAACGAAATATGGGAATTAAAAATGAAATACTAAAAACAAATAAACAAACTAGTTCTTAACGATGAGACAAACGTTCCAGGAATCCAGTTTCACCACAAGACTACCGAAACCAACAATCAACCTATCTATCATGCAATCCCAGTCAAGTTATCTAAGACAGACGATCCTAATATGATATCTACCCTCTCTCAAGGCATCGACACGTGATGTAGTCAAGTTATCCCCTACTTTCCTGGCTGAGACCTTGAACTAAACCCAAAAGATATGTGATTCATCCGTTTTACCCTCAACCGCTGCTACCCTACTTTCGTGGCCTAACCTCGATTGTTCTAAACCTGATCTTCTAGGACTAGAATTCTCCTTTCGGTCCTTCTCCTAATCCCTAACACATGCATCTACGTGGCCATCGCAAACACAAGTTATTCAAGCACTCAATAGAGAATAGATAAACGAAAACGGGAAGATGCATTCAAAGACAAATCAAAAGTGGTTCCGGGATAGCCATGGGCTAATCCCTTCTCCTAGAACAAAATAAACTACTCGCTCATGCGTCCGTAAACAAACATAATTGAAGTAGAAAGTCTAAGGAATATGAAAACCAAACGAAACCAAAGTCTTGGGTTGATCTCCAATGCTCCTTGCACGTCTCCTTTGCAAGAATTTCCTCCTTCTCTCTACTCTCTCTCCTCGATCAAGAACTCCCAACTCATTTCTCTAACTGAAACTCTCTCGACCCCTAGCTCATGTTCTTACTTTTCCTTCTTCTTTTCTTTCCTTATCTCCTCTCTTTTTCCTTCTGGTCGTTCGTTCTATTCCTTTTGTTGCAACAACCACCGATTTTTGTCTTTTCATGAGTTTCCATTCTTGAATAAGTTGGGTGACGTTTCCATTACTTTCTCCAGCAAAATATGACTTATTCCTCTTCTCTAAAGTTGTTTTCCTTATGTATAAGTCTCCAACAAACTCCTATTCGTTTTAAGACAAATTAACTTATTTGGAGTGGCAGGTGACGGACGTGACCCGCGCGGGCTGGGTGTGTGACCCGCTCGGGTGCGGCGCGCATGATCGCGCGGGATCACGATGGAAAACAAGGTGCCCCGGTCGGGCTAGGGAGTGCCCCGGTCGGGCTGAGGTGTGCCCCGGTCGAGCTTGGGTGTGCCCCGGTCGTGCTTGGGTGTGCCCTGGTCGAGCTCAAGTTGCTGGACAAACTTGCCGACTAAACGCCCCGCACAGGCAAAGGTGTGCCCCGCGCAGGCTGAGTGTATTCCTCACCGATTCTCGTCTCGTTTATTCCGTGATGATCCTCGATAGTGGCACTTTGTCTCGTGTACGTCCTTTAGCTCCAAAATGAGCCGAATATGCATTAAAACCTGTAAGAACATGAAAACACGAAAACGAGTAAAACTGATACAAAATCATACGTAAACATCGCATCTATATCGTAAACATCTCTAAAATCGTGCAAGAAATACGTATGAAAACGAGATGATCAAAATTCCCCAGACTTGAATGTTTGCTTGTCCCTAAGTAAACGTAAATGTGGAACACATGGGGTATACAAAAATCCGATAATTCCCATTTCTTCTAGAAATACCGCTAAAGTGAACCTAACCGATCAACTAGCACGTCGAGAGCAAATTCGGTCTAATTAAGTTTTCAGTCTTCATCCTAGGTTCACCAAGGCTACCCACGAGAAACTAAATCGAAGACAAACTAGACAAGCCACCGTAACTCTCTCCACTAAACAAGACTTCAGACAGATGCTAAACCTAGAATAACCGAGGATACTTGTTTCTTTTCCGAGCTTCTTTATTTTCTTTTTTTTTCTTTTTTTTTTCTTTTTCTTTTCTTTTGTTTTTATGTCTTCTGTTTCTTTGCTTTTTTTCTTTTTCGATATGCATACACACTAGGCTTCTAGGACGTCGGATTTTAAGAGATCCAACATCTACTTAGACCTAGACTACCGATGACGATATACTCATGCATCTTGTTCAAGAGTGCAGCGGAGTAGGTTGCGCTTTGTTGTGCCATGCCCTTAGGACGTAGAAAGATGATCACCAACCCACCACTTAGACCCGAACCATCGAAAGAGTATCAAGGTCGATGCACTCATATCGATTTTCGATCATGCTTTTAGGCATTATTTCTATCGACAACGGAGTGTTAGTGTGCGCTTTAAATATGCAAAATAAGCTCGATCTCATACGATATAGTAATCCTCATAGAAAAGTGAAGTAAAGCATCGTCTACACGAAGTATGGCCATCTGGATAGAGAGAATAAACGATAAACTAGCCTAGCAACCTCAAGGTTAACCCCCCACAAACAACACTAGGATTCCCAAAGAACTACGACCTATTGTTTTTCAGCCGACTAATTAGCTCTAACTCATAGGAAAAACCTAGCTCAAACTTGCAAAATCTCACGAAAAAGGCCAACTTCTTAAGCATCCTAGGTTCAGGGTTCATTTCAAAACGTGGCACCGGACAAGTGCCTGGGATGACTCTGACTCACGAAATAAAAAAAAACCTAAAAAATACGAAATCAAAGAGAAAATGAAACGAAATCACTTGACAAACGTGAGCTGCTCCCCTGGACTTGAATTGAACGGCAACCTCGACGTGAAGCTCCGATGGAGGGTAAGGAAAGTGAAGCCACGTTTGTGGTGATATTTTTTTGTGTTTTTTAAAACGAAAACGATTAACAGAGTCTTAAACTAAAAACTAAGAAAAATAAAAAAACAAACAGCTGGTTTGTCTCCCAGAAAGCGCTTATTTAACGTCTTTAAGCTTTGACGTCTCCATTTCTAATGTATGCGCGACGGGTGGATCTGAAACGGAAATGGAGTTTCCACTTTCGATCGGTTGAGCGGCTTGGTAGAGCTTTAGTTGCTGCCCATTAGCTTTGAATGTTCCACTCGTCTCGCTCCAAAGTTCTACTGCTCCATGTGGGAATACCTCTCGTACCTGAAAAGGACCAGACCAACGGGACGGTAGTGTGCCCGAGAAAGGCTTAGAACGAGAACTGAAGAGTAGAACTAAATCACCTGGTTGGAAGTCATGAGGTAGAGTCTTTTTGTCGTGCCATCCCTTAGTCACTACTTCTTTCTTTGGCACGTCATGCATTTGATTCACTCGTTCGCTGCCCGAGGTTGGATAAATGGTATCTGCATTGAAAAGTTTTATGATGTCTTTTTCCATTACCTCGTGCAAGTGCGGGTACAGCCTTCTGTGAGTTTCGGTGGAAGGTTCATGGTTGTCTTCCATGTAATTTCCGTGCATAAACATTGAAGAGCTAACTCTTCTACGCTTCTTGATGCGTGTGAGTTGTTTTCTCATCTCATTTGCATTCATGTTAGAATTCATAACAACAAGATATATTTCATCGCATTCAACGTACTCATACCGAAAAGAAGACGGAGGTGGCTCGGCCTCAAGTTTGGACGTCTTCTCCACTGCGAAACCAGCGTGCATTTCGTGTGGTATCTCCTCACATGAGGCGTCTCCTAGTGCTGCAATAGCACTCATGAATTTCGTGTACATCTCAGCTCCTTCGTCCGCAAATCCTGCATTATCGCAAACTTGTGTTAAATATCGTACAAGAGGATCGGAAGTACTTGCTTGATCAATCGTGTCTTTCGCTAACTCATCCAGAGAATCAAATCTAAGGCAAGGCTCCTTGGATAAGGGTCTGTTGATGGGGCTGGACAGTTTGAATTCGATCGTATCATCTCCGACCCGTAAGGAAAGCTTTCCTTGTTGTACGTCTATCAAGGCACCTGTAGTAGCTAAAAACGGTCTACCAAGAATAATAGGTGTCCTAGCATCTTACTTTATTTCAAGTACAACAAAATCAGTGGGAATGCAAAGCTTACCTACCATGGTGGGAACGTTTTCAACAATTTCCACCGGATATCTTATCGAACGATCCGCGAGGCGTAGAGACATCTTTGTAGGCTTGAGATTCCCGAAGTCCATCCGCTTGAAAACTGAGTGTGGCATGATGCTCACGCTTGCCCCTAAATCGCACAAAGTATTTTCAATATCAAGATTATCTATTGTGCATGGTATGGAGAAGCTTCCGGCGTCCTTCAACTTTGGTGGCAGCTTGTTTTGAAGGATAGCGCTGCATTCCTCGGTGAGTGCTACTCTTTCGTTCTCTTTGATATGCCTCTCTTTGAAAAGAATCTCTTTGATGAGTTTGGCATGATTAGGCATCTTATGGAGGGCTTCCACAAATGGGACGTTGATATCAAGCTTCTTGAGACCTTCTACGAATCTGCCCACTCGTTCTTCATTCTTACTGCTCACCAACCGTTGAGAAAACGGTATATGAGGTTTGTATGTCGGTGGAGCAACGTATGGTTTGTTCAAATCTGGTTCGACTCCTTCCATAATCGCAATCTTACCTTTTCCTCTTTTCATGGACGTATCAGCAGCTTGCTCTTGCTCTTTGGAGGGCGAATGCTCGATCATATCACTGCTGCAAACAGAAATAGCATTCACGTACTCTCTCGGGTTAAATTCGGATTTACCTGGAAGTTGTCCGTGATTCCAAGAGGATGAGGTAGCTTGCTGTGCTACAGAGTTCTCTGTGCTACAACATTCACGTACCCTCTTTTTATGTTTTTGTTACAGGTGTAATGGATACAGTGGATGAGAAAATCACACTGATTTATTTTTTGTATGATGGTAAATGGGAAAAAAACCCAAATGGAGAATCTGAATGGGTTGGTAGAGTTCAGGAAAACCTGAGAGTATTTTTCTTATGTCCTCCGGTTAGTCTGACATACCAACAACTGATTGATGAGTTATGCGCAGAGATGATGGTGGAAAATAATACAGCGAAGTTGAAGTTAAGCTATTTGCCCAATATTTGTGAAAATAGGAAACCGACATATATAATGAATGACAAACATCTTATTTGTTATATGTTCGATCGCATAAGAGGAATTCGACCACTGCAGTATGTGGAGATAGAATCGGCAGGTGTGAATTGTGAAATCGAAATTGAG
>CM071868.1:20800325-20812027 GCA_036759665.1 Gynandropsis gynandra | reverse complement strand
GATTCCGTCGTCCCGAACGCTACCCTCCTCGTCGATGGCATTGCTCATCCAAATCCGGCATTTGCCCCATACAAACAGCAAGATCGCCTCCTGTTTTTTGCAATCCTCGGCGCCATCTCCCCTCCTCTACAGCCGATGGTCGCTCGGGTCTCGTCCGTGCGAGAGGCCTGGCTTCTCCTTGCTCAAACGTATGGCAAGGCATCAAGGGGGCATATCCTTCAACTCAAGGAGCAACTGAAGCGAAGTTCAAAAGGATCTCAACCCATAGACGATTACATGCGCACCATTATCAACAAAGCGGATGAATTAACGCTTCTCGGAAAGCCACTTGATGTCGAAGATTTACTCCAATACATCCTCGATGGACTCTCGGAAGACTACAAGCCAATTGTGGATGCGGTGAATGCTCGAGACAACATTATTCCGATCGAAGAACTTCATGAAAAACTCCTCAGTCATGAAGCCAAACTCCTTTAATCCACACCCCTGCAATTCTCGCCGCCGGTCACTGCTCTCGCTGCCAACACTCGCCCGAAGCAATACAATAAGTAGCACGGTTCCTCTAATTGGCGACGACATAACAACCGACCATCTTCAAGGTATCAAGGGCGCTGCCAATTGTGTGGAGTCCATGGACACAGCGCCCGTCGGTGCCCACAGCTGCCACCCTCTCACGGAAGTCAGAATTCCGCTTCTGCTCCCTCACCGCATTGGAATCCCTCGCCGCACCCTTGGCAGCCGCACGCTCACAACACAACCCTCATGACATATGAACCGGACCAGTGGCTCCTTGACAGCGGTGCCTCTCATCATATCACGTCGGATCTACAAAATTTGGCGCTACATTCTCCGTACAAGGGTGGTGAAGAAGTGGTAATCGTTGATGGCTCTTCGTTGCCCATCACCCATATTGGTTTTTTCTCTATCCCTAGCTCATCACATGATTCATATCTTCACCTTGATCATATCTTATGTGTACCTACGATGAACAAGAACCTTATCTCCATTCATCAATTATGTCGGACTAATGGAGTTTCCGTGGAATTTTTTGATGATCATTTTCAGGTGAAGGATCTAAAAACGGGGGAGCGTCTACTTCACAGAAAGTCTAAAGATGGTGTCTATGAGTGGCCGATTCCCGCGTCTTCCACCCCTCAAATTGTGGCTCTCCATAGTGTCAAGACCACTTTATCCGAGTGGCATTTTCGATTAGGTCATCCTTCATTTTCCATTTTAAAGCATGTCGTTTCTAAGAATTCTTTACTGTTGCCTAAGCCATGTTCGTCCTTATTATGCAATTCTTGCTCAACCAATAAAAGCCACAAGTTACCATTTCATGAATCTACCATTGCAACCTCCAATCCCATTGAAATCATCTTCTCCGATGTTTGGACATCACCAATCATCTCTGTTGATGGTTACAAATATTACGTCATTTTTGTTGATCACTACACCCGCTATACATGGCTTTATCCTCTCAAACAAAAATCCCAAGTTTGGGATATTTTTATCTAAGTTTAAAACCCTTTTTGAAAAACAGTTCCAAACCGTCATCCGTACTCTCTATGTCGATAATGGTGGAGAGTACATTGCCCTAGCATATTTTCTCACTACACACGGCATTTCTCATCATACCACCCCACCTCATACTCCTGAACACAATGGTATATCTGAACGTCGTCCTTGTCATATTGTTGAAACATGTCTTTCCCTCCTTTCACACGCCTCCTTCCCGCCTCCTTTTGGACGTATGCTTTCCCAACCGCGGTCTACCTCATTAACCGCTTACCCACCCCAATTCTCTCCTATGATAGCCCATACACTAAACTTCTAGGCACCTTCCCAAACTATCTTTAACTTCGGACTTTTGGTTGTCTATGCTATCCGTGGCTTCGTCCATACTCCACCAACAAACTTTCACCCCGTTCTAAACCGTGTGTGTTCCTAGGATACTCCACCACCCAAAGTGCCTACTTATGCCTTGATCCCACTCATTCTAGGATTTATACCTCTCATCATGTTGAGTTCCACGAAACAGTCTCTCCCTACTCAAACTACTCTCACTTTTTCGGTTCAACCTCCTCGGCCACAATTCCACCTTCCACCCCATGGTCACCACCGGTCTCTGTTGTTCCCTCGGGTCCTGGGCTGCTCTTGACACCGTCCTCTTCCGTCACTCCTGCAACAGATCCTTCACCGGACATGCTCACATCTCATGCTTCCCCGGACATGACCTCTGTTTCAAATAGCTCAGCTTCGGACCTCCCTGCTCCCACGGTAAATGACCCTATTGTTCGTGGCAACATTCATCCTATGCAAACAAGAGCTAAGGCCAAAATGTCGAAGGTGAATCCAAACTGCTCCTATTCCGCTGTTCTCTCTGATCACGACATTGAACCGAAGACGGTCTCTCAAGCCCTTAAGGACCCTCGGTGGAGAAAGGCAATGAGCGAGGAATTTGACGCTCTTGTCCGCAATGGAACCTGGGACCCCGTCCCTGCCGAACAAGCCTCGAACATTGTTGGTTGCAAGTGGATCTTTCGCATCGAATGCTTGCATGATGGTTCTGTGGAGCGCTACAAGGCTAGACTTGTAGCCAAGGGTTTTATACAACGACCCGGGGTGGACTTCTCTGAGACCTTCAGTCCCGTTGTTAAACCCGCTACAATCAGATTGATCTTGAGCCTTGCAATCTCCAATGGGTGGATTCTTCGCCAACTCGATGTCAACAATGCCTTTCTCCAAGGGTTTTTAACGGATGAAGTGTATATGACACAACCTCAAGGCTTTGTTGATCATGATCGTCCTCACCACATTTGCAAACTTCGCAAAGCGCTCTATGGTCTAAAACAAGCTCCTCGGGCGTGGTATTCAGAACTCCGCGAGTTTCTCCTCGGCCAAGGATTTGTTAACTATCTTGCCGACGCATCATTATTCATTCTCCGCAACTCTGAGGTAACCATATATGTTCTCGTTTATGTGGATGATCTTGTGGTCACATGAAGTAACCCTACGGCAGTTCAACGATTCACTACCACCCTCGGAACTCGCTTCTGCATCAAAGACTTGGGCGATCTATCTTATTTTCTTGGCATTGAAGCAACACCAACTGCCTCTGGTTTGCTCCTCACTCAACGTAAATACGTCAATGATATCCTCGACAAAGCACAATTTTCCGATGCCAAATCCGTTGCCACCCAGATGGCTCCGAGATCTCGTCTTACCTTGTCCTCGGGCGACAAATTAGAAGATCCCACGGCTTATCGGACTCTTGTTGGCAGTCTACAATACCTCACACTTACACGACTGGACATCAGTTTTGTTGTCAACAGATTATCTCAGTACATGCATGCACCGACAACGGAACATCTACAAGCTCTCAAACGGGTACTTCGGTATTTGGTTGGAACACGGGATCGTGGTATTTTCTTCTCCACGGGTAATACTTCATCTCTCCATGCCTTCAGTGATGCAGATTGGGTGGGGGATCGTGATGAGTATATCTCTACAGGGGCATACATCGTCTACCTTGGTAGCCATCCGATTTCATGGTCTTCGAAGAAGCAGAAATTCACCGCCCGCTCATCCACGGAAGCGGAGTATCGCTCTATAGCGGATACAACAGCCGAACTTCGGTGGATCACGTCTCTCTTGATGGAACTTGGTATGTCTACGTCTGAGTCACCGATAATATACTGTGACAACATTGGTGCAACATACTTGAGTGCCAATCCCGTATTCCACTCTCGCATGAAGCATCTTGCCTTGGATTACCACTTTGTTCGGCAACAAGTGCAAGGCGGCATCCTACGAGTGTCTCATGTCAACTCGTCTGATCAACTAGCGGATTTGCTCACCAAACCGCTCTCTCGTCCACCGTTCCTTTCATTTTGTCACAAGATTGGCATCACCGATGGTGCTCCATCTTGAGGGGGCATATAAGAAGAAGGGATATTTATGTAATTTTACGTTCATTAGGGTTTTCTAACTCTTGTACCTAATATACATCTTGTACTTATTCATTTGAATAATAAGAGAAAACATAAGTTCATACCATGCGACTCTAACGACCCTGCGGCTTATGCGACCCTACGACTCTAACGATCCTATGGCTTATGCGACCCTACGACTTATATGTCTCGATGGAAATTGACACTCAAATGACCTTTTCACTAAATATTACTTACTTGGTGGAACTCCATCAGGAGCAATGTTTCCCAAATCCTCTTCTGAGCCATCTCCGCTTGGTTCTTTTCTTGACGCTGGATTTGGACGTTGAAGGAATTCAAAGCAAAATCACCAACAGTGTCGGAAGATTGGATTTCGGTGATCGCAACTTTCTCGGTAGCCTTTGATTTTGGATTAGGCACATGAATCCCGACATCCCTTAGAAGGTCTCGTACGTCGTTGATGATTCTCTTCTCCGACTTCCTTATTTCCCCTATTAATTTCTTCTCCAGTGTCAGAGGGACTGTAGCATCAGCATCAGCATCACTCACGCTCTCCTTCCTCTTAGTCCCTTTTTCCTTCTCCTTTTTTTGATCACCAAGAGCTGCTTTTCGTGTCAGCAGTTCTTGCTCACGGATATCCTCCCAACAAATACCCTTCGTATTTCTACGAAGATGTTTCATCCATATCTGAACATCGGGATCGTCACATCCCTCGTAATCCTCCAGACCAGAAGTAAAGCTTCCTCTTCGTGTTCAGCACGAAGAATACTTAAAATATCCTGAAAAACAAAACATTAGCCATTATTACCCTCTGTGACCCTTGTTTCCCTTGTGAACCTTGTGTAATTGTTATCTTAGAATCTCCAATCTGCCTTATCACATCTACATACTTCGGGTTAAAATTGGATTTAACCATCTTCTTGCACATTCTTGGGCATGATCGATGCGCATCCACAACCTCAACATACCATCCCTTTCCGCCCATATTAAGGATGCTTTCACATGGAAGTAAGTGAAACATTAAAATAAAATGATAGGAATGCATAAAGTACGAAAAAAATTCAAGTTATTCGAATAATATATACAACTTACCATTAGTGGGATCATGAAACCGCCATAATACCATTTTGGTTTCGGTGATTCCCCGCAACGTGCTTGCGGCAAGTATCCACAATCATCTCGAATGTGTAACGACCCCATGGAAAGCCTTCACAAAATTCCAAATCATCAACCATGTGAATGAGATCATGACTGATAGAGTTTTCTGCTGAAGGCTTGTAGCCAGAACTTGCGCCAACAACATCAAAGTTGCGAACCTCTTCTGGTCGTCGGAATTCTTCGCCTTCACAAGATTTTCACTGACTTGTTCGGGGGTCACCTTTCCACGGTCGAAATTCTCAGCCTGAATGTGACACCCATCATGGACTCCCATCCTATGGGATATGGTCCGCATTTCAATCCAGAAATTAGTGCGTGCTCCATTATAGAGTAGGGGATGGGAATGCCGTTTATGATGAACCACAACTTTGTATTGTCCCGTATAATCACGGAGTGATTTAGTAGTACAGACATTTGAACCTTCGTCAATGTGGAGTCACATTGTAAGTGGAATAAATGCCTAAATTGTGACTCCTTCTCGAAGTAATGCCACTCGTGTTCATGTAAGATTCCTCTCAGCGTCCTTATTATCTCGTGAGGATAACACTTGGTGGTGATCTTTGGCATTCTGTCCATGTGCTTGAATTCATACACAAATTTCGGCTTTGGCGCCACCTGCAAAATGACCAATTACGAATACATTATACTTCTACCGACTTAAGCGACCCATGCGACTCAACCGACCCGTGCGACTCAACCGACCCGTGCAACCCATGCGACTCAAACGACCCGTACGACCCATGCGACTCAAACGACCCTCAGACACTTTGCGACACTCAACCGACTCACTGAGACTCAACCGACCCACGCCTTTCAAACGACAATTGCGACCCATCCTATTCACTGAGACAACCGACTCACTGAATCGAATATGGTCATGCAACTCCTGCGACCCTTGCTACTCAACCGACTCACTGAGTCGAAGATGTTCATCTAACTCCTGCGACCCTTGCGACCTAACCGACTCACTGACACTGACTCTCACCCATTTCAAATCAATAAACCGAGTCGAAATTGGTCATGAAACTACTGCCACCCTTGCTACTCAACCGACTCATGGAGTCGAAGATGTTCATGCAACTCCTGCGACCCTTGCGACCTAACCGACTCACTGACACTGACACTCACCCATTTCAAATCAATAAACCATTTTGTGACTCGAAAGCTTGCAAAACCCTAGAAATCGAACTACTTACATTTATTGACGCCATTGAAGATTGAGTCGTGCTATCTTCGTCAGTGCTGCTGCTGATTCTAGCCATTTTCCTTCTCGCCAACTTCAAATCGATCTCTCTCAAGTTCGACATCACTTATTTCTTTCTTGCTATAAACTTTTAAACAAGTTTCATGGCGAAAAATTGTTCGACTTTCTCGTTTTTGGCAGTTTTTCACGTCGAAAAATTGCCGAACGTGGGTTTTTCCACTTTCGAACATTAAGGGCAAGTTTGTCTTTTTTTTCAATTTTTTTCGAATTTAATAATTATTTTAGGGAATGATATTTTTGAAATGATTTAACCCTATAAAAATATTTCTCATATTCCACCAAACAATCAAATCATCTTAAATAATAAAAAATATTAAATTATAATATCAAACATTAAATAGATTAAAATAAAACACACATAAATATTAAATATTTTATTTCTTCTGTGAGGTAAGTTAGTCATTCGGAAATTTCTTATATCTTATAATATCTATAACATCATCTAATATATTTGTTGGACTACAATCCAGTCTTCACAATTACAATACATCCTAAATAAATTTAATACTTTAACACACACACACATATATATATATACACGAATAATTCGAATAATAACTCTATTATTTATATTTGTATTTTACAGGTATCTAATTTTCGTTATTTATATTTATATTCAATGGTATCGCATAGCAATACTCATTTTGCCCATTCCAAGCAAGCCAACCAAGAGCCATGGAAGCAGGATCATCCCCTCCCGGCGCAGGGACAACGGAAACCCCCCAGCCTAACATCCCGTCAGTGATCTTCATCCTCTCCGGCCAAAGCAACATGGCCGGGCGCGGTGGCGTCGTCAAGGACCACCACCACAACCGCTGGGTCTGGGACGGCGTCGTTCCGCCTGAATGCGCCCCGAATCCATCGATCCTCCGCCTAAGCGCCGATCTCCGTTGGGAGCTAGCGCACGAGCCTCTCCACGCCGACATTGACACCGGAAAGGTCTCCGGCGTGGGTCCGGGGATGGCATTCGCGAACGCTGTGAGAGAGCGCTTGGTGGATCACTCGCCGCCAAAGAAGACGATAGGGCTGGTGCCGTGCGCCGCCGGGGGGACGGCTATTAGGGAGTGGGAACGTGGGAGCGAATTGTACAAGAGGATGGTGAGGAGGGCGAAGGAGAGCTGCAGATTGGGCGGCGAGATCAAGGCCTTGTTGTGGTACCAGGGGGAGAGTGACGTGTCGAGCATCCATGACGCAGAGAGCTATGGAAGCAATATGATCCGTTTGATCAATAATCTGCGTGATGATCTTGGACTCCCTGATCTTCCCATCATTCAGGTACCAAATCTGTTGCTTCTCTCACTTTATGGTCCGAATGATTCATGGTGGAGAGATTGTGTGATCATGGAAGTAGGTAATTGCCTTGAAGTAGTTATAGGTTATCACATTGCAGTGCGAAATTCAGCCTGGTGGGTTTATCTCTGTGTGTGTATACACACATTACATACACTTGTGAGTTTGTTATTGGTTATGTGCCAAAATTTGGTAATTGTTTGCATCTGATGGGATGAGAATTCGATAAGACGTACTGCATCGTCAGGAATAACCCTCTATTTTGATGCAAACAATTAATTGGAGATCTTCTATAGATATGGTAAAATGAGAGGAGGAGGTGACGGTGTGATGCAGGTAGCTATAGCCTCGGGAGGAGGGTACATAGAGAAGGTAAGGAAAGCACAGCTCGGACTGAATCTACCGAATGTGGTATGCATTGATGCAATGGGATTGCCTCTCAAGCCCGACAACCTTCACTTGACCACCGAAGCTGAAGTCAAGCTCGGCCTCATGCTAGCCGAAGCTTATGTCTCCAACTTCGTCTAGTGCCCCTCTTTTCATATCTCCAAAGTGAACATAATAAATAATGTGTTCATATCAAGCTATTGTAAGTGATGCGATTAATCGACATGAATATATGTACCATGTTGGCTTTAAATTTCACTCATTTGTTCATTTGAATGTATGTGACCATGTTGTTGCCTTTTATTTTCCAGGCTCTAATATTCTTTTTCTATTTTTTATAACTTTTTGTTTAATTTTTAGTCACATTTATATTATTGTATGGTATAATTATGATATTAATTTTATATTTTTTTCGAATTTAATAATTATTTTAGGGAATGATATTTTTGAAATGATTTAACCCTATAAAAATATTTCTCATATTCCACCAAACAATCAAATCATCTTAAATAATAAAAAATATTAAATTATAATATCAAACATTAAATAGATTAAAATAAAACACACATAAATATTAAATATTTTATTTCTTCTGTGAGGTAAGTTAGTCATTCGGAAATTTCTTATATCTTATAATATCTATAACATCATCTAATATATTTGTTGGACTACAATCCAGTCTTCACAATTACAATACATCCTAAATAAATTTAATACTTTAACACACACACACATATATATATATACACGAATAATTCGAATAATAACTCTATTATTTATATTTGTATTTTACAGGTATCTAATTTTCGTTATTTATATTTATATTCAATGGTATCGCATAGCAATACTCATTTTGCCCATTCCAAGCAAGCCAACCAAGAGCCATGGAAGCAGGATCATCCCCTCCCGGCGCAGGGACAACGGAAACCCCCCAGCCTAACATCCCGTCAGTGATCTTCATCCTCTCCGGCCAAAGCAACATGGCCGGGCGCGGTGGCGTCGTCAAGGACCACCACCACAACCGCTGGGTCTGGGACGGCGTCGTTCCGCCTGAATGCGCCCCGAATCCATCGATCCTCCGCCTAAGCGCCGATCTCCGTTGGGAGCTAGCGCACGAGCCTCTCCACGCCGACATTGACACCGGAAAGGTCTCCGGCGTGGGTCCGGGGATGGCATTCGCGAACGCTGTGAGAGAGCGCTTGGTGGATCACTCGCCGCCAAAGAAGACGATAGGGCTGGTGCCGTGCGCCGCCGGGGGGACGGCTATTAGGGAGTGGGAACGTGGGAGCGAATTGTACAAGAGGATGGTGAGGAGGGCGAAGGAGAGCTGCAGATTGGGCGGCGAGATCAAGGCCTTGTTGTGGTACCAGGGGGAGAGTGACGTGTCGAGCATCCATGACGCAGAGAGCTATGGAAGCAATATGATCCGTTTGATCAATAATCTGCGTGATGATCTTGGACTCCCTGATCTTCCCATCATTCAGGTACCAAATCTGTTGCTTCTCTCACTTTATGGTCCGAATGATTCATGGTGGAGAGATTGTGTGATCATGGAAGTAGGTAATTGCCTTGAAGTAGTTATAGGTTATCACATTGCAGTGCGAAATTCAGCCTGGTGGGTTTATCTCTGTGTGTGTATACACACATTACATTCACTTGTGAGTTTGTTATTGGTTATGTGCCAAAATTTGGTAATTGTTTGCATCTGATGGGATGAGAATTCGATAAGACGTACTGCATCGTCAGGAATAACCCTCTATTTTGATGCAAACAATTAATTGGAGATCTTCTATAGATATGGTAAAATGAGAGGAGGAGGTGACGGTGTGATGCAGGTAGCTATAGCCTCGGGAGGAGGGTACATAGAGAAGGTAAGGAAAGCACAGCTCGGACTGAATCTACCGAATGTGGTATGCATTGATGCAATGGGATTGCCTCTCAAGCCCGACAACCTTCACTTGACCACCGAAGCTGAAGTCAAGCTCGGCCTCATGCTAGCCGAAGCTTATGTCTCCAACTTCGTCTAGTGCCCCTCTTTTCATATCTCCAAAGTGAACATAATAAATAATGTGTTCATATCAAGCTATTGTAAGTGATGCGATTAATCGACATGAATATATGTACCATGTTGGCTTTAAATTTCACTCATTTGTTCATTTGAATGTATGTGACCATGTTGTTGCCTTTTATTTTCCAGGCTCTAATATTCTTTTTCTATTTTTTATAACTTTTTGTTTAATTTTTAGTCACATTTATATTATTGTATGGTATAATTATGATATTAATTTTATATTGTTAAAAATTAAGCATATAAAGTATATACATTATATGTATAATAATATAAATATAATTATTATATACTTAATAGTAACTTAAGTATAATACATAAAAAGTACGATATATATACATACATACAAGAATATATATGTATATATAAATATATAATATATTATATAGAATAATTTTATAGTATAATATATATAAATTTACCTTAGTAAATAAAACAAGAGAGAGAAAGACAAAAGAGAGTGAGTGGAGAGAGGGAAGGTTTGAACGGTGGAGAGAAGAGAGAGAATGAGAACTTGTTCTTCAAATTGAATGATTCTTTTACAAGCTTGAGTCTATATTTATAGGCAAAGTTAACCGACATTCAATATTTAATACTCCTCCTTGAATGTCTATTAACTGTCTCGTTAAAAACATTATCATGGAAAAACCCTTTGGGATAAAAACCATGATGAGGAAAAAAGAGTACAATCATAAAAAAACTCCTCATCGATTTGTCAATCCTTTGTTTGTTTATAAGCTTCGTAGGTGATGCATCCCGATGTTATGAATATGTTTTCTCAATGTTTGGGGAGCGCCTTTGTGAATAGATCAGCTACATTTTCATTTGTTCTGATGTAACGAACATTATCTTCTTTCTTCTTCTCAAGCTCCCGGTATATGAGAAAAATTTAGGAGGGATATGTTTCGTCCTATCGCTTTTGATGTATCCTTCTTTTGTTTGGGTGACACATGCTGCATTATCTTCATATAGTATCGTTGGATTGATATCAGTTGATAATCCACATGTCTCTTGTATGTGTTGAGTTAAAGCTCTTAGCCACACACATTCTCTACTCGCTTCATGAAGTGCTATGACTTCAGCATGATTTGAAGATGTTGCAACTAGTGTTTGTTTCTGTGAACGCCATGATATTGCTGTACCTCCAATTGTGAAAACATATCCTATTTGTGATCTAGCTTTATGAGGATCTGATAAGTAACATGCATCTACAAAACCGATTAACTCACGTTTGGAATCTCTAGGATAAAATAATCCTAAATCAATCGTTCCTTGTAAATATCGAAAGATATATTTAATCCCTGTCCAATGACGACGTGCAGGGGATGAGCTATATCGTGACAAGAGATTAGTAGCAAATGTTATATCAGGACGAGTGCAATTTGCTAGATACAAGAGAGCCCCTATTGCACTCATATATGGTACTTCTGGTCCAAGTATATCTTCATTTTCTTCACAAGGACGAAATGGATCTTTTTCAACATTTAAAGATCTACATACCATTGGAGTGCTTAATGGATTTGCTTTATCCATGTTAAAGCGTTTTAATACTCTCTTTGTATAATTCGATTGATATACAAATATA
>CM071868.1:20787035-20800208 GCA_036759665.1 Gynandropsis gynandra | reverse complement strand
GTTTCAATCCGTATAAAGATTGTTGCAATTTGATTGCACACATTTCTTTAGGTTTTGAGTTTGATGTTTTAGACATTCTTAATCCTTCAGGGATTTTCAAGTATATATCATTATCTAAAGATCCATATAGATATGCCGCAACCACATCCATAAGGTACATATCTAAGTTGTTGGATGCTGTTAAACTCATCAAATATCTAAATGTGATTGCGTCCATAACAGGGGAATATGTTTCCTCATAATAAATTCAAGGTCTCTGGGAAAACCCTTGTGCGACAAGGCGTGCCTTATATCTCGTGACCTCATTATTTTCATTTCTTTTTCGTACAAAAACCCACTTGCATCCAACCGGTTTGACACCATTTAGAGTTTGAACGATGGGTCCAAATACTTTTCTTTTATTTAATGAGTCTAATTCTATTTGCATAGCTTCTTTCCATTTGATCCAATCATGTCTCTTTTGACATTCTAACACTGACATTGGTTCTAGATCTTCACTATCATTTTCAATTTCTTTGGATACATAGAAAGAGAATATTCCATCATTGTCATTTATTTCATGTATTCTTATAATCTTTTCATCATAGATATAATTGACGAAAATTTCATTGTTCTCTATTTGTTCATGACTATTTTCATTTTGAAGATCATCTTCCTCATTTGTTTCTTTTTGAATGTTCTCTATGATTTGAGAATCATCATTATTATCAAACTTCTTTCTCTTTCGAGGATTTTTATCTTTAGAACCAAGTGGTCGTCCGCGCTTTAAGTGTGTTGTAGACTCATTTGAAATTCTTTCACCCATATGCCCTTTTGGTATTTCTATACGAGCAGGTGCATTTGCAGCAGGTATATATGATTTTGTAACCCGTGCTGTATCATTGAACCCATCTGGAAGTCTATTCGCAATATTTTGCACATGTATTATCTTTTGTACTTCCATATTATATTGTTTTGTAGGAGGATCAAGATATAACAATGATTGTGTTTTCCATGTTAGATCTTGTGAGGCTTGTTTTATTCCTTCTCCTAACGGTGGGAATTCATTCTCATTAAAATAACAATCAGCAAAACGAGCTGTGAATGCATCACCCGTTTCTAGTTCAAGATATCTAGTGATAGATGGTGAATTATATCCAACATAAATTCCCAATTTGCTTTGTGGGCCCATTTTTGTTCGTTGCGGTGGAGCAATTGGAACATATACAACACAACCAAATACTCGAAGACGAGATATATTTGGTTCTTGGCCATTTGATAATTGCAATGGAGAATACTTATGATAAGCACTTGGCCTTATTTGAATTAGTGCAGCAGCATGTAAAATGGCATGCCCCCAAGCAGAAACTGGAAGTTTCGTTTTCATTAGCAATGGTCGAGCAATAAGTTGGAGACGTTTAATCAATGACTCTGCCATACCATTTTATGAACATGTATGTGGCACGGGATGTTCAATCTCAATACCAATCGATGCACAATAGTCATTGAATGCTTGAGAAGTGAATTCACCAGCATTATCAAGCCTCACCTTCTTAATAGGATGAACGGGGAATTGAGCTCGTAATTTTGTTATTTGAGCAATAAACCTCGCAAATGCAACATTGCGAGTTGATAATAAGCAAACGTGTGACCATCTGCTAGAAGCATCGATCAATACCATAAAGTATCAAAACGGTCCACTTGGTGGATGTATAGGTCCACATATATCCCCATGTAATCGTTCTAAAAACGATGGTGATTCATGTCCAACTTTGACAGATGATGGTCTTATTATTAATTTTCCTTGAGAACAAGCACTGCATGCGATTTCATGAGATTGAAATATCTTCTCATATTTTAATGGATGACCATTTGAATTTTGGATAATTTTTCGCATCATTATTGAACTAGGGTGACCCAATCGATCATGCCAAATCTTAAACATGTCTTCATATATTGGGTTGAATATGGCATATGTTTCCACCATTCTTATCTTTGTGAAATATAGTCCATAGGATAAAGCTGGTAAAATTTCCAGAATATGTTTCTTTTTAGAAACCATTGTCGTGATATAAAGATATTCACGATTTTCATCATTCATGGTCTCAACATGATAGCCATTTGGCGAATATCTTTGAAACTTAATAAGTTTACTTGGGATTGTGGAGAGAATAATGCATCTTGTATGATCAATTTTGTCCCTCCGGACATTATAAAATTTGCTTCTCCACATCCCTTAATTATTTTTGCGTTTCCAGATATTGTATTGACACTGGATTCATGTATTCTCAACTTGGAGAAATATTTTCTATCTTTTAATATTGTATGTGTCGTAGCACAATCGGCTAGACATATGTCTCCATCATTGATATTTGATCGTGACATATTTTGTATTACTTTGATCCGATAAAGATATAGATGAACCTGAAAATATGAAGCAAACTTCGCATATGATATATAACAATGTAACAAAATATTACAACAAAAGATAATCTAATACAACTTTTAAAAGCTAAACAGCGAAAGGAAAAATACATTCGAAAATAACAAGCTAAGTCTTAAAAAACGAGATAATGATAACAAAGAAATCCATGTCGAAATGAGATAATGATAACAAAGAAATTCATGTCGAAATCTCATTCTCTTTTCTCATTTTCATTATCAGGTTGATACATAAAGTCTGCAATGTCAAGGTGCATTCCAACCTTGTCGTTATCCAGGAGATCATTGAGATCATCTGAGACAAAATTCATTTAAACATTTTTGCCTTTATCTGTCAGTGACTTCTGCTATAAATCAACAAAATGTCTTGGTGTTCGGCACACTTGGGACCAATGTCCATTCATACCACATCGATGACATATTGTATCTTTTCGCCTTTTAGTCACGTTTTCATTTTCATGCACTCGATTATCTTTCCTTTTATTTTCTCCATGAAGGAAATTATTTGGTGGATTACTCCGGCCTCTTCCTCTACCATATCCATTTCCACGACTGTGACCACGTCCACGGTCTCGACCACGACCACGTATATATCCACGCCCACGGCCATGCCAATGGTTATAATTTGATGAAGTTGCATTTGTTTCATAAAATGGTGCAGAACCAGAGGGTCGAGCATGATGATTTTTCATTAATAGCTCGTTCTGTTGTTCTGCAATGAGGAGAAGCTGTAACAATTCACGATAGGTCTTAAAATCCTTCGCGCGATATTGTTGTTTTAAAATTACATTATCAGCATGAAACGTCGATAATGTTTTTTCCAGCTTATCATAATCACTTATTTTTTCTCCACATAATTTCATCCTGGAGATTATTTCAAACATTTCTGAATGATATTCATCGACAGATTTATAATCCTGGAATCTTAGATTCAACCAATCATTCTTTGCCTTTGGGAGTATCACATATTTTTGGTGATCAAATCGATCTTTAAGAGATTCCCACAAATCTGCGGGATCTTCTTTTGTTCGATACTCATTTTTTAATCCATCAGCAATATGATGACGTAAAAATATCATGGCTTTTGCCTTTTCCTCTTCTGAGGAATTATTATCTTTATCGATCGTGGCAATAAGCTTTTTGCCTTTTAGATGCATTTTAGCATCAAATGCCCACGTCATATAGTTTTTTCCAGAGGCATCTAGCGCTGTGATTTTGAGATTCACCAAATTCAACATGAAGATTTGTTACCATTGAAGAGAAAAAATAAACAAATATAAGTTATTACATTGAAAAACAAAATTAAATAAATTATTATATAACAATTCATGTGTTAGGTCCGTTTATATTTATAGATAATTTATTTTCAGATTTATTTAACCAATTAACAATTAAATAATGAAAAACATGATTTAAATAAATTATGGGGTGAATTTTTTTTCATCCTCCACATAAATAAATAAAATAATTAACAAAAATAAAATATAACCAAAAAATTGGTGGCTCGACCATCCGTATAACAACAATAAGTTAAATAAATTATGGGGTTTTATCCTCCACATAAATATAATAATTAATAAAATAGGACATAAAAAATGGTGGCATAGCCATCCTTATAACAAAAATAAATAACAGATAAATATTCATAAAATATTAATGTTATTGATTGGTGGTTGAGCCCACAGAATCATATAGTATAATATAGATTATGACCGGGATATATATTCCACGTGGTCTATATATAATTTTTTTACTTGAAAATCGAATCCAAATCGAACCCAAAATCGACTGAAAATCGAAATCGTAAAAAATTGAAATTAAAAATAATACATGTAACGTATAATTTTTTTCTTAACTAATTAGAACGACCGTGCTGATAACGTGTTAAAAATTAAGCATTAATTGACATATATATCTAAATAGATTAAAATATAAAGCATATACATTATATGTATAATAATATAAATATAATTATTATATAGTTAATAGTAACTTAAGTATAATACATAAAAAGTACGATATATATATACATATAAGTAATATATATGTAAATATATATATATAATATATAATATATAATATAGAATAACTTTATAATATAATATATATAAATTTACTTAGTAGAGGGAAGGTTTGAACCGTGGAGAGAAGAGAGGGAGAATGAGAACTTGTTCTTCAAATTGAATGATTCTTTCAAGCTTGAGTCTATATTTATAGGTAAAGTTAACCGATATTCAATATTTAATATATATGATATTTTTTGGAAAAAAATTGTTTATCCATGTTATAGTTTTTAAATATAACTTTGGGTTGAAACTTAGCTGATAATATTAGGTTGAAATTTTAGTTCATATATACCCAAACTGTGATGGGTCAGGTTCGATTTTTCATTTACTACATCTAATTCTATGGGTTGTCGAGATAATAAAACAATTCGAATTCCAATGATTACGCTTTTAACAATATATCATCAAATGTTGATTTCGAATTATGAGATACGTACAAGGACAAAGCTTCAACGATTTACTTGTTTACAAAGAATAATGTCTTATAATAATTCCATTGCTTTAAGAGTACTATATTCGAAGGTATTGGGATTCAAATAGGTTTCTAACAATCAGCAGAGAGTTTATTTTTTTCATATCATTATGTAACTATTTTAGAAGATTCACTACTAGAAAATTCAAGTTTAGGGACGGAATTTAGGGACTGATATTTTCGTCCCTAAATTTAGGGACGGATTATATACGGATTAGGGACGGAAAATGAAATCCGTCCCGAATCCGTCCCTAATTTTGGATACCGAAGAGTCGTCCCTAATCTGTCCCTATTTACGGACCAATTAGGGACGGATGAGTAAGGCGTCCTTAAATTGGGGACGAAAATTGCTGCCGTCCCTAAATTGGGGACGGAATTTGTTGTCGTCCCTAATTTGGGGACGGACATTTCTGCCGTCCCTAAATTTAGGGACGGCTAGATCATCCGTCCCCAATTTAGGGATGACATCTCTTTCCGTCCCTAATTAGGTTAACTCTTTAACCTCTTGTACATATAGCCGTTCAAGACTTTTGATTGAATAAACAATTCGAATTCATTATTCACATGGTATCAGAGTTGAAATCGTCTCACGACGTAACCCTAGCCGCCTAACCCTTTCTTTCTCGGCAACCCCAGCCACCGCACCCTATTGGTCCGACCGCCACACCCCCTTTTGGCCCAGCCGCTGCTCCGACGCCTCATACCTTGGGTTCAGCTACCGTTCCGTCACCTCACCAGCACGGAATCACGTCGATCGCACCTTGCCCCGTCGATCCAGCCATCACCCGCACGCAGCCGCCTCAACCCTTCACCGCACGTCCTGAATCAACGCGCCGCGCCCTGCAGCAATGTCGCACGTTCCGGAATCGTCGAATCACACCGAATTTGTGAGCATGTTCAATCCAACCCAGCCACAGAAACTTCTCTTCTCATATAACATGTCAAGCGTTACGAAACTCACACCGACGAATTACCTCACTTGGAGCGTTCAGATCCGTTCCCTCCTCGAAGGCTACAATCTCGAGTGCTTCATCACCGAAGACTCTGTCGTGCCGCCAGCCATGATCCAAATCGATGGAATTCAGCAATTCAATCCCGTCTTCAGCCCGTGGAAACACCAGGACAGACTGCTCTTCAGCTCCATGCTCGGCACACTCTCCCTTCCGCTTCAACCGGTCATTGCTCGAGCCACTTCTGTCCGAGAAGCATGGCAAACCCTTGCCAACATCTATGGCAAAGCCTCTCGTGGTCATGTCAAACAGCTACAAGATCAAATCAAACGCTGTGTCAAAGGATCTCAATCGGTGGAAGAATACCTTCGGTTCATCACCACCAAAACGGACGAACCCATCCTTGATGGACTACCGGAGGAGTACAAACCTTTGGCTGATATGATCAATGCAAAAGACACCGCAATCTCCATCGAAGAGCTGCACGGAAAATTCATCAATCATGAGGCGAAACTTGCCGTGGAACTCCTTCCGCGAGCCACTGCCCTACCCATCACGGCTCACCTTGCCGCTGCCCGTCCTAAACCACGAAACTCGAATTCTCAATGGAGTCACAACAATAACAGGAGCTCCAAGGGAGGTTATCGAGGCCGATATCAAGCTTGTGGAACTCAAGGACACAGTGCGAAGTTATGCAACCAATTCCGACTCATATCCATGAGCTCATCCTCGGATCCGATTCAAAACCGGTGGACACCCCCTCAACGTCCGTGGCCGCCTGCTGCTCACGTTGCTACGTATCCTACATATGACACCTCGAGTTGGCTTCTTGACAGTGGTGCCTCGCATCACATTACATCCGACTTGCAGAACCTGTCACTCCACAGTCCATATCAAGGAGGCGAGGAAGTCACCATAGCCAATGGCTCCGGACAACCCATCACTCATACGGGTTCTTTTTCGCTCTCCTTACTAAATCGTTCACTTATGCTTGATAGTTTGCTTTGTGTTCCCTCCATGCACAAGAACTTGGTCTCGGTTCATCGTTTATGCAAGTCTAATGGTGTTTCCGTTGAATTCTTTCCTCATACGTTTCAGGTGAAGGATCTAATCACGGGGGCGCCGGTTCTTCAAGGAAACACTAAGGATGGAGTTTATGTGTGGCCGTCCCCTACCACCAATGCCTCACACACCGTTGCCTTCTCTAGCCTTAAACCCACCGTTTCCACTTGGCATTCACGTCTAG
This sequence comes from Gynandropsis gynandra, assembly GCA_036759665.1. Classification (NCBI taxonomy): domain Eukaryota; kingdom Viridiplantae; phylum Streptophyta; class Magnoliopsida; order Brassicales; family Cleomaceae; genus Gynandropsis; species Gynandropsis gynandra. Next base: position 20,793,053 of record CM071868.1, on the reverse strand, counting down.
GACATCCGTCACTACCAATTCTCAAACACGCCTTGTCCAAGGTTCAAATTCCACTAGTTCGAGAGTCTTTAGTTTCTCCGTGCAATTCTTGTCTTAGTAATAAGAGTCACAAACTCCCGTTTCATGAGTCATCTATTGTTTCTTCTCGTCCGCTTGAATTTATTTTCTCTAATTTATGGACATCTCCTATTATTTCAACGGATGGTTTCAAGTATTATGTTCTCTTTATTGACCATTTTACGCGTTATTCTTGGCTTTATCCGCTCAAACAAAAATCACAACTTTCATTGCCTTTAAATGTCTTGTTGAAACCAAGTTTAACACCAAAATCGTCAACCTTTACACCGATAATGGTGGGGAATACATAGCCCTTGCAACTTTCCTTTCGGACAATGGCATTTCACACTACACAACCCCTCCACACACCCCCGAGCATAATGGGATATCCGAATGCCGACATTGTCCCATTGTCGAGACCGGATTATCTCTCCTTATGCATGCCTCCTTACCACTACCCTATTGGTCCTATGTCTTCACGACCGCGGTTTATCTTATAAACCGAATGCCAACTCCTCTCCTCTCCTATGCCTCACCCTACGAAACCCTATTCCAAACGTCACCAAACCTCCATAAACTTAAAAACTTTGGATGTTTGTGCTATCCCTGGCTACGTCCTTATGTTTCTCACAAACTAGACCCTAGATCCGCTCCTTGTGTCTTCCTTGGCTACTCTAACACTCAAAGTGCATATCTTTGTCTTGACCTATCCAAACTCCGTGTCTTCGTATCTCGTCACGTTAATTTTCATGAATCCGTATTTCCCTTCGCTAACCTTTCCAAATACGTCACCCATCCTGAAATACCCGCCGCCTCCCCATCCTCCAATGGTCCTTCTCTATCACCCATCCAACCCTTTACCTTGTCACACGCTCCATCTCCTCCACCGCTGCCCCCAAGACTAGATTCTTCCCTGATCAATGTTGAGAGTGACACAGACACTAGCCAAGCTGCGGACTCCTCTCCATCCTCCACTCCCGTACCGCATTTGGAGGCGGCCCGTGCTCCTACCGTGGCAGAATCAACCACACAAAATGTCCATCCAATGGTGACCCGCAGCAAGGCCAATGCCATTTGATCTAATCCTCCGTTTGCGCATGTGTGTACAGGTTCCCTTGACGAAACCGAACACGCAACAACAACACAAGCCCTCCACAACACCAAATGGAGACAAGCTATGAGTGATGAATTCAATGCTCTTCTTCACAACGAGACATGGGAACTTGTACCTCCTCAAACCGCATGCAATTTTGTTGGATGCAAATGGGTTTTCCGTATCAAACGAAAACCCGATGTTTCAATCGATCGCTACAAAGCTCGCTTGGTTGCTAAAGGCTTTCATCAACGTCCGGGAGTGGATTTTCACGAGACTTTCAGTCCAGTGGTCAAGCCCGCAACAATCCGTACCGTACTTAGCCTTACGGTCTCCAACGGATGGCATATAAATCAGCTTGATGTCAACAATGCCTTCCTCCAAGGCAAACTCACCGAAGATGTATACATGGAGCAACCACCTGGATTTATTGACAAGGATCACCCTCTTCACATTTGGAAACTCCGGAAAGCTATCTATGGTTCAAGCAGGCACATCGTGCATGGTTCTCTGAATTACGGAATTTTTTGCTTGGCAGTGGCTTCAAGAATTCTCTTGCGGATGCTTCACTCTTTGTACTCAACACGCCAACCACCAAGCTTTATGTTCTCATCTATGTCGATGATATGATCATCATGGGTTCTTCCTCCACTAACATTCAGACCTTCATCAATTTGTTGGCGTCTCGATTCTCACCTTCTTTCAGGGAATTGAAGCCACGAGAACACCACAGGGTCTCCACTTATCGCAGCGGAAGTATATCACATACCTTCTCATTCGGACAAACATGAATGATGCGAAGTCTGTCTCTACACCATTGCCATCGACCTCGCGACTCACCATTTCCTCGGGCTCACCTCTTTCCGACCCAACCGAATTCCGACAAGTGATTGGGAGCCTACAATATCTTGCCCTCACGCATCCGGACGTGAGCTATGTTGTCAACAAGTTGTCTCAGTTCATGCATCAACCCACTGATGAGCATTGGCTATGCGCCAAATGTGTGCTTCGTTATCTTGCTGGCTCTTGTGCACAAGGTATCTTTCTTGCATCTCAAAACACTTTGTCTCTTCATGCTTTCAGCGATGCGGATTGGGCTAGAGACTCATTTGACTTCAAATCCACGGGAGCATACATTGTTTATCTTGGCAAGCATCCGATATCGTGGTCCTCCAAGAAACAAAATGGCCACTCACGATCATCCACCAAGGCGAAATATCGGTCCGTTGCCAACACCTCGGCCGAAATTTGTTGGCTAGGCAATCTTCTCATGGAACTTGGTGTTACCCTCACGTCGGCTCTGACTATTTACTGTGTAATATTGGAGCTACTTATCTCAGCGCAAACCCGGTTTTTCACTCCCGTATGAAGCACCTCGTACTTGATTACTTCTTTTTCCGTGGCTAAATTGAAGCTGGTACTCTTCGAGTCTCTCACGTGCACTCCAAAGACCAACTCGCCGACATTCTCACCAAACCTCTAGCGCGGTTACAGTTCCATGAGTTATGTTCCAAGATTGGAATCACCTCGGGTGATTCATCTTGCGGGGGCGTATGAAGGATATTAGGATATTATTGTAATAAGGGTATAAGTGTAGTTTTCTATTCCCTAATTAGGTTAACTCTAACCTCTTGTACATACAGCCGTTCAAGGCTTTTGATTGAATGAACAATTCGAATTCATTATTCACATGAGTAATGCGTCCCTAAATTAGGGACGGAAATTGCTGTCGTCCCTAAATTGGGGACGAAATTTGTTGTCGTCCTTAATTTAGGGACGGACATTTCTGCCGTCCTTAAATTTAGGGACGACCAGATCATCCGTCCCCAATTTAGGGACGACATCTCTTTCCGTCCCTAAATTTGGGGACTGATTTGGGACCGTCCCTAAATTCAGGACTTTAAAAACCATTTTAGGGACGGATTCGGGACGATTTTTCGGAAAATTAATTTCTTAGTCCATAATCCGTCCCTAATTCGTCTATAAATAATCTATTTAACCCCTCAACCATTGATCCGTTTTTCATAAGCAACTCCCATATTTTTCACCGCATATCTTCTATAGTGTTTGCGATTATAGTGGCATCTTCATCAAGATTGAACATTTTCGTTTCTAGACAATGGATGTACAGAAGAATTGATCCAAAATCTCAAAGCGTATTGAAAGAGTTTATAGAAGGCGTCACACAGTTTATGAAAATGGCGACGAATCAACAAGTTTACAAAGAAACGGGTACGTTGGTTTGTCCATGTGTGAAATGCAAGAATGAAAAATTTGTTAATGAGAGACCTGTTTGGAAGCATCTTTATTTAAGAGGATTTACTCTGAATTATTTCATGTGGTTATGTCATGGAGAAAATTTTACACCACGACCTAGTAATATTGTGGAAAACGTTAGTAGGGGTACTATAGATCATGATCAATTTGAGTCTTCTCAAGATGTAGAAATGAACCCTTATGTGGAAATGGTGCAAAATGTATTCCGTGAAAGAAACGAAAATATTGAAGAAGATCCGAATAAAGAAGCAAAAAGTTTTTTTGAAATGCTAGAAAGTGCTAGGAATCCACTTTATGATGGTTGTAGGAGTGGTTTATCACAGTTATCTCTGTCTGCACGTTTGATGAATTTGAAGACTGAAAATAATTTGTCTGAGAATTGCATGAATTCGATATTGCAATTAGTAAGAGATTATTTGCCAGAAGATAATAATGCAGTAGACTCCTACTATGAGACAAAGAAGATGATGCGATATTTGGGTTTATTGCCATATCAAAAGATTGATGTTTGTCAAGACAATTGCATGATTTTTTGGAGAGAGACATCGGAGATGAGTAATTGTCTATTTTGTGGAAAAGATCGGTTTTATTTAACAAAGAATGGAAAATCGGTTCCATATCTTCGTATGTGGTATTTACCAATCATAGACAGATTAAGAAGATTGTATCAATCTGTGGAGACCGCAAGCGACATGAGATGACATGCTGAGCATTCAAGTCGTGAAGGAGAGATGTGTAATCCCTCAGATGGTGAGGCGTGGAAACACTTTAACAAGGTATATCCTAATTTTGCGGCTGAGAATCGAAATGTCTATTTAGGCCTTTGTACCGATGGTTTTAATCCATTTGGGATGTCTGGAAAGAATAATTTTTGTTCTTAACAATAATGATTCCCGAGCCTAATCATCCGAAAAGAAGTTTGGATATATTTTTTCAACCACTTATTGAGAAAATAAAAGAATTATGGAATGGAGTTCAAGCGTACGATGTCTCGAGGCGACAAAATTTTATGTTACGAGGTGCTCTCATGTGGACAATAAGTGATTTTCCAGCTTATAGTATGTTATCTGGATGGACAATGCATGGCCGATTTGCTTGTCCATATTGTATGGAGGAAGCAGATGCTTTTTAGTTGAAACATGGAAGAAAGATGAGTTGGTTTGATTGTCATCATCGTTTTCTTCCTGTTGATGATGCATTACGGCTCAACAAGAGAAATTTCAAAAGGAATGTAGTTGCGCGGAAATCTCCTCCTCCAGTTTTGACCGGCGAAGAGATTTTGTATGAACGACTTCTTGCTTTGGATATTCTGAGGAGTATAGATTGCGGAGAGAACAATCATCCGAGAATTGGTGGTTATGGAATTACTCATAACTGGTACAAGAAGAACATATTTTGGGATTTGTCGTATTGGAAAACTCTGAAACTTCGACATAATCTTGATGTGATGCACATAGAGAAGAATTTTTTCGATAACATCGTCAATACAGTACTGAATGTCACGGGGAAGACGAAAGACAATATTAAATCACGCAAGGATCTAGAAGAGTATTGCTCACGAAGGGAGTTATATATAAGTGATGACAGTAAAGCGCCAGTCCCGATATTTAGATTGTCAAATGATAAGAAATATAAATTGTTGAAATGGTTGAAAGAAGATGTGAAATTTCCCGATGGCTATGCGTCTAACATTGGAAGGTGCATTGACATTCAAGGAGGAAAGTTATTAGGGATGAAAAGTCACGATTGTCATGTATTCATGCAAAGACTACTTCCGATATGTTTTTCGGAATTAATGGACATGCACACGAAGCAATTGGAGGTATGTGGTTGATTTTATATTAATATGTAGTGTGAATACTTGTTAAATACACTAATAATACTTTCATGTTATAGGTATTGGCCTAATCTTTCGAGATTTATGTTCGAGAAATCTGAGTATGGATGTGGTTCGTCGACTCGAAAATAACATAGTAACTATACTTTGTAACTTAGAAAAGATTTTTCCACCATCATTCTTCGATGTTATGGAGCATTTGACAGTTCATTTACCGCACGAAGCCGCATTAGGAGGTCCAGTTCAATTTCGTTGGATGTATCCGTTCGAGCGATTTATGTTTCAACTGAAGAAAAAAACCAAACAAAAAGCTCGATCGGAGGGTTCAATTGTGGAACAATATGTGAATGAGGAAATATCGTTCTTCACTTCATACTACTTTGAGCCACATGTTCAAACGCGGACTTGAAATCCATACGGATGTTTTGATGGTGGTGTGACGTATTCATATCTAGTACTAGATGTTCTGGACATATTTTGCGGAATTGGTCGATCTGCTGGTAAGGCGAAAGATATATGGTCATCACAACGAGATCTCCATATCGCACATACATATGTTTTATTAAACTGCGAATATCTTCAGCCTTTTGAAAGGTAAAATCCCATAATTAACTATGGTTATCACAATGTCAATTTTGTTTATTTTTGTAATATTTATAGAATTTTGTTTCTTTTTATACAGGACATTTGATGATATATTGAAGAATACATATACGAACATTGATGATTCTCAACTCCAAGAACTTAAAAAAAA
>CM071868.1:20717590-20734254 GCA_036759665.1 Gynandropsis gynandra | reverse complement strand
GTCGCAGAGAAACAAGGGTCGAAGAGGAACAAGGGTCGCAGGGGTCCAAGGGTCGCAGAGGAATAAGGGTCGCAGAGGGACAAGGGTCGCAGGGTCAAATTGGATCGCTGGATCGAATTGGGTCGTAAGGTCGTAGCGGTATTTTGGGAATATCAACATTTATACGGGTACTTTTGAAGTTAAAATTTTTTTCTTTTTTCGAAAAAGGTATTTTTGAAATGTTTTACCCCTACGAAAATATTTTTGAAACTTCCCCATCCCCGTTGAGTCTCCATATTTATATTAATTTTATTTATAAGTAGATCGATAAGTTTTAGAGATATTCACGCTGGTGAATTTATATTCCCTGGTGTAAGAAAATAAATAGTTGGAAACGTAAAATGAAAAATGATTTATCATTAAAGTTTTGGATCCTAATGATAATTTGATGCAAGATAATGTCAAATATATCCTAGACATTTTTTATCAGAAAAAAAAATAATTTTCCAATTGATAAAAACTCATTATATTTTATAAAATCTATAACTATTAGTGAATCTCATGCACACCATAAATGTGATAGATCAATCAATTCTAAAAGAACAAATAAACATCTTTGAAAAACATTCATGATGGTTGAATGGTGATATTTTTCTTGAATATACCATTATTATAGTTAATTATAAAAAATTCATCGGGTATTTGAAATAAATTAAAATAATAATATCTCGATTAGCCATATTATAATAAAAAATATATAATAAAAATAATAATTGAAACTATTTTTTGGTAAAATGTATAGCGTGTTATATAATAAAAATGAAGATGATGATGAAAGTCTATGAATAGTATAATAATAAAATATTTGGTCGAATAAAAAGACAATAAGCAAAAGGTTTTAGATTGATGATGTTATTATTGTTAAGAAAATGAGTATAAAGATAATTCATTATATATATAATACGATTTGTCACACAAATTTGTCCATAATTTATATGTTATTTTATGATGGATTTAAATAGTAACTAACAAGTCTATGGTAAAAGAAATGATTGAAGTATGACAAAATAATTAAAAATTATTATCATATGGTTTGTGCCAAAAACTTATAATATTTTTTGAAATATTATTTTATAAATTAAATAATTTTTTTACCAATCAAGATGGATATGCAATAATCATCTATCGATTGAATATTGAAATTTATAATATATGATATTTGTATTGTAATTGAACTTCTAAAGAGTTATATTAGTTGTGCAATATTTTGAATTATGAAATATACATAATGAAATTTTCAAGGATTACGAGGTTATTATAATTTTATTATAATGTATCAAATATTGTGGTAACATAGTAATGATATATATATGTGTATATTATAATTTTTTGTATTATTATGAAAATATATAGTTTTATGATAAATTAAAACAATAAAAAATTTAATGTAGATTTGTGACTATAGTGTTTTTTAAATTCTAGATTATCTTTTGATAATTTTTTATTTATTAAAAAACTAGAAAATATGTGATTCGTTTCGCTATATATTAAAAATTGTTTCCTTTCCAAATTATTTTAAAAATAATTACAAAATCTCTAACTGGTCTATAGAAAAAATAAATCAAGCGGGTAATGATGTAACGTAATACAATAATAATTGGAAAACATAGGTGTTGTACGGACGTTGGACCTGCCAACTCCATCAATCTCTTAAGCAGTTGCAGACCAAAAATCCAAATCTTTCACGTGCTCTTTTATTATATACTTCAAAATATCCCAACGATCTGACGACTATATATATATTCATTCATTCCGACAACTTTAAGTATCATAATATAACACTAAATTATGTTCCCAATAAATATATTAATATTATATATTTTAACCAAATTTATAAATTTTAGAAATTGCGATCGATTTTTGCGTAAATCTATTATATTATTATTTTGTCATCCAAGCCTTCGAGCAATGGCAGTCGTGAAGTTTCGTGTTTTAAGTAAAATATATATAATATTCTACTGTATATATTTTATGAATAATATATTTATTTACGCAGAAATTTGTAAAATTTGACAAAGATGCATAGAATTTTCTATTTTAAATTGACACTTGAGGGTTGAGACAAAACTATAAAATATAATACTGGAATAGTTGAATGTGAATCCATCTCGAAATCCAATTTGAATTTGGAATCTTCAATTTACTGTAAAATAATTGGATCAATTAGATTATATTCATTTTTTTTTTTTGCAAGATTTTGAGTTTGAATTGAGATTTGGAGTAAAATTTTATGTCTTTTTTTGTTAAATTTTATTTTAGTATCTGATTTCAGATTTAAAATATTAAAATATCAATTAGTTAAATTTTATTATCTAATTTCATATTAAAAATTTTTAAATTATTAAAATATCTTCTAAATTTAAAATAAAAAATATTCAAACCTTAATCTTTTCACCGAAATTCATTCTCCATTGTTATCCATCTTCCACAACTTGCTCAAATTAGTCTTTTAGTACCAACAAGGTGGTGTGATATGTATTAACTCTCTTAATTATCATTGATTATAAGGACATATTTATATTAGTACAATGTTTAACCTAATTGCAACATATTACAATTTTAGACATATTATAATACGTCCCCACAAGATGGAGCACCATAGATGAATCCAATCCTGAGGAACAATGTCTCGAACAAAGGACGTGGCAATGAATTTGTGAGATTGTTCGCTAATTGATCCACCTAGGTGACATGAGAAACACAAAGTACACCAGATTGCACTTGATTCCACACAAAATGATAGTCCAATGCAATGTTCTTCATACGGGAGTGAAATACTAGACTCGCACTAAGATATGTAGCTCCTACGTTATCGCAATAGATCACTAGACAAGGAGTATTGTTAATTACCAACTCGGATAGTAGAGAGACTATCCAATGTACTTCAGCAGATGTTGAGGCAATAGATCTGTACTCAGTTTCGGTGGAGGACCTGGGCAATGCTTTTTATTTCTTAGAAGACCGTGAGATTGGATGATTTCCGAGATAGATAATGTGTACCCCTGTAGATGTATAATCATCTTTGTCACCGGCCCAATCGGTGTCACTGCAAGCATGAAGAATAAGAGAGTTAGATGCAACAAATAAGATACCATGTTGTCGAGAGTCGGCGAGGTAGCGGAGAACACGTTTCGCGGCTTGCGAATGTACATCCCTGGGAGAGTGCATGAACTATGAGAGCTTATTCACGGAAAAACTGATGTCTGGCTGAGTGAGAGACAAATATTGCAGGTTGCTAATGACATGATATTCCGATGGGTCGATAAGACGGGTTTCCACATTGAGTGTGAGACAAGTATTGGATGTCATTGGTGTGAGAACATGTTTAGCTTCATGCATGTTGGTGCATTGGAGGAGATCGTAAATGTATTTATTTTGTGTGAGTAGTAAACCATCCTTCATCCAGGTTGCTTCAACACCAAGAATGTTGAGAGCGCACCAAGGTCCTTTATTGAAAAACGAGCGGCAAGAGAGGTGATGACTTCATGGACGCATCACGGACACCTTCCTATGACAACTAAGTCATCCACATAAATGAGAATTAAGATATGAACATCATTATCATGGAGATAGCATAGGGACGCACCAGTGAGGGAGTTATGAAAGTCGGTAGCAAGAAGAATTTGTCGAAGTTCAGAGTACCAAGCTCGTGGTACTTGTTTGAGACCATAAATTTTTTTCGTAGCTTACAGACATTTGTTCCTTGAAGAAATGCATTGTTATCGAGTTGTCAAAGGAGCCAGCCCTCAGAAACTATAATAATTAACACAAGCTGAATGGTTGTTGGTTTGACCACACAACTGAACATCTAAAAAAAAAATCCACTCCTGGTCGTTGATGGAATCCCTTCGCAACAAAACATGCTTTAAATCGATCCACGAAACGATCCGGTTTTCGCTTAATCTGAAATACCCATTTGCATCTCACTATATTGGTCACATTCTCAGCCAAGACTAGCTCTCAAGTCCCATTCTGAAGTAGGGCATCATACTCTTCACTCATGGTTTCTCTCCATGTTGGATCACGAAGGGCCTGATTCACCGTGGCGAGTTCTATTTCATAAATTGTGGCAAAGAGAGAGAGTTTCCTGTTTAGTTTCACAATGTTGTTCTTTGACCGAGTAATAATGGAGTGTGTATTTTCGAATGATTGCATATCAATAGGTATAACCTCGTCGGATGCTGGAGGAATTGAAGGGTGCTCTAGTTGTGTTGTCTGAATGGGGACGGAAGGCTGTGAAGGATCTAAGTTCAGGGGTTGTTCAGGTGTCGGCGTTACATGTGGCGTAATAAAGGAAGTAATATAGTGGATGTGATAGGAAGATGAAGATGAGGAGGAGTCACCAGAAGATGGAACCGAGAAGAATCTGGACGATTAACCAGTGGAAAAATGGACTCATAGAATTGAACATGATGTGAGATAAATAGACGAGAAATAATAGGATCTAGACAGAAGTATGAACTTTGGATGGGCGAATAGCCAAGGAACACGCATGGTTTGGAATGGGAATCAAGTTTGTTTGATGAATAGAGACGAAGCCATGGATAACATAGATACTTGAATACACGGAGTTTATCATAGTTCGAAGAAAGTTTCATATGGTGAGGACATATCATGAATTGGTGTAGGAAGTCTATTAATGAGATAGACTATTGTACTAAATGCATAGGACCAAAAAGAGACCGAAATAGAAGTATGCATGAGAAGAGATAACCACATTTCTACGATATGCCTATGATTCCTTTCTAAAATGCCATTGTGTTCTGGGGTATGTGGTCTTGTAGTGAGATGAGAGATCCCATTGTATGCAATACATGATGTGAGACTAACAAACTCTCCCCCGTTGTCCAAGTAAAAATGGTGATTTTGAGTCCAAATTTGGTTTCAACAAGGGATTTAAACCTAATGAAAGTGTCTTTAATGTGAGACTTGTGTTTGAGGGTAAAGCCATGAATAACGTGTGAAGTGATCAACGAATAGAATGTAATATGTGAACCCATCAATAGACATATAACAGGATGTCCAGACATCAGAGTATATCATTTCAAGTGGGCGAGAGGAATGAATGGTAGAGGTGGAGAAGGGAATTTTATGACTTTTACAATTCGAACATGAGTTGCATATAGGGGTAGAGTTCTCTCTAGACAAATTTAAATGAAATTTGGAAACAATTTGTTTAACAATGGAAAAACTAGAATTTTCTAGACGTGAATGCCACTCGGACAAAGTGGATTTAACACTCGAGAAAGCAACAAGAAACTGAGAAGATGATGGAAGAGGCCACTCATAAACACCGTGTCTAGCTTTTCCTTTTAGTGTTGGTGCTCTTGTACTGAGATTCTTCATCTGAAATATATCTGGAAAGAATTCAACTGATACATCGTTAGAGTTGCAGAGTTGATGAACTGAAATGAGATTATTGGCCATAGCTGAAATACATAACAAATTATTCAATCATAAAGACTGAGATGTAAAGGGAAGAGAAAAACTCGTGTGAGTGATTTTGAGAGATGATCCGTCATCAACAACCACATCATTGCCACCAACATAAAGATTGTGTAATGAGAGATTGTGCAGGTCTATGGTTACGTGGTGGGAGGCACCATTGTCCAGAAGCCGCTATTGGGAATCATAAGGAGAAGCAAGACTGTGATAAGTCTGTGGTTTCTCTGGCCGGGAGGAGTGATGACATTGTCTAGTTAGAGAGGATAGAGTAAGGCCATTACAATTTCCAGATGTTGAAGTTAGCTTGAATTGAGGACACCTCTTTGCACTATAGCCAAATAGGCCATAAGCTTGACACTTTCCGTGATACCCCTTCGAGTTGTCATGGTTGTTATGATTACAACCAGAGTTATGTCCCCTACAAGGCTGGTTAGGACGAGTATTGACAATATGAGCGGTGACGGGTAAAGAGAGCAACAATGGTGATGAGGTACAATAGCCAATTTGGCTTCATGAGTGAGGAGTTTCTCATGAAGTTCTTCAATTGGAATAGTTGTGTCTTTTGCATTCATAACATCGACTATAGGTTTATAGTCTTTAGGAAGACCATCAAGTATTGTTTCAAGTAGATCTTCGTGATCCATAAACTTGCCCAAAATCGTAAGATCATCAGCTTTAGTCGTAATGTAAAGGATATACTCATCAATCGTCTATGTACCTTTTGTACTCCGTTTAATTATTTCCTTCAATTGAAGAATATGACCTCGTGAAGCTTTACCATATGAATTAAGTAAAGTACGCCATGCTTATGAACCGAGAGGGATCGAGCAATCAGGGGTTACAATGGAGGAGAGACGATGCCTAGAAGATTGTTGAATAGGAGTCAATCCTATTGACGCTAAGTAGTAAAGGCAGGGTTGGCTTGAGTGATGCCGTCAATTGTTATTGTTGCCGACGGCACACAACTCTCATCTTGAACAAAACAATCGAGATTGTGACCTTCAAGTAGGGACATGACTTGAATGTTCCACTTAAGGTAATTTGAGGAGGTGAGTTTGGTGACGTTCATCATGTTGACTGAGAGGACGTTGTGTTGCAGCGTCGTAGGGTTGAAAGTGACCACAGTTTCAGAGGGTTGTGTGGCAGAGGCAGAAGTTGTGGTTCTAGTCATTGTGGGTTGACAGATCTTTCGTCGTCGAAGTTAAGTAGATGGTGGCTTCAATTTTAGACACCCTTATAATAGTACAAACAGTGTGATACGAATCTAGACCGTTTTTCTATGGTTATAAGGATGAAATCAAACTAAAATCCCCTAACAATTCGATAACAGAAATTGGAAGTTGTTTTCACTAAGAAATGACATCACAAACTCCAACTACAACTCGAGTAAAAAATTCTAAACTCAATAAATGATGCCACAACACTTGTGATCTAGTAATGATAAGTCAGCTAACACTTAGAATCTCTTCAATATTTCGATAGCTAAATCTCAACAATTAACAAAAGTAAAAGACAATATATCTTGAAAACTTGGTTAAAAAATCATACAACGAGTCCCTTTTTTTATAAAAACCAAACAATGAAAGAAAACTGAATAAAATGAACTAAGTTATCAAAACTCGGTAAAAATGTTTGGTCGAGCAGTGTAACCACTCAGTCAAGTAGCTCCTACATTCGGTCAAATCCTCCAACGATCGATCGAGCTATATAATGTTCAGATCCGAGTGATCTAATCCATCAAATGCTCCATTTTTCCATGTGGATTCGCTCGGATCGAGCACTCCATTGCTTGGACCGAATAATCAATGATGTCATACGTATATTGGTCTACACACGACTTGTCAACGATAACTCCTACAATCTTTATGATTCAATAAGGTGAAAATTGAGTAAAGTATAAGAAAACCCTCTTTCTATTTTTTAAGACGTTAATAAATTCATTGAATTTGTTAACTCCTATAATTCATTTTGAGAATAGGTCCAATCTTGCAAGGTCATGTCACTTATTCGATCTTATTGTTTTGTTTTATGATGTATAAAATTTTTTTATTGTTCAAAAAAATTTAATATATGTTTTTTCTTTTGGTATTTGATGTGTAAACTTTTATAAAAATATAATTTTTGAAGTATGTTGAATTTAGCTTAATTATTTCTATTATTTTATAATTTTAAATATTTTTCCTTAGAGCATATATTTAATAAAATATGTTTAAATTGTGATTTTTAAATGAAAATAATGGTTTTTTAGATTTAAAATGTATTAAAATTTTAAATATATATGATTAATTTGTATTTATATATATAGATATTATTTATTAAAACAATTTAATACAATACAAGAAAATTACCATTTCTAGACAGCTTTTGCAGACTGAAAGAGTCATCCCTAAATTAGTGATGAATTAGAGACGTCTTAAGGACGGAAAAATAAATCCATCCTTAATATGTTCGCAAATTTGCAGACCGTATAGTAGTCTCTAAGTCGTCCGTGATTACGGACAGATTTGGGACCACTTTCAAGAGCGTCCGCAATTTGCGGACGGTTGTACTGCCCGTCCGTAAATTTTGGGACGTATTCGAGACAGTTCGTCGGGAAATATTTGTCTTAGTCCGTAATCCGTCTTTAATCGGTCCAGAAATTTTCTATTTAACCTATCCTCCTTCCATTCGTTTCTCACACACAATTCTCATATATATCTCTACGTATCTTGTTATCGTTTCTGATCATAATGGCACCGTCCTCGAGATCGAATATTTTCGTTTCGAGAGTGGATGTATAGAAGAATTGATCCGGAAACTCAAGGTGTATCAAAGGAGTTTATAGAAGGTGTTACACATTTTATGACGATGACGACAAATCTACAACTTTATAGAGAAAACGATAAGTTGGTTTGTCCATGCGTCAAATGCAAAAATAAAAATTTCGTTAATGAGAGAACCGTTTGGAATCATCTTTATTTAATAGGGTTTACTCCAAATTATTTTATTTGGTTATCTCATTGAGAGAATTTTGCACCACGACCTAGTAATGTTGTGGAAAATTTTAGAAGGGGTATTGTACATCATGAAATGTCTGAGACTTTTCAAGATGTAGAAATGAATCCTTATGTAGAAATGGTGCAAAATTTATTCGTTGAAAGAAACAAAGATGAAAATATTGAAGAAGATCTGAATGAAGAAGCGAAAGGTTTTTTTAATGTTAGAAAGTGCTAGGCATCCACTTTATGATGGTTGTAGAAGTGGTTTTTCACGGTTGTCTCTATCGGCACGATTGATGAATTTGATGACTAAAAATAATATTTTTGAGAATTGCATGGATTTTATATCGCAATTAGTAAGAGATTATTTGCCTAGTAATGCAGTTGAGTCATATTATGAAACAAAAAAGATGATGAGATCATTGGGTTTATTGTCATATCAAAAAATTGATGTTTGCCAAGACATTTGTATGATTTTTTGGAAAGAAACTTTGGATTTGAGCAATTTTCGATTTTTTTTTGGAAAAGATCGATTTTATTTGACAAGGAATAGAAAATCAGTTTCGCTTCGTCGTATGTGATATTTACCAATTACAGACAGGATAAAAAGATTGTATCGACTAGAGAAGACCGCAAGCGGCATGAGATGGATGCTAAGCATTCAAGAAATGTGTCATCCCTCAGATGGTGAGACCTGGAAACACTTTAACAAGGTATATTCTGATTTTGCAACTGAGAGTCGAAACGTTTATTTAGGCCTTTGCACTGATGGTTATAATCCATTTGGGATGTCTGGGAGAAATTATTCGTTGTGGCAAGTTTTTATGACACTGTATAACTTACCACCAGATACGTGCATGAAGCGTGATTTTTGTTCTTAACAATATTGATTCCCGGGCCTAATAATCCAATAAGAAGTCGGGATATATTTATTCAACCACTTATTGAATAATTGAAAGAATTGTGGAAGGGAGTTCCAGCGTAGACGTTTCGAGATGACATAATTTTATATTACGAGGTGCTCTTATGTGGATAATAAATAATTTTCCAGCTTAAGGTATGCTATCTGGATGGACAACGCATGATCGATTGGCTTGTCCATATTGCATGGGGGAAACATATGCTTTTCAATTGAAATATGGACAAAAGACGAGTTGGTTTGATTGTCATCGTCGTTTGCTTCCTCCTAATGATACATTACGACGCAACAAGAGGAATTTCAAACCATTTTTCTAGTTAAAGCATTTCCGCTAGTTCTGTCTCGTTTGATTCCCTATGAAATAGGTTATAGAATTGATTTCGCTGCAAGAAACAATCGCTTGGTATATGGGTTCTTGTCGAGGTTTTAACGTCGAGGGTTTAGTTGGGGATGTTTCCTGTAAATAGCGTGCCTTTAAGGTGTTCGATAGAATGCCTATTAGAAAGCTACGCTTAGCTTCAATTCCTGGTGGGCGTGTTAGGTCGTGTAGAAGTTACTAATATATTATTAAGTTATTTATTTAAATTATATGAATTATGGTTATAATTTAAATATGTATTAAGTTTTGTGAGTTATGAGTTATGTTATAATCTATTATTAAGTTTTTTAAATTATATGAGTTATGGTTATGATCTAATATATTGTGTTTAAAAACATATAAATACATATATTAAATTATATATGTTTTTGAAATTATATTACAATTAATTAAAATAAACAAAATAATTAAAATAAACATTGAATTATATTAAAAAAATTAAATAAACATTGAATTGAAACTTTATATAATATTTTAATTTACAATTTTAGTATGTTACGTCGTGTTGGAAGAGGCGGTAACACCAGAAACCGTTTAACATCTGAGGAAAGGGCCAATGGCTCATCTCTTCCACAACACCAGAGACAGTAAGATACAGTATTTCAGATTTTATGAATTCGAATTTATTTCCGAATACTGGATCGACACAATATATGTTGTATCCTTTTTATCAGCAGATGTCACAACTTGTCGAGCTAATGATGCATCACGAGCCTCCGATACATCAGGAACCAAAGGTGGAAAAACTTTTAGCGATGGATGAGGAAAGACATAAACTTTCTCGTATAGATCCAACTCGTGCAGATGGTGCACTTTGGTACATAAGTTAAATTTAAATTTAACTTTGTAACTACTTAATCATGTAACAAAGACGATAAAAGCTGATTATGATCGTCCATGTTATAAATGGACGCGAACTGATCCCGATATCAAGGAACGGTGGTGGAAAGCTTTCGTGGTACATTGTTGTTAATATTCATTTTCACTCAAAATTTAAAATTTAAAATAATGTTTCAATAAATAATTATTTCATTATTTTCAACAAAAAATTTATTGGAATCCTGCAATAACTGGACTAGTAAAGTTCGAATTTGAACGGACTGCGGGAAAACGACTCAAATCTCTCGCAAAGGAATCAAAACGAGATCGGGAGATAAAGGGAAAGCCTGTTTGGATGCCAGATAATGTCTGGGAACACATGTGTGCCTATTAGGATGATCCTAGCTTTAAGGAAAAAAGCCGACGCGCTAGTCGATCCCGTCGTTCCGATAGAGCATGATATTGGACAAGTGCACATACTATTGGTTCCCGCTCCTTCGCGGAGGTTTACGAAGATTTGGTAAGATTTTAATTTTTTTAAAGTTTTAATACGATTGACATTTGTTTAATAGTAAAAACATAAATTTTAAATTTGTTTTAGGCGAAAGAGAAGGGATCTGAACCGTCGTACGTGGAATTGTTGGAACGTACACACAAGAAGAAATCTGACGGTTCGTGGGTAGATGTCAGGGCGAAACATATTCACGACAATGTTCTGAACATGGCATCGGAACGAATGTCCCAAATCCCATCGAGAGAAGATGGGACGCAACCTACTCCAACTCACGAAGAATACAACAAGATGTATTTTGAGGTAAATTAAGTATAATTTTACAATGAATTTCTTATTGATAATTTAAATTTAATTTCAATATTTTTTACAGCACGTAACACCGTACACAAGTCATTTATTTGGTCTTGGAGGAATGGATCAAAACATGCGAGTTCCTCCAAAGGCAAGGAAAACGTCGCGACCGAGGAACTTCGAAACACAATCTCAAAGATGCATGAACAATTAGTACAACAAAGTTCATCGTTCAACGCTCTAGAAAGGGATGTTGAACTATCAAGAAGGGAAGTTGAATGATCAAGAAGAAAACGTCAACAATGGCTTAGGATGATGAAAGAACACGTGCCCAATATCAATTGGGATACGGTCGAAAACAATCATTTTGACGACAATGATGACGATAATTTCCAATTACCACCAACAAACTTGTAAATACATAATGTTAATAATGTATAAATAGTAATTAATTAATATCAATCTACAATTTTAAATTTAAATTTTTAACAAAAAACTTTGCGGACGGGACGCGACCCATTCCAAAATTCCAAGTTGTTTTCCGTCCTTAATCGGGTCGGGTTTCCCGTTGATTTCCGGACGACCTTGTAGTCTGAAATTATGGACAGTTTACAGACTATTTTTTCCGTTTGTATTTGCGGACGAATTACGGACGCATATGTTTTAGCGACACGCGTTTGCGGATAGATTTTGGGCGTCCCTAATCCGTCCCTAAACCTGTTTAAGGACGGATTAGAGACAGATTTGTCAATCTGGAATTATTAAATTTCTTATAGTGATATTAATGATATAATTGATAATACCAAGAGATTATGTGTTTTTAACATTATTTGTTAATAAATTATACAATTAGACAAAAATAAATAAAAAAGTTTATATATAAAATGGTGTATTAGTAATTGTGCAATTCAAACTATAAATTGTAAAATTAAACAATATTAAATCTAAATTTTAATTTTAAATTTGGAAAACGAATATATTTAAGTTTGATTTTCAATTTGAACTCAACCTCACAATTTGGATTCAAATTTTGAATCCGAAAAAGAACATGCATTTAATCTCAATTTTGTATTTTCTAAATTCATTTTTAACTAAAGTCAAACTTAAAACAGAAAAAAATTATAAACCTTATCCAAAATATATAATTGAAGATAAATTTGATAGAAAGATGTAGGTTCTGTTTATTTTTATAAAATTTGAATTATATATTGACAATCAAGATTTATATTTCATATTTACAACGTAAATTCTCTTTACAAAAAAAAAATTGTTCACAATGAAGATATTCCTACAAACAAAACCATTGATAAATCATAAATCTAACAACTCTAGATAATACAAGACGAGAACAACCTAGCAAAACAACATATAAAAAAGTCCCAAGTTGACTATATTATGATGCGAAACCAAAAAATTAACTTGAAAAGCATTTTTTTTTTCTATTTGGGAAAGTTGTATATGCGTAGGATCATATCTAAATTGGTGATCATAGAACCAAAAAAGATCATAGAACCAAAGAATAGAGTTTGACAAATTATTCGAAATATTTGTATCCGATTCGTATTCGATCCAAAAATACAAATATTCGAAGGAACAAATACCAATACAAATATTTAAATAGATAATTTATTTAATATATATATATATAATAAAATTAATTTTAATGATCAAATTATAAATATAATTTGCACTTAATGTTGGATTCGTAAGCCAGGTGAATTGGATAATATTATGGACACATTGCAAGATATCGAAAAAACAAAACTTCGTAAGTATATAAATTTTATTTTAGTTTTATTTTAATGTATTTGATATTTAATATGATAATCTAATAATTTGTTACGTTGTTTTAGATGAATTGGCGACGTTAGTGGAATTATCGACGAAGTTAAATTTGGATGATTGAGAGATGGATGTGATTTATTATTTTGTTTAATTGTGCAATTTGAAGAATACTTCTGAATTATATTTTGATAATTACCAACTTTTTTTATAAAATATTTTTATTAATTTTTTAAAAATTGATTTGGATACAGATACGGATACAGATACTGATATCCGACAAATATTCGAATATTTACGGATATCTAAATTTACGAATACGAATAGTAAAATTGAATATTCGACGAATACGTATACATATATTCGGATATTTACGGATATGCGGTATTTGTCCATCCCTGCCAAGGGACTCATGCTTTTGAACACCCATGGGTTATGTTCAAAAGGTTTACATGGAAGGAGAAACTTGAATACATGAATTGATGTGTCTTCAATATCATAAGATGAGATTAGAGTCATGGAATCGATAAGAAGATTTGGTATATGTAGAATGAGTCGAATACTGATAATAGAGAGTTAGAATTCTCGGAACATATAATAAATAATTTTTATCGATACGATTCTATAGTATTGTTTTGTTAGTACTCAATAAATATATTCAATCCTTAAACTTGTTGTTTTAATTTATATATTCAAAGTTTTTATTTTAATAAATTTTTTGGTTATTCATATTTTATAAATGGTCAAAAAGTAATTTTATTTTTAATTCTAATTGATAAAAAATCATTATCTGATAATTTTATCAAAATTTATGTATTATATTGTAGAATTATATATTAAAATGATAATTGCGATACGAGTTACTAACATAAAAAAATTATAGATATTCTTTGCAGAGTTTTCTTTTATTTGAACAATTTGAACAATGTACACACACCCATCGCAAGAAATTTTAGAAAGTTCAAACTTCAGTAAAAAAATGATGATTTTGTGAACAACCATTTAAATCTAGTGTTAATTTTTGTATCTATTTATGACAATAAAAACTATATAGATGATCAATTCATAATATAAAAAAAATATTTTTGCTAAACAATAACAATTTTTAATATAACGACATGAGCTGCAATGCTGCATCATAATTTATACGCACCTTCAAATTATTTACATTAAAAAAATATAATAAAATTGGAGCATTTCGAAAATATATTTTAAAACTTTTAAGTTTTCAAATTAATTCATATAGTAATATTTTTATTTTTAATCTATAAATTTGAAACTACTATACAACATTTTAACCTTCTCATATCAATAATCGAATAAAATTTAAGAAATTATGAAGTAAAATCGTAACAAAAAAAAGTAAAATATAATTTTTTTAATAATATCATTTTTTTGGAAAAACAACTGTAAATCAATGTTCATGTTTCTCTCCACATTTATGTATAGGAGGCACTTGGAAACACAAAAGACCTCTCTCGTTGAAAAGAGTAAAGCCACGCGCTAAAAGGCGCGTGAGAACTCCATCGCCTTCTTCTCCAACGTGTCGCTTTGTGTAATCACCAAACCCCTCCTAAGCCCACTATAAAATGCCAACCTTAGATCTTACGCCCTGTGTACTCAGCCACCAAACCAAACCTCTACATACGCTGACCGCTACACTGACGCTAAAATGTCCTCTGCCGCCGCTACCACGTCCTCAGCCGCCTTCGGCATCGCCAAGCCTCTCAGGATCTCGCCTCTCTCTTCGAAATTGACCCTCCCGTCGGTTTTGTCCGTCGCATTTAACACCGGGGGGCGCGAAATCCCGCGGCGGCGGCTAGTCCTCGTAACATGCTCCGCCAGTGACGGAGGAGCGAAGCCGACGATTCTCGTGGCGGAGAAGCTCGGTGAGGCCGGTGTCAAGCTCCTGGAGGATTTCGCGAACGTCGACTGCTCGTATAACATGACCCCCGAGGAGCTGAACACAAAGATCTCGCTGTGCGATGCATTGATCGTGCGGAGCGGTACAAAGGTTGGTCGCGAGGTGTTTGAGTCGTCTCGTGGACGGCTCAAGGTAGTCGGACGCGCCGGTGTCGGGATCGACAACGTGGATCTGAGCGCCGCAACGGAGTTCGGTTGCTTGGTCGTCAACGCGCCGACGGCGAACACGATCGCGGCCGCGGAGCATGGGATCGCGCTTTTGGCGGCCATGGCGAGGAACGTCGCTCAAGCTGATGCTTCCGTCAAGGCAGGTCAGTTTTTGAAATTTACCCTTATTTTTCGATTTTCGTTTTCCTCATTTCTCATAACTTGCCAATCGTAATCGTTCAGGAAGGTATTTTTGTCTGGTTGAATATCTGTGATTGATGGGATCTGGATTTTAAAAATTTAAATCACAATAACTTTTCCTTTTCCTGGACTTGATGTTCTTGTGCGGGATTCTTATACCAGAATATGAAGAAAGCGACTTTAACTTTAGTTTTTTTTCTGGTTGTCTCTTGAAACGATAATTGGTTTGATCTCTTTGTTGTCTCAGTGAGCCTCTGAAGGGACTGAGGTCTAGCATTTCTGTTTCTTCGATTTGCAATTAGTTTTTCATATGAATCTAAATTATCTGTGATTAGGTATTGGGTTCTAGCTATGACTTACATTAGACAAATTATGGTCCTGCCATACATTTGGGGTTTGGGGTTCAAGGGCGTGGCAAGTAACATTGTGAACAGATGAGGAAAATGCTTGATAAAAGATCACGCTAGGATGTGAGAATTCAGGATTCTTTGTGCATGGGCTAGAGGTGTTTCGAATGAACACGTTCTGAGAAAAAGAAAGCTAGTGATTTGATTGGGATGCGTATTGTTCAATGCAGGAGAGTGGAAGAGGAACAAGTATGTGGGTGTTTCTCTTGTGGGCAAGACACTTACAGTGTTGGGTTTTGGTAAAGTTGGATCTGAAGTTGCTAGACGTGCAAAGGGCCTGGGTATGCATGTAATTGCTCATGATCCCTACGCCCCTGCAGACCGAGCACGGGCACTCGGTGTGGAGCTAGTAAGCTTTGACGAGGCCATTTCAACTGCGGATTTCATTTCGTTGCACATGCCTCTTACACCCGCAACATCGAAGATGCTCAATGACGAAACATTTGCCAAGATGAAGAAAGGAGTCCGCATCGTCAATGTTGCACGTGGAGGTGTCATCGATGAAGATGCGCTTGTGAGAGCTCTGGATTCTGGCATTGTTGCTCAGGCTGCTCTAGATGTGTTCACAAAAGAGCCACCGCCTCAAGATAGCAAGTTGGTGAATCACGAGATGGTCACTGTGACACCTCATCTTGGAGCCAGTACGGTTGAGGCCCAGGTGCGTTAATAACATAGAAAGCTGCATCCACTGTTAATAACATACTCTTGTTTGTCATTACTTGTAATGTAAAACTAAGAATTTGGCTTGACAGGAAGGAGTTGCCATTGAAATTGCGGAAGCTGTTGTGGGAGCTTTGAAAGGAGAGCTTGCTGCTACTGC
>CM071868.1:20703262-20717543 GCA_036759665.1 Gynandropsis gynandra | reverse complement strand
AGGTGAGCATTAGATTACTTCAGTAAATACATAGAATGTTGCGCTTTATCATCAAAGCACTAACATCCATTTCAAAAAAGAAAGTTATTTCTTTCTCTCTGCATAATTCAGGGAATTATAACGTTCTTTTGGTTTAGTTCTTGACAAATCGATCACATTATACCTACAGGTTCTCACCGAGCTGAAACCATATGTCATACTGGCTGAGAAACTCGGAAGACTGGCAGTGCAACTCGTAGCCGGAGGAAGCGGTGTGAAGAGTGCGAAAGTTACCTATGCCTCTGCACGAGCCACGGACGATCTAGACACAAGACTTCTTCGAGCGATGATCACTAAGGGAATCATTGAGCCGATCTCTGATGTGTATGTCAACCTTGTGAACGCTGACTACACAGCCAAGCAGAGAGGCCTCAGAATCTCAGAGGAGCGCATCCTCTTGGATGGATCACCAGAGAGCCCACTTGAAGCCATTACAGTTCAGCTCAGCAACGTCGAGTCCAAATTCGCCAGCGCCATATCCGAATCAGGGGAGGTCAAGGTCGAAGGAAGGGTCAAAGACGGTGTCCCTCACCTGACAAAGGTGGGATCTTTTGAGGTCGATGTGAGTCTGGAAGGTAGTATTATACTCTGCAGGCAAGTTGATCAACCGGGCATGATCGGAACAGTGGGTAGCATTCTCGGGGAGGCAAACGTGAATGTGAGCTTCATGAGCGTCGGGAGAATTGCCCCAAGGAAGCAAGCCGTGATGGCGATCGGAGTGGACGAGCAACCGAGTAAGGAGACATTGAAGAAGATAGGCGAAATCCCGGCCGTGGAGGAGTTCGTGTACCTCAAGCTATAATTTACTAAAAAATGGTTGTAGACTCCCCAGGAGTGAGGCTGAAATTTGAAGTCAGTTTTGGTGATGGTTTATGAGTTAGGAGGATGGAGGCTTTCTTGGGTTGTGTGGGTTTTGGTCTTTACCGGAGTTCTACTTATATCGTATCTTATCCATTTCGATTTTGTGTTTCTGTGGTTCCCTTTCTTCCTGGATTTTTATTCTAAATCTAATTCAAATAAAGTTAAAGTGGTTTTATTGAAAATTAATTTTTACTCAGACCCTTTCCCATTAAATTAAAAAATAAATTAAAAAATTATACAAACTTTTTATGAACATATTTGTCAACTGAGGTAGATCAATCCAACCCAATTTGATTTGGATTGGATTAATCTGTAAGGGTTTAATTCAATCCATTTATTTATTGTATTTTTTCAATTCATTAAATAAATAATTCTTCCCATATTCAAACATTTGTGCTTATATATATAACCAATCGGTGTTAAGTGGAAAAATTGTCCGGATTCGTTCGTTAAGGTTGTTAATACAATAATAGTAGATATATCGGTTATTTTAAAAATAAATGAATTAATCAAATTAATATTTTTCTTATATAATTTGTTAAATATTAAATTTTGATGAAATGCTATATTTATTTTGTAGAATATCAAATACTTCAAATGTTTTGAATCTTATAATATATATATATATTAATGATTAATAATACCGAAATAGTTAGAAAAAAAATCGAACCAATTAGATTTTGAATTTTTTTATTATAATTTTTTATAACTATAACCAAAATTAAATCGTTTTATAATCGAATTACCTTAAATTCATATATTCTTTGGTTATTTTTTATTATAATCCGAATACATCGTATTTAACTGGACTGAAATTTGAAACGATCAACCTTATTATTTGTATAAAACCAACTAAATAAATAAATTATCAATTAAAAGTCTCAATTGAGATAACGATACAAGATTTATATTTATACGTATTTATTTAAATCCTTACAAAATTAATTATATCCTTGTTTAACTATAAAACAAAAAATATATATGGGGAAATAGTATTCCTAACACGTTTAGTGTCAACAAAGTTTTTTTTATTTATTTTGTTTTCTACACATTTTTTTAATAATAATAATAATAATAATAATAATTATTATTATTATTATTATTATTATTATTACTATTGTGGTTGAACACAAATATTTACACAAATTTTGATTAATTCTACTATTTATCTTTCAGATAAAAGTGTTGATACAAAATCTTAATAAAATCAAGAGTAGCATGATTATAAAATTCATGATTTTTATTGAACCTGATAAATCTATCTTCTTTGCTTAAACATATCATAAATTTAAGTAGCATCTGATATTCGTTGGTTCGATTAAGACTAAACTAAAAGTTGATTTTGGGTAAACAAGAAACACATAGTTTAAATAAAGTTATTGTTGTAATTTTATAAGAGAGCTCGTTAACGATCATAACAATTTTTTTCTTCTTCTCATATAAAAATGGTTTTTGTACGATCTTTAGGAGATGTAATATTACATTTTGTGAGCTTTTAGAGAAAATTTTATATTCTTAGTGATATGTTAGAGTTACTGATATGAGGTTGGAGATTTTGGTTCGAAAGGTAGATTATTCTCATGGGATGATTTGAATTCATTAATTCAAAGTGTCTTTCTATTATACACTTCTTAGTTTTTATGTTTTTTCTTGTGTTTTTTCATTTTTTTCTCGATCAAATTTACAAACATACGAGTTTGGCATTTGGTTGGCAAGAAAAGATGGAATTTTTAACAATGATCAAAGGTTACAAATCTCACATATGGTATTAGATTTTGATTATCAAAATGGAAAACAAAGAGAGATCCAAAAATGACATTGATTCTCAAATTCGATGTTGACAAATAGGATGGAAAAAGGGATTTCTCCTTATTGAAAGAAAAATGCAGATTATTCTCGAAATGTTGAAGCTCAATGAAGTCTTAGACGTGACCTTTAGGAGGAAGACTATGAAAGGTTGAAGTATAGATAAAAGGAGATAGAAAAAAATCTGTCTAAAGGTTCAAAGGAAAAACAAAAAACCGATAAAACAACAAATAGAAAGGTGAGAAACTTTATACTTTTATGCTTGAATGACCGAATTATAAAAAAAAAAAGAGTTAAACATGAATGACCATTGTGATTTTGGAAGCATTGGAGCGTGAATTCTTGCACAAGTCTCTGCTAAACAATATGTACTTAAAGAAAAAAACTATGACTTCATGATGGATGAGAAGAAAATCGATGGATAAAAATGTATATATATTCAAGAAGATTGTAAATGCCTTGGTTAATCTCAAGTTTGATATCTCAAAAGATGACCAATGTTTATTCTTGTTGAATGCTCTCCCAAAAGAAATATGAACAATTTAAAAATATTTTCAAACGCAGTAGAAGGGGTTAATGACAGTAGATGAGGTCATATCGGTATCATATTCAAAATAATTAGAATGTTTGCCAAAAATCAAAGGGGAAATAACATAAGGTCTCATGGCATGTGAAAGGTTTGGAATGAGGGGCTCAAAACAAGAAGACATCTAGATCAAAGTTAAAACGAAAGTATTAGACAAGATGCTAGTTTTGTGGCAAAGAAAGGCATTACACATGAGATTGCAGATTCATAAAGAAGTTTCTTGAAGAAAATGGAAAAAAACATTGAAGATGTAGATGCAATCTTAAAACTATTTTTTGAAATAGAGGTGTTGAGTATGTCAAACATCAGAGGACTCTTCATTTTTTTCTTACTTACACCACATGACGCCAAGGCTAAAGTATGAGGATTTGAAGATGCAAAACATTGGAAAGGTCTTAATGGTAAACAACATTACCTGTAAAAAAACATGAAACATTCAAGTCAAGACACATGATTGTATCATCGGGGGATTAGAACAAATAAGGTACACCCCTAAACTTAAAACAAAATTGGTTCACTTAATATGTAGGGTTGTATTTCAACTACAAGTCTTATGGATGGAAACTAGAATTTTAAAAGGCTAACTGTAAGAGTGAAGGTCAATCTGTAGAGGAAAAAGACGAGACTTAGCTTTGACATAAAAGATTTGGGCACATGAGTTTCAAGAAAATGCAAGTTCTTGAAGAATGATTTTCTAAAGGAAAATCAGAATAATGACTTGAAGTTGTGTGAGCAATAGCAAACCACATAAACTCAATTTCAATATAGCGATATATAAAACAAAAGTATTTTAGAATAAATTATTGTGATTTACGGGTTCTCAAAATATAACTTTTTATCTATCTAAGGCACAATACTTTCTATCAATTATTGTTGATTACTAAAAAAATGTATAGATTTATTTTCTAAATCTAAAGATGTTGTATTTTAAGTTTTCAAGATGGAAAATTTTAGTAGAAAGTCAAAACGAAAATTGTTAAAAGTGTTAAGTATTGAAAACAATCCTGAGTTTTGTAATCATCATTTTGATAATATTTTAAGAACAATGGAATAGAAATGCACAAAACATGTTCTTATATCCATCTAAACAAAATGGGGTTGTGAAGATAATGAACAAAACCATAATCAACAAGGTGTTGTGCTTGTTTTCTGAAATTGTATTAGAGCAAGACTGCTGGATTGAAAACAACCACTTCAATAGTAGAATAAATGGAATCTCTAGAAGCAAAGATGAGCAGGAAGAAGACAATGGTACAATAAATGGAATCTTTAAATCCAAACCTAACATGGATTTTGGTTAACAAACCCAAAATTATAAAGTGATTGGATTTAAATAGGTGTTCAAATGGAAATTGGCATCCCAAGAGTTTAACTACCAAGTAGGCTTGTAACAGTCTTTCGACCTGCCTATTTAGAATGAGATCAAGCTTTATTTTTTTAGGCTCATTAAACTTTGCATTACTAGAAAATTCAATATTGTAAACGGATTTTGCGGATTGCGAGTTCCGTCCCTGAATTTGGGGACGGATTATAAACGGATTTCATTATCCATCCCTAATCCGTCCGGAATTTTACGTATGGATGATCCGTCTTTAATTGGTCTGCAAATACGGACGGATTTGAAATAGATGAGTAGGGCGTCCCGGATAAGGGCCGGTAGAGCATGGGCGTCCGCAATGAATGAAGAACGACTCAAGTTTCCTCATTTAAACCCTATTCGTGGAGACGACACACTATGGTACGTAAACTTACGTTCAAATATCAATTATAAGTAGTTAATTAAATGTTAATTTATCTTTAATTTGATTTGTAGGTTTCGATTCGATCAACTTTCTTGTCACATAAGAAAGACAATGAAAGCTGATTATGATAGGCCTTGTTACAATTGGACAGAGACCGATCTAGAAATTAAGGAACGATGGTGGAAATCATTTGTGGTATGTTTTAAACAATTTTTAATTTTATCAAGTAATTGCAATTATAGTTTAAATATAATAAAATTTTTATTATTTCAGCAAAAAATTTATTGGAATCCCGAAACTCATCGGACTAGTAAAGTCCGAATTCGAACGGGTTGCGGGAGTTCGTCTTAAGTCTATCTTAAATGACTGTAAAAAAACGAGAGACGAAAGGAAAACCCCTTTGGATAGCAGAAAATGTTTAGGATCAGATGTGCGCATATTGGGATGATCAAACATTTAAGCAAAAAAACGAGCGAGCAAGTAAATCTTGGCATTCTGATAGAGAAGGATACGGAATGAGCATACATACAGCATGATCTCATTCTTTTGTGGAAGTATACGAAGATTTGGTAAGATTTATAATAATTTTTATGCATTTATAAAATTAACATTTCATTAAACTTATATCTTTTTTATTTGTTTTAGGCGAAAGAGAAGGGATCTGAACCATCGTACCTAGAATTGTTGGAACGTACAAATGTTAAGAAGTCTGATGGTTCGTGGGTAGATCCCAAGGGGAAACGTCTTCAGGATGAAGTTGAAAACATGGCAGCGGAACGAGTATCGCAAATTCCCCCAAGAGAAGACGGAACATAAACTACCCTTAGTCAGGAAGAGTACAATGAGTTGTATCTCGAGGTAAATTCATGACATTTCAATATGATACAATTTTACTATTTATAAATGTCAATAAATCTCGATATTTGTTTTACATCAAGTTACGCCATACAAAGGTCGTATTTTCGGACTTGGAGGAATGGCCTCAAAACATTCAACTTCCTCCAAGGGTAAAGAAAAAGTATCAGAGTACGAGTTTCGGAATACGTTATCAAAAGTGTTCGAGGAGCAACCAAAATCGAAAAGACGCATTGAACAAACACTAAAGGAGGTTCAACGATCACAAAAGCGAGCTGAACGATCAGAAAGGCGAATGGAACAGTTCCTACGCATGATGAAATCGCAAATACCTAACATCGATTGGGATACATTTCAGAACAATGATTCCGATCACGACGATTCGGAAATATCTCCAACGGAGTAGTATTAAAAATATTAGTCATATGTATGCTTTTTAATTATTGTTATGTACTAATTTTTATAATTTAATCTAATCAAATTTTATTTCAATTTTTTGAAAAAAAAATTATGGACGGAATCAAGGTCGTCCCTAAAATTGCGGATGACCCAAGTCCGTCCGCAATTTTGCAGACGACCAACCATCGGTCCCTAAAGTTTACAGACGACCTAGCATCCGTCCGCAAATATTGCGGTTGCGGACGACCCACCATCCGTCCGTAATATTTGCGGATGAACCATGCTGTCCGCAAATGCCGACCGACAATCCGTCGGTAATTTCACAGCATATCGGAGTCCTTTTCTGGTCGTTTTTTTGCGGACCGGTTACGGACTGATATTTTCGTCCTTAACTACGAACCATTTGTGGACTAAATTTTCCGTCCTTAACTGCAGACGGATAACATTTGGCGACGTTCGTTGGCAGACTACCAGTGATCGTTCCTAAATTGTGATTTTCTTGTAGTGTTGGGCCTACAAGCCAGACCTTTTCTTGGTCTATATAGTTTTGATGTTGGTCCGTAAGATTTCTCGTTTTTAAATAACAAAATATAAAAATACGTTTAAGAAAATAATTGAGAATGTCAAAATATAAAATTTCTTTATTTGAAATCATTTTCATTGTTTTGATGAATTACGACATCCACTGACAATTTTCTTCTTTGTTTAGTCTCTTCGACCTTTAGTAGGTATTTGTCCTCTTTTTTCGACTAAGTAGTTTTGTGTCGTTTTTTTCGTGGATTGATTAGGGTTTTGTTTCAGATTTTGGTTTTTTATTTGTGGTTTAAATTAGGGTTTCACATAAATTCCCTCGACTATGATTGTTATTATGATTTTTTCAGTATGTTTGGTTTTAGTTTCATTTTAGATTTTGATTTTGTTTTTGTTGTGGTTGAGTGATGAACACAACCAAGAATACAACAAGAAAGAATAAGAGTAAAATGTGAATTTGGCAGATTTGGGATTACTAGTCTCCAATTTCAGAAAATACTTCTCATACTCATTTCATTACTCATAAAGTGACTTATAAATACCAATTACAGCTAAAATAAAAAATATCATTGTAACATACTGAAATAAATTTCACACTAGAAACATATTTTTAACATATTTAATGGTAACGAATTTCCAACAACTTCTAGCTCCTTTGTTTCTTCACGACGTCACTTCTTCCTCTCTCTTCTCGTTGTAGATCTTCTTCTTCATTTTTACTTCCCGGTTATGATCCGAGCTAGAGGAATAACAACTTATCATTCAATTTTTTCAATATGATTTGTTAGTCAATTTTGCTAAGGGTTGCACCTCACGAAAATGATGAAGTTTGTTTATTGTTTTTGTATTGGGTCTTAGATTCTCATAGTACCGTTTTCATCACTTTGATTGGAATAACCAAACTTGTAGGCTTTGAGATCAATGAATATTTTTTTATAAAAATTGTTCTGAACAACCACATATGCGCACGTTAAAAAAAATGCTAAAATCAGTATCATTAGTTAGCCTCTAACTAATGATTGATTATTTCAAAAACAATTCTCGACATCAAAGATGAAAATGGAGGAATGAAGGGGAGAGATGACGAAAATTGAGAGGCCACCGTGGTGGATGAGGATGGAAAGGGAAATGAATTACATTTCTTTGTTTCAACGTACAAAACGATGAACTCTACAAATGTCTGAATTTGTTTTAAAAAATAGAGTTATGATAATAATAATAATAATAATAAAAAAATAGAGTTATGAATTTGTTTTAAAAATAGAGTTATGATAATAATAATAATAATAATAATAAAAATAGGTTATTTTAAAAATATTGTAATCGGAATTATATTACCCATTTCGATAAATTGTATTTTATTTTTTTTTTAAATTTGGAAAAAAGAAAAAAAAAAACTTGTTCTCTCACTAAACGCCAAACGCTAGGCTTTGGTAGACCGTGCGACTATCACCTAACAAAGTTTATGAAATTGTTAATTAATATGCACTGTTTTAGTCTGTTTTGTTGTGGTTTAGATTGTGGTTTAGGCATAAATTTATTTGGTTAGGGTTTTTGTTATGGGTTTATCAATATGTGTGGTTGTGGTTCAAGTTAGTCTTTAAAGAATTTAAACAAACCAATATGTGAAGATCACCTTAATTTATTTACTTATTTAGGTTTAGAGAATTGGACATTATTTTTCTGTAATTGAAGGTTTTCAATGGAATCTTAGCTGAATTCATTGTTGGCGTAATAGTGGTGAAAATCCAAAACTTTCTTACATTGTCTTTGGTCAATTGAGCAATTATTACTTGGAAATTACAAGTAATTTCATTTGTCAATGCGAAGGTGGTAAGTATATAAATTTCAATATTTCAATTAAAATGATTAAGGTTGAGTTTACTAAATGTTTTTATATCTTTGTTTAAATTTATTTTCCTAATAAATCTAGATTATAACTTGGGTTGTTCGAATGAATATTTTTCTACAACTATAATGACGACAAAGGAGACTGAATTAGTGAATGACTCGTGATCAGAATGATGTTTGTATTGTTATTTTTTCTTTTACCATTTGTATTGAGATATTTTGTTTTACTTTAGTGAGTGTCACTTAAAATCACTTGGTACATTTATATATTTTGCGTTGTTTTAATATACCGAGGTAATGGAATAACAAGTTTGACGACTTTATGATGAATCAAGGCTTTATATGGATCAAGCAAGATGCTTGTGTATACTACTGATCACATTGTTTTCACTGTATGATTAATTGTATGTTTATGTTGCGTTTTGGATTAGTAGTCTCTTTAGTTTCCTTTTTACGCTTTTTGGGTCATTTTATGTTCAAGCAAAGAGATTAATCTCTCGAATGGTACAAAACACCAAAGTCATTCCAGAGGATTCACTCAACCTGAGGACATACCAACTCGGTCTAGCGTTCAACCAAACGAGGAAGTTTTCACTCCCGTAGATTCACTCCGTATAATTTGTCTCCCGAGATGTGTTTGAAAAGAGAGGTAATGTTTGACGTTGTTGATTCCAGGACCAGAACATCCGAAGAAAAGTTTCGATGTCTTTTTGCAGCCCTTAATTCATGAATTACGACAGTTGTGGAACGAAGGAATCCTTGCTTATGGTGTCAGTACTAAGCAAAATTTCACATTGAAAGTGATCTTGTTGTGGACAATTAGCGACTTTCCTGCCTATGGAATGTTATCTGGATGGAGCACGCACGAAAGATTGGCGTGTCCACATTGTATGGAGGATACAGATTCATTTCGACTAGTACATGGTAAGAAACCATGTTGGTTTAATTGTTATAGAAGATTTCTTCCTCGTGGCCATGCTTTCCGGAAAGATAAAAAAAACATTTTCGGAAGAACGTGGTACAAAAAAAAAAGAGGCATCGTGCATGCAAACCGGAACACAAATCCTTTACGAAAGATTGAACACAATGGATGATTTACAAGAATCGGTAGAATGCTGTGGAGATCGTGGGCATCGTAAACCAAAAGGTCAAGGTGAATGGCATAACTGGTATAAACGTAGTATCTTTTGGGAACTACCATACTGAAAATTATTGATATTACGTCATAAATTAGATGTTATGCATATCGAAAAGAACTTTTTCGATAACATCATAAATATTGTTTTGAATGTGGCGGATAAAACCAAGGATAATATACAATCAAGAAAAGATTTGAAGTCAATATGCCGACGACCTGAGTTGGAATTACGAGATGGAAGGTCACCTGTCCTAGTATTCAGATTGTCTGGTCCGACGAAAACGACATTATTAAAATGGTTAATACAGGACGTTAAGTTTCCCAATGGATATGCATCGAACATTGCTTGGTGTGTGGATATTTTTGGTTCGAGGCTGATTGGATTGAAAATTCACGATTGTCACGTTTTCATGTAGCGACTCATTCCAATTGCATTTGCTGAGCTCTTACCACGGAATGTTCATGATGTGTTATGCAGAATCAGCATATTTTTCAGAGATATATGTTCGAGGAATTTTAAAAGTGATGACTTGGAAGTAATGAAAAACAATATCTCTGAAGTATTATGTGCATTGGAAAAAGTTTTTCTGCCTTCATTCTTCGATGTCATGGAGCATTTGCCAATACATTTACCAGATGAGGCAATACTGGGTGGGCCAATTCAATTCAGATGGATGTATCATTTCGAAAGGTTTTTATTTCATTTACAGAAAAAAGCAAAAAACAAAGTTGCGGTCGAAGGATCTATTGTCAAACAATACTTCTGAAAGAAATCACATATTTCAGCATATTTTATTTCGAGTCGCATATTCAAACGAAAGAACGTCGTGCAACGGATGATCACACAAACTATCTGTATCAATATAATCCGCAGTTTGGTGATCATCTCGTTTTCATACGTATTTCTTGCACGATTTAGGAGACGTTTTTGATACATATGTGATGTTTTACGTATGATTCCGTATCCGTTTTACTTGCTTTCGTGCTTTTCATGTTCTTACAGGTTTTTACGCGTATTTGGACTATTTTGGAGCTAAAGGAACATGCACGGAGCTAAGGAGCAACTTGGGGGATCATCACGGGACAAACGGGACGAGATTGAGCATGGAAAAGCCTCACCCGGTCGGGCACAACCCTTGCACGATCGGGCAAAACC
Organism: Gynandropsis gynandra; assembly: GCA_036759665.1. NCBI lineage: Eukaryota > Viridiplantae > Streptophyta > Magnoliopsida > Brassicales > Cleomaceae > Gynandropsis > Gynandropsis gynandra. Next base: position 20,706,579 of record CM071868.1, on the reverse strand, counting down.
TACGGCCAATTGTGTGGACCATTTAGCACGACTCGGGCAAGCATTTAGGACCATTTTGCCTTGTGCCCGAGCGGGCACACATGCCATGCCCGATCGGGCACCATTCCAGCACCACAGGACGCGCACGAACTGCCCTAGCCGCACCCGAGCGGGTACACTCATTACCCGAGCGGGTAGCGGCCCGAAACTGCTCAAAACTTAAGTAAACTTAACTTAAAACATAAGGGAACTCGTGGGGCAATTTGGGCAACAATTGGACCGACTTAGGAGGCTTAACAGGAGGCAAAAAGACGTCGTTACAGCAAGCATACAGAGGAGAAGAATTCAGCGAAGTTAGAGCAGATTCTTGCGAGGAGATAAGCGAGGAGCATTGGAGATCAAGCACCACCACTTCGGTTTTGTTTGGTTTTTATGTTCCTTAGACTTTCTACTATGTTTATGTTTCTTTACAGACGCATGAGCGAGTAGTTTTTTTGTTCTAGGAGAAGGGATTAGTCCTTGGCTATCCCGAGACCGCTTTTGATCTATTTTGAATGCATCTTCCCGTTTTAGTTCATCTATTCTTTATCTGAGTTCTTGAATTTACTTGTGTTTGCGATGGCCACGTAGATGCATGTGTTAGGGGTTAGGAGAAGGACCGAAAGGAGAATTCTAGTCTTGGAAGGTCAGGTTTAGAACAACCGAGGTTAGGCCACGAAAGTAGGGTAGCAACGGTTGAGGGTGAACGGGCGAATCACAGAGTTTATGGGTTTAGTTCAAGGTGTCAGCCACGAAAGTAGGGGGTAACTTGTCTAGATCACGTGTCTATGCCTTGAGAGAGGTTAGATATCATGTTAGGATCGTCCGCCTTAGATAGTTTTAACTGGGATTGCATGATAGATAGGTTGATCGTGTGTTTCGGTAGTCTTGTGGTGAAACCGGTTTCCTAGGACGTTTATCTCATCGTTAGAACCCCAGTAGTTTAGTTTACTTTCAGTATTTTATTCTTCATCACCACTCTTTCGTTAGCAAGTTTGATTCGTAGTTCGGGTTTAGGTAGCATTGCGTAGTCTCTGTGGGATCGACACCTAAAATACTACACACGTGCCGTGCACTTGCGGGTAGATTAGGTTATATTTAACTCTGATACGCATCATTTGGCACAATTCCTGAATTGTTTACACCGATTGGACGTACATGACGAGAGGAGTAGAATCACGTCCACACATATATACTACTAAATTGTCAAGAGTTATTACCGTTCGAAAGGTACGTACATGGTACATATTATTTCAATGTTTTACATATATATGTATAAATATATATTAAAATGTAAAGTATTTTCATTATTCAGGATATTTGATGAAGAAGTACTTGATACATATCCTCATCTAAATGCAAATGAACTCACAGACATGAAAGTTCAACATTATGGCTCGTGGTTGAGAGACTACGTAAGTACTCGTGTACACATCTATTTAAATTAATTGCATATAAAAGTATTAATTTGTTTATGTACGTACAGGTGAAATGTTCTGATGAAAGACTTCTTACGTGGTTAAAAGATTTGGCTAATGGTCCCGCACGAAATGTCATGTGTTGGCCAATCTTGTTTACTCGCGGCTACACGTTCCACAAGTACGAACACGGAAAACATAGAAGCACATACAACTATGGCGTTTGGGTTAATAGTGATATATAGGGTGATAACTTCTATGGAATTTTGCACCAAATCATACAACTGGAATATCTCGGCCTCGTTGGGTTGAAGGTGATGCTTTTTAAATGTTAGTGGTTTGACCCAACCGTAGGACGTGGAATACGAAAAAACCGTTGGGGAGGCACTGACGTGAATCCGGTACGAAAATATGGTAAGTATGATCCATTCATCACAATAGATCAAGCAGATCAAGTATGTTACGTGCAATATCCAACAACATTGAAATGTCGAAGAGAGGAGTGGTGGGCCGTAGTAAAGATCAAGCCACGAGGGATCATAAGCTCTGATAATAAAGAAGATCCGTTGCAACCCGATCATCCGCAACCGATTAGTTTAATTGATACAGATCGCAAGGAGATTCTTGCGAGAGATGACATAGACGGAGAACTCATACGCGATTATGAAGACGTTGAACCGGAAGATGCTGAAGATGAAAACGGTGATGAATTCAATGAACAAGCTAAAGAAGACTCGACTATCAATGAATCTACTGAAGAAGAAATGTAAATACAATAATATCTATTATATGTAATAAATGTAGATGATGTGTAATGTAAATGACGTGTAACGTCCATGATGTGTAGTAATGTATATAATGTGTAATCAAACAATCAAATGTTAATACAATCGAACAGATTATATAAATGATGTTTCATGAATTACAAATTAGAATTATCTAATACCAACGAGCATCTGTTGAAAATATTAACGGATGCCCGTTGAAACATGAACTCGCCCCTGACACTTAGAAAAAATTTCTAAGTTTTTCACATTTCTAACGGGCATCCGTTGCAAATTTTCTAACGGACACCCATTACCAATATTCCAACGGGCATCCATTGGAAACTTAACGGTGGAAACAATTCTAACGGGCTTCCGTTGGCCTATTGTAACGGATGATCATTAGAATTGTGCAACGGGTATCCGTTGGCAATCGGTACGGATGCCCGTTGGAATAGGTAATGATGCCTACCCTAGTTTGCAGAATTTCCAACGGGCATCCGTTGGAAATCGCAACGGATGCCCATTGAGAAGGGAGACGAGCTGCCATTTAGCCGTTCGTTGTCTTGGAAATGCAGCACGTCACGTCAATTTACTGCATCCGTTGAGATGACGTGTTTTCTAACGGGCATCCGTTGAAATTTCTAACGGGCATCCGTTGGAATTTCTAACGGATACCCGTTGGAAAATTCGATATATATAAACCCGTTGAACAGTTCTATTTTCAACACAAATCACAATCTTAAAATCCTCTCAAATTCACATTTCACCCACAAACACTTTTACAATCCATAGAAAAACAATGAGAGCGAGACGATTTATAGGATCGGGGGCTTGGTTGGCTGGTTTCGCGGGAGCTCCTCCCCCCCTCCACCACCACCATATCGTCCTCTTTCACCAGAATCGGCACCACCGATATTTGATGAAGAGCACGATATGGTAGATATCGATTCCTTGATCTATGATTTCGATGGGTGTCCAACCCTTCCGATTATCGATCCCGAACGTTCTGCTGGGACATTATCGTAAAAAAATTACTATTTTCATTTGTATTATTATATGTTATAAATATTATCTAACTTTTTTAATGTTGATTTGCAGGTTTGATGTTGATGAT
>CM071868.1:20667678-20703065 GCA_036759665.1 Gynandropsis gynandra | reverse complement strand
TCTTCTTGAGCTGGTATTAGAAACCCATGCCAAGAAGAAGCCGGTTGTCGGGGAAGAGGTCGATGAACCCAAACTCGTCGATCCTCGAGCGAAACCATGCCAAGAAGAAGCCGGTTGTCGGGGAAGAGGCCGACGAACCCGAACTCATCGATCCTCGAGCGGAGCGAACCGTGAGAGCTGTGACGGAGAAAATCACACAGCAATCACAAGCTTGCGGTTCAACCCCCGACGAACTTAGTCCTTTATAAAAGGACAAAATTTATTTAGAGGTAAAAGTTCATTATTTTATTTTTTGATTATTAATAAAATAATTTGTAAAAATCTAACGTTACTTTTGTGTGCCTTGTAGTCAGTGAGACCGTATAAGGGACGTCTATACGGTCTCAGGGCGCTTCAAAAGGATATCGTCGAGGACGCCACGACAGTACCTCCCGCGGTGCAAGAGAGTTTCACGCAACAACGGTGGATCGAGGAGCTTGAAACCAAAGTTCAGCACTTGGAGAGCGTCATCGAGTTGATGTCTGGCCAAGGGAGGGGATCAACGTCGCAGCAAGGACCGGGTTCCGATTCAGATGCAACGCCATCTAGAGGTGGTGGCGATCAGAGAGACGATATCGATCCAGTCGATCTAAATGAAATGTAATAGGATAGGAGTAGTTTTAGTTTTAATGTTTTTTTTTTGTAAACAATTTAATATTTTAATTAAAAACTTTTTATTTTAAAAAATATTATTATTTTTAAAATAAATTTATTTTGTGAACTCATGCGACCCATGCGACCCTCAATGAACTATTTCTCCAGTGGAAATAGAATGCGTTACAATTTTTCTAACGGATGCCCGTTGGAATTTCTAACGGGCATCCGTTGGATGCTATTTCCCGCCAAATGGTAACGGACGTCTGTTGCCCTTTCCCGCCAATTTGCAACGGAAGTCCGTTGCTATTTCCCGCCAGTTTCCAGTGGATGCCCGTTGGAAAGATAAATTCCCGCTCATTTTTCCCGCTTGGATGGCAACGGACGTTCGTTGAAACATTTTAACGGATGTCCGTTGCCCTTATTTCAACGGTCGTCCGTTACAAATTTCTTCAATGGGCGTCTGTTACAACTTTCCAACAGATATTTCCGTTGAAAGTTCCGTTATAATTTTGCAACGGATCTGGATTTCCAACAAACGATTCCCAACAGGCAGAAATCCGTTGCCATCCGTTGGAAAATGCCTGTCTTTTTTGCAGTGGTAAGGAAGAGAGAATGGAATGGAAAGGTAAAAAAACATCAGTTTTGTAAATAATATGATGTATATGTGTATTTTAATATTTTTTGATATATGTACTCGGGTACATGGGGATACCGGTTGTATATATAAATAACCCGAATTTGAATCCGCGACTAATGAGATTTCATTATCAAGCTCAAACTCGAACTTGAACCCACAGGTTCCCATAATTTTTTGCGGGTTCGAGACGAGTTTTGGGTTAAGACGGGGTTTTCGGGTAATTTGTCCATCCCTATTGGATAAGGATTAGACTTCGAGAGAAGGAGAATCTACTAATAATACATTCAATACGTAGGTCATTATATGGAGACGTTAATGACAGAAATATTAGAATATGATCTTAATTAAGATAGTAGTAGATCTATTTAAGATAAATGAATTATCCGATAGGTTAGAACAATTCTCAACCTTAAAAGGACCGTCTCATTTGTACATAATTGTATAAGTAAATAATTTACTTGTCTATACATGCAAATACACATTTTATGTTATTTTTATGACAATAGTTTTCATGAAATCATTAGTTTTAATCCAACTTATTCTTTGTGTTCGACCTTGATACTGCACGATATGTTAAATATTTTATTTTGGAAAAGGAAAATTATTGAAAAGGGATAATTTTCAATCGATCTTTTCAACCATTTATTTAAATTATCGTAGATTTTTTTAATCGGCATGCGTTAATAATTTCATCTAAATCATCAGTTGATAATTTTTACTATCTAATTAAATTTTTAATAGATTTTATCCGTTGAAAAGTCGTTGAAAAATTCAACGGTTTATCAAAGATATTTTTTCCATTGAAAATTTTCTCATCGGACATATCTGTTGAAAAGTTTTATTGGACATATCCGTTTAAAATAACGTGTATGTTTTATATTTTTGGAACAAATATAACCATAAGTAAAATCAGAATAATACTCTCACTATCTAAAAAAGATTATTTTAAAATGGTGGTGAAAATATTTAATATGTCAGATTTAAAGATTGTTCAAACTTAAAGTTTTACAGTAGCAAAACACAGAGATATATAAATGGACAGAATTATCTATTCCAATGCAATAGCGACTGGGATGTGTGATATAATTGGTTCTAGACCCGATCTAGCATACGTTGTATGACCAATTAGTAGTTTATGAGTCGAGTAAATAAGGAGCACTGAAAGAATATGAAGCGGGTAATCAGTGGAGGTCAAGCTAGTGAGTGTTACTGTTGTAGATTTAAGAATATATAAGTATTGTGGAGATGATTATGCTACAGATTTGGACAAAAGATGATCCATAATAGGCTATGTGGTCATGGTGGGTGAGAATGTAAGAATTATAAAGTATATAAAATTGCAAAAGCGTACCTTGATCCATCGAAGATATGGAAGAACTTTGGATTGAATCTTCCAATGAACAATTGTTCGACAATTGAGAGACCTTTTGTTTCTCCTCTTATGAAACAAAATATTTTTATCTTTTGTCTATATATTCATTGGGAACCACAACCCATGTATTTATAGAAATAAAACTTTAGTTATTTCTAATTTAGCCCCTCAACAAATTAGAAATTACGAATTTGTTTCTACACTTTTAATTCATAACAATTACACTCTTTAGCCATAAATTGCTATACAAGATCACTTTAGTTTTGGCTAATAATATAATGGCACCATACATTTAAATTATACATATATGGCCCCAATATTCCTTACAATCTCCCTTTGGGCCATATGTGTATCCGAAGAAATGTATGTACTGTATGAGCTCAAATGTTACCATCATAACCTTAGAGTATAAACAATTTCGTCCATTAACCACAACGAATATAGAATCATGGCGGCTTTCACTACACTTATCGTAATTAAACCTTCCATGGTCACTAAATCCGATATGACTAAATGACATAAATCTTGTTATGAACATGTAGCATGAAAATCACATGAATGTGATCTACACATGTCTGTAGGGTTAGAGTTTGAGAGACGGCGGCCGACGGGTAGGGTTAGGGTTTGTGCGGGAACGAGAAATAGGGTATTGAGAGGAGTTGGTTGACGGTGATGAGGTAGCTTGGCCGACGGTGAGTGGAGGGTAGAGGGAGGCCGGCGGTGATAAGGAGAAAAGAGGGAGAAGGTGGCCGGCGGCGGGGATTAGGGTTTGAGAGAGGGAGGCCGACGGGTAGGGTTAGGGTTATGCGTGAACAAGAATTAGGGTTAGGGTTTTGAGAGGAGTTGGCCGACGGTGATGAGGTAGCTTGGCCGACGGTGAGTGGAGGGTAGGGTTTGGAGGCCGGCGATGAGGAGAAAAGAGGGAGAAGGTGGCCGGCGGCGGTGATTAGGGTTTGAGAGAGGGGGAGGCCGACGGTTAGGGTTAGGATCTAGGCTCTGATACCATGTGGAAAGTATTTCGTATTATTGATTTCAAATGAATTACATCAGATATATATGAGTATACAAGAGATATGAAATCCTAACGGAAACCCTAATAAACACAAAATTACATTTATGCCCTTCTACTTATATACATTAGGTTCCCAACTGCTGAAGCATAAGGAACCTTCTGCATCTCTTGAATTTCAAGATTATTTCTAGGGCACTGATTGATACTAAATTTATCACCTTTAGCGACCGGATTGTTTTCTGGTTTACTATCCTGCATGCTAAATCTTTTGAGTATTTTATCGATATAGCTCCTTTGTGATAAACCGAGAATACCATGGGTACGATCCCGATGGATTTGAATTCCTAAGACAAAGGAGGCGTCACCAAGATCTTTCATTTCAAAATTTTGTGAAAGAAATCTCTTAGTTTCGTGCAATATGCCTATATCATTTGTGACAAGTAATATGTCATCTACATACAAAAACAAGAAAATGAATTTGCTCCCACTGAACTTGTGATACACACAATCATCAACAAGATTCACTTCAAAGCCAAATGAGATAATCACTTGATGAAATTTGTGGTACCACTGACGAGATGCTTGTTTGAGCCCATATATAGATTTTGTCAATTTACAAACCATTTTGTTCGGATCTCCTGATACGAAGTTTTCTGGTTGTTTCATGTAAATCGTTTCTTCAATGTTTCCATTGAGAAACGCTGTTTTGACATCCATTTGATGAAGCTCTAAATCATAATGTGCAACAAGAGCCATGATTGTTCTAAAAGAGTCTTTCGATGAAACTGGAGAAAAAGTCTCTTTATAGTCAATCCATTCATTTTGAGTATATCCTTTAGCTACAAGACGAGCTTTATACTTATCCACATTACCTTTAGAATCCCGTTTGGTTTTAAATATCCACTTGCAACCAATGAGTTTCTTACCTTCTGGTAAAGGGACTAATTCCAAAACTTCATTGTCTTGCATGGATTTATACTCTTCATTCATTGCCTCAATCCACTTTTTCGAGTTAGAACTATTAATAGCTTGATGGACATTGATTGGATCATCATCCACCATACTATTATTTTCCTCATGTTCTTGAAGAAACACTATATAATCATCCGAAATAGCGCTCCTTCTCTCTCTAGTAGATCGCCTTAAAGGCAATTGATCTTGTTGCTCAGGTTCGTGAGGTTGTTGAGTTTGATATTCTTGAACAATGTCAGATTGAGGATCCAAACTTGTTTCATCTGAAACCGCTATACGAATAGGTTCAGGAACTGAAACCAATTCTTCCTCAAAGACAATGTTCGTAACTTTATTTCTCCCACCAAACTCAATACCCTCAACGAACGTAGCAGTTCCCGTCTCAAAAATTGACCTTAATTTGGGATCGTAAAATTTGTAACCTCTCGATCGTTCAGAGTAGCCAATAAAGTAACTGCTAACTGTTCGGGGTTCCAGTTTCTTTTCATGTGGCTTATAAGGCCTTGCCTCAGCTGGACATCCCCATACATGAAAATGCTCCAAACTTGGTTTTCTACCAGTCCAAAGCTCATAAGGTGTTTTCGCAGTTGCCTTCATTGGAACACGATTAAGAATGTAAGCTGCAGTCTTTAAAGCCTCACCCTAAAGTGTTTTTGGTAAGGTTGAATGACTAATCATACTCCTTACCATATCCTTAAGTGTTCGATTTCGTCTTTCAGCTACACCATTCATGCTAGGTGACCCCGGCATGGTGTACTGTGGGACAATTCCACACTCTTCTAGGAACTTAGCAAAAAGGTCCTGGACGTTGTTCACCTGAACCATCAATCGACCATAGTATTCACCACCACGATCAGATCTGACAGATTTAATTCTTTTGTTGAGTTGATTCTCAACTTCAGCTTTAAAAGCTTTGAACACATCCAACGATTGAGACTTTTTCATGAATGAGATATAAGTATGCATATCTAGAGTAATCGTCTATGAATGATATAAAATATTCCTGACCATTCCATGATGGAGTTGGAAATGGCCCGCAAATATCTGTATGTATCAATTCTAGGACTTCCGTAGCTCTATATGCACCAATTCTCTTTTTCTTTGTCTGTTTACCTTTAATGCATTCAACACAAACATCATAATCTGTGAAGTCAATGGAATCTAGGATTCCATCCGACACTAGTCGTTCAACTCTATTTCTAGAGATGTGACCAAGACGTTTGTGCCAAAGCATCCCTGAAGTGGCGTCATTAAGTTTACGCTTTATACCATGTGATTCAGAATTCAAACTTGTATGGTATGTTTCAACAGTGTCAAGCATATAAAGATTATCATAACCCGAAAGCGAACCGGTTCCAATAATATTTGAATTTCATGACAAATTAAATTGATTGTTTCCAAATGAACAAGAATAACCAAATTTGTCCAAATAGGAAACATAAATCAAATTTCGTCTAAAAGACGGTACAACAAAAGTGTCTTTTAAATCCAAATAGTAACCAGTACACATTAATAATCTAAAATGCGCAACTGCCTCCAGTTCCACTGATTTGCCATTTTCCACATAAATGCATCTTTCAGCATCACTTGGCTTTCGGAAGCTCAGGCAACCCTACATAGAAACACTGTTGTTAGTAGTAGCACTAGAATCTAACCACCAAGTGTTTCTTGACACTGAAGCTAAATTAACTTCAGAACAGACCAAAGTAAGGAACATACCCTTTTTCACACGCCAAGCATGATAAGCGGTACAATCCTTCTTGACATGTCCAGATTTCTTGCAGAAGAAACAATTGTTTTCAACTGTTTTCTGCTTCTTATTCTCTGGACCCTTTGCAGCTTTATTCTTAGACTTTCAAAGTTCTTTCTTTTGCCATTTCCTTTAGAGGTATGAAACATATGAGCACTTTCTGTCTTTTGTTGTTTCATCCTCTCTTCCTCTTGTACACAATAAGAGATGAGCTCATTAAGAGACCACGACTCCTTTTGACAGTTATAACTAATTTTGAATTGGTTAAACTGTAGAGGGAGAGAGTTCAAGACAAAATGCACAAGAACATCTTCTGAGAAGATGATCTTAAGAGTCTTGAGCTTTGAAACAATATTGGCCATCTCCAAAATGTATTCCCTTATGCTTCCTTTACCATGATATCTCATGGTGCTAAAGCGGTACAATAACGTACTTATTTCAGCCTTATCGCTTTGTACAAAACGCTTTTCAAGCTCAGTAAGGAAATCTTTGAGATTGGCCTCTTCACTGCCTCTAAAGGTTTCTGGAATGGTGCTCATAATGATTTGGAGACCAATGCGGTTTGAGCGTTCCCATTTTTCATAAATTTTCTTCTCTTCAGAAGCACTTGAATCTGAAGAGGAAATTGGTGGCTCAATCCTTAATGCAAGGTCCAAATCCATGCACCCCATAACTATCTTGACCTTATCTTTCCATTCCTTAAAATTGGAACCATTAAGGACTGGAATCATACCAATGTTGGTAGATACCGCAGCAAGATTAACTGAAAAGAGAATATACGATAACATGATCAATGAAATCAATCAACTATTATAATAAAAAATTGTACAAATATAAATCAAGATACCAAGTGCAACATCAATATCAAGTCTTTGGACAATAATATTAACAGCTAGTGGTATTCTTGATGTGATGACCAAACAATGATAATTAGACATGAATAATAAACCTTTCTTTGGGCCGATTTATTATTACATGTCAAACCATATTATTATCATACATTTACCATCACAAATATATATGAAATTTGGCCAAATATGAATCTACCTTTGGGTCGATTAATATTCGCATGAGTATTCACATATATAACATTCAATACTTTTCATATAAAATATTCACAATAGAGAACACTTTGGTGTCATATTGCTTCAATTAAATATTTAAAATATTGAATCTGTACAATATTGAAATTAAGACGCAAATGTCGATTGAAATTAAAACATCGTGGGAATACGATAACGCAATATATATATATATGTTATAATAATAAGAGCATGCGTTACCATTAATGAAACTTGTGCTTGGCCTAGTGGCTATGCGCTCCCTAAAATCAAGACTTTATCTTTGATCTCAGGTTCAAATCCAAAGAGGGTGCATTTACACTCTTTTGGTGAGGTTTTTTTTTAAATCAAAACTTACCGTTTCGGTAATAATTTTTTTAATAATAAATAATAATAATAAAATAGAAGTCAAAACTTACTGTTTCGATAATAAAACTTTTTTTAATAATAATTAATAATAATAAAATAGAAGTATATACATACACATGTATGTATCTCCGTCTTCCTCATTAAAACAGTAAACCGAAACATCACTCTCTCAAAACGGTAAAACTTAAATCAATCACCCACAAAACGTTATTTTGCACGAAACATCATCAATACGAAACGTAACTACAGATGAAACGTCGGGATCTATTTCCGGCACCGTTTCGTGGAAACTTTCAAAAGTTTTTTTTCGGTACAATTTCGACGAAAAAAATACACCAAACCGAAACGGTATTGGTCCGTCGAGAGGCGCATCTCCTTATGAAGAAAACGTATGGGTCTCGTTAAAAAACAAAACTGGAGATACATACAACGGTAAGTTTTGCTTTTGGAGAGGGAGATACATACACAATATGTATCTCTATATCTTTATAAGCGGAATGTTTTATAAATAAAAATCTGTTCTCTAATTTGGTTGAGAATTGCGCTTGGCCCAGTGGCCAGCGCCCTAAGCTCCCACCAAACCCAAGTTTGAATCCAAGATGGCTTTTTTTTATCCTTTCCTTTTTTTAAATTTCAAAAAATTACAATTGTCGATTTATTATTACATATTCGACAATTTGATAGGTTGAACATTTAAGTTACGCAAATCAAATTATATAAAAAAAATCAAATTGCATAATCCTTGATCAATAACAAATAAAAATTTTGATTCATAATTATTTTATTTGTTAAATAAGATTTTCTGTTTATTACCATTCATACGTTCAACCAAAAAAAAGGGAAAAAATCATTATATATTTCTAATTCTACATGCTCTGATACCAATTGTAAGAATTAGAAAGTATATAAAATTGCGGAAGCGTAACTTGATCCATCGAAGATATGGAAGAACTTTGGATTGAATCTTCCAATGAACAATTGTTCGACAATTGAGAGACCTTTTGTTTCTCCTCTTATGAAACAAAATATTTTTATCTTTTGTCTATATGTTCATTGGAGACCACAACCCATGTATGTATAGAAATACAACTTTAGTTATTTCTAATTTAGCCCCTCAACAAATTAGAAATTACGAATTGGTTTCTACACTTTTAATTCATAACAATTACACTCTTTAGCCATAAATTACTATTAAAGATCATTTTAGTTTTGACTAATAATACAATGGCACCATACATTTAAAGTATACATATATGACCCAAAATTTCTCACAGAGAATGTAATAAAATGGAACCCAAATCTCCAATATGTCGTTGCATTATCTGCTATTGAAACCAAATACATAGAATTCACAAGGTTATAAAATAATGAATTTTGCTTTAAAGGTTTATTAGGTCAACTTTATTAGAGTAAGATAGTATTGATATTCATTGTAACCGAGAGAATGTGCTTTCCCTTACTAGAAACAATGTTTATCAGGAGAGAATAAAGTAAATTGATGTGAGACTCTATTTCATACGAGACATAATTGATAAGGGGTGATTAAGATCGATAAGATTTCAACATATATCAATTCAACGATTATTTTCCATCACATACAAAACAAACTCATTTATCCATATTATAAACGTTTAACTACAAATATTTCTCAACTAAATACATCCGAATTCACTTAAAATACACTTCACATCCCTTACTTATTTTTACTTTCACACAACCGTAAAGTTAACACTAGCCTTAATTCAATACACCCGTAATATACAAACCTTACACACTCATGAGTATCTCCACACACCCACCAACCCACGAACACACAAACACTATTTGTATTTTAAATTCTTTTCGTAAATGTATGATTTTCTTAGGTTAATATTTATTTGCTAGTTGCAAGTCACACAAACCGATGTAGTCTTAGTTCTTTATAAAAATGTTTTTTTTTTCTTTTGAAATTTGTTATTAACTTGACCAAATATAAAATTTATTATTGACTTTCAAATGTTTATTATATCCACTTGTTTAGCTTTTGTGCAACCCCGTTCCTGTGAGCATAGTAGAATTTCAAAATCCTTATCCGACTTGAATATATGTTTAGTACAACCACAAAATGTGTGGACTTCAGAGAGTTCAAGGCTCAGACACAAACTCACTCAATATAGAGAAAACACGTGTTTTCTTCTGGAACAGAGAATTCTTCGTTCAAAGGAAAGGAGAGCGGCGCCACTTTCTCTTACCGGCGATTTCCTCAGTCTCTATACCACGTAAAAAATGGCCTTAGCTCAACTCTCTGCTTCTCTCTCCTTCTCCCTCCACAGTACTCTCTCGCTCTCTCTAGTTATGTATATGCGTGTATGTACCTCTGTGCTTACCGTATGTTTATCTGTATAACTTGTTTGGGACTGCCGTCTGCAGATTATGGCGCAATAACCATAACCAGAACGACAAACCCTTTTTGTCGGGTTCATGTTCCAGGTCTTGGAGGAAGCCGCTCCACCTTCGCCTCTGGTTCTCCTCTCTGTACGTTTTTATTTCCTGAAAATATGCTAGTCATTCTGATGTCGATGCAGAGTTAGGGCTTCAGGGTATCTTGATTGATTGCATTTTTGGTATCTAATTCGTTCAATTTTGGTTTATGCCTATGGCCTGATGTGGCTTGGATTTTCTTCTCGCTGAAATTTCGACATTTCACGTTTGAGACTGGAGCTCTTTTGTGGGCTCCATGCTTGTAGAAATTCCGTGCCCAGTTGGTTGTTGGAAAAGCTATGAAATGGTGGTAAAATGAGTAAATCTGAGAAGATCCCCTGTTTGTTTCAGTGCCGGTTATTTTGAAAATTCATGATGGAGGAAGACGTCGAAATAGAGCAGCATCACTTTCAATAAGGTGTGAGCAAAGCACTAAGGGAGGCAACGGTTTGGATGTATGGCTTGGACGCAGTGCCATGATCGGCTTTGCTGTTGCCATTACGGTTGAAATTGCCACTGGCAAGGGTCTCCTAGAGGTACATTAGATTGATTTACCGATCCTTGTTTGTTGAGCAAAACTTTCGTCAGTTGTTTCACAAGAGTAAAAAAAGGAGAAAAAAAGAAAGAGAAATGTAGAGAATAAAAGGTTGACGCTGTTCTGTTTTATTCCTTTCAGAATTTTGGGGTTATGACCCCTTTGCCTACGGTGGCCTTGGCGCTCACAGGGTTGATCGGTGTTCTAACTGCTGTGTTCATCTTCCAATCGGGGTCTAAAAACTAATAGACCCTCTTCTGTTTATCCTTTTGTGGCTGAACATCATTGCTGCGACATTTTTCTGCTATTTATAGGCATTTCATCGTCAGTTAATGTTAAGCAATTCAAGTTCACGAGTATGCAAATCCTTTTCAATCGTAACTGAATGATATATTTAGGTGTATATGTGCTTTTGCTTTTGTATCTATAGATCCCTCTTCTCATGACCCTATGATCAGCTTACACAACTCCACATTTTATATCTCATGTTTATGATCTCTTTACTTGTCTTTCAAAATGCTGGTGCTGGACTCTTTTTAAATATGATCGATAAAGTTGTGGAATAAGATTCTAAGATCCTTCCAGAATGAGCATAATACACAATCTCAGAAAAGGTACGGTTAACTTTCGATCTCAGAAAAGGCAGGCCATATTCGTTCTTCACTCCTTTGGGAATTTATTCCTCCCCACCTTTTTAGCAACATTGCCTTTTGTTTGCTTTACTTGCTGGGATTTCAAACTTCCCATAACTTTTGTTTGTTTATTATTTCTTCTCAGATCTCATATATTTCACTTTTAGCTCACTACTCAGATGGATATATCAGGGTTTGATTTCTAAAGTGGTGTTTGTTTTGTAATATCTTTGCTTGTTTTTCATTTAATTAACTTGGAAGAGTGCTTCAGGAATGGGAGCGAGATTTTCACGTGTAGCAAAAAGGTTTCTTCCAAAGTGTAAAGTCAGGGTTTTGATGGTAGGTCTCGATGGTTCAGGGAAGACTACCATACTGTACAAGTTGATGCTCGGAGACCTTGTCACAACTGTGCCTACAATTGGTACGTAATGAAAATATTGTTTTAACTGATAACGAGGGAACTTAAATTTTCTTTCTCATGTTGAGTTTCTTATAAGGTTCAATTAAGCAATAGTCGACTGTATGCAAATGGATGGAGGCCTGAGTGAGCTAGCTTCATGCATTCTGTTTTGGCAAACCCATCTTCTATCAATGTGATCTATGCTCGAGCCACTCGAGAACAATCTAGCTCAGAAAACTCGTGGTGTATGATGATTGATTTGTAAAGTGAGACAAAGTATGTTGAGTATGATAGATTGATCTATTTAACATAATCAGATAAACTTTGTTTTGAAGAGTATGAACCATACTTTATTCCCTTGTGCATTTTTCGGCTTTTAGCATTTTAAGAAGGAACTTTCTTTGGTAGTCTTAATCATGTTGATGTTTGTCGCTGCATCAAGCTCATCGGGCTAACCATTTAGCGGTTTCTCGGTTCTTTCATTATATTCCAGGGTTCAACCTTGAGACAGTGAAGCACAAAGACATCAATTTCACTGTATGGGATATAGGAGGACAAAAGAAGGTATGAAATATTGATATAGGATTAGTCTTGCAGTCATTTATTGTTATAAAAGGGTGTTATCCCATTAAAACATGGAGAGATACCCAACCGAACTCTCGACAAGTGCATGCTTCTGATCTCTTTGCAGATAGTACAATGAAAACATCTCTTGTTTCTTTTGTCTATGCTCACCTCCTGTGTCTATTCAAATCTGGGTATCTGTCATTTGATTGAGCTGATTTTAATCATTATTTTCTCATAGATCTAACAGAATGAGCTTGAAACAGATTCGTAACATGTGGAGACACTATTTCCAGAATGCTCAGGGACTCATCTTTGTGGTGGACTGCACTGACAAGGAAAGGATACCAGAAGCTCGTAACGAGCTTCATCGCATACTAAGCGATGTAAGTCTTTACAGTCTGTCGTAATTCTTGATAATAAAGAAGCTAAACGCAAACCTTCACTTAGAAAAAACACTATTCTTATGTCTTTCGGTACTGCTGCAGAAGGAACTAGACCATGCATGTGTACTCATTTATGCTAACAAACAAGACTCGGGAAATGCTTTGCCCGTACCTGAGGTTGCCAACAAACTTGGCCTGCACGGCCTATCGAAGCGTTGTTGGTAAAATCGTCTTCCCATTCGCATGCAATTGTATATCTTGTCATAGGAATATCATGAGGGAAGCATAGTGATGTGATATTTATTTAAATGGGTGCAGGTTCATACAAGGAACATCTGCAGTCACTGGAGAAGGTCTATATGAAGGTCTTGAATGGCTGTCCAAAACCATCCCTCACAAAGCTCCTTAAGTATTGTGGTTTCTACTTCATGTCGAATGCTGTTTATGTTAAAGCTTCTCTTTTTTCCTTATCTGTATATACTTCATACCGGCAACGGGGTCTATGTTTTGCTGGTCGGGCCCATCCAACCCGCAATTTTTTCGGATTTGAAACCCTAAATTCCATCCTGCATTAGTCTGTGAGTCCACTTTTTGTAAATGTTTTTAATAGATTTTTAAATATTATTATTGTTAGAAATTAAATAAACAATAAAGAATAAAGAGACACGGAATGATTTTATCCTAGTTAAGTACTTTTTAATTACATAAGTGTATATTATAAATTGAATGAATTTATTTTGATATAATTTTATAAGGTAGATGAAGAGACAGAGATAGTGACACTAATGAGTAAAGAGGAAAAAATAAGAGTTGGTAGTTTTAGAAAGGAAAAACTTATTATAATGTTACATTATTGAACATTTATATTTTCGAATTTGTAATTAACTTTGTAGTAATTTATGAATATATTAAATTTGTTCCATTTGAAAACATATACACTAACGTTAACTTCGTTAAACGTTTGTTAGGTTTTGTGACATCATGTTCACGTGACATGGCACATTAAATTCAAAGGGGTTAAAATTAAAAATGTATTTGATATGTTATTAGGTTATAATCCTATTTTTTTCTAAATAAATTCAGTTTTAGTTTTATCTTTATAATATCGATATTTCCAAATAGTCTGTACAATCCATATGATTATTGTGATCCATGCGATTCATACGATCTTTGTTACCATTTGATCCATTCGATTCATACGATCTTTGTTACCATTTGATCCATTCGATTCATGCGACCCATGAGACCTTCGAAAATTGCTCGAGATCGCTCGAAAATTGCTGGAAATCTCTCGAAAATCGCTTCTCGCTCATTCATCTCAATTCTGAAATAGATTTCGTTTCGAAAAATGTCAAAAGGCACATCTATCTTTTTTCTATTTTTCATTAGGTTTTCGAGGGTATACGTGAAGCAAGAAAGTCCTAAGAAGATATCTTCAATATTTTGTCGATTCAAAGTCAAACTAAAAAAACACGATTTAAAAAATAAAAATGTAAATAAACTAAAAAACTAAACTCATTCGAGCTTACTTACAGTCGACTTCTACTAGTTTTGAAGGTCATCTACGACAACAACACAAGAGGTCATCGAAGACGATGAGTGGTTTAGTGATCGATAACGGCGAGTAGGTCAATGGTCATCGACGGCGGTTTAGTGGTCATTGGCAGAGGTGATTGAGTTTGTCGTGTTTGATAGTTCAGAAAGGTAAACTTTTGTTAATGTATGTGTTGATTTAGTGTTTATGTTTTCCATTTAGGGTTTAGAGTTGATTTTTTCATTTTAGGTTGTCGATTAAAGGTTCATTATTCTGTCGTAGAGTTTTGAATCAGGGTCCAAATTCGATATAGAGTTTTGAATTGGGTATTGAATTCAATGCATGCTCTCAGTTAAGGTTTAATGATTTTTCAATGGGGACCAATTTTTTTTTATTGAAATCGTAAATATTACTGGTTTAATAAGTACTCCATATTCGAATCCAAAATCATATAAGCAAAAGGAATATAGTAAGTGGAGATGTATACTATATCAATGTGATGTGGAGGCTAAATCATCATGGACATCAAGAACACAAAATAATCCAGGGATGATTTTCTTTCGATGTGCAATACAAAGTAAATACATCATGTGTATTTTGTGTTTTTTTTATGTTGGCTTGGATGTAGTAGTAATGATTTGAGATCATTTTGCTTGAGGAAAACTATTCTCATGTTTTCAAATAGATTGATAAAGTTATAATCAAATACAAGGATGATATGAGATGGAGAAGTATAAAACTTTAGATAGCAACTTAGTGATAGTAGTAGTCATGTTGATATCAATAGTATTCTAGTAAAATGTATTAGTTCATCTTCGACATTATGCTTTGACATAACTAGACTCCAATGTAATATTATTTTTTTATATGATATAAAGACATGTTATGTTTGGAATATATATATATATATATATATTAAGAAATGTAATGACACAATTGAAATGTTCTTGTTATTAGTCATGTTTACTTAAAAGAGGTCATGTTGTTTTATTATGATAGAATTGAAACCGGTCATATATTGACTATCGTTTAACAAAAAGGAGATATATATGAAATTGCTTGGAATTGATTACATATTAGAGGTCACATATTGACAACTGTTTAACAAAAATGAGACATGGATCACATTTTTTTTTAAAGATATGCTTCTATATCTAAACATTGTGATTCCTATGAGAGTCTGAATGTTTCTACTCGTATAAAATAAATATGAACCTTGTGGTATTTGCTTACTACAACGAGAGATTCCTATGCCGAGTTTCTTGCGAGGCCTAAGGATTCGCTTGTTTTGTATGGCATGATTTTAAAGGTTGTGATGATGGTTGTAATGATTATTAGGATCAGATTCTTTGAAGCAATGGAACATTAGTATCGACAACTTGACTAAATGAAGCAACAATTTCGTCTTTTGTTTTGGTAGACACAAAAGTCATCCTTACATGAAAGCCATATAAACACAATAAATAGTTAGAATTGCAAAATTAGATATGACATGCCTGATTAGATTTAGGTTGACATACTCTTCACTTTAGACCATAGTTAAGAACCGCTTGTTTTTGCAATCGTTTGAATGATATCCTACTCGTTCACATCATTGGCACGTCACTTGTCCAACAAAGCCTTGAATAAAAATCGAACAAAAATAAATTCTACAAAATGCGACAAAAACTTTCAGAAATCAAAACATACCAAAAATTGAAACCCTAACCCCAAAACTAAGCCCTAAATAAAAATACCTTAATTCGAATATAATACTCGAAATTGAAACCCTAAATCATAATAAAAATCACTACAAGAAAAAAGGCGATTCCAGACGACCAAATCCATCCATAAACTCTCTAGAAATGAGTTCTAGACAGTCCACATCCGTCCAGAAACGAACGTCCATAATGAATATACGTAAGAAATTTATCCGTATTTCCGGATGAATATGTTAGTGTGTAAATCGTCATTACATACAAATGGATAAAGTCGTTCGCAATCTATAGACAACTTCGACCAATTTTCAGATGGGTGTGTCATCAAAAAATCCGTTTGAGAAATTAAGGATAGCTATTTATCCGTCCGAATATTAAGGATGGTATTACAATCGTCCGTAAATATTACGAACGAGTATACGATTGTCGGTAAATATTGTGGACGGGTATAAGCCATGTGCAAAATTTTGTGAACCGGCAACATTGTTCGAAAATCGGGAACGAAATCATTTGTTCGAAAATGAACAAGAAAAATCAAATGGTCCATATGTCCGAAGTTTTTTCCAAAAAAAAATATTTAGTTAAAATTAAAATTATTACAAATATTAAATTGTTTTGAAATTTCTTATGTAAACAATTATATTAATCATCTCATAATAATCTATAATAATTCCAGAGGTTGTGAATCATCATCGTCATTGTCGTCTTCACCCAAGTCAATTGTAGGCATTTTTTTTATTAAGCATCTGCATTAATCGTTCAACTTTTGCATTGTTTCGTTTACTATTGTTTTTTGTGCGGTGCAATCCATTTAGAGTGGCCTCCAATTCACCTCGAGTGGTTTATAACGTCTATTCACCACTGTTGATCGGTTTTTATACTTTTTCCTTTGGAATAAATGGTGTATTGTGATGCCATTTCTGTAAGACCGAAAATATGACCTTTATATGGTCTAACGTGCTATAAAATAAATTAATATTACAATTAGATTATATAAATTTTATATTATATTTAAAATAATTAATTTACCTCGAGATATATCTTCTTCAATTCCTCTTGACTTAGAGACGGATCAGAACCATCTTCTATTAGAGGAATTTGAGACAGACTTTTAGATGCTATGTTATGAATATCATTATGAACTTATTTTGCTCTGGCATGGGTCCGAGAACCATTCATATTTTTATGCATTCACTTGACTAATTCGAAATATATTGGGTTTTTTTTCTTTTTTTATGTTTAAAACAAATTATAAACATATCTTTAAAAAAATAACTAAGATATTACATTTCTATTTTTTTCGGAACAGTCAAAACATACCAATTGTTTAAAGACCGAAACAAATGAAAGAGATCCAGTAGTATGAACGGTCATACCAAAAGCTTTCTTATCAAATCGGCGAGATTGTCTTACTTTCTCGTTTCTTTATTTGGCTCTAGAATCGTCCCAATAGGTGCACATGGCTTCCCACAAATCATAAGCCATCCACACATGTTTTCTTTTCTTCTCTCAATTATTTTTTATTTTGTTGATGAGAGACTTAAGTCTTAATCCCACAACCCATTCAAATTCAGACCTCACTAGTCCGGTAATTTCTGATTCTAATAGAATTTTTGTTTAAGTAAATTATTAAAAGTTTTATTATTAATAAACTCTTATAAATAGTTATCATTAAAAGCGTACCACAAACGCCTTCCACCAACATTCTTTTATTCCTAGATCGATCGTATCTAGTTGTAACAATATGGATCAAAATAAACTTTCATCGTTTTAGTTATTTGACGAGAAAGCTGATCATACACAAACATATAAATAAAACTTGAATTATATTTATATAATATTCACGAACTTTATATTTAAATTTTAATTATTTTACTATATACCATTGTGTTCATTCTTCACGACTTGCATCTAAACGCGGCAATTATGTGTTTCTTCATCCATCGCTAACAACTCCTCGATTGTTGGTTCGTGGTGCACCTTAGATGAAATGGCTTGGAGGGTGGAGGGAGTATTATGGAAACGATATATATTATACCGATCTCAAAGTATGAAATAGGATCAGATTCATGAACTCTGAAAATTGCATTTTAGAAACCATTGGTTGTTGTGGAGGAGATGACCTATTGGCACTCTCTTCAAAATTTGGACATGTTCTTGAATCATCTCATCTTCCGAATCGATGTGGTATTCTAAATTTAAAAGTTTAGTTAGAATTCGAATAAATTATTAGCCAAAATCATAAAACTTTCTCAACAGTAATGGGATTTAGCGTCACCCGTTAACAACGCAATTGACCTGGACACTCAACGTCAACCATTGACAATGCAATAGATCTGGAGAGTCGAGTTACATTCCCCAAACTACTCTGAAGATCCGTTAACAATGCAACGTATCAAGAGCAAGGTGGGGTGAGACCATGAGCGGTCTTCCATGTTTCAATTGGAAAGCATTTGTTTTATCCATGAAATATAAACAAACCAATCAATTATGCATTGTCAATCCAGGTAACATAAAGTAAGATGGGAAATCACTTATTTTTCACATAAAGCACCTCATAATGTCAAATTATGTCGCATTGAGACATCATCCGTTTGAACCCCCTCCCACAAATCTTTTAAATCATCAATCAATGGTTGAAGAAATATATCCAAACATCTTCTATGATGATAAAGCCATGGAACCAGTATTATTAAGAATAACAACTCTTTTTTCATGTATATATTTGGCAGTACATTGTATGGTGCTATAATAACCGACCATAACAAATAATTCCTTCCATATATTCTAAAAAGATTGAAACGATCTATGCAAAGGCCTAAATAAACATCATAACTCTCAATCGCAATCTTTTAATTCTGTTTGTAATTGGTAAATACCACAGACGACAATGTGAATCAATTTTCCATTTCTTATGAAATCAAACTGATCTTTTCATAAAATCAACAATTACTCAAATATGATGTATCTTTTAAAAAAAACATGAAATTATCTTGACGAATACTAATCTTTTGATATAGCTATAAAACCAAAGATCTCATCATCTTCTTTATGTCATAATATGACTCTACTGCATTGTTATATTCTGATAAATAATCCCTTACTAATTGCAATATAGAGGTCATGCAATTCTCAGAAAGATTATTTTTATGTCTTTAAATTCATCATACGTGTAGAAAAATATAATTATGAAAGACCTGTATAACATCCATCATAAAGTTAATATCTAGCACTTTTTAGCTAACTAAAAAATATTTTTGCATCTTCATTTGGATCTTCTTTAATATTTTTATCATTTCTTTCACCGAAAATATTTTGCACCATTTCCTTACAAGGTTCATTCTACATCTTAATGCGTGTCGTTTACCTTATTATGTGTTATACCCCTATTAAAATATTCAAAATTATTACTACTCCGTTGTGCAAAATTCTCCTCGTGATATAACCATATAAAGTAATTTGAATTGAAACCTCTTAAAATAAAGATGATTCCACACAATTGAGTATTAACAAATGTTTCATTTTTGCATTTGATGTAGGGACAAACTAATTTATGATTTCTTTGTAATATTTTTCATTTATCACCATCGTTATAAACTGTGTAAAGCCTTCCAAAATTCCTTCGCTGCACCTTGAGGTTCCAGATAATTTTTTATGTACATTTATTTTCTTGAAACTAAAATATTTGATCTAGATGATGATGCCATTATAATTAAAAACAAGAAGACTATATGAAATATAATGTATGATAGTTTTGTAATGTGGTTTACATAATTAGACTTTTTTGGATGGATTAAGGACAAATGGGGAACGAATTAGAGATGATATATCGATCGTCCTTAAACCATCAACATTTTTTCGATGAGTCGTCAAAAAATCGTCCAAAATTTCGGGCGGTTTCTAGGCTACATAGCCGTCCTGACGCGTCTAAAATTTTATGATGACCCATCCAAAAATTGTCCGCAAATTTAAGATGGAATGAATCGTCTCTGTTTGAAAAATTGAACATTCTAGTAGTGAATAGCAGAGAATAAAATAAAACTGCAAACCTAAATCGAAATCTAGATTAAAATGAGTTTCAACTTACATCATTTTAATGAAAATTGGTCAAAACTTGCTCGGTAAACTCATCATAGAAAATAAATAGCGTCTTTTAGCTTGCCTCGTCGTATGATTTATGTAAGCAACATCACAAAAATTAAGGTACGAGATGATAATAAGCATACTTAGGACCATCTAAGTGATGCATCAATTAGTAACACAAATTAATTAAATTACCCACATGATGGACGGATCACATATGTCACTATGAATTTTTCTAAATATGACAATTATTTATATCTTATTTTAGTACTTGAGGGTCTTACTATTAGTTTTTTTTTTCTGAGAAAGAAATACAAGCTAATTCTTAGGATTTTTTTAATGAATGACAACATAAACATTCAATAATCATTGGCACCATCGTTGTACCGGGATGACCTTTCCAATAATAACAAATCTTAAAATTATGAGTAAATTTTTTGTTTGCATCTTGAACATACTTATGGTTTAGTGATTGATATGACTCAATAATTCTTATTGACATATAATGTAACCCATATTGAAATTATGTGGATATTTCCTACACTATTATAACACCGTTGTAACACAATTATATCGCCAACATTGTGCAGAAAATTGTGTCAAAATTTGTAATGACATTGTAACACCTATAGAACGCAAATCTAATGTAGAGATTTACGTGACACCTGCATTAAAAGTTTTTATGAAATTCTTATGCATGTTATATAATTCAATTCGCGTTGATATTGCTTTAGAAATTGTAAGGCGAATGCGCAAGGTATGGTAGTGCAATTGCATTACTCAGATGATATAAAGTTAGAACATTTAATGGTTAACGAGTGTCATAATATTTAAAGAGATTGTGTTAGTAACCTTGACAAAGTAACACAAAGGAAACAACATTCTGTTGAAAATTATGGATATATGTCATATTGGATCTTACATTTACTCACTCATATCTAAAAAATAAAATAATATAAACTCTATCACTCACTTATATATATTGTCTTCAAGTGTTTTAAATATTTAGCCACTATGAAGGTGGATGGATTGCATATTTGACTTAGAAACGAATCGTGTTTCTATCAAATTCGAAAGTGGTTTAGAAAGTTTACGATATGTGTTGCAAATTAAGTTGGAGGATCGGTAAGTTATGTTGTCCCTACTGTAGGTGTAGAAATGAGAAAATTCCTAGTGATGATGTTGTGTTAAAACACACATATACAAGAAAGGTTATGCGTAAACCTACTATATTTGAGTTTATCATGGTGAGTGTAATGGAAACTCATATACACGTGATTGAATAACCAAATGATGCTTATAATAATTACAAAGCAATTGCAAGTGAAAGTAGTTTTGACAATCATATTCGTCATGATAGATATATGGAAATGATTGAGGATGCTTTTACGATCATTAGGTTATGCATGATAAAACGATGAATGAAGAAATGCCAAACGTTGGTACTAATAAGTTTTATGAGCTACTTCATGCAACCAAACAACTTTTGTATGAAAGTTGTGAGGATCGTTCGAATTTGTCACTTGCAACTAGATTGATAAGAATGACGACAAGTTGAAAAGCCAAAACAATTTCATGGATATGTCTAATGTTGCATGATATTTTGCCTAAAGGTAATATCACACCTTAGTCCTTTTATGATATGCCAATGCTCATTGGATCTCTCAGAATACGACATGAAGAGATTGACGTATGTATAAATAGTTGTGTGATCTTTTTAATAAGATGATATAAATCTTTTGATTTTTCATTTTCGTGGGGCTGAAATATTTAATCCAAACTAATTAAAGGAAAGAATTTTGTACAAAACAATTTTCTACATGCCAATTGTTGACATATTAAAAAGATTATAAGAATCACACATATGACACCACACATGACATGGCGTGCAGAATGTCATTCAGTAGATACAAAAATACATCACCCATTAGATGGGAAAACATGGAAGTATTTTATCGAGCTATATCCTAATTTTTTTTTTTGAAAAAAATCTTTATCATTGTTACGCACATATGGTTTCATTATGTACGGTGTATATGGTAAATAATATTTGTTTTGACCCATGTAATTCACCACCAACGATGATTTGAAAAATGAGTTCTTAATTTAGAGTATTCTCATAGATGGTCTGCATCATAAAAAAACCAGATATATTTTTTCAATCGTTGATTGTTGATTGAACTGTGTGTGGAAATAGGATGTTGAAGCATGTGAGGTTTCAAGGAAATAAAATTTCTACATGAAAGTCGTGTTTGATGTGGACAGTATGCGATTTTCCCACTTACGGGATGTTGTGTGGTTAGAGCATACACAAATGTATTTTGTGTCCATATTATATGAATGATATAAATTCATTCATAATAAAATAAGATAGAAAATCGTGTTAGTTTTTTCATCTTCGTTTTCTTCCGTTAGACCGTCTATTTAAACAAAATAAAAGATTTAAAAAAGGACGGTGGATAACCATACATGATGCATGTTGACAGAAGATTAGATATTATTTAAGCGATTATATTTGCTTGATGGATTGGAAAAGAATTTTGATCTTGATGGCAATGAGCATCATAGATGTGAAGAATTTGGTGATTATCGCAATTAATATAAATGTAATATTTTTTTGGGATCTTCCTTATTGGTAGCATCATTTCCTTCGTAATAAACTTGAAGCTATGGATATAAAAAATTTAATTGAAAACGATATCAAGAAAATATTGAATTTCTTTGGAAATTCAGAAGATAATGCAAAATTAAGGTTATATATTAAATATATATGTGCACGAAAGGAGGTTGTACTTAGTAGAGATGGTAAAGAACCTATATCTATTTTTATACTTGGTGTTGTAGCACAAAATACAATGTTGAAATGGTTGGAAGAAGATGTTAAATTTCCGGATTGTTATGCATCAAATATAGTTCATTGTGTATAGCACAATAGTGGAAGTTGCAAAGCATAAAAATTCATAAATTGTCATGTTTTCATGTAAAGATTTCTTCCAATAGCTATCGTGGAACTTCTCCCTAAAACTATTCACGAGCCATTGTGTGCTGTAAGTTCTTTTTTAAGAGATTTTTGCTCGTGAACATTAAAAATAAATAACGTACAATTGTTTGTTGTAAGTCCTCTTGTGATCGGAATACAGAGGCCACTTCAGCAAGTCTAAAACCGCTTCAAAGGTGCTACAAGCACGTTTTTATTGGCCAAACCTCTTTAAAGATGCCCACAGGTATGTTTCCTCTTGTGATTGATGTCAACGAACGGGAAATATAGGTAAGAGGAACAAGATACCACAAAATTACATCCTTAAGGTAAAATTGTTTCATGTTTGGGGTGTAGATTTCATGGGACCTTTCCACTCTTCATGTGGTAATCAATATATTTTGGTAGATTTAGATTATGTATCTAAATGGGTAGAAACCATAGCTGCACCGACTAATGACTATAGGGTTTCTTTAAGAAAATCATCTTCCCTTGTTTTGGTGTTCCTAGAGTAGTCATTAGTGATGGAGGCTCACACTTTATTGCTAGATAATTCGAATCCCTCCTTAAGAAGTATGACGTGAAGCATAGAGTAGCTACACCGTACCACCCACAAACTAGCGGTTAGGTTGAGGTTTCGAATAGGGAGATCAAGAGTATTCTAGAGAAAACCATGTCTAGGTCCCGTAGAGATTAATCGATGAAATTAGATGATGCGTTATAAGCCTAT
Source organism: Gynandropsis gynandra (assembly GCA_036759665.1). Lineage (NCBI taxonomy): Eukaryota > Viridiplantae > Streptophyta > Magnoliopsida > Brassicales > Cleomaceae > Gynandropsis > Gynandropsis gynandra. Next base: position 20,679,258 of record CM071868.1, on the reverse strand, counting down.
AGGACTGCGTTTAAGACTCCCATTAGCATGACTCCTTTTCAGCTTGTTTATGGCAAGTCTTGTCACCTCCCCGTCGAGCTAGAGCACTCCGCCTACTGGGCGACAAAGCTCCTTAACTTTGATCTTAAGAGTCTAGATGAGAAACGACTTTTGTAGGTGAACGAGCTAGATGAGCTTTGCCTCGATGCATACGAGAACTCTAAGATATACAAGGAGGATGCTAAGAGATGGTACGATAAGAAGATCCTACCTCATGACTTTCAGCCAGGTGACTTGGTTCTACTTTTTAACTCTCGTATTAAGCTTTTCCCGGGAAAAGTATGATCCCGTTGGTCTGGTCCTTTTCATGTACAAGAGGTATTCCCGCATGGAGCAGTGGAACTTTGGAGCAAGACGATTAGAACGTTCAAAGCCAATGGACATCGGTTAAAGCTCTAACAAACCGCTCAACCGATCGAAAGCGGAAACTCCATTTCCCTATTCGGTCCACCCGTCGTGAACGCATAAGGCATGGAGACGTCAAGCTTAAAGACGTTAAATAAGCGCTTTCCGGGAAGAAACCCAACATTTTGTTTTCTCTTTTCGTAGTTGTTTATTTTATGACTTGGTTTATCTTAAAAAACCTACAATCGTGACTTCACTTCTCTTAACCTCTGTTGGAGCTTGACGTCAAGTACGTCGTTCAATTAAAGTCTGAGGGGAGCAGCTCACATTTATCAGGTGATTTCGTTTCATTTTCTTTTCTTTGGTTTCTATTTGATTTCGTAGTTCTTACTTTAGTTTTAGTTTGATTTTTGTTTTCATGAGTAAGAATCGTCCCGGGCACTTGTCCGATGCCATGTTTTGACATGAACCCTGAATCTAGGATACTTAAGAAGCCGACCTTTTTGTGATATCTTGCATGTTTGAGCTTATATTTTTTCTAAGCATTAGAGCATATTAATCAGTTGAAAAGCGAATAGGTCGTAATTCTTTGGGAATCCTAGTGTTGCATGTGGGAGGTTCAGACGAGGCTGCTAGGTTAGTTTCTTGTTTATTCTCTATATCCAGATGATTATACTTCATGTAGATGATGCTTTACTTTTTTTTCACGAGGATAATTCGATCATATGAAAATGAGCTTATGTTTGTAGGATAAAATCGCACACTAACACTCTGTTGTCAATAGGAATAATGCTTAAAAGCATGATCTAGAATTGATACGAGTGCATCAACCTTGAAACTTTTTTTATGGTTCGAGTCTAAGTGGTGGATTGGCGATCATCTTTCTACGTCCTAAGGGAAAGGCACAATAAGAACGCCATCTACTCCGTTGCACTCTTGAATGAGATGCAAGAGTATACCGTCATCGATAACCTGGATCTAAGTAGAGGCTATATCCCTTCAAATCCGAAGTCCTAGAAACCTAGTGTGTCCGCATATCACAAAAAAGAAATAAAAATGGAATAAAGAAATAAAGAAGCTCGCAAGTGAAACAAGTATCCTCTTTTGTTCTATGTTTCGCGTTTGTCTGAAGTCTCGTTTGGTAGAGAGAATTGTGGTTTCTTGCTTAGTTTGTCTTTCCTATAGGTAGCCATGGTGAACCTAAAATGAAGACTGAAAAACATTACTAAGGCCGAATTTGCTCTAGAACTTGTTAGTTGATCGATTAGATTCGCTTTAGCGGTGTTTCTAGGAGAAAAGGGAATTCTCGGTTTTTGTATCTCCCACGTATTCCACATTTACATTTTCTTAAAGACAAGCAAACATTTAAATTTGGGAGATTTTGATCATCTTATTTTCGTATACGTTTCTTGCATGATTCTAGAGATGTTTATGATGATAATTGCAATGGTTACGTTTGATTTCTTATCTATTTTATTTGTTTTTGTGTTTTTATGTTCTGATAGCTTTTAATGTGTACTTGGTTCATTTTGGAGCTATAGAACATACACAGAAAAAAGTACGAGTATTAGAGATCACAATGGAGCAAACAGGAGAACAAATGAACAAGATATGGGCAAGATGTGAACTTGGTCGAACATAGGCATGCACGGTCGGGCATGATGAACAACACAACCGAGCTTCAATAAGATGGATTTTCCCCGAAAGTGATACAAGGCCCGAGCACTCACAATGCACGGTTGGGCACTCCTCAGGGAATGGTGCACGGTCGGGCTCCACTTCATGCACGGTCGGGGTGCAATTCACCAAACACTCCCGAGAGCTTCGCACGGCCCGGGCGTTCACACTGCATGATCGGGCAATCCCCATTGAAGAGAGCACAACCGAGTATACTATCATACACAGCCGGACAGTCCATCAAGCAAGACCGATCATCATTCATGTTGAAGAGCATGCTCGACCGAGCTGCACATGATGCACGGTCGGGCACCCAACCCTAGAAGGCAAAAATAATACACGGAACGCCGCTTGAAGAAAAAAGAAACCGGTCTAAAAATAAGGAAAAAAATGCATACCCGACTGGGCTGCATACCATGCACGGCCGGGTATGGCCTAGACACTTTCCTTCTTCCATTTTGTGTGGATTTTGCACGGGGTCATTCAAATATTTGAGTTAGAGAACGTCAAGAAGAGAGATTGGACATTATTAGTCATTCTAGAGAGCACTCTTATAAGGAGATACACAAGGAGACCGGAAGATCGAATCGGGACTACGTTTCGTTTGATTTCTATGCTCTTTAGACTATCTATTTCATTTATGTTGTTTGATTTCAAACTCATGAATGAGTAATTGTTTTGTTCTAGGAAAAGGGATTAGCCTATGGCTATCCCAGAACCTCTTTCGATTTATCTATAATTGCAATTTCCGTTTTGTTTATCTATTCTTTTTCCGAGTGTTGAATCATCTTGTATTTATGACGGCCAAGTATATGCATATTTTAGGGACTTAGAAGAAGGAACGAAAGGAGAATTCTAATCACCCAAGCCATGCTCGACAAGCTTGACATGGATGAATGTGGAGCAAATTTGATTAATGTTATAAATATTTACTATTAGTTTAATAATATAGGCAAAATATCACCCAACCAATCACTACAAAAAAACACGACATTATCAACGGACGGATCAACAGATCCGTCCGTTGATAGGAATTTCCAACGGATTGCAACGGATGCCAGAGAATGTTCAATGGTCACATATCCATTGCAATCCATTGCAATTGTCAACGGACAAGCAATTGGACGCAATCCATTGCAAAGATCCATTTAAACGTCGTTTGAAAACCAAAAAAATGGCCAACGGATGTCCGTTGCAGTGTGCAATGAATTTCCGTTGACAATGACTATGGATGACCGTTGAAATTGTAAATTTTGTGGTTGTCTTTGGAATATTTCAACGTGATGTTTCAACGGGTACGTTGAGTGTTCCAATGGATGTCCGTTGAACAAATCACTATTTATTAATCGAAATCAAGACTTCTACCATCAAGCCATCAAGAACAAATATATTTTCTTAAAAATATCGTCTCCTTCAAATAGAGATATATATAGATCGAGAAGTGGATGCATAGAAGAAAAGATCCCATAACCGAAGAAATTACTCAAGAATTCTTATACGGATTAGAGTAGTTCATGAGTTTTGCGTTGATGCGATCTTTGTGTCAAGAACGCGTGACAATGCTATGTTCCTGTAAAAGATGCAAAAATATGAGGTATCGAAGTCAAGAAATCGTTTGAAAACATCTTTACAAGGTGAGTTTCATTGAGAACTACGAAATTTGATTATTTTTCAGCAAAAATTGTGGCATTAGAGATATAAGGACAAGAAATAGAAAAGAAATAAAGAAGTTGTTTATGAAGCTTCGACGACCAATCCATATATGAAAATGGAGTCATATGTTTTTCCTAAAGTTGTTGAACAACCTCATGAAGATGTCAAACAATGAGGCACGTCGATTTTTCAACCTATTGGAATTAGCAAGACAACCTATATATGAAGGTTGTTGTGAAGGTCAGGCTCGTTTATCTTTGTCCTTGAGATTGATGAGTTTAAAAAAAATACTACAATGTTGCTGAAAATTTCATGGATTCATTTTGCAAAACCATGTGTGAATATTTATCAGCAAATAATCAAGGTCTCGAGACATATTACGAAACAAAGAATGTTTTAAAAGATTTGGGAATGTCACATGAGAAAATTGATATTTGTAGAAACAATTGTACCCTATAATTCATGAATTAAGGCATTTGTCGAATGATGGAATTTTTGCTTATGACATGAGGACGAAGAAAAATTTTCACATTGAAAGCTATCTTGTTGTTGACAATTAGCGACTTTCATGCCCATGGAATGTTATCTAGATGGAGCACGCACGGGAGATTGAAATGTCCATATTGTATGGAGGATACAGATTCATTTCGACTAGTACGTGGGAAGAAACCATGTTGGTTTGATTGTCATAGAAGATTTCTTCCCCATGGACATGCTTTCAGAAAAGATAAAAAAACATTTTTGAAAGAACGCGGTGCAAAAAGAAGAGGCACCGTGCATCCAAACCGGAACACGAATCCTTTACGAACTATTAAACCCAATGGGAGATTTACAAGAATCGATAGAATATGGTGGAGATCGTGGGCATCGAAAACCAAAAGGCCATAGTGAATGGAATAACTGGTATGGACGCAGTATCTTTTGGGAACTACCATACTGGAAATCACTGATATTAGGTCATAATTTGGATGTTATGCATATCGAAAAGAAATTTTTCGATAACATCATCAATATTGTTTTGAATTTCACGGTGAAAACTAAGGATTTTATACAATAAAGAAAATATTTGAAGACAATATGTCGAAGACCTGAGTTGGAGTTACGAGATGGAAGGGCACCTATCCCATTATTCAGATTGTTTGTGTCAGCGAAAAGCGCATTATTAAGGTGGTTAAAAGAAGATGTTAAGTTTCTACATGGATATGCATCGAACATTGCTCGGTGATTGGATATTGTTGGTTCGAGGGTGATTTGGTTGAAAATTCACGATTTTCACATTGTCATGCAATGACTCATTCCAATTGCATTTGCTGAGCTCTTACTATGAAATGTTCATCATGTGCTATGCGAAATTAGAATATATTTCAAAGATATATGTTTAAGAAATTTTAAAAGGGGTGACTCGAAATTAAAGAAAAACAATATCTCTTAAGTCTTATGCTCATTGGAAAAAAATCTCGGCCTTCCTTCTTCGATGTCATGGAAGATCTACCAATACATTTACGAGATAAGGCATTACTCAGTGAGCCAGTTCAATTCAGATGGATGTATCCTTTCGAAAGGTTTTTTTTCATCTAAAGAAAAAAGCAAAAGACAAAGCAGTGGTTGAAAGATCTATTGTTAAACAATACTTGTTGGAAGAAATCACATATTTCAGCATATTTTATTTCGAGTCGTATATTCCGATGAAACAAAGACGCTCAACAGAAGATCTCGCAAACTATCTATATCAATATAATCCGCAATTTGGCACAATTCTTAAGATGTTTACATCGATTGGACATACAGAAGGAGTATAATCCCATCCATATATATATATATATATATATTACTAAATTGTCAAGAGCTATTACCTTTCGAAAGGTACGAAATAATGAAAATTGATCTTTTAAACACAAATATATTCACTACAAAAATATATATGTTAATGCACTTTCATTACAGGATATTTGATGAAGAAGTAATGAGTACATATCCTTATATAAATGCAGGTGAACTCACGAAAATGAAAGTTCAACTTTATGGCTTGTGGTTGAGAGATTACGTAAGTAAACATATATTCGTACGTATGTATATATATATATAATGTTATATAATGTTATGTTATTAAATATTCTTTTGTTTTTTATGTTATATAGGTCAAATATTCTGATGAGAGACATCCTACATGGTTAAAAGATTTGGCTAATGGTCTTGCACGAATTTTATGTGTTGGCCAATTTTGTTTACTCATGGATACACATTCCATACGTATGAACATGGAAAAAATAGAAACACATACAATTACGACGTTTGCATTAATAGTGAACTATAGGGTGACAATTTCTACGGTATTTTGCACCAAATCCTACAGTTGAATATCTCAATCTCGTTGGATTGAAGGTAATGTTTTTAAATGTCAGTGGTTCGATCCAACCGTAGGACGTGGTACACGAAAAAATCGATGGAGAGGGATTGACATCAATCCGGCATGACAATATGGTAAGTATATCCATTCAGCACAATAGATCAAAAAGATCAAGTATGTTACGTGCAATATCCAACAACATTGAAACGTAGAAGAGGGGAGTGGTGGGCCGTAGAAAAGATCAAGCCATGAGGAGCTATACGCATAGATGAAAAAGAAGATCTGTTGCAAACCAATCACCAAGAGTCGATACGATTAATTGATATAGACAATCGGGAGGAGATTCCCGCAAGAACTGGAATAGATGGAGAATACATACGCGATTATGAAGATATTGAACCGGAATACGCAAAAGATGAAAACGACGATGAATTCAATGAACAATTGAAGGAAGACTCGCCAATCGAAGAATCTATCGAAGAAGAAACGTGAAATATATAACTGTAATATATAACTTTATCTATTAAGTTAAAATTATTTTTAACTTAATATGTTCAAGTTTCAGTGGGCATCCGATGGTAATGGCAATAGACACCCGTTGAAATATTAAATTCTGCTTGATACTTACAAAATTTTTAAGGTTTTTTGAATTTTCAATGGATGCCCGTTACGAGTTTTCAAGTGTCCAATGGATGCCCGTTCAGACTGTTTAGGTGGCCAACCGATGACCGTTGGTAGACGCCGATGGACACCCGTTGGTCGGGTGCAACGGATATCCGTTGAAAAGTGTCATCATGGCAATCCTATGCCTACAACATCAATTTTGGTTCTCAACGGGCATCTGTTGGAACTTACAACAAGGCCTATTGAAAGATGAGACATACCGTCGTTTCATCGTCTGTTGTCTTGGAAACACGTGTTGCCAACGGGCATCCGTTGGAATTTGTAATGGATGTCCGCTGAAAACCCAACAATCGTGTCAATTGATTGTGTATGTTGAGGTGACGTAATTTCCAACAGACATCTGTTGGTAATTCCAATGGATGCTCATTGGAAATTTCTTTATATCATATGTTAAACAGTTCATTTTTCAACACAATTTCAAAACAAACATTCTCTCAAACTGAAAATCTCTGAAATACTTAAATAGAAAATACAATGAGAGCTCGATGATTCATTGGTTACGGTGTTATGGTGGCGGGTTCGGCAGGAACCCTACCACCGCCTCCACCGCCACCATATCGGCCACCTTCATCTATATCGGCACCGCTGATATTTGATGAAAAAGATGATATGCGTCTTTCATTCAGATTATTGACCCTGAACATCCTGACATGACGTTATGGTAAGATTTTAATTACATATTTTATATTGTATTTAATTATAAATATTATCTAATAATTGCATGTTCATGTGAAGGTTTGATGTGGATGATTCTCTAAAACATACAAACAACGACATCATCTAGGGTCGCTACAAGATCGACTATACTATTCCTGGCACGTGACTAGAAGTTATACGCCATCGATGGTGGTGTACATTCATTGTAAGTAATTTTAATGTAAAATTAAACTTTAAATTATTATTTAATTTTTTTATAAACTAATTTATTTTAATTTAAATATCAGCGTGCATATAGATGGCGGAAGAAGGATACGTTGCGCATTTACACAACTTGGATGTGTGACATGCAAGCCTTGTTGTGCTTGATGATGAACAACGCGAAGCGCGACTATTACAAGAAGAATGCTAAACCGACATGGGCAACGGACGAGGTATTCAACCAACTCTTCCAACATTGAGAGTCCGAGGACTTCAAGGCCAAAAGGGAGAAGGCCAAGAAATATCGGTACGACGAGAAGGTTCCAAGGGATGGTTCGCATCGCCATACTTTGGGATCGAAATCATTCATGAAATGAAAGAAAGCATTGGTAAATTCTTTTATTCATTATTTTATTTTTATTGTTATATAAAATTTTGACCTAATTATATTACTATAGTGTAAGGATTGGAAGAGAACCGACTCTTCTTGAGTTGGTTGTAGAAACTCATGCCAAGAAGAAATCCGTCGTCATGGAAGAGAGGGACAAACCGGAACTCGTCGACCCTCGGGCGGGACAGACCCTAAAAGGTGTGACGGAAAAAATCACATAACAATCACAGACCTACGGTTCAACTCCTGACAATCTCAGTCCTTTACAAAAAGATAAAATTTATATAGAGGTAAATAATAAGATTATTGTTTGTAATTATTAATTAAATAAAATATTTTCTAACGTTGCTAACTTTAACGTGTTTTATTTTGTATCTTGTTAGACCATATAAGGGGCGTTTATACGGTCTCGGTTTTCTCCAAAAGGATATCACCGAGGACGCCACGACGGTACCCCCTTGGTTCAATAGAGTTACACGTAAGACCTGCGTATCGAGCATCTCAAAGCCACACTTCGAACAATGCAAGATGCTCTTCATGGAACGCAAAATGCTCTTCAGGTAACGCAATCGGAGCTTCGAGAAATTCGAGCTAAGATGCGTCACATAGAGAGCATTATCGAAATTCTAACCGGTCGAGCGTATCAACCACCAGAATCGGTAGGGGAAACAACACCGAGATCAGACTCGATAATCGACTATGATGCAACCCCTTCACGTTGTGTTGGCGATCACGGGATGAAGACGACACTATTAATTTAGATGATTTGTAATCAATTATGTTTTTTATTTGTATACTTTTTTTAATAAATTTTATTTAAAATTTTGTTTATCAATTTTTTAATTTTTTGTTATTTTTTCGTCAAGGTTTCAACGGATGCCCATTGATATTTTTTTAAAAGTTCAATGGGTATCCGTTGGAATGTAAAACTTCCCGTCTTTTTCGGCAATGAACATCTGTTGACAGTTCCCACCATTTTTTTCCAATGTGTATCAGTTGAAAGCTTTTAGTTCCCGTCATTTTACGTTTCAATGGATGTGCAATGGATATTCATTACAAACATTCAATGGGCATCCGTTGGACTGTTTATAACGAGCATCCATTGCTATTGTCCAACGGATATATCTTTTACACCCCCGTTGAAAGCTATCAACGGATATTATCCGTTGCATGCCCGTTGCAAATCGCAACGGATGCAAATTTTCAACGAATCTTCCCAACGACTCAAAATCCGTTGAAGTCCGTTGGGAATCTTCGTTTTCAACGAAAATATAATCATTTCCAATGGATATATCTGTTGAAAATGGCCTGTTTTTGTAGTGAATGTATATTTGGTTTAGGCTTTTTGAAGTTCCAAAGCACCGGGACTTCGATCGAAATGACGCCCCTAAATCATGAGCCTCGTGCGATGATTGGATGATCTCACAATGTTGGTGGAGGCGCAAAAGGTATAATTCATCATGCAATAGGCGAAGATAGTTGATCTCAAATAGATTATAGAACTCATTTATCAATCAATGTTGCATCCCGACCTTTCCACACATCTTCCCCACACACTCCCCTCTCGTACGCGCTCTTAGATTGTCATCTTTTTCATATCTGCAAATTGATATTGTAGGTAAAAAACCTTTTAAATGAAATTTATAATATGTACTTTTTAAAAAAAATTACAAATAATATTTTGTATATATATTTTAAATATACTTTTTTTAAAAAACCTTTTAAATGTACTTTTTAACACAAAATGTCATTAATATTGGTACTACAATTAGTAACGTGAAGCATCGTTAACTCCATAAAAAAATTCCAACGCAAGTTTCAACATCGTCTTTGTTGCCCTTTTTTCTCTCGCATTGAAATTGCATTAGGGTTTTTTTACTCGGATTGGTGTTGCTATGGCATTACCCAATCTAACGCCAGACCAGTGGTTGTCGTTTACCAGTGGTGTTATAGCCAAGCCTCGTGTTACATTAGTGTTGGAAATGAAAATTTCCAACGCAAAATCAACATTTTTCAATGTTATTTTTCGTTGGTTGTTTCATTTTTTTGTAGAGGCATATCCAGTGATGGTCGACGAGGGAAATGCACGAGGAATATACCGATTTACCACCGAAGATCCTCGTTGTCCAGTAAAAAAATGAAGAAGAAGAAGAAGAAGAAGAAGAAGAAGACACGAAGAAGAGACGATTTAGGGTGGAAGGACACCAATATATTGTTAAAAGGGTATATTTGTGTTTTTTCCCTTGTCTTTTTCAATTTTTAACTCCAATTTTATATTCTATTATGTTGTGTTGTGTAAGATCTAATGTTATTGAGGTTTTGAAGGGTTTTCTTGGAGTTTCTTTCAATTGTATTTTCTTAAACTTATAAAATGTAATGAACTCGAAATAATAAAATCAAAGAAAATAAAAAAATAGGAAAAAAGATACTTTCAAATAGTATAATATTTTTATTAAATGTTAGAGTCTAAAAACACAATAATTTTTGCAACTCTTAATTCGAAATTATCATTTGGGAGAACAGAGACCATAAATTTCATATTAGAAGTGTCTTTGATTAAGAATTTAGTAATTAATATTTTAAGTAGTAGTAATATCCTAAACATTGATTAAGAATTAGTGAAGTATTGTAACCCATAGGTGAAGACTAGATAACTTCTTCAAGTAAAAGGCAAAAAAATCAATATTATATAATTTATTAATAATAATAATTTGTGCAATACTATTTTTGTTGGTTTTTTTAAGACGCATATTCAATGATGGCCGAGGTAGAAAACATTGAAGAAGTATATCGATTTACCACCGAAGATCCTCGTTGTCCAGTAAAAGAAAAGATCGAAGAAAAAAAGATATGAATGAGTGGCGATTTGAAAGCATGTCGGTGTATTATTAGAAGGGGATATTTGTTTTTTTTTCGTTGTCTTTTTAGGTTTTTAACTCTAAATTTATATTCTACTATGTTGTGTTGTGTAAGATCCAAATTTATTGAGGTTTTTTTGAGTTTTTTTAAATTGTATTTTTAAAAATTTGTAGAATGTAATAAATTTGAAATAAAACAAAATAATAAATAAAATTAGAAAAAATATTTCCAACTTGAAAAATATTTACATCGAGATGATTTTTTCTAATAGTATAGTACTTTTATTAGTTGTTAGAGTCTAAAGATACATGATTTTTGCACTTTTTAATTGGAGAACATACTATTTTGGAAGAAGAGATATCATAATTTCCACATTATAAGTATCTTTGATTAAGCATTTAGTAATTAATATTCAAATCATAGTAATATTAGTGAAGCATTGTAATGGGGTAACTTCAAAAATACCTTTGTAGGGCTAAAACACTGCAAAAATACCCTTCCCGAAAAAGAAAAAAACTTTAAATTCAAAAGTACCCGTATAAATGTTGATATTCCCAATATACCCCTGCGACCTTACGACCCAGCGACCCAGTTTGACCCTGCGACCCTTGTCCCTCTGCGACCCTTGTTCCTCTGCGACCCTTGTTCCTCTGCGACCCTTGGACCCCTGCGACCCTTGTCCCTCTTCGACCCTTGTTCCTCTGCGACCCTTGGACCCCTGCGACCC
>CM071868.1:20618586-20660153 GCA_036759665.1 Gynandropsis gynandra | reverse complement strand
CTGCGACCCTTGCTACTCAACCGACTCACGGAGTCGAAGATGTTCATGCAACTCCTGCGACCCTTGCGACCTAACCGACTCACTGACACTGACACTCACCCATTTCAAATCAATAAACTGAGTCGAAGATGGTCATGCAACTACTGCGACCCTTGCTACTCAACCGACTCACGGAGTCGAAGATGTTCATGCAACTCCTGCGACCCTTGCGACCTAACCGACTCACTGACACTGACACTCACCCATTTCAAATCAATAAACTGAGTCGAAGATGGTCATGAAACTACTGCGACCCTTGCTACTCAACCGACTCACGGAGTCGAAGATGTTCATGCAACTCCTGCGACCCTTGCGACCTAACCGACTCACTGACACTGACCCATTTCAAATCAATAAACCATTTTGTGACTCGAAAGCTTGCAAAATCCTAGAAATCGAACTACTTACACTTATTGACGCCATTGATGATTGACTCGTGCTCTCTTCTCCAGTGATGCTGCTGATTCTAGCCATTTTCCTTCTCGCCAACTTCAAATCGTTCCCTCTCAAGTTCGAAATCACTTATTTCTTTCTTGCTATCAACTTTTAAACAGGTTTCACGGCGAAAAACTGTTCGAATTTCTCGTTTTCGGCAATTTTTCACGTCGAAAAACTGCCGAACTTCCATTTTTCCACGTTCGAACATTAAAGGCAAATTTGTCTTTTCTTCAATTTTTATTTTTCGGATTTAATAATTATTTTGGGGAAGGGTATTTTTGAAATGGTTTAGCCTTATAAAAATATTTCTGATATTCCGTCCATTGTAATCCATAGGTGAAGACTAGGTAACTTCTTCAAATAAAAGGCAAAAAATATGATATTATATAATAATAATTTGTGCATTACGCCGTTATCTAATTAAAAAAATCTCAAATAATCGATGAAGGACCTTCTTTGTGATTACGTGTTAAAATATAAATATAATAGATAACAAAAATGAAAGAATTAATTTTTTAAATCAAATAACTGTTTATTGTATATATGTGTAAATTACAAATAAAATGATATTTATTTATAAATTAAATTTATTAGGTAGATGAAGAGACAAAGTATGATAAATACTAAAAAGATGTGGATGACGCGTAGAAATAGAGAAAATGAAAGAAATATCAAGAAAAATATTAATATTACAATGTTTATAATAGTTTTGAATTTATAAATTATTAGTAAATTTGAAATAAAAATAATAAAGTGGGGGAAAAACGAAACTCATATTAAGACAAAGTTAAAATAATTGAATATAGTTCAAGATAGATGTGTTGGATTGGTGAATAAATTATGTGTCATTTGGATAAAGACTAATGAGTGGTAATTAGTAAGTATCGGTTATTCTTTACAAAAATGTATAAAACCTTAGGCTATATAAACTTTTTTTTTTAATAAAATGTAGTAGTTGAATATACACCTTGGGAGACGAACTAAATTTCAATGGTCCACCCACGTAGAGATGTCTGTTTAAGTAGACTAGAACTACGAGGAGCCTAAACCCAATTTATATATACAACAATTTATATATACAACGGAATAGGGACGAAAATAGATTCTAATTTACGTCTATAACAACTTAATTAGATATTGACACAACGGATTAATCACTTAAAATGATAAACTTTTTAAAGTAATCAAATTGGATTAAGGAAATAAAGAGCGAACAGAAAACAATTGCATGGTTAGGAAAATCGGTTGGTACGAGAAATAAATATACCTTCAAATAAAGCCAAAGATTGTATACTGTGTTGTGAATATTATTACATCCAATTATTATATGTATCATTTCAATTAAAATTTAAATAAATAAATGACAGCTTGCATGTTTGATTAGTGCATCCCACAAATTAGAGTTAGGTATTGAGGGCGATTTCCCATATTGAAATTTTTGATTCTCTATATTATTTACTCTTTCACCGATATTTTCTTTTATTTTTTATACACGAAGTTCCATTATAATTATATTTTGTGTTGATTACCAACGAAATTCTTAGTTTCATGCTATTGATTTTATGCTTTCACACAAAATTAATACTGCGTTTCTATTCAAATTAATGTAAAAAAGATAAGTCATTCATTAAGTAGTTGATCTAGATAATCATGGTATGAAAAACTACAATGGATATCAAAATACAAAAGTGACTTTAATGATAATAGTTTTTATATTGAATACTAGATTTTATAATTCATTATATCTCTTTTTATGATCAACCCATCTCATGTATATATTTTTAAAAATATTACACACAATTTTATTACCATATATTTATTATATTTTCATTTTTTTATTTTCTTGTATTCTTTATTCATTTTATTGTTTTTTTATTCTTTTGTATGTTTTCTTGTATTTTAGTTTATTTTGTACTTATATTAAAAAGGTATGATTTTGTATAAAATGTAATATGCAAATGTTAATAATATATATGGTATTAATTTCACCAAATCAAGTATTTTTGTCTCTCTTATTATTTTGATTTTCTCATTTCTCTCTCACTCATTTTACCAATTACTCACATAAAGGCGAAATCCTAGTTCCTCAAATTGATTTTCGATTCGAAAAACCTAATATAATATCCGAGCTTTTTAAGTTCGATTCTGCCATTTTGTTTTGATTCCATTACTTTCATCGATATTTTCAATAAATTTTTGTGATTCTTGTTATTATTGTCTTTTTTCTATCGTTTCGTTTTCGTGTCTTCAGCTTCGTCTAGTTATTCTCTCTTCGCTTTTTTATCTTGTTCCTCGTGGCTTCAACTGTCAATCACGGCGAATCCAACTTACAGGTAAGTGACCCTTATCAAAATCAATTGTTTTTACACGTTGATGACAAAATTTTTAGTTAATTTTCTTTCACATAAACTCACCGGAAAATTAAACAACAATGCATGGAAATGATCTATAATGATAACCTAAAATGATCGAAATAAAGTGGACTTTGTTGAGGAAAAGATCCCTAAACATGTGTCTTCTCATTCTGATTTCGATTTATTGTCTCGTTGCAATGATATTGTTTTATCATGGATCCCTAATTCAATTTCGAAAGAAATTGCCTATAGTATTGTGTATATACCATCAGCTTCAGTCGCTTGGGATAATTTATCCTAAAACTGTAGTCACACAAACATGCCTAGAATATTTGGAGAACAAGATCTTCTAAACTTAAAACAAGGTTCTTTAGGTTGCAAAACTTACTATACCAAACTAATTACCTTGTGAAATGAATTGCGTAGTCTTGAGGTTCCTGCATGCTCTTGTCTTAATTGTGAATGTAATCTTGTTGAAATATTTTCACACAAAGATGACAGGAAGTACCTTGATGGGTTTAAATGACCGATTTGCTTTGGTTAGGCATCAAATTTTTTTTATGGATCCTCTTCTAATGTATCTAAAGTTTTTAATTTGGTTGTAGAGGATAAACAACACAGAAAAATTTACTCAATGTCTGATGCAATGGATTTTAAGGCTGCATCTTCAACCCAAACAACCTCTCTTTACCTAACCAAATAATTCATATTCCTCTTTTAAATCTCGAGGGTATAATCCTTTCATTAATAATCCAACACAAACCAATATGTTCTCATTGTGCCCTTTCATGTCACATTGTCACAAAATTCCATATGGTTATCCAACTGGATTTTACAATTCTAACCCATACACGTACAACTCTAATATCCCTCGATCAAAATCCCAAAACTAAAACTCTACTTGTCACGAAAATATTCTGCAATTTTTTATATTCATGCTTTTAAAGGTATTTTTTTTCCAATGTAGAACTCATCTTTCAATAATCAGGGACCTATGCAAGACTTTTATCTAGTGGAAAGAATGTTAACTCGATAACAACTTCCACAAGTGGTACTTAAGTGCTCTTCAACCTAATTCTGTAATAGGACAAAGCTCTATAGGCCTTTCATCTACATAAGTTATTCAAAATCAGAATAATACAAGTAAATCTTTTATCTCTCAATTTTTATCTTCTTTTGTGAATGATTGTTTGTACTTTCTTGTTTCTTCATGGATTTGAAATACAAGGCCAAGCTCCCATGTCAGTAATAATCTGTCTTTTTTCTCTAATGTTTTTATTGCCAAGAATTTTACTATTGTATTACCAATGGCTTGAACGTACCATTTTTTCATGTAGACACAATCATTTTAAATGAAAATATTCTGTTGTATATGTACATTTAAATTAACTAATTGAGTGTTAGTCATTTAACTCAAAATCCAAACCTAATTGTTTCATTCACAAAGCTTTCTTATGAAATACATGACTATTCTCAGGTCTTGATGATTGGAAGAGTAGCCTTTCAAACTCCCTTCATAGTATTCAAAATCAAACAATGTCTTTGTATGTTATGTTTCAAGCTTTTCCTTGTGGTACCAAAGATTGAGCCAACCTTCATCTTTTAAAAAAATCATTTTTGATAATTTTGTTATTAAGTCTTCATCTAAACATCTTATTGTCCAATATATTCGCTAGCAAAGAACACTAGGCTTCCTTTTATTTCACACAATCATAGATCATCCTTTCCTTTTGATTTAATTCACATGGATATATGGGGCTATTACATATTAAATTTGTTGATGGATATATATATTTTTTTTCAATTATTGACAATTTTTCTAGAGCTACTTACGGTTACTTCTTGGTCACTAAGTCTCAAACTCCCACAGTTTTTTCAAATTCTTAAACATGGTTGAAACACGATTTCATATGACTGTTAAATAAATTCAAACAAAAAATGTACCATAATTAAAATCCACAACACTTTTGCAACAAAAATGAAATTTACACAATTTCTCATGTGCATACACTTTACAACAGAACCCTATTATGGAGAGGAAGCACCACCACTCGCTTAATATAGCTCAATCGTTTCTTTTTCAATCAAATATACCTCTAGTATATTGGATAGATTGCATTTCAATTGTATCATACCTTATAAATAGAACTCATGCTTATTTTAGATAATAAATCACCCTTCAAGCTTCTAAATGGCAAAATACATAATTATTCATATCTTAGAGTTTTTTATTGTTCGTGTTATGATTCCAAAGATGTTAATGATAGGCATAAATTTTCATTTAGAGCATTTTCACGTGTTTTTAAGGATATTCTTATGGATACAAGGGTTATAAGGTACTAGATTTCAATAATAATAAATTTATATTTCTAAATATTGTTTTTCATAAAGACAATTTTCCATTTTTTTATTTTTGTTATGTTTCTATTGTTAATGAATTGTTTTATTGTTCTATTTTAGCTCTTCCATTATCTGATTTGTCTGTTATGTCTTTTTTTAGTATCAAATCATCTAATATTTTTACCTATTTCTGATCAAACACAATATTTTACTCATACTGAAATTATTATAGCATCCAAGAGGCAATCCAAATTGCCTCATTATCTCCATGACTTTCATTGCTATGAGCTATTATCTGATTCTATTCCTATTACTGAAACTACTACATATCTCATTTCTTTTTTATCTTATAAAAATGTTGCTCGTTCAGATAACATATGTGCAATGCAAATTTCTTTACAATAAAAACGAATGTCTTTCTTGACTACCAATAAATCTCTTGATTTTTTGTTAGCAATGTCACAATAGTTAGATGCATTAGCAAGAATACTTGGACTATTTATTCTTTGCCTCTAGAAAAACATGCAATAGGTTATTAAATGGGTCTACAAGATTAAATATAATTCTGATGGAATTGTAAATAGATACAAAGTTAGATTAGTCGCTAAAAAGTACACTTAAACAGAAATAATAGGCTATATTGATACATTTAGTCGAGTTGCTAAAATGGTAACAATGCAACTTCTTCTTGTTTTGGTTGCTTTTAGTAACTCGTTTATTTGTTAGTTAGATATTAATAATATTATTTTTATATGGAGATTTCTCTAAAGATAAAGATATTAATATGGCATTGCCTAAATTATATACACCTAAACAAGGGAAGATTCTCCTTCATTATTCTGTTTGTAAACTTAGGAAGTCTTTATATGACTTAAGCATGTTTTTAGACAATGAAACAAAAGAATTTCAACAATTCTTATTGATTCAGGTTTTGCTAAATCCTCTTCTTATCATTCTATGTTTTTTAAAACATTCTTCTGATTGTTTTTCCGTATTACTATTTACGTTAATAACGTTTTTTAATTTAATAACCTAGAATTTGAAATTGATTATGTGAAACTCATATTACAATATGTTTTTCAGATTCGAGACTTAGGTCCAATGACATGTTTTTTTAGGTCTGGAAATTATGCGATCTTCTACCGACGTTTCAATTAGTCGGCGAAAATTTATTCTTGAGTTACTTACTGATTTGGAATGCTTGTTTGCAAGCCATTAGTTACTAATGAAGGTAAAGTCAAATTTCTCCAAAACGAATGAGGAAATTCTATAATATGATCAATATTATAGGGAACTCGTTGATAAGCTTATCTATTTGATAATTACTCAATCATATATTTCTTCCGTTGTTAATAAGCTCATCCAATGTATGCATTGTCTTACCACTACTCACTTGTTAGCAGCACACAGGATATGGAGATGCTTAAAAAAAGTTTCAACTTATGGTTTATTTTATTCTTCAAAAATTAACTTGAAATTTTCTGTCTTTAAAAATGCGGATTGGACATCATGTTTTGATTCACGACGTTCAGTTATTATTTATTGTATTTTCTTGTTTCTTCTTTAATTTCTTTGAAATCAAAGAAGCAAGTAAATCATTTCTCGAAACCGTATTGAGGCTGAATACAAGGCACTGGTGAAAGCAAATTTGTGAACTATCATGGTTAATTTCTTTTTTTAATCACGTATTCCTTTTCATAAACATGCCTTACTTTTCTGCGATAATATGGTTGTCATTCACGTTGCAAATAGATTAGTTTTCTATGAACGGATAAAATACATCAAAATAGATTATCATGTTATTAAGAAAAAAATTAATATATGACTTCTTAAAAGCAATGCATGTAAAAATAGATAATCGAATTGAAGATTTACTAACTAAATATTTATCCACTTAACAATTTACTCTATTATTGTTAAAGATAGAAATATCAAATTCATACTCATCTTTAGAGAGTATTAAACATAACTTTATTACATATATTTATTACCTTTTCATTTCTTTGTATTCTTTTGTTTTCTTGTATTTTGGTTTATTTTGTGTTTTTTTATATCTAGAGATATACCTCTATATAAAATATGATATCCAAATTTTAATAATACTTATGATACTAATTTTACCAAATCAAACATGTTATTTTCTCTCTCGTTACTTCGATTTTTCCTCTTTTCTCTCACTTTACCGATTCCTCACCTAAATGTAAAACCTTAATTTCCTAAATTGATCTTAGATCCGAAGAATCTGATAAAAAAAATTGAAATCTCAAATCTAAATGAAAAAAAAAATAATTAGTAACTTTTAATCACATATTGAGTTAATAAGAACACATTTACCAATATATATATATATATATTACTTGTTTTCAACTAAATTTTGATTTTTAAAAATCTAAAATCGGTTCCGTAAAATAAAATATTAGCAAGTTATAATATTTTATTGTTATAGATTTTTTTAAGATATTCGAAGTGGTGAATCAGTGGTCCATCTCAAGATGGTCAAGGTCAAGGGAATATTTGGTTTACCTGATTGATATTTATTTATTTATTTTTTGTTATACAATAAAGACAACTCCAACTTCATTATATTGTAATTATATTAGAAAGATATAAATAATAATCGAACTTATCTTTGTTATTATCCTAAAAGTTTCAAGTTCATATTATAAATGCTTGCTTTTGTCCTTATTTACGTTTCCAAAAAGCTCTTTATCGTCGTTGAAATATGATTGTGATGGACGATATGTTTCTTTAATATAATTTTTAAAATCGTTTTGTTCCCTAAAATTATTTTCTAATATATTTATTTTTTTGTTTAAAAAACGATATCAACCTTCGATAATGATTTTCTAATAGCGTCAAAATTATTTAACTTTTGTCTCTCGAAAAAAATAAATTAAACACAAAATTTCTCTCAATTTATAATAGGTGCTAAAAAGTAATTTTAACTTTTTTCACCAATTATTGAAAGAGTAAAATTAGTGTGTACAATGATATCATATTATAAATTATGAAAAGCATTTGAAAAAAAACACTAAAAGGATGCAAAACACTGTCCCAACTAATGGTAGATAAACATATATGGTCACATTGTCAATGTAGACCTAATCATTTCACAATTGGAATTAGACCTCTAATTAATTTTGTTTTGGGTAATCATTATATTCCAATATTTATCAACAATTACCAACTTGTTGAATTTGTTTTAGAATTTAATTCGTATGATTAAGAATTTTGAGAATTCTATATGTATCTATTTTATCCAAACAAAACAAACACATGTGATTGAGCTCTGCGAACTAATCTCGTTGTTATTTGTTTGATTCGGTTTTAATCTCGATTCTTATGTCTTTTCATTCGAGAGGCAAAATAATATTTTGAAATATAAATTTTAAACTAAAATAAAAATAAAAAAATTAAGGTGTAATTTCAAAAATACCTTTTTAGACTAAAAGACTTCAAAAATACCTTTAAAAAAAATCGTTTAAAAAATATCTTTATAAATGCTAAAATTCCCAAAATACCCTCTACGACCTTTCTATCCAGTTTGACCCTGCGACCCAGTGACCCAGTATGACCCAGTATGACTCTACGACCCATCGATCCAGTCTGACCCACTGACCCAGTTCGACCCTGCGACCCTGCGACCCTGTCCGACCCAGCCGACCCTGCGATCCTATGATCCTGTCCGACCCTGTCCGACCTAGCCGACCCTGCGACCCAATGACCCTATCCGACCCTGCGACCCAGTCCGACCCAGCCGACCTAGCGATCTAGTCTGACCCTGTTCGACCCTGTGATCCAGTGTGACCGCCGGAACTGCCAGAAATCGCCGGAAACTGCCAGAAATCGCCGGAAATTGCCAGAAATCGCCGGAAAACGGTCGAAATCGCTAAAACTCACCTACAAATCGCCGGAAATCGCAAAAAATCACCAGAAAATCGCTAAAAACGCTGGAAATCACTGAAAATGACTGAAACATTGTTGGAAATCGCTCGAAAATTGCTGCAAACCGCTCAAAAATCACTCGAGAATGGAAAGAAATCACTCAAAAATTGAAGGAAATCGTTCGAAAATAGAAGGAAACACTCGAAAATGAAAGGAAATAGCTCTCTACTTTATTTCCCTCCTCTCAATTTTCGTTTTCCCTCTTCTCATATTTGCATTACCCTCCTTTGTATGTATTTTTCATTAAGGGCACATATGTTCTTTCTCTAATTTTTTTTATCAGATTTAAAAGGGTAGTTTTGAAGTGTTTTAGCCCTAAGAGGACATTTTTGATATTCTCTCAAAAATTAACTTAACTCGAATTAGAGATTAATTTTTAGAATATTTTCAGAAAATATACATTGAATATATTTAAATACTTCTAAAATTCATATTTCACAATTGTTTATCGACTTTTCGCGTGAAAACACATGTGCCATTATACAAATGAGTTTTCACTTAGAACGAAACGAACATAAAAGGCCCTCTTACTAATTTATTAATTTTAGTATCTCTTAATAGCTTACGGACGAATTAACTTTCTTTCATAATAAATTAATAAAACATTTTTTTACAAATCTCTGACACACTTCAGGAAAAAGGAAATATCTCCGACAAGCTCAGGATCTTGGTTTCCCACCATAAGCTCGCTTGCAAATGGAAAATGGCTTCTGCGATGGAGCGCACATCTTTGATTTTCCTGGACATCCCTGCAGACAATTATCCCCGAAACTACCGGAAACCAGCGAGTCCGCTTGGAGAAACCTCGCCGGGGGTTTCCCGGTGAGGAAGTTCCCGTCCAGGTACAACCTCCTCAGCGTCTTGCTCTGTCCGTACTCCGATGGGATCCTTCCTCGTAGCCTGTTGTGCCTCAAAGACAGCGAAGACAACCTCGGATACGCCGCGAAGTTTGCCGGAGCGTGACCCTCAATCGCGTTGAACCCTAGCTCCACTGCCACGAGGTCACCGCCTCCGGCGGGAGACGCCGGAGGGACTTCGACGCCGGTGAGGCTGTTGTTCGCAAGATCGGCTTGTTGGATCGACGGGAGGAGGAAGAACCAGGCACCCAGCGTACCGGTAAACGAGTTCTCGGACAGTTCGACGACTTCCAGCTGAGTCGACTCGGTAAACGACTCTTTTGGGACGGGCCCCGATAGCGAATTCGCCTTCAGAGCGAGTTCGATGAGACTCTTCGGAAGCTTAGGGATCGATCCAGTGAGCTTGTTGTAGCTCAAATCGAGCCGTCTGAGATTCGACATAGAATCCATGGATTTGGGCAACGACCCGGAGAGCAAGTTGTGGGATACGTCGATGGACTCGAGGGAGTTGAGCCGAGTGAGCGAGTCGGGTATCGACCCGGAGAGCGAGTTGGAACGGAGATTGAGGGTTTGGAGGTTGAGGAGGGATGAAATCGACAGTGGGATTTGGCCGAAGAAGTTGTTGTCGGCGAGATCGAGGGTGAGGAGGTGAGTGAGACCGGAGATGAGGGGTGTGAGCCGACCCGAGTATCCGGCCGGGTCGAGGGTGAGTTGGGTGACACGGGCAGAGTCGGGGGAGCACGTGACGCCGCACGTGAAGTGGGTCCGACGTGGCGAGGCGCATGGATCAGCGGCGGCGAAATCCCACGTGGCGAGGCATGACCACGCCGGGATCGAGCGCGGGTTCACGCCGGATTTGAAGGACTTGAGAGCCGCCACGTCGGATGCGGACGTCAGCGCGTCGGCAGAGCCAAGGAACAGGAGGAGGAGAAAGAAAGTGGTGGAGTTCATGTTGTAGTTGTGGTGATGTAATGTAACGTGTAATGCAGATTATATAAGGGTTCCAAGAGGTCGGGCAATATGTGTACATATGACATTCATATATCTACAAGTATACATATATATGTATATGAGTAACTCTATGCATAATAAAAACTTCATAATAATTCCTTAAATGTTTTCAAACACATAAAAATATATAAAGTATCATTTTATATATTTATTAATGTTTTTATATATTATTTTACAATAATACATAAATTAATATATTATTTTTGAAATAATATTATTTTAAAATTATTTTCTAGTAGATATAAAAATATAAAGTTCGTTAACTAAATTTATATATTATTAAAAAATAATATATTAATATATATTATTATAAAATTATAAATAAATATATAAAAACTAATTTATATGTTTTTCTATCAATTTTAACAAATTCAACACTTATTATATAATTTTTTTACGATTAATGATTTATTATTGGTTTAATATATTTATTTATTAGTATTTGCTTTATTAGTATTGATTTATGTCACGCCGAAAAATTAATGTTGTAAAATATTCTTTTTCAATATTTCAGGTTTAAATATATGAAACAGTAAAATATTATTTATTCGATTATTTTATGTTATTATTTAGTTTGATACATTGAATTTTTTGGATTACGAGATTCACTGTTTGATTTTCTTAATTTAAAAATACTAAAAAAAGAACCTGCGTCATGTACAAGATTTTAAAAATTTGTAATTATATAATAAAAATTAATCTATTAAAAATAAATCGATATGTTAAAAATACTAAAAATTTTGGTTCATAGTATTACTTATATATTATTTTATCGAATAATAAATAATAAATACTAATTAAAAAATATCAAAATATTACAACATAAAATTGATCTAGTTTAATAATAAAATTAAGTGGAAAAAATACATTTTTAAATAATTTTTTAATAACACACGGTAGTTAAAGAAGTATGAAGCTAATAGAATATCAATGAGATGAAAATATATTACATTGAACTATGAATGTGAATATTTTTGTCTAAAATATAATTAATTGTTATAATATTTCTTCTATATCTTAAAAAAATTGAAAACATGTAACATATATAATATATTTTTATAGGTGATACATGTAACATATAATATATTATTACATGGTGATACATAGTATTTGATGTTCATTGGTTGGAATTTTAATTAACTTTGCAATGTTTATTTTATTTCTTCCATTTTGTTTTCAAATTTTCTCTGATTTTTTTGTATTATTTATGTTTATTTTTCAATATAAAATATAATAAAAAATCAAATCAAAACTCCATCATATTTTTTAATGACAAAGAAATTTTAAGGGATTTATCGTATCATCATATGAATAAATGAATCGTTTCCTCTTCTATCTTCGTCTTTCTCTTCCATCTTCTCCTATCATTTCACTGAAAGCATGCCTCATTAGCATAGGTAATTAGTTCAAATTTATAATTCACTCGTCTTCCACTATTTTTTGCGTTCACAGCTTCTAAACTCCTATGAGATGTTATAGACTTGATATTGTTCTTTTCTTTCCAGTCCAATCTCTTCTTAATAACTTGAAAAACAAATTATTTACCATATAAAACCATAATTCTTAGTATCACATACAAAAAGCTTGAATAAAGAAGAATTTTATACTGAGTAACCTTCATTATTCTACTTCTAAGCATGGTAATTCTATGATCAATCGAACTTTTGTCTCTTCTTCTTCAAAGAACCAAACAAATACCCTTATACTCATTTTTGTTCGGATTTGTGCCACATCCAATCATTTTGGATAATAAGCGAATGAGATTTCTCCAAACCATGATCTGCATAAGATATGATGATGTTGTTACATGATAAAACATCCTTTGATGTGATACACATGATAATAGTTGTTGATTTACAATGGAAGAATCACAATATCAACCAAGTACCATATGAAATAAGTTGTAGTGCAGTCCCGATCCGTTTTCAGCGAACATTCACCATCTATTTAGATCTTATTTATATAGTAATAGAATCTGCGCGATGAGCGGAGTTTTATCAATTTTTAATTATACAATTGGAATTTATATATCACAAATGCATCATTATATATAAAGACACAAAATTAAATGTGATGATATATTTTCTATATCATTTTATGAAAAAATAGATAATATATTAAATTTTTTGTTTAAAATCATCAAAAATTGGTAAGATCTAATTATATAACTCAATACTATATGATAGTGATATCAATGTTATATAAAAAAATATGAGATTTTTAAAACCAATTTTTTAGATATAATATAATAGACGATTATCAATTTTATCATTTGTTTCATTTCATTACTCTCAAATATTTTTCATATTTTCATAACCAAATTTTCATCTAAGTATGTGAATTTGTTAAATAACTACACATTAAACATAAATTTTGAAATATTAATATATTTCATAAAATTCGTGAAATAAAAAAAAGTATATAGATTTATACTATCTATTTTATTTATTAGTCTCCTTTCATCGATTTTCAATACTTTTTCAATTTCTTATAATCAGACTTTCATGTGAATATACTATTAATTTTTATTCACATAAGTACGTAAATTTGTTATATTTTACATATAAAATTTAAATTTTGAAATAATACAATATTATATAGTTTATATAACAAATTTATATAATTATTTATCTATATTTTATTTATTTATCTCATTTCATTAGTTTCTAATAGTTTTCAATTATTTTATAACCCAAATTTTATGTAAATATAGTATATATTTTTATTCATATAAATATGTAATTTTTAATATAATCACATATAAAATTCAAAATTGAAAATATTAAAATATTTCATAAATTTCAAGAATAAAAACTTTATATGGATTTACATAACAAATTTATATGATTATGTCTATATTTTATTTATTTAATTTATTTCATTACTTTCTAATATTATTTTTCAATCTTTTATAACCAAACTTTCAATGAAATATACTATATTATTTTATCCATATAAAAATGAAATTTCTTATATTAAAATATTTTATATAGTTCATGAATAAATAACTTTATATGGATTTAGATAACAAATTTTATGATTATTTGTCAATAATTTATTTATTTTTCTCATTTCATTAGTTTCTAATAATATTTCTTATTTTTTATAAACATACTATATTTATTTATTTATATAAATACATAAGTCTGTTATATAATTATGCACAAAATTTAAATTTTGAAATATTTTGTAGAGTTCATGAATAAAAAAACTTGTATAGATTTATATAACAAATTTATATGATTATTTGTTTATATTTTATTTATGTCTCTTTTCATAAGTTTCTAACATGTTTTCAATATTTTTATAACTAAAAAATCATGTAAATATACTATATATTTTTATTCATGTAAATACGTAAACATTTTATTTAATTATAATTTAATTTTGAAATATTTAATTGTAATTTAATTTGTATTCAAACTTTTGCAAACATTGACCATTTAATTTTATTTATATTTAAAATCAAATTTATAAATTAATTTATTGAAATATATTATTTTTTATTTTTTAGAATACTACACATTAATTTAGGAAATAAGTTTTAAAAATATTATTAAATATATAGAATAAATACTATTAATTTTTATATAAAATTAAAATAAAATAATAATAGAATGATGAGGTGATAGTATGAAGATTGAGAGATTTTGAAATTTTTTATTTTGTGTATTCAAAGTTTTGTGAATATTGAACCATTCAATTTTATTTATGTTTAAAATCGAATTTATAAATTAATTTATTGAAATATATTAAATGCATTCTAATTTTTTCAACAAATATCATTAAATATATAGAACAAAATTATTAAGTTTTGTATAAAAAATGTAATAAAATAATAATAGAATGATGAGGTGAAAACATGAGAATTGAGAGATTTTTTGACTTTTTATATATAGATTGATTTTATTTATATTTAAAATCGAATTTATAAATTACTTTAATTAAATATGAATTTATCTTCAATGTTTTCTGAACATTGAGCATTTCATTATATTTATATTTAAAATCGAATTTATAAATTAATTAACTGAAATATATAAAATTCATTTTCATTTTTAAATACTACACATTAATTGAAGAAATATGTTTTAAAATATGTCAAATATACAATATAAATATTATTAATTTTTGTATAATAAATAAAATAAACTAACAAAAGAATGATGAAGTGACAACATGAGGATTGATAGATTTTGCAACTTTTTATATATAGATTTTTGTATTCAAAGTTTTGTGAACATTGAACCATTTAATTTTATTTATGTTTAAAATTAAATTTGTAAATTAATTTATATTAAATTCACTTTAATATGTAGAATATTGCACGTTTAATTAGAAAAGACATTAAAAAAATATCATTAAATATATAGAATAAATATTATTAATTTTGTATAAAAAGTAAAACAAAATAACAATAGAATGATGATGTGATAATATGAGGATTAAAAGATTTTCCAACTTTTTATATATAGATTAATTTTATTTACGTTTAAAATCAAAATTTTAAATTATTTTAATTAAATATATTGAATTCTTTTTATTTGTATTCAAAGTTTATGAACATTGAACCATTCATTTTATTTATATTTAAAATCAAATTTATAAATTATTAATTGAAATATATTAAATTATTTTTAATTTTAAAAATACTGCACATTAATTGAAAAAAGATGTTTCAAAAAATGTTATTAAATATACAATATAAATATTGATAATTCTGTATAACAAATAAAATAAAATAACAAAAGAATGATGAGGTGGCAGTGTTTGAGAGATTTTCCACGTTTTTCTATATAGAGTTAATTTTATTTATATTTAAAATCGAATTTATAAATTAATTAATAGAAATATATTAAAGTCTTTTTAATTTTTAGAATACTGCACATTAATTAAAGAAATAGATTTAAAAAATGTCTTTAAATATACAAAATAAATATAATGAATTTTTGTAGAAAAAATAAAATAAAAAACAAAACAATGATGAGGTGGCAGTATGAGGATTGAGAGATTTTGCAACGTTTTCTATATAGATTATATTTAAAATTGAATTTATAAATTAATTAATTGAAATATATTAAATTCTTTTTAATTTTTAAAATAATGCACATTAATTGAAGAAAGATGTTTAAAAAAATGTCATTAAATATACAATATAAATATTATTAATTTTGTATAATAAATAAAATAAAATAACAAAAGAATGATGAGGTGGAAGCATGATGATTGAGAGATTTTGTAACTTTTTATATATAGATTTTGTCTTATCATTATACATTTGAATTATTTTTTATATATATATCCACTCTCATGTTCAACATTTTTTCTTTTTTATTTTATATTTTCATTGTTATTGGATGATAGTGCAATAAATTATTCGTTATACGTTATGTTTCGAAATACGATAACTTTGTATATAAATTATGACTTAGACGATTTGTTTTTTCATGCCAAGTATTTTTTGTATCTACGATTTTGTGCATGTGCTCAATAGTCTGACTTCATTTTCATTCTCAAAATCAACTATTTAGCTCAGAACATTGGAATGTTTGAGCTACAAAATGCACTATTCAAGTTTCTTAATTTATGTATGCTTTATAGTGTCATTATGAACTTAAATTACTTTTTTCACTTGCATATCGAGTTAGAAGGTCATCATGTTGCACATTTTTCCCCATTTATTTTATGTTTTCAGCGTTATTACCCTTAAATCGTCTGTTAGGCTATGAAATATGATAACCTTGAATACAAAGCTCTAAATTTGACGATTTTTTCCATTCCAAGTATTTCTTTTGATATTTACGAAGTCGTGAGTTTCGCTCAGCAGTCCAATCTCATTTTGATCCTCAAATCGGCTATTTAGCTTGATAAATTGGACTTTTTGGAGTTACGAGATGTACTATTTGAGTTTCTTAAGTTACATATGTTTTGTCTTGTCAATAAACACTTTAATTACTTTTTCCTCTTGCATATCCGCTTGAAAAGTCCTCATGTTGCAGACCTTTTCCTTTTATTATATGTTTTTCATGCCAAGTATTTTCTCGATATCTATGATGTTGTTAATTGCGCTCAAAAGTCGGACCCCATTTTCATTCTCAAAGTCAACTATTTAGCTGAGAACATTGGAATGTTTGGAGCAACAAAATGCACGATTCGAGTTGTTTTCGAGATGTATGTTTTTAAAGTAACATTCGTAATCCGAGTGTTTTAATTTGATTCTTATATGTTCATTTTGTATTTTTATTGACTTCTATTTTTTATAAAACCATTAGTAATACCATAAATCTAAACAACACCTTTAGCATTAGAGTACAAGCCATTGTAATGTATAAGCGATTCATTTACTAATATGATATTTTTAACATCTGTTTATTTTGGAATTGTTATTCACTGGGCTACGGATATTTCTATCTATAAACAAAATTTTAAATTTATGAATGAGTTTGGTGATATTTTGATGAAGAGGAAAGAAAAAAAATAGTCCAAAAGGCTTCAATTGGGATAAAATAATTGATAAAGTGGATGGAGCTGGGTTAAAATACAAAATACAATTGATATATTGTTAGGGCTTCAATTCTACCCTTCTCTTAAAAAACTTCAGTTTCAATTTTACCCTTATAATATTGACATTTCCAAATTGCCCATGTGACCCATGCGACCCTTGTTACCCATGCGACCCTTGCGATCCATGCGACCCTTGTTATCCATACAACCATTGCGACCCATGCAACCCATGAGACCCTCGAAAATTACTGGAAATTGCTCAAAAATCGTTGAAAATGAAACAATATGGAAGAATGTTCTGTCTTTCCATTGATGAGAAACATATATATATATATATATATATATATATTGATTACAGAATATTACATCAATCTAAAATCTCGTTAACTAAGGTAACTGCATTACTAGCATATCTTACAGAATATTATAGAATATTATAGAATATTATGGAGTATATTCTATAACACTCCCGCAGTCGAAGCGGGAACTTGGCGCACAGCGAGACTGGTCCGAAATTCAGCAAACGAAGCTGACGGTAGTCCCGTGGTGAAAATATCTGCAATTTGACGAGAAGAGGGGATATGCAGAACGCGGATAGATCCCAAATCAACCTTTTTCTCGTACGAAATGGATGTCAATCTTGACATGTTTGGTACTTGATGTTGCACCGGATTGGATGATAAATAAACATCCGAGATGTTGTCACAATACACTAGTGTTGCGCGAGCCAATAGACAGAGGAGTTCTCGGAAGAGGTTACGGAGCCAACATGTTTCGGAAACAACATTTGCAACTCCATGGTACTCGGCTTCACACTTGAACGAGAAACGGTAGGTTGGTGCTTCGAGGACCAAGATATCAAATTATCACCGAGAAACACACAGAAGCCAGACGTTGATCGACGACTGTCCACACAATCCGCCCAATCTGCATCGGTGTAGGCGACAAGACTAGACAAAGATGAGGGGCGTATACGAAGGCCGAGAGAGATGGTACCTTGTAAGTAGCGGAGGACTCATTTAAGTGCCTGAAAATATGGTTCCGAGGATCATGCATAAATAGGCAAAGCTGTTGTACTGCATATTATATGTCAGGTCTCGTGAACGTGAGATATTGAAGAGCACTAGCAAGACTTCGATACAAAGTAGGATCATGGACAGGTTCTCCCACGGTTGCTGTAAGCTTGGATTCAGTGTCAACAACGGTGAGACACGATTTGCAAGATGACATACCTTCCTTGATTAGGATTTTCCGTGTATATTTCTCTTGACTAAGATGAAGTCCATCTTCCGCACTCGAAGTAGAGACATCCAAGAAGTAGTGAAGGGATCCGAGGTCGGACATAGCGAATTCAGACCCCAAAGAATTGATGATTGCAGTAAGCAGGGAAGACGATGAGGCAGTAAGGATGATATCGTCGACGTATAGAAGAAACATAGCACACTCTGTTCCACGGTGCAGGACAAACAGAGCCTGATCACAACAGCTCTATCGAAACCCCAAATGAGAAATAGAAGTATGAAGCGCTAGTTCTAAGCGCGTGGAGCTTGTTTCAATCTGTAAAGAGAGCGTTTCAGACGACAGACAACGTGAGGATGTTGTCGTCTCGGAACTCGGGAGGCTGAAACATGTAGATTGTTTCATGAAGTGTTCCATGGAGGAAGGCGTTCTTCACGTCTAGTTGATGGATTGACCACTTTTTTGAGACAACAATGCTCAAGACAGATCGTATGGTGGCCGGTTTAAACATGGGGCTGAAGGTCTCATCACAATCTACACCTTGTTGTTGAGATTTTCCATTTGCCACCAAACGTGCTTTGACCGAGCTAAAGAACCATCTGCATGAAATTTGTGCTTACACAACCACATGGAACACACAATATTAATGTTTGACGGCTTAGGCACTAGCTCCCAAGTACCGTTTTAATAAGAGCATTATATTCGTCAAGCATGGCATTGTTCCAATGAGGGTCTTTGAGGGTTTGGCTATGAGAGTTTGGCATGGCAGAGATGGTGGTGGTATGGAGAGAATAATTTTTTTTTAGATTTGAAGGTTCCGACCTAGCTGCGTGTGGTCATTTTGTGTCGCACAACAGGTGGGTTTGCGGTCTCTGTAGGTGTTCGCTGTGGTAGTGTACTTGGTGTGGATGTGAGAAAAGGATGAATAATCGGAGACTGTTCGGTTTCAATGTCAAGGAACTCGTAGGAGTGTGTATTACCCAAGGGCTCAGATGCAAAGGGAAAGACCTGTTCGTCGAAAATGACATGTCGCGAGAAGTAAACACGACGAGTAGCGAGATCGAGAAGACGAAACCCACGATGGTTTGAGGGGTATCCGAGGAACACACAGGGAGAGGACCGTGGAGCTAGTTTGTGAGGACTAGTAGCCGTGAGATTTGGAAAACAGAGGCAACCGAATACACGTAAGTGAATGAGAGAGATTGGCTTGTGAAACAACTTTGTGAAGGGACTTGTGTCTTGAATGGCCGAAAATGGAAGCAGGTTGATGAGATGAATCGCCCCATGTGTAGTGCTTCAACCCAATACGATGGCGGAAGATGGGCTTGAAATAGAAGTGTATGAACAGTGTTATTCATTGTTCAGATCATCCGTTCGGCTTTTCCATTTTTTGGGACGTGTGAGGGCAAGAGAAACAAAAGAGAATCCTGTGGTTATCAAAGAAATCATGTATGGCTCGGTTGTCAAATTTACCCCTGTGATCACATTGGAAAGCTTTGATAGAAGGGTTGAATTGGTCCTTCACATAATTATGGAAGTGAAGGATTTTTGAGAAGACATTGCTTTTCTTTCGAAGTGGATAAATCCATACAAAATGGCTCAAATGATCAAGTATGAGCATGTAATACCGAATGCCACTAACACTAGGAATAGGAGATGTCCACAAGTTCGAGTGTACTATTTCGAAGGGAGAAGTAACAATAGAGTTGGATTTATTAAAGGGTAAACGTGTGTGTTTCCCAAGCTGAAACGCACTACAAACCGAGTGGACGTTTTCGTTATTACATCGAAACAAACCAGAAGAAAGGAAAGAATGAAAAACAGTCGCCGGGGTGACCAAGACGAAGATGCCAATTAGCATGTGATGAGAGAAGGGCAAGAGGCGGAGACTGTGAATGAAGATGAGACTGAACTGGGTAGAGAGACCCGGGACTGTTACATCGGAGGAGCACCTACTGCGTCAGGATATCGTTGATAGAGAAACCAAACGGATCAAACTCAACAGAGCAGTTATTGTCACGTGTAAACTGTCGAACAAAGATGAGATTTTTGATGATTTTGGGTGTGACAAGAACATTTTGTTGGGTGGGATTGCGATCGCAATTGATGAGATTATCTCTGCCATGAGAGCAATTACCGCGAGATGAGTGGTGTTGTTATTGGTGTTGTCCGGAGGCAGGAGGATGTGGTTCTGATGTTGCACCAGAATCGTTGGAGTAGAGGCATTGTCCATGTGAGTTGTTGGAGGCTTGTGAGATCTTGCAAGGCGTTGCTCTTCGAGAGTGAGCATTGATCGAGCTTCATCAAATGAAGGGAAATGCGTCTTGTGCTGAATCACATTGATTATGTTGTCGAACTTCTCGCTAAGTCTGTTGAGAATATGCATCACGAGCGATCTCTTATAGACATGGGAATCAACGTTAGATAGCAGATCCGAGATCTATTTGAGTCGCTGGCAGTAGTCGTGTACCAAACGATCTCCGATGGTGATGGTATGAAACTCGTTTTCGAGTTGAATGGCACGAGCTTCTTTGTTGTCCCGAAACAACTATTCGAGGCGGAGCCATATATCGCGTGATGTGCAGTTTGTCTGACACACGTATGTGAGCAGAGCCTTCGAGATCGTGCCACAGATCCACAACTTGACTATTCTGTCTAGACTGATCCAAGTTTCCTGAGTGACTGGGGTAGACATGATGG
Organism: Gynandropsis gynandra; assembly: GCA_036759665.1. Classification (NCBI taxonomy): domain Eukaryota; kingdom Viridiplantae; phylum Streptophyta; class Magnoliopsida; order Brassicales; family Cleomaceae; genus Gynandropsis; species Gynandropsis gynandra. The sequence continues at coordinate 20,638,726 of CM071868.1, read as the reverse complement.
AGCCATCCAGATAGCTGAGGACTCCAAAACTGCGACAGTGTGTTTGAAACACGTCGCACCAAGTATCGTAGTTGAGTTCACCCATGTCTAATATGGCAGGGATATATGCCTTGATGTTAGTGACACCGAAGGGTTTTTCAGACGCTGGATCAGATGCTGCAGCGTCCATGGCAGTGCAGTGAAAAAAACAAACGACAAAGAAAGAGAAACAGGGTTTAGAGCCAAAGCTCTGATACCATGAAACAATATGGAAGAATGTTATGTCTTTCCATTGATGAGAAACGTACATATATATATTGATTACAGAATATTACATCAATCTCCAATCCCGTTAACTAAGGTAATTGCATTACTAACATATCTTACAGAATATTACGAAGAATATTCGCTCGAAAATTGCTCGAAATCGCTGAAAATCGCTTTCAACTTCGAAATCACCTCTCGCTTCTTCCTTTCAATTTTGAAATAGGTTTCGTTTCGAAAAATATCAAATCGTATGTGTTTTCACTAATAAAATATATGGGCACATCTCTCTTTTGTCTATTTTTTAAGTAGGTTTTCGAGGGTATACATGAAGTAAAGAAGTCCTAAAAAGATATCTTTAAAATTTTGTTGATGGAGCTTCACTTTAAATAAAAAAAGAAAAAAAATTATGATAACCAAATTTTAAAATATATTTTTAGAAACATTATATATTACTAAAACATATATAATGATACATTTAAAAGATAAGAATTTATAAAATCATATACTAAGAAAAATATATTTTAAAAATTGAATTTCTTTTCTTCTCAGTCCATTTTAAATTATACTACAATGAAATGAAAAGCTAATAATAGAAATTTTGTTCATCATTCTTGCTAAACTCCATTATGTGAAACTCACTTATTTTCGAAAAATCAATTTTTTTTTCGAAATTTGGATATAACTTATATCAATTTTTTTTTGGTAAAAGTATTATTTTAATTAAAAAATTAAAAAATTGATCCCAAAGTCACTTTCTATGTATATAGTGATACTAAACGACTATGTGAAAGAGGGTTTGTCATCAAATCCACCGTAGAGAAACTGTTACAATGCACCAAATTCACGTAGAATGAAAGAGAGCCAAGCAAGCTCAACAAATGTTGAAACAAACACATGCTCATACTTAGAAGAATAAACAAAACCTTGAGGTTTGTTGCATGACTATAGTTTCATTTAAACATATTCTTCACATCCGCCTCATGGATTGAGCGACATTTGATAATAGTGATAGAAAACACTACAACTGAAGAAATCTTAACAACAGAACTAAAGGTCTTTTTGATTAGTAACCAACTCACCTTAGAAGTATGAATCTTAAAGAACTTAAGAACTATTGAATTGAAAGAGAGAGAGAGACGGGCTACAAAGAAATTTCAGAGAACTTTATTGATTTTGGATGATTTGAATTCAAGGGGTACAATGGCTTTATATAGAGTTGATGGAGCTCAAGATTCAAGACTCAAGACTCAAGAATCCAAGATCCAAGAACAAAGATTAATGCAATCTTGTTCTTGGAAGAAACGTGTTCTTGGATTTCTTGTGATAAAACAGAAACTGCGCGTGTGTTCTGTTTTGAGGAAGAAGAAGATCCAGCCCGCGCGGGCTAAGTGATGTTGCCCGTGCGTGCTACGCGAGAAGCAGCGGACCCGTGCGGGTTGAGTGAAACTCCCCGCTCGTGGTGAAGCTGAGTAGAGCTGCCCGCACATGTTAATAAAGAAACCCGTGCGTGCTGGAGCTGAGTAGTGCTGCCCGCGCATGTTGATGAGGAAGCCCGCTCGTGCTGGAGCTGAGTAGAGCTGCCCGTGCGTGTTGATGAGTTTGCCCACGTGGGCTGAACTAAGATCTCTTAATTATTTAGACTGATGCTCCCCTTCAAACTGATGTCTGGTGGGAAATCGTCATTCAGTTTGCTCCGTAGCTGAACAAAATGATCACGAGACAAAGATTTTGTGAAAATATCTGCAACTTGAAAAGTGTTAGAAATATGTTTAATAATAACCGATCCAAGGGCTATCTTTTCCCTCACAAAATGATAATCAATTTCAATATATTTAGATCAACCATGGAATTTAGGATTTGCTGTTAGAAAAGTAGTAGAGAGATTATTACAATGTAAAACCGAAGGATCTGGTTGTGATATACCAAGATCACGAAGAATGAACTTAGCCAAGTAAGTTCTACTGTGGTGGACGCCAATGCACTATATTCTGTTTCAGTAGACGATCTGGAAACTACTGGCTGTCTTTTAGCTGACCAAGAAAGTAAATTTGAACCAAGAAATGTACAAAAACCTGTTGTAGATCGTCTCGTTGACAAACATCCTGCCCAATCACTATCACTAAATGCAGCCAAGTCAAATGTACTATATTTATGTATGTGTACTATGTTTATGTATGTGTAGTCCGAGAATAATAGTACCCTTTATATAACGAAGAATCCTTTTTAATAAGGTAAAATCAGTTACTGTAGGTTCATGCACCCTTTGACAAATAAAATTGACTGCAAAGTTAATGTCAGGTCTGGTTAAAGTTAAATATTGCAATCCACCAGCCGATTGTCTAAAGTAAGTTGCATTAAAAAATTTTCAAGATTCGTACTATAGTAGCTACAGGCTTACAATTTGTCATACCGGCCTTGTTAAGAAGATCTAGTGCATATTTTTTTATGAAGAAATAATCCTGATGAGTAAATCTTACTTTGAAGACCAAGAAAATAATGCAACTGACCGAGATCTTTCATGGCAAATTTGATAGTCAAAGCTGCAATAAGTTTCTTTAACAATGTTTCGCAATTTCCTGTTACTATCATGTCATCAACATATAATAAAAGATAAATCTTATCTGTACCTTATTGATATACGAATAATGAAGGATTTGAGCTACTACAACAAAATCCAAATTCAAGTAAATATGAACTGAATTTGTCATACCAAGCTCTAAGAGCCTATTTCGGACCATATAGAGACTTACACAGTTTACAAACATGAGTTGGATGCTCAGAATCTTCAAAACCAAGAGGTTGTTGCATAAAGACATCCTCAGTTAATTCTCCATGTAAAAATGCATTCTTAACGTCTAACTGAGATATTGACCATTCATTAACTACTGCAATTGATAACACAGTCCTAATTGTAGCAGTCTTAACAACTGGACTAAATGTTTCTAAGTAATCAATACCTTCCTCTTGATGGTACCTGTTAGCCACTAATCTGGCTTTTAATCTATTTAAAGAACCATCTGCATTAAGTTTAGTCTTAAAAATCCATTTACATCCTAAAATATTCATATCATTTGAGTATGGAACTAAATACCATGTGTTGTTATATTGTCATGCATCCATTTCATTTATCATTACTTGATGCCAACCAGAATGTTTTAATGCCGATTTAACTGATTTTGGTTCTTGTGGAATATTTATATTAGCACATAAAACATATTTTGGATTAGGTTTGAAAATTCCAGATTTACTCCTAGTAGTCATAGGGTGTTGATTTCCAATATTTATTTCACTTTCAGAATTTTGTATTTGATATATTTTCATCATAAGAATCTGAAATATTCAAACCTGATGTTGATACCTGATTTCTTGCTGAAGCATCATCCAACTCTGCTGTTGATATAGGTGTGTGTATATCAGGAATTTCAATAACAGAAGTAGGATTCTGAAATCTGGGTAAGACATTGCAAATTTTGAGTTGGAACATCCTTTGTTTTAGATTTGTATCCTAATTGCCATGCTTTTGATAGTAATGTGTCTGCTGATGGAATCAAATGTAGATAGCTATCGTGAAAAAGAAAATTTAGTTCATCAAAAATGGCATGACGAGTAATATATACCTTACCTGTCCTGTAACAGACAACGATATCCTTTATATTTTTCACTATATCCTAAAAATACACATTTTAAGGATCTTGGATCAAATTTATTTTGAGCATAAGGACGAAGATAAGGATAACAACAACAACCGAAAACTCGAAGAGCCGAGTAATCTATTTCTCTTTTAAACAAGATTTTATACGGTATTTCTTTAAGCACGGAGGAAGATGGTAATAGATTACTGATACAATTTGCAATATAAAATGCTTCTACCCAAGATTTTAGAGGTATTTTAGCATGAAACATCATAGCTAATTCTAGTTCAATAATATATCTATGTTTTCTTTCGGCTAATCCGTTTTGTTCAGGTGTATAAGGACATGATACTAGAGTGTTTCATACCATGTTGTAAGAGATGTTCTTGAAAACATGTACTACTAAACTCACCTCCTCCATCACTTTGAAACAATTTAATTTTGCAAGAAAATTGATTTTCCACCATCTTTTGGAATGAGACAAAAACATTAAAAAAATCTGATTTATGCATTAAAGGATATATCCATGAAAATCTAGAGAAATTATCGATAAAAATGACATAGAACCTGAATCCTTGAACAGAAGACGTAGGTGCTGGACCCAATAAGTCACAATGAATCCTTTTCAAAGGTTCTTTAGCATGATATTTAGAATCAAAAAAAGATAATCTACTATGTTAGCCATTTGACAATATTCACACAATTTTGAAGCAGATTTAGTAATCTTGATGAATTCATTCTTATTAAGTTCTTTTATAATATTGTTGTTAGCATGGCCTAAACGTTGATGCCATATATCAAATGAAGTAGAACAATGTCTAGTAGAATAAAAGGCCTTGAAATCGGTTGTTTGTAACCTATAGATCCCCTCATGTTTGTTTCCTTTGGCCAGAATCTTCTGAGTTATTAAGTCCTTTACATAAACATTATTAGCATCAAAAATCACTTCACAAGGATAATCATGAGTAAGTTTTGAAACAGATAATAGTGATTTGTTAATTGAAGGAACTACATATAATGAAAATCACTTTACAAGGATAATCATGAGTAAGTTTTGAAACAGATAATAGTGATTTGTTAATTGAAGGAACTACCAGAATATAATGAATTGGTAACTTACCTTTAGATGTAGAAATGGATGTGGATCCAATGTGTGAGATTGATAGAAATGAATCATCTCCAATCATAACACTATATGATCCGCCATATGGATGAGAGTTCTGAAGATGTTCGATTGAATTTGTGATATGAACAGAGGCTCCAGAGTCTGGATACCAATTCAGCTGAGGATGTTGATTCATTTGTACTGATGTGAGAGCTTGTGGTATATCACCACTTTGAAAGGCATTATCAAACCGATGCCAACATCGTAAAGCCTCATGTCCTGCTTTACCAAAAATTTGACACAATGTTCTTGTAGACGAATTTTGTGAATTATTGTTCTTAACCTGATTGTTGTTCGAGTTTTGTGCTTTCTGAACATAAGGAGAATAGACTTGTTGGGCAAAACCTCTTCCACGGGTTGTATAGTTCCTATTGCCTCTGAATATATTTGTCTTGCTCCTCTGTTATTGAAGTTCCTTTTACCAAACCCTTGATTAAATTAGTAGAATACTGTGTGGCAGGAAAAGCTAGATGATGAGACACATTAGTGTATTGACTAGTAGAACTCCCAAGAATCAGACTATTCAATTGAGATACCACATCTTCATAAGTCAGAATAGGAGGCTTATGCATCGAGGTTTGAATTACCATAGCAAAAACCTCGTAATCTTTGCCTAATCCATGGAGTAACCTAAAGAACTTCTAGGTTCTTGAATTGGTTTACCAATTGATTCCAATTTATCACATATGCTCTTAAATTGACTCAAATATTCAGCCAATGTCTTTCCTTCTTTGGTTAGAAGTTGTAATGATGCTAGCAAGTCAAATTCTCTTGCTACAGATCGTTATATGTAACGATTTTTAAGACTAGACCATACCTCCATTGTTGAATTCTTACCAACAACATAGCTAAAGACTTCTTCAGAAAGTGTACCGATGATCCACTACATGATAAGTTGATCTGTTTGCAACCACGAATCATGTACGGGATTCAGAATATCTATTGAAACATCATTCTTGATTTCTTGAATGGTTTGAGGTGGTTCTTGTATCGTGCCATCGATGAACCCTAACAATCTTTGGCTCCGGAGAAGAGACTCAATTTGAGCTTTCCAGAAAAGAAAGTTAGAATTCGTGAGCTTTATTGTAACAAAGTTCGAAATATTAATATGTACTGGAAATGGATACTGCGGTTGATTTACCGCCATTGGTCAAGATTTATCTGAAGATTTTTGTATGAGATTTCTTGAATCCTCTTGAATTGATGAAACTTTTGTTAATCATTTCACAAATATTACCGAAGCAAGCTGCTTTGACAGTGCCCGCGCGGGTTGCTGATGTTGCCCGCGCGTGCTGATGAAAATAGAACTGCAGATTTGCAGTTAAAAACATATTATTAATACGAAAGAAGAGATGAAACCGTGATTTCTTCGGCTGTGGCACTCGTGAGAGGCTCTAAAATTGCCGCCTCGACATTGGAAGCTTCAGTAATCGCCGATGAAGACCCGTGAGGGTTTAGCAAGAAATCGGTCGAAGAGAGCTACGAACGGATTCATGGTTAAGCGCCCAAAAGAGGCCATGACGTATTTAGGATTTGACTTAAATGCTTGATTTTCTTTTTGTAACTGATCATCTCGTTTTCATACGTATTTCTTGCACGATTTTAGAGATGTTTATGATATAGATGCGATGCTTTGCGTATGATTCTGTATCCGTTTTACTTGTTTTCGTGTTTTCATGGTCTTATAGGTTTTTATGCGTATTCGGTTCATTTCGGAGCTAAAGGACGTGCACGAGACAAAGTACCAACATCGAGGATCATCACGGGACAAACGGGATGAGAATCGGCAAGGAATAGCCACTTCCTACATGAATAACTCCCTAGCCCGAGCGGGCTTTGTTACGGTGATTTTGTCCAGCAAATTGAGCACGATTCGGGCAAGAAATACCAAGCCCGGGGCCGCAGCCCGAGCGGGCAACAACACAGCCCGAGCGGGCATTAGACCAGCCCGACCGGGGCACCCTCCAGCCCGAGCGGGCTGCCTCTTTCTCCATCGCGTTCTTGCGCGATCTTCCGCGCTGCACCCGAGCGGGTCACTTACCCTGCCCGCGCGGGTCGCGTTCGTCACCTGCAACTCCAAATAAGTTAATTTGTCTTAAAACAAATGGAAGTTTGTTGGGGACTTATACAATAAGGAAAACGACTTTAGAGAAGAGTAATAAGTGATATTTTGCTGGAGAAAGTAATGGAAACGTCACCCAACTTATTCAAGAATGGAAACTCATGAAAAGACAACAATCGGTGGCTGCTGCAACAAAAGGAAGAACTGAACGGTCGAAAGGGAAAGAAGGGAGAAAAGGAAAGAAAAGCGGAAGGAAAGAAGAAGAGAGGAGTGAGAGGTCGAGCTCATTGACTCAGTTTTCATTTCTTAATCGAGGAGATAGAGTAGAGAGAATGAGGATGTTCTTGCGAAGGAGACTTACAAGGAGCATTTCGTTTGGTTTTCATGTTCCTTAGACCTTCTAATTCGTTTATGATTGTTTACGGACGCATGAGCGAGTAGTTTGTTTGTTCTAGGAGAAGGGATTAGCCCATGGCTATCCCAGAACCACTTTGATTTATCTTTGAATGCATCTTCCCGTTTTCGTTTATCTATTCTTTATCCGAGTGCTTAATTTACTTGTGTTTGCGATGTCCACGTAGATGCATGTGTTAGGGATTAGGAGAAGGACCAAAAGGAGAATTCTAGTCCTAGAAGATTAGGTTTAGAATAACCGAGCCACGGAAGTGGAAGTAGGGTAGCAGCGGTTGAGGGTAAAACGGATGAATCACAGGTCTTATGGGTATAGTTCAAGGTGTCAGCCACAGAAGTAGGGGGTAACTTGACTAGATCACGTGTCTATGCCTCGAGAGAGGGTAGATATCATATTAGAATCGTCTGCCTTAGATAACTTGACTGAGATTGCATGATAGATAGGTTGATTGTTGGTTTCGGCAGTCTTGTGGTGAAATCGGTTTCCTGGAATGTTTGTCTCATCGTTAAGAACTAGTTTGTTTATTTCGTTCGGTTAGTATTTCATTCTTAAAACCATATTTCGTTCGTTTGCAAGTTTGATTCACAGTTAGAGTTTAGATTGTGTTGCGTAGTCCCTGTGAGATCGACACCTAAAATACTACACACGTGCCGTGCACTTGCGGGTAGTTTAGGTTAAAATTTGTTTAACTTTGATAACGTATCAGTAACAATGGGACAATAGTTGTACTATCAGAGGCACAACAACACAAGACTTAGAAAATTTATCGAAAACTTGCACATGAGAAATAGAATCAACAGAATTCTATACAACATTAGTAGAAAAAACTATTTGAAAGTGCCTTAGCTAATATTGAGCCACTAATGAAACCTATTGAGTTTCAGTTGGAAAGGATGTGTACCAAGTTTACTATAGTGGAAATGTAAGTGTACGTCAAAATATACAAAAAGTGTCCATGAAATCATAATTATTCTCATAAAAAAGAAAATATCTACTGATATATTCTCGTCTAGTAGATGGATATCGACAATGACACATCCTGAATTTTGCATTATATCCAAAAGACACACACTTCAAAAACCTCACTTTTTTTAAATAATGGGGAAAAGGACCCTTTGTGGATCAAATCTATGTTATGTGAGTGCTCTAAGACAAGGATAATCACATCAACAATATATACGTAGAGCACTATATTTGGATTAGTTAAAAAAAACACAGAATGAGACAGGAATGCATTAGTGGTAAACCCACATCCGCCGTCATATTTCAAGGAGATAATCTTGCAATTAAACTAATTTTGTACTTATTAAAAATTAACATTTTGTGAATTTATATTTAATTTTTTTTCTTTGTATTTCTTGATTAATTAGTTTAATTCTTGTATTAGTTAATTAGTTTTAGTGGCTATATATCTATGGATGTATGATTAACTGTACCTTTTGATAAATAAAGAAAATATATTCTCTCCTTTGCTAATATCAATACACGACACCTTTAATCACTTTCCTCTTTCTTCTATTTTCTTTTCCTTTCTTCCTCTCTCGACCAACATTTGAATAGAAAATTGATTCTGGAATTCATCTTCAATTTCAACAATTCTTTGAGCATTGCGGGTGAAATTTACCTTATACACAGTAATATGGTATCAGAGACAAACGACTTCCGGTTTGTTGCTCCTTTCTCTTGATTTTTATTTGTTTTGGTAAATCCCTAATTTCTTGTTCATAATCCGTAGTTGATTCAACAAACGGCTTCTGGTTTGTTGTTTCATTCTTGATTTTTTCTTTTTGAATAAATCTCTAGTTTCTTGTTCATAATCTTTCATTTTTTTCTGTCACATCATGACTAATAATCCTGCATCATTTTCTATTTCTTCTATTGATTCAATGCAAGTTTCATATCCTTATAAAAATCCATACTATCTACACAATTTTGACACTGGTTGCGTCCTGTTAGTCATAGACAAATTGACAGGTGAAGTCAATTACAACACATAGCGCCGGTCAATGACTATGGCGCTCAATGTCGCAACAAACTCGGATTTGTGACAGGTAAGTTTTTTGTTCCTTCTCCTTCTGATACAAATTATGAAACATGGATGAGATGCAATGATATTGTGTCTTCTTGGATCATTAATTCTGTCAAAAGATATAGGAATTAGTATTGTTCACATGAAAACTGCATCTAAAATATGGCAAAACCTCCATGATAGATTTAATCAAAGTAATATGCCATGTATTTTTAGTATTGAACAAGAATTACAGAATCTTCAACAAGGTTGTATGGATCTAAATGTATACTATACCAAATTAATAACATCGTGGCAAAAATTAAAAAGTTTAGAGGATTTCAGTTCATATTCTTGTAGTAATTCTGAATGTCAACTTTTAAACATACGACAGAAAGATAAGAACGTAAGTATCTTCTCAAAGTTTTAATGGGTCTTAGTGATTGTTATGCTCTTGTTAGGAGATAAATCTTTTTAATGTGGTAGATTAAGATAAACAACAAAGAGGAGTTTTCCCTCCTCCAGAATCTTTGATTTTTCAAATCATTAAAAGTCTTTATAATTCAACTAATTCCTATTCTAACAGTTCTTTTAAATATATAGGTCCTAATAATAATACAACTCAATCAAAACAAAAACCAATTTGTTCTCATTGTGGTATTGTTGGTCATCTTGTAACAAAATGCTACAAATTATATGGTTATCCTTTAGGTTATAAGAATACACATTCAGCTAATCCTAGACCTAACTCTTTTGCTACACGATCATATCATCCTCGTATTCATTCTGTTTCATAAGAATCTGCAGGAATATTACAATAGGCTAATCCTCATTTGATTGCCCATGCCAATGGATTATTTACTCCATAGCAGTTGCAACAATTAGTGTTACATCTTAGTTCTTTAACAACTTCAACAAACATCCGTTTCCTCCAATAATCAGAACTTACAAACTTCATCTACTATTTGCCATCCCAACATAGGTAACTATACACTTACATATTTCTTGTCAACTTCTTTCCAATCTTTACCTTCTATTAATAAGGATGCATGGATAATAGATACATGAGCTTCATGTCATGTTTGTCACAATTTGGCTTTATTTTCTAACATTACATCTATTCCAAATACTAATGTTATATATACCAACGTTTAATTTCAACTTGATTAGTGTTAGTCTATTAACTAAAAATTAGTCTATTAACTAAAAATTGTGGCTACACCGTCTCATTTTCTTCTTCTAATTGTATAATACAAGACCCTTCTTGTGCCTTGATGATTGGGAAAGGTAATATCTATAACAATTTATATTTTCTAGATGAACAATGTAATTCTATACTCACTATTACACATTCATCTGATTTGTGGCATATAAGATTAGGGCATCCTTCATTTGAAAAAATAAACTCTTACATAATCAATCTCATATCAAATATACTATGGTTAGTACTAATTCTCTATGTTTTGTTTGTCCATTAGCAAAACAAAGGAGATTACCATCCATTTCTTATAATAACAAATCTGGAAATATATTTGAATTAATTCATTTGGACATATAGGGACCATTCCACATAGAAACCATTGATGGTCATAAATACTTTTTGACAATAGTAGACGATTATTGTTCAAGAGCAACTTGGATATATTTGTTAAAACATAAATCTGAAGTTACTTTAATATTTCCCCATTTTATTAACTTTTTTAAAACTAGGGGTGTAAAATGAGTTGCCGCCTCGCGAACCAGCTCTAGCTCGGATCATATTTAAGCGAGCCGATCTGGGTATTTTCTAGCTCGTTTAAAAAACGAGCTGACGAGCTTAGTCGAAAATGAATCTGAACTTAGACGAGCTAGCTCGCGAGCTGAAAAAAAATTATGTACAAAATCACATATTTTTTGTATATCATATATAATATTGCATTTAATAAAGAATAATATATTGTTTAAACATATCTATTATAATGTATTTATTTTATTTTTTCTAATTATTGATATATTTTAATAACAAAATAAATAAAAGTTACGAGCAATCGAATTTAATATAATGATATTTGATAACTTTTTATTCGATAAGTTTTTTTATTTAGTACAATGATATTTTATAACTTTATATTTGAATTAATGTTTTTATATTTTCGATCTTTTATTTTGTTTGTTTGATGATCTTTATCATATATGATATTACAACTACTTCAAAACAATTAAATAGTCTGGCTCGCGAGCCATCTCTTTTTTGGCGAGCTAGATACGAGCTGAGTTGGGATTTTCCAACTCGTTTTAAAAACGAGCAGAGCTGAGCCAACTCATTTTTTGGCGAGCTGAGTCGAACCAACTCGTTTTACACCCCTAGTTGAAACATAATTTAATTGTAAAATAAAATATATAAGAACTGATAATGCACATGAGTTACAGTTTAAACAACTTCTTTCTTCCAATGAAATTATTCATTTTTTTCTCATGTGCTTACACTCCACAACAAAATTCTGTTGTGGAACGGAAGCATCAAAACATTTTTAATATAACTAGGGCTTTATTTTTTCAATCTAACATTTCCCTTGAGTATTGGGGGATTGTGTATCCACTGCAGTATATCTACAACAACAATACTAAACAACAAGACTCCTTATAAAGCACTTAAAGGTAAATCTCCTATCTTTGATCATTTAAAAGTTTTTGGGTGTCTTTGTTTTGCATCCACATTTTCTAAGGATAAGCATAAATTTACATCTAGAGCAAACCCCTCTATTTTTCTAGGATATCCTCACGGTTACAAGCATTATAAAATACTATATCTTACAACTAATAAAATTTTAATTTTAAGAAATGTAGTCTTCCATGAAACTGTTTTTCCTTTTTAAAGTGAAAACACTTTGTCGAATTTTTCAAAACTACATCTTGATTCAATTATACCAATTCCTATGTCTGACTTAATCAATATAATAATCCTTCTGATATAGATTCCTCACCAACCATTCTTACAGACCATTATGTTTTTGTTCATTTAGACCATTATAATTCTGATTCAGTATCATCTACTAGACCAGTTAGGATTGTTAAAAAGCCAGTTTACCTATCTAATTACCATTGTTCTTTGTTACAACATTCTTCTGTTCCAGTTTCTGAGTCAACCCTTTATCCTATTTCTTCTTATATATCATATAATCAATTGTCCAAAAATGACAGAAACTTTGCTTTAAACATATCAATTGAAACATAACCACAAAGTTATTCTGGAGCTATTAAACATGATAAATGACAGATTGTAATGCAAGAAGAATTAAATGCATTATTTAAAAACAATACTTGGATAGTTTGTAGCTTACCTAAGAATAAAAAACCAATAGGATGTAAGTGGATCTATAAAATTAAATATAAAACCGATGGAACTGTAGATAGATATAGAACACGATTGGTTGCTAAAGGTTTCACACTAAAAAAGGGTTTAGATTATGTAGATACCTTTAGTCCCGTGGTGAAAATGGTCATTGTTCGTATTCTTTTATCATTAGTGGGTGCATATAATTGGTACACTGAACAAATGGATGTAACAAATGCTTTTTTACATGGTGATCTTGATGAAGAACTGTTTATGACACTGCCTCCTGATTATGTTCCCAGTAAGGGGGAGTGTTTTCTCGACGATGTTGTCTGTCACTTACATAAATCAATATATGGTCTTAAACAAGCATCAAGACAGTGGCATAAAAAAATTCTCCAATGTTTTAATAAATTCTGGTTTCAAACAATCATCATCGGATCATTCTTTATTCTTAAGTAATTCTGCAACTTATTTTTAAGTATATATTAATGACATTTTGATTTTAAGTGACAATGTTGCAGCAATATCATCTCTAAATCAGGTTTTACAATCTGCTTTTAACGTTAAAGATCTTGGTAGTTGTAAGTTCTTTCTGGGCCTTGAGATATCTCGGTCAAATAAAGGTATTTTTTATCATAACGAAAGTATACACTAGAATTACTAGAAGAATTTAGATATTTAGGATGCAAACCAGTTTTAATTCCTATGGATGTAAATTTGAAATTGTCACAACAAGAAGGTAATCTATTAGATGATCCATCTTATTTTAGGAAGTTGATTGGTAAACTTATTTACCTCACCGTGACTCGTCCAAATATTTGTTATTATGTTCATAAACATAGTCAATATATGTCTAAACCAACACATTTGCATCTTTTTGCTGCTTACAGAATATTACGTTATCTAAAATATAAATCAGGGCAAAGACTATTTTATACTGCATCTATTGATTTACAATTAAAAGCTTTTGCAGACGCAGATTGGACATCATGTGTAGATTCAAGACGTTCTATCACAGGTTATTGTATATTCTTAGGTGAATCTTTAATTTCTTGGAAAACCAAGAAAGAATAACAATCTCTCGTAGTAGTGCCGAGGCAGAGTACAGGGTCATGACTAATGCTACATGTGAACTAACATGGTTAGTATCTCTCCTTCGTGAATTATCTATACCAATTTTTGAACCATCTTTGTTGTTTTATGACAATATAGTTGCGCTACATATTGCGAACAATCATGTATATCATGAAAGAACAAAACACATATAGATAAATTGTCATGTAGTCTGTGAAAAACTGCAAAGTGGATTCTTGAAGACGCTTCATGTGGAATCAAATAATCAATTGGCGAATATATTCACAAAACCTCTTTTTGCAACACAATTCAATCTCCTTATCTCCAAGATGAGAGTACTTGAATTGTACTCCTCATCTTGAGGGGGAATATTAAAAGTTAACATTTTGTTAATTTATATTTAATTATTTTGTATTTCCTGATTAATTAGTTTAATTCTTGTATTATTTAGTTAGGTTTAGTGGTAATATATACGCAGATACCAATGGATGTATGATTAATTTTACCTTTTGATAAATAAATAAATAAAATTTTTTCTCTCCTTTGCTAATATCAATACACAGGACCTCTAATCACTTTGCGCTTTCTTCCATTTTCTTCCCTTTTCTTCCTCTCTCGACCAACATTTGAATAGAAAATTGATTCTCGAATTCATATTCATTTTCAACAATTCTTTGAACTTTTTGAGTGAAATTTACCTTATACACGGTAATAGTACCGATGGTTGAAAAGAGATAAAGATTGGTAGAAAATCACACTTATCACAAATGCAATTGCCTTAGATTTTTAAAGATGTGCGCATTTGAGAATTCGGATGACCAAATATGTGGTGCCAAAGATCCTTTGTAGCTATTTATTGTCTGGTAAAATAAAACGTCTGCAGTTAAAAAGACTCCATGACATATATACCACCACGTTTATTGACTTTTTCAATAATTCTCTGTGATTGTATGTCTTTAAAAATAACTCCATCACCATGGATAATCATAAGTCAACGTGTACCTGAATAAGTGAGTTTTGAATTAATTGAGCAACAATAACATCTTGAAGTTGTAAGGGAACAACAATAGCATTAGATCCATTATATAGAAAAACTTGTTGATAATATTGTGATGTGCGCACAGGCACCCAACTTAGGATAACAACCAGTTGGGATGAATCTGAAATTTGAAGAGTAACTTATGCATGTGGTATATAATCAAATCACTCCAAAACAAGTTATTCAAATGATGCTGATAACGTAATGCATAACAATCCATCTTCTGAAAATTTTGAAATGAGTAAAAAATGTTTGAAAAACTGTATTTTGTTATATCTAAATAATTGTTAGATCTTCCCTTAGTAGATTGAAAACGAGCGCCACCTCTATAAAAATGAGTGTTTCCTCAGCCACAATTTTGACCAGAGCCATTTTTTCTCGAACTGAGAATGCTATATGTTGTGGATATGAACCTTGATGAACATTGCACTAAACCATCAATGAAACCCTTGAGATATTGTCCTTTCAACGATGATTCTATTTGAGCTTTTCATAAATATAATTGGATTAATTTAGTTTTATAGTAACAAATTTAAAAATATTAATGTGTATGGGAAAATGGATAGGCAAACAAATTATTAATCATGATCATTGGATTTAAGACAATTCAAAACCACGTGGCTTTGATACCATATAAATAAATGTACAAAACAGAAGAAAAGAAAATTGATGTTGATATATAAATATATATATATATATAAAGGAGGGCCTTATCAACTACTCTGTTTCTCATTTCTGTTACGATAAAAACATAATTACAACAATCATAACAAATTGAAAAAACAAAAATATTTCTAGTAGTGCAGTCACTTGCTTTTTATTGTGTTTGTTACTGATTAGCCTGATGCGGAATCAATCACTTTATATTATGATATAGGGCAATCAAAAGTGTCTATATAGTACTCTAGTGGTGTAGCAATAAGAGAGCAATGCAGCTTGCCTTGCCCTCAACCTTCAGCTCTTGTATATCGTAAAAAAATAAATATGTTTGGCCTAATTGTAAAACAATAGAATCACTATTATATATACAAGTAACCTTCAAAGTTGTCTTTTTGGGTCGTGAGGATCACATTCAAAACGTGTAAGACTAAAGATTAGCTATAAAAACTAGGAAAAACAACGTATTTTCCCCTCGAAAATACTATTTTAGTCCTATTCCCCCTTCGATTTTGATCCACAGAGCCCAAACGAACGAGCTTTCGTATTCATGTGAATAAAACCCATCAACAGATGTTCGGAAGGGAAGCAGCAAAGCTACTGAACTATGTGGAATGTTTTCCTGATGGTTACAAGAAAGGAACCAAACCCCCCCTTCAACTATTAAAAATCTGCCTAAAACCCCTATGTTATTTATTCGTTAATTATCTATTAACCGACACGATTTTGACCCGTATTTGACCCAATTTTAACTTTAATTTTGACCCAATTTTGACTTAATTTTGAGACGATTTAACTCAAATATATATAAGAAGAATGGACATTTATGTAATTTTATGTTTATTAGAGTTTTCTACCTCTTGTATCTATTTATACATCTTGTACTCATTCATTTGAAAGAATAAGACAAAACATACATTCATATGGTATCAGAGCCACTAAAAGACCTACGTCTAAAACTTTCAGCCTCCGGCCAACCCTAACCTCTTTTTCTCGGCGCTGCCCATCCCTAATCCTCTTTTTCCGCCGTCTTCTCACGGTCAATATGTCGAACGTGACCAAACTCACCTCCTCCAATTACTTGATTTGGAGTATTCAAATCCGTACTCTACTCGAGGGCCATCGTTTGGATTGTTTTATCCAAACGGATTCCATCGTCCCGAATGCTACCCTCCTCGTCGAAGGCATTGCTCATCCAAATCCGGCGTTTGCCCCATACAAACAGCAAGATCGCCTCCTGTTTTCTGCAATCCTCGGCGCGATCTCTCCTCCTCTATGGTAGCGTGCGTCTCGTCCGTGCGAGAGGCATGGCTCCTCCTTGCTCAAACATATGGCAAGGCATCAAGGGGGCATATCCTTCAACTCAAGGAGCAACTCAAGCGAAGTTCAAAAGGATCTCAACCCATAGACGATTACATGCGCACCATTATCAACAAAGCGGATGAATTAACGCTTCTCGGCAAGCCACTTGATGCTGAAGATCTACTGCAATACATCCTCGATGGACTGCCAGAAACTACAAGCCAATTGTAGATGCGGTGAATGCTCGAGACAGCATCATTCAGATCGAGGAACTTCATGAAAAACTCCTCAGTCATGAAGCCAAACTCCTCCAATCCACTCCGCTGCAATTCTCGCCGCCGGTCACTGCTCTTGCTGCCAACACTCGTCCGAAGCAATACAATAAGCAGCACGGTTCCTCTCATTGGCGACGGCAAGAAAACCGACCGTCTTCAGGGTATCAAGGGCGCTGCCAATTGTGTGGAGTCCATGGACACAGCGCCCGCCGGTGCCCACAGCTGCCGCCCTCTCACGGGAGTCCGCATTCCCCGTCTGCTCCCTCGCCGAATTGGAATCCTTCGCCGCGCCCTTGGCAGCCGCGCGCTCACAACACAACCCTCACGACATATGAACCGGACCAGTGGCTCCTTGACAGCGGTGCCTCTCATCATATTACGTCCGATCAACAAAATTTGGCGCTACATTCTCCGTACAAGGGTGGTGAAGAAGTGGTAATCGGTGATGGCTCTTCATTGCCTATCACCGATATTGGTTCTTTCTCTATCCCTAGCTCATCACATGATTCATATCTTCATCTTGATCATGTGTTATGTGTACCTACGATGAACAAGAATCTTATCTCCATTCAACAATTATGTCGGACTAATGGAGTTTCCGTGGAATTTTTTGATGATCATTTTCAGGTGAAGGATCTAAAAACGGGGGAGCGTCTACTTCATGGAAAGTCTAAAGATGGTGTCTATGAGTGGCCGATTCCCGCATCTTCCACCCCTCCTATTGTGGCTCTTCATAGTGTCAAGACAACTTTGTCCGAGTGGCACTTTCGATTAGGTCATCCTTCGATTTCAATTTTAAAGCATGTCGTTTCTAAGAATTCTTTACCGTTGTCTAAGTCATGTTCGTCTTTGTTGTGCAACTCTTGCTCAACCAATAAAAGCCAGAAGTTACCATTTCATGAATCCACTATTGCAACATCCCATCCCCTTGAAATCATCTTGTCCGATGTTTGGACATCACCAATCATTTCGGTTGATGGTTTCAAATATTACGTCATTTTTGTTGATCACTACACCCGCTATACATGGCTTTATCCTCTCAAACAAAAATCCCAAGTTAGGGACATTTTTACCAAGTTTAAAACCCTTGTTGAAAAACAGTTCCAAACCGTCATCCGTACTCTCTATACCGATAATGGTGGAGAGTACATTGCCCTAGCATCTTTCCTCACTACACATGGCATTTCTCATCGTACCACCCCACCTCATACTCCTGAACACAACGGTATATCTGAACGTAGTCACCGTCATATTGTAGAAACCGGTCTTTCCCTCCTTTCACACGCCTCACTTCCCACCTCTTTTTGGACATATGCTTTCCCAACCGCGGTCTACCTCATTAACCGCTTACCCACCCCAATTCTCTCCTATGACAGTCCATACACTAAACTTCTAGGCACCTTCCCGAACTATCTTAAACTTCAGACTTTTGGTTGCCTATGCTATCTGTGGCTTCGGCCATACTCCACCCACAAACTCTCACCCCGTTCTAAACCGTGTGTGTTTCTAGGATACTCCACCACCCAAGGTGCCTACTTATGCCTTGATCCCACTCATTCTAGGATTTATACCTCTCGTCATGTTGAGTTCCACAAAACAGTCTTCCCCTACTCAAACTACTCCCACTTTTTCGGTTCAAACTCCTCCGCCACCACTCCACCTTCTACCCCATGGTCACCACCAGTCTCTGTTGTCCCTTCGGGTCCTAGGCTGCTCTTGATACTGTCCTCTTCCGTTCCTCCTGCAACAGATCCTTCACCGGACATGCTCACATCTCGTGCTTCCTCGGACATGGCCTCTGTTTCAGATAGCTCAGCTTCGGACGTTCCAGCGCTCACGAAAAATGACCCTATTGTTCGTGGCAACATTCACCCTATGCAAACAAGAGCTAAGGCCAAATTGTCAAAGGTGAATCAAAATTGCTCTTATTCCGATGTTCTCTCTGATCACGACACTGAACCGAAGACGGTCCCTCAATCCCTTAAGGACCCTCGGTGGAGAAAGGCAATGAGCGAGGAATTTGATGCACTTGTCCGCAATGGCACCTGGGACCTCGTACCGACCGAACAAGCCACGAACATTGTTGGTTGCAAGTGGATATTTCGCATCAAACGCCTGCCTGATGGTTCTGTGGAACGCTACAAGGCTAGACTTGTGGCCAAGGGTTTTACAGAACGACCCAGGTTGGACTTCTCTGAGACCTTCAGTCCCGTTGTCAAACCAGCTACAATCAGATTGATCTTGAGCCTTGCAATCTCCAGTGGGTGGATTCTTCGCCAACTCGATGTCAACAATGCCTTTCTCCAAGGGATTCTAACGGATGAAGTGTATATGACACAACCTCAAGGCTTTGTTGATCATGATCGTCCGCACCACATTTGCAAACTTCACAAAGCGCTTTATGGTACAAGCTCCCCGGGCGTGGTATTCAGAACTACGAGAGTTCCTCCTCGGCCAAGGATTTGTTAACTCTCTTGCCGATGCATCATTATTCATTCTCCGCAACACTGAGGTAACCATATATGTTCTCGTTTATGTGGATGATCTTGTGGTCACATGAAGTAACCCCACGGCTGTCCAACGCTTCACTTCCGCCCTCGGAAGTCGCTTCTCCATCAAAGACTTGGGTGATCTCTCTTATTTTCTTGGCATTGAAGCAACACGGACTGCCTCTGGTTTGCTCCTCACTCAACGCAAATACGTCAATGATATCCTCGACAAAGCGCAATTTTCAGATTCCAAATCAGTTGCCACCCCGATGGCTCAGAGCTCTCGTCTTACCTTGGCCTCGGGTGACAAATTAGAAGATCCCACGGCAGTCTCCAATACCTCACGCTTACACGCCCGGACATCAGTTTTGTTGTCAATAGATTATCTCAATACATGTATGCACCAACAACGGAACATCTTCAAGCTCTCAAACGGGTACTTCGGTATTTGGTTGGAACACGA
>CM071868.1:20593676-20615835 GCA_036759665.1 Gynandropsis gynandra | reverse complement strand
CCCTAATTTACACCATTTAGTTTTGGAAGATTGAATTTAGTCTATCATATTCAATTGTTGGGTAAAGGTTTAAACCAATTTCATTATTTGGTTTAATGACCACATTCTCAATGTGCACGAAGAACATCTACATACATGTATATGATTAGTGAATTTTGTATCATCAGCGTAAAAGTAGTCGAGATCTTGCTTAGGGGACGTAAAATGAGCTTAGGGGACGTAAAATAAGTTATAGGTTCGCGAACCAGCTCTAGTTCGGATCATATTTTAATGAGTCGAACTAGATAATTTCCAACTCGTATAAAAGACGAGCTTAGTAGAAAAGAGTTAAAACTTAGGCGAGCTAACTCGCGGGTCGGATACTAATTACATGCAAATAACATGTTTTATTATTCTTACATATTATATATATTATTTTTATTTATTAAGTACTATTTAAGGAGAACTAATATATTTACATATTATTATTATTATTATTATTATTATTATTATTATTATTATTATTATTATTATTATTATTATTATTATTATTATTATTATTATTATTATTATTATTATTATTATTATTATTATTATTATTATTATTATTATTATTATTATTATTATTATTATTATTATTATTATTATTATTATTATTATTATTATTATTATTATTATTATTATTAGTTTCCTATTTCAACCAAACTAATATATTTTATCATAAAATAAAGAAAAAATATTTAAACAAATATTTAAAAATAATATAAAAAATATGTTTATGTATTCAATATTCTATTTGATATTTGTTAAATTTATTTTTCATTTAGTATTTTAATATTTAATAACTTCATATTCAAATAAATATTTTAAATTTTAGATATTTTATCTAGTTTGAAGATTATTAACATATAATATTAATATGTTACAATTATTTTAAATTAAATGGTCTAGCTAGCGAGTCAACTCATTTTTTGGTGAGCTAAAGGCGAACTCAGCTAAGCTAGGATTTTCTAGCTCGTTTTCAAAACGAACCGAACTGAATCCAACTCGTTTTTTGGTGAGCTGAGCCAGCTCATTTTGCACCCCTAATCTTGCTGATATTAGTTGTGAGTAGGGCATCAACAAATGATGTTCGGAAAACATCAATTTGTTGTATCATGTTCTATGTTTTGAATTTTGGTATTCTGTGTGCAATCAAGCTTCACGGTCTAATGACTTCTTTATATTGGAATTTACATGTAAACCTAACAATTGGAATCAAAGCACGGTTGTGGTCTGATACAATTGTTGTCGGTTGGATTGTTCGAATGTATCGCAAAAATCATAAGCTCAACAATACTCTGATTGGATCTAGATAGAGTTCTAACCGGAAAAAAATTGTTTGATGCAATTAAAAGGTATTGAAGTCGGATAAGAGGTGATTCATGATGACAATATAAATTTGGAAATTGAAAGTTAAGAAATTCGATGGAAATTTTTTTATTTTTGGAAGAGAATGTGTGAGAAAGCCGGGTAAATATGGTCTATACAAGGTAATAGAGGATAATTTGTAAACGTGGATGGAGGAAGCAAAATACGAAATTGGAAATGCTTACACTCACTACTTAGAAGACTATTGCTACACTAGCATAAGAGATTACATCAATTCTAACTACATATGGAAAACAATATCAAGATCTGCTCAAGATTGGTCACTGGAAGAACATATGGAAAAGAGTAAAAAGGTTAGAAACATGAAAATCTTGATTCTTTTCGGAAAATCTTGTCGGTCAGAAAATTTGAAGGTGATACAAGAAAAGACAATTATGGCATTTGGAGATTTTTGGAGAAAAGGCATCTTGAATAATCTCTCACAAACAAACGAAATGTATCTCATGCAAATGATATTTGGATGAAAACTTGATGAGAAAAAAAAAACAATTGAGGAGAATTTAGATGATTTTCAAAAGGTGGAACATGAGTATCAAGTTCTTAATATGGAGCTCACTACCACCACCTTTTAGAAGTTAAGGAAAGTACTAAAATACTCAAAGGGCTTCAATTTCAGTTGAAGTAGTAAAGGCATGTGCAAGAACTAAAGAAATAGAAAAAAACCACAAGGGAAACTAACTAAGAACACAAGAGATGTCTTAGTTGAAACAAAAGTCCTATCAATTTTTTAGGATCAATGGAACCTTGATTCAGAATGTACATAACATATGATTCCATGTCAATAATGGTTCCACGAGCTGAAGCTATTTGATGTTGGAAGTGTGTTAACGGATAACACAACATGACCATGAGGTTTATTCACGATCTTATATCCTTGGAATCATTAGACAAACAAGGTTTCTCATATAATTCTCTAGATGAAATCTATATAATCACTAATGGATCAATGGTTGGTGGTAATGAAAGATGAGTTGGATGCGATGAAAGGTTCTAAATTACAAGGATATACACCATATTACAAGCAAGAGTAGTAAAACAAATCTTTGGCATAAAATATTTGCTCACATGAGTCTAAACGGGATGGAAATTCTTGTCAAGCAAGGGCTAATTGAAGGAAGGGAAATTAACAAAAATTTCATTATTTGAGGAATGTATCTTTCAGAGTAAGATAAATACATTTTCTCCAAAAATGTCTTCGAATACGCACATGGAGACTTTTTTGGTGTTCTCCATCATTGATGACTATAATAGAAAGGAGGATTCATTTCCTTAGAACAAGAGATGAAGTTTTTAGAATGATTATTGAATAGAAGGTACACACAGAGAAATAATCCGGAAAACATGTTTAAATGTTTTGAGAACTAATACTGAGACGAATTTCTACAACAATTTTTCTTATGAATTCTGTAAAGATAGTGTAATAGTGAAGCACAAAACTTGCCCTTATACCTTCAAATTAAACTGAAATCATATAGAGGATGAACAAAATTATGATGGAGGAAGTGAGATATCTCCTTAATGATTTCAGTCTTGAACATGAATTATAGGTTTAAGTTGCGAGTACAATAGTGCATATAATCAGCAAGTCATTTTCCATTTCCATTGAATGTGAAATCCTTTAGGAAATGTGGTTAGGAAATCGAAAAACATACAAACACCTAACAATATTTATATAAATGACTATGTTCATGATGATCATGGTATATTGAATCGAAGGGTTATTCTGTGGAAATATAGTGTTTAAAGATTTGAAGTTAACATAAGGCTCAAACAAAACTATCAATGAAATGAGACGTGCCGAATCAATAACCATTCATGTGGTTATCTAGAATTCAATCATCAGAGATGGACCATGTTCTGGTCAAGATGGATCTTAGGAAAGGAAACGAAAACTACAAGAAGACCAATATTGAGAAGAATCTGAAACTGGATCTAAATAATCAAAGAAGGATCTAGTGAATGAAAGGGATATAGATCAAATCCATGGTGCTTAACTTCTTAGGAACCTCATAGTTATCAGTTAGTTACTAATAGACAAAGAAGACCAGGAATGGCTTCAATTAAGTATACAAAGGAATAATATGTTTCATTTTCCTTAACAATGGCAAATGATCTAGAACATGATGAGACAATCGTTTTTAGGTGGTCTGCAAGCTGATTTCCATTCAATTAGTTATCTATGCCAAATCCAGCATTACTAATCGACAGTGTAAATAATGAATGCTCGCACTAACGAACGAGAATACAAGATTGGACAAAAAAAGGAACTCGATAAGCCTTTCGAACAAAGTTAATTTTGTTCATGTTGCACATGATCACACATCCTAGTTCCTTACCACAACGAGATCACTCTTTACCCGTTTCAGCAAGGCAAGTGCTCACATCGATTTTGCTCTATAATTTTTCATATTTTTCTTTATCATTTTGCATTATTTTAATTTTTTTACGCTTTTTTGTTTATTTTGTGATCTCTCAGGTTATAGGGACTAAGGAGTAAACTTTGAAGAAACATGATAAAATTTTGCACAAAAACGAGCATTATGGAAAGATCCAACATAAACGTTTAGTCCGAGCACTGAGAGCGCTCGGTCGAGCATATTGACGTTGATTTCTCAAAAGTTCAAGTGAAATCACTCAGACAAAGCAGTCGGTCCCTCGGTCGCTGCAATGCAATAAACTTCTTCCAAAGGATTTGCTCTACCCATCACAAGGCAACTTGGTCCCATGAACAGGGTACTCTCCTGAGCAGTTCACCGAATTCATTGAAAATTCAAATTTAGAATTGTTTAAGAGAGGGTAAGCTTCTCTATTAAAATAAGGATGATTCTGAACCAAAGTAATGACAAAAAAGACTGAAAAAACAAGATAAAATAGCTCTAAAGCGGACTAGAGGTTGAGAAACATTTCAAGATCGTGAAAATGAGCGAAGAAGCTTTCCAACATACGTCGAGGAACTGAACGACCAGTAAGAACAAGTTGAAGACGAGGTTGTGGCAACAACTGACCGAGAGATCGACTAAACATCCTAAACCCTCACTTTTACTTGTTTATTATTGTAATTTAGTTTTAAGATATAGATCCATAGGTTGGATCTTTGTTGTAGATTAGAGTATTGGTTATGCAAAATCATTGAACTTAATTATCGAAATAATTGTTTTTACTTCACGGTTTAATACATATTTTAATCTTTCACTTTATGAATGGATCCCATGAATTGTTTATCATATGGCTAATTTTAGATGGTGAAATCGGATTACGCTCAATCAAATACATCAGATAGACATGAATAATCATATCGAGAGGTAGTTTAAACGGTCTAGGAGTAATGATATCAAACAATAATGTGTTCTTCATGTAGATTGGTGCACAATGTTCTAGATGATTGGATAGGAATTTGCATTGCGAGAGTATGTAGGTTAATTAATAATGTTTGGTGTATAGGCCATTAGACAAAGACGTTAATAATTTGTACATTATAATAACATATGCACTACGAGAGTAGGTAGGTCCACGAGAGATGATTGAATTTTTTGACATAAATAAAAATGATACCAAAATATTTAGCGAGTTCATATACGTGAGAACAAGTCTCGAGTCTAGACGGACCGTTTCAAATTTTATATATATTTTTTTTGTAAATTAGAGTATTGTGTACGTCGAAAATGTAATGCTAGAGGAGGAGACTTACGTGGCATGTACAACCCCTAACAGAATCGTGTTTAGAGGATGCACAAACGAAGACTTGAACCTCCACCTCACGTGGTTCAAGATGTTATATGACTCCCTCAAGTAAGTCTGGGGGTGATGGACAAGGCAGTCATGTTGTTCTCCCTCATGGATAGGGTGCAGGAGTGGCTTTACAGACACGTTGTACTTGATTCACACATGAAGTCAGCTAGAGGAACGATTCATGATGAGATTACTGCCACCGCACAAGATGCAGGTATTGAAGAACAAAATTAACTCCTTCACACAAGAGGATGGTGAGCCGTTGTACGAGGCATAGAAAACATGTAAGGGCTATCAGCATGCTTTTCCACACCATGGGATAGGCTGAAGGTACCTCATATCAAAATTAATTGACAGACTCCAAGAGGGCATATGCATTTGGATCAGTACAGCAGGTGAACGATCACTGAACCACCTTCATTTAACCCATATAGAGGAGCAAATCGAGAAGATGTCAAACAAGCAAAATGCAATGAGCGAATACACAAAAAGAAATCCCAGAAGGAACCAACAAATGAGTTTCTCAACCCTAATGAGCTGAGCTAGCTAAAATTAAGCTACAGATGGCCAACATGGAATATGGAGAATCACAATCAATGGATCTTCAAGGGTACTAAGGTGATCGTTCAAAAGTATATTTGGTGGAGCAAGCGAGAGAAGAAGTAAGTGACTGTCGAATAACCGTTATTCAAACACGTACAATCTGGATTGGAGAAATCACCCAAATTTCTCCTACAAGAACACCACCAACATATAGAATTCACCGTAGGAGAACTATCAGCCACAAGCATTCTAGAGACAACCTCAGAACGGGAACTCTCAAAACAAACTGGTATAACACAACCTAGTCTACTTGTAGAGGGGAGATCCTATGGCACTATAACACCCCGAAGTGGACGACGGGATCAAGCCCATGTTCTCATAGCTGATGAAAGAACATAAGACTCATAATCAGTGCTTCATGGAATGAACGCTAATCACAAAGATATCAAATGGACGATATTGAAGGAATCCCCATGCACTTCAAAGTGTTGGATAATCAAGTTGCTTAGCTTGAAATAACCTTTTCACGAGTAGTGAGACAACACTCCTGGGGAAGCCTGATCAAAATTCCTTAGAGTGAAATCTAATATAGTCAAGCTAGAGACAATAAAGAGTACTTTTTGGGAAGCAACCCATAAGCTTTTTTTCCTTACTATTTTTCTTTTCTTTTGGGATTAGTTTTTTGAACCTCCGATTTTCATATTTTTATTTTGGAGCATGTTATTTGGAATCCATATTTGTGTGATTTGACCATGTGAACTAATAACATATATTTTTTATAGTATTTTAGTCCATTTTCATAGTTAGTTTAACCATTCATTTAGACTTTACCGAGCATTTAGCATCATTTACTCCTCTTCTAGCGTTTTCTCGTGTTATTGTAGAAAATAAAATATTGGGGTACAAACATGAGGAAATGAATTAAAAAACTCTCCTATCAACTATACACGGTTAGCATCCAAGGATCTTAAATCAAAGAAGAATAATTGAAGTAAATACGGTTGAATTACAAAGAAGGCACACGGCCACAAAGAAAAGGAAATAGGCCGCTCACAAAAATGGAAACTTAGGTCGTGGCTCACAAGAATGGAAACTTTCGTTTGCTGGAACAAAAATAAGAAGATCGTGGTTGGAACAAGAAAAGAAAAAATGGTTTACATAAAATAGAAGAAAGTTGATGGAACAAAATGTAAACTTCCAACTGCCTACACAAAAACGAAAAGATAGCCGCCTACACAAGAATTGAAACTACAACCGTAGAGATAGAAAATGGAAATGGATGTTGAAACAATAAATGGAAACGCATGGACACGAGAAAGAAGGCAGCCAGCCAAAGACAAAAGGATAGAAAATAAAAGGAAACCGTTGTTGCACAAGAGGAAAAGGAAACACAAACTGCTGAAGAAAATGGAAACCGAGAAAAAGGAAACGAGTAGTGAAGAGGAAAGGAGGACGGAAAGGAAAAGGGCTGGAGAGCTTAGATTCGACCAAAGAGGAAAGAAAGAGAAAGTGAAAGAGAGGAAAGAGGAAAGAGGACGAAGGGGTCAAGAGGAAAGCTCAATTTCAGATAGAACACACACACATACCACACAACACACACACGAGAGAACAAGGAGAGCTCAATTTCAGATAGAACACACACACATACCACACAACACACACACGAGAGAACAAGGAGAGCTCAATTTCAGATAGAACACACACACATACCACACAACACACACACGAGAGAACAAGGAGAGAGGGCAGCACGCCGGAAGACTGGAGACAGGGCGACGAACTCGGAACACGAAGGAGCTATTGAAGGCATCGATAATAGAATAGAGAGGGATCTCGTTCTTTATCTATGTTGAATATAGATTTCTTTTGTATTTCGTTTTTTCGAGCCCATGTTCGAGTAATTCCATAGCCATGGGTTAGAGTTTTGCAGATATGTAATGAAGTCTTGTGTTAATATTTGATCGTTTTCAGATTGATTGGCTGTTCTTAATGCTTTTATTCTTGTTGGCCACTTGAATGAATGATTATAAAAATCTAATTGCATTAGGAGATGAATTGGATTTTGGAGCGTAGCCATGATATGAAGTTTCACTTGATTTAGAACCTTGGTCGGTCGAATAATTGAACTTAGGAATTAGGATAGTGATCTTAATGCATCGAGTAGGTGAGATTACACAATTGAATTCCTCAAATATGTAATGATATCTATAACCATGATCTTGTTAGCACTTCATCGCATTATTGTGCATCTCTCGAAACATGTAGTGTTTAGTTAATTGAATTTAATATATTGATTAGATAACTTAGCTTTATTCGTATTCCAAACACTTATCGATTTTTATTGTACTATACATTAGTTTACTAGCTTTAGAGTTGCATTGATTCCCTTGTGTTCGACCCTAGTACTATACTATCCATATTCTTGCGGAAACGTTAGTCTAGGTAATTATTACTTGAGATTAACCACATCATAAACTGTAGAAACAGTTGAAAACATTTTTTGGAATAGTGAAAAGGAAACAGAGTGATCATAGCCCTAAAATTCTCGGTCGAGTGGTGGTAAAAGTTAAATGATTCATCACGCTTGAGCAAAATTCACGATAAAAAATGTGCCCATTGCATGCGTGGCTGACAAATAAGAGATATTTGTTGGCGATGGAGAATAAGAACCAAAAATCAATCTCCATAGTTTTCTCTTTTTCTTGAATTTTTTTAAATTATTCGTGTTCTTTTGCACTTCAATTTCTTTCAAGAAAAAAAGATGCTGGTGAAAGGGTACTTAGGCATAATTAATGTATTGTCTATCTACTCGGCCATGTTAACTCTTGTGGAGCGATTTCAAGCTCTACTAATAATTTGCACGTCAGAGCAAGTATGGACATTCCCTGAGACATTCCGACAACACCGAGATGTTTGAAACCCATGAAGTAGTGGTATTTCCAATTATAACACTTCTCCAATTCTTAACTTTCTTTTATTTTATTTTTTATTTTCCATAAACTATAGTAAGCTATATGATTTTCAGATTCTCATATGAGCGAATACAATTTCGAAAGACCATGAGCTGAAATGCGGAATATGGAATGGAACACCAGAAAACACTTCTAGCAAAAACATGCGCAATAACGTAACACGACTCTCAGTGATATCGAGGTTATGTGTTCATATCCTTCTTTTTTCTTATCATACGGGTTGTCTCTCATGTGTTAGTTCGAAATCAATGAAGCTATCGAGTCTAAGTCTAGGGAAGGCATAAATTGACATCATAACCACTATTTAGGATCATTTAGGTTCCACCTTTTGTAAATTTATAGAGCATTTTAGGAGAATAAACGTTTTTCGGAGAATAATTTTTTAGAATCCAATAAATGAGAGTACACTTACATTTAGCTTGCATCTTAGCTAGGTCATGAGATAATCGAAATGATATTTAGGAGATTAGGGTATCTTTCTTGCTCAAATAGCTACTTACACCAAATTTAGTATCGACTAATTATTGGAATGAATTATCGAGCATAGTTTACTTACAAAATCCAAACTTCTGTTCATTTAATTGTCTTGTTGGGTTGATTGACACTTAATCATCTTAAGATCATCCTAGAATCTTAGAGGTTGAAAAGAAGGATGCAAAGGGGTGGATTAGAGGTTGTAAAAACTTTAAGATAAAGCAGAAGAGTGATGAAGCTATCCGAACTACATCAAGGAACGACTAGTTGAACGCAAGGTTATGACAATAACTGATCGAGAGATCGAATGAGCCTCCTAAACCCTCTCTTTTACTTTTTCATTATTGTAATTTAGTTTTAGGATGTAGATCAATAGGTTGGATCCTTGTTGTAGATTAGAGTATTTTGTATGCGGGCATAATGAACTTAATGATCAAAATAATCATTTTTTACTTTACGGTTCAATGCACATTTTAACTTTTTAGTTCGTGAATGGATCCCATGAATTGTTTGTCACATGCTTTGGTTTAGATGGAGACATCGGATTAGGCTAGATCAAGTGCATTAGACATATATGAATAACCATATCGAAAGGTAGGTTAATCGGTCTAGGATTAAGGATAACGAGCGGTAATGTGTTCTTCATATACATTATTGCACAATGGTTTAGACGATTGAATAGGAATTTGCTCTGCGAGAGAAGGTAGTTTTATTAACAATGTTCGATATATAGATCATTGGATGGAGATGTCAATAATCTATAGATTAGAATATGATTTACACGACAAGAGTGGTTGAGTCCACAGGAGATGATTGAATTCCTCGACAAAAAAAAAATATTTCCTAAAATCTTTAGCAAGTTTGTATACATCCTCGACTCTATACCCGTACCCTACTTGTTTTGGAAGAGCTAGCACATCTAGAATAGTAAATAAAGCTTGATCGAGTCTCAAGAGAAAGAAAGGTTGACTAGACAAGGTGAGGTCAACTCGGAAAAGAAGGAGTAGCTCTAAAATTCAAATAGGTTGTGGCACTTTTGTCTTTTTCCTACTCTTAAGTAAAGAGAGTGAGTGAGCCATTGTTAGGTAACCACGACAAAAAAAAAACCTTAATTTTCTAGTTCACGAGGTTCTACCACTGCAGGACCCAATCATATTCAAAAGGAAATTGTGTAAGTAGATTATTTATCCATCAGCGAGCTGAAGTTCTTGAGAAGAGATGGGAAACAAGATCGATAACATTTGATTGAATATTTGACCCAATTCTTTGTTGTTTGAAGACACCATCCACTGCCTCGATTCAATCAAATATCCCCCAAAATCTTTGAAAGCCCGCTTCCGCTTTACTGCTCATTGGCAAATTGTTCTGATCAAAGGGATTCATACCTTTCTCCCTTCCTAGGGGTAACACATATTGTCTGGAACTGAGTCATTGCATCTGATAACTTAGAAAAAGGTGGACCTTGTCTTATCTGAAATTCTTCCAAAACCTTCAAAACTTGCAGCTTTCGTTTGTTTGTGGATTTTCTTTCTCGAATGTGTTATGCTTGTCTTAGTTATATATCAAAATTGGTTCTCCACTCAAAATAAAATATTAGAGTAAGGGAAAACCTCAATCAAGATTTGAATTTGATGACGAGTCCTTTTATGTTCATAATATAGGATAGAGGTATGATCTTGTTGGGTGAAATGTAACCTCGTACGGTCGTGATGGGTGAGCAACGGTTGCTTCATCATAGTACTTTTATGGTTGAACAATGTTTTTATAGACAACGCAACATTTTTTATAGGCAAAGGCAACGTGAAACCTAACCCTTTGAAGATATCATAGAGAATCTCGAAGTCTGGGGCCGAGGAATTCAATATCTACTTGCTCATTCAAGAAAAGTAAAACAAAGTTGTACTTCAATTTCTGCAGCCGGCTCAGGTATGAGTTCTGAAGCACTTGGATTAGGCCCTAGGCTCTCTAACAATTCTCGGGTTATCAAGGATTATTCCGAATCAAGGAAGGTCGCCTCCTCTTCCATAAAGAATAAAAAGGAGATCATACCCTTTGGGAGAGGTTATTTTTCTTTTATAGAAATAAAAGAAGAAGAGTTTATTTTCCATCATTTCTACCAAATTCAAGTAAGATTGATTTTCTTGTTTGTGTGTGATCCAAATAAGTAAGATTGAACCATATATTCTAAGTATCTAGCTGAATAAGTGTTATTGTTGTTAAGGAGACATAGGCGCTTAGAACCTTACCAAAAGAGTATGTTTGAAAGGTAACAAATTCAATCCCTAAAGCTATTCAGGGAGATTGAGGAAGTGTCTAATGATTTAATCTTGAATTGAATACTCTTCTGAATTATTAGCATGTGCAACTATCAAACGAGAGATGAAAGCAGGGCTAAACAAAAAATAAAGTATCATTCTAGGTGGTCCATCCCTGAAATGGAACTTTCATGCTACTAGGATGAAATTTGATATATTACTACTGTTCTTATCATTTTCAAACTCAAAAATGTCGTTACTTATGGAGACAACTGCTTCACCTCCTGCAAAAATGAGTCCGCCTACTGCCTATTGGATTAAAAAGATCTAAGGACAGAAACGGCTGAAGAGGAGAATAAAACGGTTATCGAATATGATGAGTCTTCCATAGGAGCATTATTCTATTTCTTTATATACTAATCTTTCATAATTGTATGGTCTATAGAGAGTAAAAACATGAGTTGATGACCCGTGGAAAGGAAGATATGGTTTTGAGTAGTAATCCTTATACCCCACCTCTGAAAGTAGGTAGGCAAATGATACAAGTATTGGATAAGAATCTAAAATATACTAGAACTCCCTTGTTGATGATCCTTTACTTTGACAACATCTATGATGTGTCGAACAATGTAAGCGATAGGCTATTTTTATTGATATATGCACACTCCTCCATATGAAATATTCATCGTCATTGGATCTTTTCAGGATTTTTGGGCATGGAAATTGCAAAAGCAAGTATAGACGGGAAACTTAGGTCGTGGCTCACAAGAATCAGCAGTGAATGAGTCAGCAACATGCAAGTTCAACCTCAAGGGAACGGAGTTCTCAATGGCGAACATAAGGCTTATGCCTCCTCCTTCAACAACCTGACCTAGTTGGCCTATCTTCAGAAGTTTTTTTATCTCTTTTAAACCAGACGACGGAGTTAGAATGTGATTTGGTTCACAACACATGTGGTATATCTCCATATAGTTATAGATAAGCAAGACATCGACAAATTGTGTTCTGAACACATAAATTCACTCCTTAGTGTTCTTTGTTTTTCGCTTTGGTGTTCAATTTTGTGTGGAATCAAGTTTTCAAATTAATGTGAATTCTTTAGGTTGCGAGTTAGATAGGTTTTTCAATCTAAGAATATGTAATTGATCCAAAACTTCGAATTTGTTATAACATTGTTAACCTGATTTTACAATATACATATTCCTTCGCTACTAAAAGGCGTATGTTTATGGTTGGTAAAATCCGTCTGAATTTTGTCCGAAAATGGGCGTCTATAAATGTCATTCATCTGGAGTCTGTCCCTAGATCCGAATGGATACTTGCACCTGTCAACCCATCTATAATTTATGGACAATCGAATAGGACGATAATCCATCTGTAGAAGCAATCCTTTTACACATAGACCGATCGTCGATAAGTGGCCCAAAAAATATCGTCGAAAAAATAATAAATAAAAAATTTCAACAATTACTAATATAAAATGGTTCATTATATAAAAATAAAAAGAAAATACATAAAGAAATCTAATTCGAGGGGGTGAAACTTCTTTATTACCGCACTATGTATCCCAATCAACTGTCGTTTAAAATTCGCAGGAACTAACCAAGCTCTGATATGTTTGCACCTACTCGCCTTTGATTTTACTCAATTTTTTTCCAACTCTTCGGTGTTTCTTACATTTATATCTTTCGAAAACGTTTAAGCAAATTGAGTCACGTTCTTTGTTTGGCATGATAGTCTACAAAACAAAATATACTAAGATTATATATATATATAAATTAATATTAATTCATATATCTCGAGATAGAGTTTCATCAGTTCTTGTTAACGACAAGATGGTTGAGAATCGTCTTCTCCTGACAAAAATTTAAGACGTTCATTTTGATTTCATATTGTAATGGTTGTCGTGTACTTATTTTGGTATAGCATTGACTCAAGAAAAATCCACCTTCTTATAAGTTTTTGCAAGTAACTTGAAATAAATTGGTTCATCGTCTTTTCTTTTGCATATTAGAAAATTATAATGAAATGGATAGATTTAAAACATATGTTTCATGTAATATATTTTAAAAATTTAATAATTTATTCTTACCAATTGTTTGTATACGACAACAAACTAACGAACGAGATTCAGTTGTATGTCTTATCTTGAAGCCATCACTATTATATTTACGAGATTTACATACTTTTTGTTTATCTTCATGATCATTCAAATGTGTGCACATTATTTTCCATACATAGGAAACCATCCACACATGTTTTTGCCGCTAATGTGTCGATCACCAGTAACCCGCAAGTTTTTAAATTATCATTGCATCAACCAAAACATTCTTGATATTTTTTTTCCAGCTTGCATCTTCATTTGTTGGTTTTCTATGCTAATTATATATTTAGCGGAGCATCTTCATTGCAACAAGTTAACTTGCACAAGATCGTCTATTGTACGGATATGCAATGTAACAACCTTAACCTGTTTATAATGCAAGAATAAAATGCTCATACTTCGCATATATTCATTTTTAGTAGAAATGCATTGTATACATATGTTCATGTGTATTAAGTTATCATTCAAAAAGCATGAGATGTTCGTAACTGAAGAGGACATAAGTATGTGCGATGTGTAAATCCCATTTTGATAGCCATACATATTGTCCATTATTTTTAGCTCGAGCAATACCCTAAAATATGTGTGGAACATCCGGTACATGATATGAAAATGTCACACCATCATAAAAAGATATGTCTATATTCTTATTTCGTATTTAAACATGTGGTTCAAAATAGTATGAGGTAAAGAATGATATTTCTCTATTCATGTATTGATCTACAATTAAACATTTTGTACACGAATTTGTTTGGCTATTTTCTTGAGATGAAACATAAATTGCTCAAATGGATACATCCAATCAAATTGAATTGGACCTCCTAATGAAACTTTATGAGGTAGACGAATTGTTTGATGTTCCATAACATCAAAGAATGATTGTGGAAAAATCTTCTCCAAGTTACACAGTATAGTAACTATATTACCTACCAATCTTCGAACCACATCCAAACTTAAAATTTCTCGCACATAAATTGCAAAAAAAGCCAACACGTGAAAAAAATTAATATATTTTTTATGGATATAAATTCATGGAAAAAATCATAATAAATAAATTTTAAAAATTAAACGTGCCAACAATTGCTTCATCCATCAACCAAAAGAAAAGCTAGGTGAAGTAATTTTTGCATGAAGACATGATAATTATAACTTTTTATTTCCAATAACTTTCCTCTAGGATGTCAACGGATCTTTTAATATTAGACGCATAAAAATTTATCATTCAACCATTTCAATAAGTTGTTCTCCCACTCATTTGGAAATCCAAAAATCGAAACTAGGATTTTACCGTGATCTAGTATGTATAAGTCTTTCTACGAGCAATACTCTTCCAAATCCATTCAGAATTTAATATTATCACTCATCATTTTTATGACTTTTAATATGGTGTTGATGATTTTATTAAAAAAGTTCTTCTCTATGTGCATGATATCAAGATTATATCGAAGTTTCAATTTTTTCCAATACGGTAGATCTTAAAAATATTTTTCTTGTACCAATTATAGGTAACTCTGTATCCACTAATTCTCGGATGACTATTTCCTCCGTAATCAACACTTCTAGGAATGTCCAAAACAAGAAACCGCTCATAAAAAATCTTTTCACCGGTCCAAACTGTTGGAGGAGGTTTTGCATAACTACATTCCTATAAAAAATTTTCTTCTTATGACTTAGTGTTTCATCTACAGGAAGAAAACAACGATGAAATAAAAAAAACTTGTCTTTCTTCCATGTTGCACAAAAAAGCATATGTTTTATTCGTACAATACAGACAAAGCAATCAAAATTGATTATGAAACACACAAGAATACATCGTAACATAAATTTCTATCGCATGAAAACATCATATGCTAGAACTTTGAAGAATTCTTTTAATTTTTTAATCAATGATCGAAGAAATATATTCAAACGTTTTCTAAAAACAAAAACTCCCTTTTCATACACATGTCTGGTGGTAAATTGTATAAGGTCATAATAATTAACCATATGGAATAATTCTTTCTAGACATTCCAAAGGATTAAAACTATCCTTGCAAATGCCTAAATAAATTTTATACTCTCAACTACATAGTCGGGATATACCTTGGTAAAGTATTTCCATGCCTCACTATCTAACAAATGACACATTTCCCCTTCATGAATCGAGTATTCAACATGTCATCTCATATCACTTGTTGTCTTCTCATATGAATATAATCTTTTGATATGGCCAGTTTTTGGTAAATACCACATAAAAAAATATAGAACTAATTTTCCTTTTCTTGTTAAATAAACGATTTTTTTACAATATCGGCAATTATTCAAATATTATTTCTCTTTCAAGAAAATTATGCAATTATCTTAATAATGATCTATTTTTTAATATGCCAATAAATCCAAACATTCCATCATATTCTTTATCTAATAGTAAGACTATATTGCATTGTAATCTTGATGTAGATTATCTCCCACTAATTGAGATATAGAATCAAGATAACTCTCGAAAAGATTATTTTATGTATTCAAATTTATCATACACACAGACAACAATTGTGAAAGATCTATGCAACGAGCTTCATAATGTGAATGTCTAGCACTTTACAATATCTCAAAAAATATTTTTGCAATCTTTCGAATCTTATTCAATATTTTATTTATTATTTTCAATGAATACTCTATTAGAATCTTCAAAAATATTATTACTTTGTGGTGCAAAATGTTTCATGTGAGATAACCACATAAAATAATTGGGAGTGAAACCTCTCAAATAAAGATGATTCCACATAGTTCTCTCGCTAAAAAATTTTTCATACTTTCATTTGACGCATGGACAAACCAACTTAGTGATTTCTAGGGGTGTAAAATGAGCTGGCTCGGCTCATCTCGGTTCAGCTCGCCTTCAGCTCGCCAAAAAACGAGCTGGCTCATCTCGGTTCGTTTTTTAAACGAGTTGGAAAATCTCAGCTCAGCTCGGTTCGCCTCTAGCTCGCAAAAAACGAGATGGCTCGCGAGCCAGACTATTTAATTATTTTGAATTAGTTGTGATATCATATATGATAAACATATGAAATGAATCAAATAAAATATCGAAATATGAAAACATTAATTCAAACATAATGTTAATAAATATCATTGTACTAAATAAAAAATAACCTTCTCGAATAAAACGTATCAAATATCATTATACTAATCGATCACTCATAACTTTACTTGTAACATTCTTTCATCTCCTTTTTTAGTAATGGTATCTCCTTTTTTAGTAATGGTATCCTTCAAGATCTATATAAAAAATAAGCAAATATATATTAATACACATTTTAACAATAAATAACTAACAAAAAAGTTAAAGTTACCTTTTTTCGATTTCAAATCCTTTAAGCCAAGAACGTGTGCAAATCAATGTTTGTACATTTGTAGAAAGAAGTCGGCTTCTATATTTTTTTTAGAATGCGAGAACCAATGCTAAATGATGATTCGGATGCCACCGTAGTTATAGGAACACTCAATATGTTGCAAGCCATGTATGCCAAATCACGTAATCTATGTCTATTCTCCTTACAAAACCCCAAGACATCCAAATGGGGATAATCCGACATCTTAAACTTTTCTTCATCCAAATACATATCCAAATATGACATTCCCTCATCTTCTCCAACTTCGGGACTTTCATCAAAACAATTGAAATCATATACCAAAACATTTCCATGTAAATATTTAAGGTAACATTTTGATAAGTAAAACAATTATTATTAAAAAAACTTACATCAAACATTTCCAAGTCGCTCCCTTTTTCACTCGAAAAGATAACACGTTGAGAAGATGATGCATCTCTATAATTACCTTTTTCTCCAATGGTTGAATTGTTTTGATATGCTTTAAAGAGGGTATACATTTGCGTCTTCACGAGGTCCAACTTTTCCTTAGAAGAATCTATATCAAATTCACTCAAACAACACCTTATAAATTGGCTCTTCATCCTAGGGTCAACCATAGCTCCCATAGCAAGAATAATACTATAATGCTCCCAATATTTGTTGAACTTGACTAGCATACTCGAAGCCATCTTCTTTATATGATCATCATTGCCATCTCCATGCTTTTTTAACAATTTTTTAATTCTAAAAATCTGTCCATCATATAGATTTGAAGTCGAATAATTTGATTCAGACATCAAATTAGTAATCTTGTGAAATTGACTCAATAATTCACATATTCTTTCTGCCCTAATCCATTCATCCCTCGATGGATAATACTTGTAGCTTTTATCCACCACTTTGAATCTATTGAAAGCACGTTGATACTTGAGAGTTTTCTCAAGCATAATAAAGGTGGAGTTCCATCTCGTAGTAACATCCATGGATAAAATAACTCCATAACTACCAATACCATCTTCTACTTCTATTCATTTCTCAAATGCATCCATTCTTCCCTTCGACCCTTTGACATACTTCACACTCTCTCTGATTTTACTAACAGCATCACCAAGCGACTTTAAACCATCTTACACGATGAGGTTTAAGATATGTGCACAACATCTTACATGAAGGAATTCACCATTGCACAACAAGTTATTATCTAAGCACAATCTCTCCTTCAAAACCTCTTGTAAAGATTCATTAGCTGAAGCATTATCAAGGGTAATGGTGAACACTTTCTTCTCTATCCCCCATTCTTTCAAAAATCATGGATTTTAATAGCTAATGCTTCACTGGTATGTGGAGGAGGCATATCAACAAAAGATAATATCTTACTATTCAACTTCCAATTTTCGTCAACATAATGTGTTGTCAAACATATATAACCTTCACCATTAATACTCGTCCAACGATCCGAAGTCAAAGATATCCTACTAGAAAT
The DNA here is from genome assembly GCA_036759665.1 of Gynandropsis gynandra. Classification (NCBI taxonomy): domain Eukaryota; kingdom Viridiplantae; phylum Streptophyta; class Magnoliopsida; order Brassicales; family Cleomaceae; genus Gynandropsis; species Gynandropsis gynandra. Next base: position 20,597,512 of record CM071868.1, on the reverse strand, counting down.
TTTTTCTAATTCAGACTTCACTCTCGTTTTATGCTTCAAATAAAACTCATAAACATGAGAAGCTATAGTATTTCTACAACAAAACTTAAACTCTGGATTTAGATAGTGTATCCAATCTCTCAAATCCTCATACTCAACAAAAGCAAAAGGGAGATCATGTGATATAATGCACTTAATTAACTTCTCCTCAGCAATGTTTTGATCAAACTTTTTTGTTACCTTCAAATTTCCCTCAGCATCCTCAAACATCCCCTTAATATCCTTAGATAAAGGTTTCGTAGGACATATTTTCTTCAAATGTCTTGCCAAAGTAGAAGTTCCTTGAGAATTCGGCTTTTGAACATACTTTTGATTGCAATGGATACACATCACATGTGTTTCATTTACTCTTCTAAAATATTTCCAAACATCTGATGTACGTTTCTTTTTTCCTTTTAGAAGAGAGACTTACTTGAACTTTAGTCGATTTGGTACCTCTATACTCATCATCTTCTTCATACATTCTTAACTCCTCTTATGTTATCATTCTTTCGTACGAATCCATTTCATCGTCTCTCTCAATTATACTACATATAGTAAAAAACAAAAAAATAGTTTAGTTTTCAAACTTTCATTAACAACAAAGAGAGAAAATAAATAGAGAAAATAGAAGTTACAAGTTACAAAAAACTAACCTCATCATCTTAAGGCAGAAGGACACGACGAACACAGAATGACGCAGTGTTGTTGTATGGAAACAACCGAAGACAGAATGAAACAGCTGAAGACAGAATGAAATAGCCGCCGACCACCAAGAGAGAGGACCGACCGACGTAATACCTTTCATATACTCATTTGAGACAACTTGAGTTTCCGGATCAATTCATTTTTATACCCTTTATCTTGAAACGAAAATATTTGATCTTGATTTTGTTGTCGTTATAAAGTAAAATAGAATTATAATATAAGGTAGAGTATGTTATAGTTTTGTATAGGAAATGAAAAATGGTGTCGTGTGGTTACATACACAATTTTAAGAGGAACTAAGGACATATGTGGATTATGGACCAAATTAGGAGTATCCCTAACTAGTCACATATTCCGGATGGATGATGTATTATGGTCGTAAATTATGAATGGGCAAAATATATGTCCCAAAATTTACAGATGGCTCAAAAAATCAACTAAAAATTCTTCGTATGTGAGAAGATTTATGAATGGACAGTTTTTCCGTAAATTTTCGAATGGAATACCAATATATGATTTGGTTGTTCGTAATATGTCTAGATCTAGTTCGAAAATTTTCGACCGAAAATTTTCGGACGAATATGGGTAAGAGGTTTTTAATAGTGTTTACATTAAATACATTCTGGAAATTTGTTGAATAAGATGCTAATCATATGTTCGGAGACTTCCTCTAATAATGTTATTTTACACGATTTGGTAACAACAACAATAATGAAATGATAATAATAGGAGTGGAAAATATATTATGGAATTAACATTACTTTCTAATCATTGAGACGTAAGGTTGGAGAGCACTGACCAAAGTTATCAGATTCCTCTTTTATTATTTATTTTCGGGAATTTAAAGTGAATTTGCCATTTGGTAAAAGGAAAAAGTAAATAACTTTTTTGTTATTTTTACAATATCCATGATTTATTTTATATTTTCTTAACAAATTAAGAAAAAATTACTCTAATTACCATTGTTTGTAAAATTTTTTTATTCAAATAAAAAGATAAAGCTTTATTATTTTTATAATCATCATGATTTATTTATTATGATAGGTAATTTTTTATTAATTTTAAAATTTCAATATCTAAATGCAATGGTGAATTTTACCAAAATTCATATACCTCTGTACATTTTTTATATTGTATTAGATTTAAAAATTATTCTGAGATTTCTAATAAATCATTCGAGAGGTGATAATTCTTAATTATCTCTAAATTTAAAACTAATTGATAATAAACAGGTTCACTATTTATTACATATAAGATGAAATTTGAAGTGAGTGAAACATTGTTAACGTTATCTAATTTATAAATTTTTTTAGTAAAAATTAATTTGGAATAACATATTATATATATATATATATAATATCTTCGAAAAGTAAGAAGATCCTGTAGACATGGAGATGTGATGTATAAATAGTAAAAAATAGTACAGAAAATCGAAGCAAATTAAATATAACAGACAACGGTGTTTGTACTCTACAACCAATGGCTATTAATTTCTTCTTATCTTTTCCTTAAGTTTTAAATTGTGACCCAAATGATACGTTGTTTAAGACATAATATATCTTAGGTTTTGTGTCAAGTGTTTCCCTTTCCTTTCTAATATATTTTCATTAAGGTATTCATTAAAACTATATAGTTTTATCACTAATACATCGTGCAAAATTGCACAAATTCAATGTTTTTTAACTCTAACTGGTTTTCATTGAATATAATGATGTAAATTATTCAAGTTTTAATAAATTAGTTAAATTCGATTATATAATCATTTGTTTTTATTATAATCTAAAAATTATGATTAAAATAAAATCCAATTATTGGGTTAAATTTTTTTATGTTTTTAGCTTTTATGTGATTAATGAAGATTTAAACAAAAACTTATTGAAATGAAATTAAACTTTTGGATGAATGATAAAATACAATCACACAAAACACAATCGATCACAAAAAAATACAATCAATCACAAACGTAGTTGTGACATTACAACTTGTTACCCTAAATGATCATGTTCTTAATAATAAATATATATTATTACATTTATTTTAAAAAATCCAACAAGTGAATATACCTTTTTATTTATAAATACTAGGTGATATCCGCGCTACGCGCGGATGTGTAATCATTAAAATATGACTATCTTATAGGTTGTACAAAATTTATTAAATTGAACATTGTCATTAGATTTGATATGCATACGGGTCAATATGAAAATAGAAAAGAAAAGTTTCAATGTATGAATTTGATATATAGATTTATAAGTTGTAGTGAAATCTAATAGTGAATTTTTCTGCAACAGCCGGTGCTTCTTCTTGTTATTTTTTTGGCCTGACAAATTGGTCTTCTCTCTTTGTCGTGACAAATTGGTGCTTTTTTAGAATCAAGTGAAGTTCATAGTGTGTTTTAATTGTATTTTGAGTTAAACAAATTTGAAGAGAAGTGAAGATAAAATGTGTTTTGATTTGCAGATTGAAAGAAGAAAAGACGGATTGTTGAATTACATATTGTTCTTAAGACTAACTCCAACCCTACCAAACACTTTCACTAATGTTGCTTCTCCTATTGTCAATGTCCATTATCATATATTCTTCCTTGCTACTCTCATTGGATTGATTCATGCTGCTTATATCACTGTTCAGGTATGAAATGTCTTCATCTTTGTTTTGAGAAATCGATGACATTAATCGTCTCTCTCGACTTGTATGGGTCTATTACAGGCTTGGATTGCCCTTGGGGAGTTGCAATCACTCAAAGAGCTTTACTATTTCAATTCGATGGGCAAATTACCCGGAAAACCCGTCTCGACCCGAAACCCGTCCCGAATCCGCGCAAAATTACTCGAACCCGCGTGTTCGGGTTCAGGTAATGAAATCTCATTACCTGCGGGTTCGAGTTCGGGTTCGGGTTACAAAATAATTGAAACGGGTACCCGCGGGTACCCGAATATATATATATATATATATAATTAGCCATATGTATTAAATTAATTACATTTATGCCATTTAACCTAAAGTAATTTTTTTCTTCCCTTCCGCCTCCCTCTCGTCTCCCTGTGCTCTTAGTGTGCTCTCACTCCTCACCGTCTCCCTCTCCCTCCTCACTCCTCACCCTTTCCCTC
>CM071868.1:20579968-20591823 GCA_036759665.1 Gynandropsis gynandra | reverse complement strand
CCTTTTTATAGATCAGATCTCTCCTAGTTTGGCCGACCTAAAACTTAGGAGTTAGTTGAGAATAACAACGACCCGATCGGGCACAGCCTTTACCCGCTCGTGCAGGCCTTGTGCCCGACCGTGTACACCCATTTTAGCCCAAGCGGGCACCTATGCCCGAGTGTGTTCCTCTTCAGCCCGAGTCGTGCAAAGCTACGGCGCATCTTGATGACAATTAACCCGAGCGGGCACTCCAATTCCACCCAATCGGGCACACATGCCCGAACATGTTCCTTGAGCACCCGAGTCGTGCAAAGCTACGGGGTTGTCTTGGCATCAATTACCCGAGCGGGCACACTTCCAATGCCCGAGCGTGCATGTCTTGCAATGTTTTTTCCGCTCCTTTCGCTCGGTGTTTGAATGTTCACTTTAATCTGTGGCCTTGCACAAGTTGAACCTTGTCACTCAACTATGTTTTCGGGGTTAGATTGCCATAATCTCTCGTGTTTCTCCTCATGTCTTCGTTTCCTATGCAAAACACGAAATGTAGATAAAGTCTTCGAATAAACTCGATAAATGAATGAAATCTAAGTAATCTACTCAAAACTAGACCTAAGAATGATATAAAAACTACAACGGATTATGTGTTATCATATACCTTGACGCATTTTCATTGACTTGCTTCTGATTTGAACTGCAATACCAAACCAGTCGACATCATCTTCTGCAAACCACTTGTGTATTTACAAACACTTCTGCAAAGGCTTTTGCTTACAGCTCTTGAACATCTTGTATGAGTAACATGCCTGGCCATGTGACTGTTGTGCTCTTCTTGGCACTTGAAACGGATATTAGTCATAATTGGTAAGATTCAGTACTTGTACCTCATAACCATTTTCCAGGACAAATGATTTAACTGAGGGTTCCTTCAATCTGCTTCAGAAGATATTCATATTCAGTAAAACAATGGCCAAATAGTTCATAGTTTCAACCATCTTTACCATAAGATTACCTTGACAATGCAAGAGCAACATCGGAAAACTTCCCAGTGTTTCTTTCTGCATTCCGACTATATGCCTTAGATGAACCATCTTCCATGTCATGTATCTCCATAAGTTGGTTGAATATAGTTAGATCACCACAAACAAAGACACTGCACATAAAAAAAATGCTGGTAGAGGAATATCACTTGAAAAAAATGGATATGGAGATATCACATGGGCATGCTTTCCATCGTATTTGTATTCACAACTGAAAACAATGTCCGTAAAGTGTCTTAAAATATTCACAGAGGCTGAATCTGCAGCCACCTTGAGCACTATATCCAAAAAGCTTCCCCGACCAGCCTCTCCAGTGGTAATTAAGGCCATGTTCTCTCAAGAGAGTAAGAAAACCTGAAAGGATGCTTTGAGAATAATTAAGGCCATGATCTACAGAACAACATATGTTAAGACAAAGAGGCAGAAAGAGTATTGGTTAATTTTAATAGCACTTAAAGCAAGAGGAAAACCGAGAAGTGCAAAGACAATAACATCCGCAGTTCTGGTTGTTTCGTTTCCTTCAACTTAGTCCAAAAACTGATTCAGCTGGCTCTTGGGAATGTTTAAAGACATCTACGAACTTAAAGTTCAAATTGGTCCCTCTATGGCATTGCCATTCCTATGTCTGGGAAAAAAGAAACTAAATAAATCTCCACACTAAAGTGTCGTGTGTCACTTTTTTTTCTCCTAACACGGCATCAAGAAGATGTAGAATATCTTATATTCGGCATTTTGCATAAAGATTTATATCCAAATGCGATATTAGATCAAACATACACAATATCATATGAGAATCACATATACGATGGAATTAGTTCACTGACACAAGAGTAAATTGATCAATATTAGTTCGTCTCATCATCCTCGTGAACAAATAGAACCTCAAATTGGATAACCTAAAATTTCGATGGCGTTAACTCCGGCGCACGTTTAGAAAAAAAACCCTAGCTCCGAGCAAGCAACAATCACAACTATGGACAAACGAAACCGAATTCAAGAAGAGGAGAAATAACCGTACTCCTAAGAGGCATAAATGGCCTGAAAACGGTACTCCTAAGATTCAAATCATATAAGTTCTTTAGAGCATGAAAGCTAGCAATTCTCAGCAGCATGAACATACAATGTAACCAAAATATCATCATCCTCCCTTTATATAAGCACAGACTTTCACAAAGAAACTAATCACATAATCCTACAACAACTGTACCTGTCAGCCTCATCTGTCCATGACATCTTTGTAGTTGTATTGTTGTTGTCTTTGCATTTGCGCATCACTTAGTGATGAATGGTGTCATAAACAATACAGCCGTACGGACGTTGAGAAGAGAGAGGGGCAAGAGATGGTTGAGAACTAACAGAATTGGTGCTTGGCAGAGTGCAACCACCTGCAGATGTACATGGAATTAGTTCATCATACTGAACAACATGGATTGATGAAGGGGAAGTTATACCTGGCGAGGAAAAGTGAGTTGCTTTTGTCCTAAAGCATGAGGGTTTCCGAAATTTTTGAAGATGATCTGTAAGGATGACTCAAGTTTAGTTAGAGACAGTGTGTCACATAAAGGCATAAATAACCAAAAGCTGATACCTTTTTGCCATCAGTCTGGAGCTCAGAAGCTCGAAGATAGAGTTCTCATCTGACAGCGTACTCACACTTCTTCACCTTTTCATTCAACGACTCGTAGTCTAATGCCTTCTTACCCCATCTCCTTCACCACGTATAATACAACTCAATATTTGCATTACACCTTTGCTTGCGCCATTGGTGAGAAATATACGTTCTGGGTCGCTGTCAACTGTAAATAAGAAGCAGAAGCAGAAGGCCTCACTAATGTAATTCGTTGAAGTTAAGGATACCTAGGATAGCCATCAAGTCTTTCTATGAACTCGGACACCTCCTTCCTAATTCCTGGGATGCCTCTCGAGTCACTGTAAGCACCAGATCGAACAAAAAAAAAGCCCAGTTAAGATGTGAACAATGGAAAACATATGATTCATATGTCCCCAAAAGGGTATACGTATACCTAGACCGCCTGAAGTGAGGGAAAGATAATGCTTAGCTCTTGTGATACCATCGACCGGGAATAGCATTCCAATATTTGGATCATCTAACAGAAATGGTGCTTGGCAGAGTGCAACCACCTGCAGATGTACATGGAATTAGTTCATCAGACTGAACAACATGGATTGATGAAGGGGAAGTTATACCTGGCAAGGAAAAGTGAGTGGCGTTTGTCCTAAAGCGTGAGGGTTTCCGACATTTGTGAAGATGATCTGTAAGGATGACTCAAGTCTAGTTAGAGACAGTGTGTCACATAAAGGCATAAATAACCAAAAGCTTATACCTTTTTTGTCATCATTCTGGAGCTTAGAAGCTGCGAAGATATAGTTCTCCTCTAACAGCGTACTCACTTCTTCACCTTTTCATTCAGCGACTCTTAGTCTAATGCCTTTGGACACATTTTGAAGCTCTAAGCAAAAGCCAAATGCAGATATATATATATATATATATATATATATATGGACACCGTCTACACACAGAGATATAGCTCATGATATGGACACCATCTACACACAGAGATACACCTCATGATGTTTCCAGAAGATTCCGTCTACACACAGAGATACACACAGAGATACACCTCATGATATATTTATAAGTCTTGAGCTGATAACCAAAAGCATAAATAACCAAAAGCTGATACCTTTTTGCCATCAGTCTGGAGCTCAGAAGCTCGAAGATAGAGTTCTCCTCTGACAGCGTACTCACTTCTTCACCTTTTCATTCAGCGTATTCATATGTCCCTAAAAGGGTACACGTATACCTAGACCGCCTGAAGTGAGGGAAAGATAATGCTTAGCTCTTGCGATAGCATCAGACGGGAATAGCATTCAAACATTTGGACCATCCAACATTCCAACATGAAGCGACGTCTGTCTGCGATGGGAATAGCTCTTGCGATAACATGAAGCATCAGCCGGGAATAACATTCCAATTCCAACATTCGAACAATTGAATTAACATAAACATCCAACATAAATGATAAGGGAAATTCGATCGATGAAGATAATAATATGAGAAAGAAAAGTCAGAACAGGAAATACCTTGAACATCTGATCAGAGCGCTCGGAGAATGTCATCCTTAGAACCGCTCCGCTATGATTCTCGTTAATTCTAATTCTACTTGAATCCAGACAACGTCGCATGAATTCTCATTATGGAAGTTGACTCGTACTTACTCCCATCCAATTCAAGAACTTGCTTCGGCGTTCTCCAGCGTTTCCAGGGCTTCTAATCCAAACATCGTACTGGAAATTTCCTTGAATTGATGAATCTGAGCCTGAAATCAATGACGATGAATCATCATTGTAGAATCTGTCGGAACTTGAACTGGAACAGAATAATCATACCGTGTCGTGTCGGGTTCTTCTCCATCAGCAGACGAGCGGCAATTGCTCTTCTTCTCCGTGAGCAGGCGCGCCATCGTCTGTCTGCCGGGAATGCGACGGGAATGCTAAGGAAGTGATGAAGCGGAAGAGCATTAAGGAAGAGAGAGATGATCTAACCGTTTGTCTGCCATCGCTGCCACATTACTCCAGATGTTATGATTTCTTCGAAGCTCTTGCCTCACCCGTGCTTCTCTGCTCTTTGCTCGGCGATCGCAAACCCTAAGACCAACCTCAGCTCGATTACCTCGTCGATGGCAAACCTAAACCCAACCGTCACCTTGTAATCGCCCTCTTATGACGAAACTTGAAATGGAACAGAATAATCATACCGTGTCGTGCCGGGTTCTTCTCCACAGCAGACGAGCGGCAATTGCTCTTCTTCTCTGTGAGCAGGCGCGCCATCGTCTGTCTGCCGAGAATGCGACGGGAATGCGAAGCAAGTGATGAAGCTAAAGAGCATTAAGGAAGAGAGAGATGAGCTAACCGTCTCTTTGCCATCGCTGCCTCATTGTTCCAGATGTTATGATTTCTTCGAAGCTCTTGCCTCACCCGTGCTTCTCTGCTCTTTGCTCGGCGATCGCAAACCCTAAGACCAACCTCAGCCCGATTACCTCGTCGATGGCAAACCTAAACTTAACCGTCACCTTGTAATCGCCCTCTTATGACGAAACTTGAAATGGAACAGAATAAATCATACTGTGTCATGCCGGGTTCTTCTCCATCAGCAGACGCGCGGAAATTGCTCTTCTTCTCCGTGAGCAGGCGCACCATCGTCTGTCTGCCGGGAATTCGACGGGAATGCGAATCGCCCTCTTGTGGTCTGAGAATGAGAAAGAGAAAGAGAAAGCTATCTGTTGGAGAAGACGATGAATGGACATGAGGAAAGTGGAAGCTCTAGAAGACAACTTGAACTGGAACATGATACATCATACCCGTGCCGTGCCGGATTCTTCTACAGCCGCAGACGCACGGTAATTGCTCTTCTTCTCCATGAGCAATTGTTTGGACGGAAATCCGACGGGAATGTGAAGAAGGTGATGAAGCGGAAGAGTATTAACGAAGAGAGAAGAAGCTGAAGAGTCAAGCAAGAAGAAAGAAGGACAAACGGGAAACGGTCCGGAAATAAACCGGACAACAGGTGTGAAAGAACAAAGGTAGGGAGGATTTTTCCTCCTCGCTGACGTGGCAGCATGAGAGGAAAGGAAAAATCCTCCCTTTTATATATATGATTATAATTTTATATTAGCATTACTATAACTCGAAAAAAATGAGGAAGTTTAAAAAATGTAAAGATTTTCAACCAATATATAATAACAATGCTATGTCATTCAAAATCTATGAACAAAACTTAATACGACAAAATTTGGTTAGAAAAAAAAGTATAATACATATCTATTTCTTTCCAAAATATCATCATTGTATAATCAAAAGGCACATCTCATTTATATTCATTATATAGTATAGAGTGTGTAGAGAACAAATATATTGGGTTATCATTTAACTTTATTTATCAAATATTTGTTCATTCTTCAATTGAAGAATGGGAGAACAAGAATTTTGATGAAATATATTTTGTTCTATCACATTTAATGTAACTATCTTTTAATTGTGTTATACATGCAAGCATTATCTTCAAATAAAATAATAAATATGTTTTTATCAGTTGTAATATCATAAGTTCCTTGATTACTTTAAAATATCAACTTCAACAAACACATTCACGATCCTCATCGTGAATTGCTAATATTTATTCATGGTTAGTCGAAGTTACAACCATCTTTGATTTTGTATAACACCATTTAAGTTTAGTTCATCCACAGATGAAGACATAACCTGTTTGAGATCAAACTTTATATGCATTTTCATATTTTTTATACACATTTTTTACCTTTTCTAATTCTTTTTTTACGAATTTTAGTGTTTACTCATGATGTTTCGAGGTAAATGAATTAAGGAAAAACATTTGAAGAAAAATGGAAAGTTTTGGAACAAAATGCGCAAAATGAACATTACAAACGAAGACTCGCTCAACCAGGACACTCTATTGATCGATCATATATATTTTTGTTGAATATTTCAATGCAAATATCATCGCAAATATTTTCATTTAAACTTTCATTAAATTTGTGTTAAACTTTCATTGAAGATATAACGCAAATATCATCGTGAAAAGTTTGTTAACCTTGTGTTACCAATGCATTATATTTATGTCCAAAATTGTAATGTTACACAGCTGCTTTTACTGAAAATGCGTTAACATTGCATTGAAAATACGTTAAAATTTTTAACTCTACTTTATCGAAATCTTTAGCATTGAAATGACATTACAAAAGTGTTTCTTTAGCATTGGACATGTTATTCAACACAAATTTGTGTTGGCCATAACATTGGTTGTTTCGAAATCTTTTAGTTTTTTGTCCATCACATTTAAATCAGTAACAGTTTCACCACATAAGTTTATATGAACTCATTCAAAATATTGTCGAGTTGTATTCACAACATATTTAAAAACTTGAAAATTGATGTGCATCCAATCGTAACGAGTTTTTAAAAGAATCACAATTTTTTTTTATAATCGTATCTTTCTTTCAACAACTTCTAAAGATCTACATAATCTTTGAGTGTAAGATACTTATTTTTCAAACCTTTATGACCGCAACATGATTAAATATCATGGTTTTTTCTTATCTTGATTTGATGATTTATTTAACTCAACGATGTTCTAGTTAAGCTCCTTAGCATCCATATAGATCTTTACATCTAATTTTCACGACAAATAATTTTTGCGAGTAACATCAAGAGTCTCAACTACAAGCTTGACTAGATTCGCCATAGTAAAACTTTTTGTTAACAAAGAAAATATGAAAATATAAATATGCAAATATTTGATCAAATTATTATTTTTTGAATACACATGACCTATATGAAATCACGAGTGTAGGACATACTTAGTTATATCGATTTTTATCATATATTGTTAATATAAAATAAGTAATTTGTAGTGTTATCTCTATCATATATGAATCGAAAATAGATTCACTACATCATTTTATTGTGGATTATTTCAGAATATAGTCAATTTGTACTCACTAACATATTTAAAATCTTGAAAATTGATGTACATCCAATCGTAACTTGTTTTCAAAGGAATCACAGTTTTTATGATCATATCTTTCTTTCATTGACTTCCAAAGATCTAGATAATCTTTAGATGTAAGGTATTTATTTTTAAAAACTTCCATGAACGTGATGATGAAGAAATATCATGGTTTTCGCCTTATCTTGATTTGACGATTTACATAGCTAGACGTTCTATTTATGGTCCAAATTGACCCTGAACCGGTCACAATTGAGCCTAAACTGGATCAAAATTGGACCCAAAATTCTGATCAGAATTGAGTCTAAATCGGGTCAAATTGAATCTAATTCAGGTTAAAATTTGTCCTAAACCGGATCAAAATTAGGTCTAAACCGAGTCAAAATTGAACCTAAGACGCGTCAAAATTGAAAAATTAACGAAGTTTAAACGGAGAGAGTTACATGCAGAATTGCAAAAGATGAGAGATAAATAAAATTAGGGCCAAAACATGAGGGGAAGAATAACATGAATGCAAAAATTAAGGAGAAAATATGAGTTTATCCCTCACATCAATAATAACATGGTTTTTAAAGGGCGGAATATCATATATACCCTCGTAGGGCTAAAACGCTTCAAAAATACCCTTCCCTAAAATAATTATTTAATCGGAAAAAAACTGGAGAAAAGACAAATTTACCCTTAATTTTCGAACGTGGGAAAAACCGCATTCTGGGAGAGTAAAAGCCAAACCCGCATTCTGGGAGAGTAAAAGCCAAGAAAGAAAAAGTGATTTCGAACTTGAGAGGGATCGATTCGAAGTTGGCAAGAAGGAAATTCGAAGTTGCCAAGAAGGAAATGGCTAGAATCAGCAGCGGTGGAGAAGAGAGCACGAGTCAATCTTCAATGGCGTCAATAAGTGTAAGTAGATCGATTTCTAGGGTTTTGGAGGATGTCGAGTCCCAAAATGGTTTATTGATTTGAAATGGTGTGAGTGTCAATGAGTCGGTTGAGTCTCAGTGAGTCGGTTGAGTCGCAAGAGTCGGTTGTCTCAGTGGGTCGGTTTGGGTCGCGATGGTCGGTTGAGCGTCGATTTCTAGGGTTTGCAGACTGTCGAGTCCCAGAATGGTTTATTGATTTGAAATGGGTGTGAGTGTCAGTGAGTCCGTTGAGTCTGAGTGAGTCGATTTGGGTCGCAATGGTCGCTTGAGCGTCACAGGGAGTCTAAGGGTCGTTTGAGTCGGTTGTCTCAGTGAGTCGGTTTGGGTCGCAATCGTCGCTTGAGCGTCGCAGGGGGTCTAAGGGTCGTTTGAGTCGGTTGTCTTAGTGAGTCGGCTTGGGTCGCATGGTTCAGTCGAGTCGCATGGGTCGGTTAAGCCAAAGGGTCGGTTGGGTCGCATGGGTCAGTTGAGCCAAAGGGTCGGTTGGGTCGCATGGGTCGCATGGGTCGCATGGGTCGCATGAGTCGCATGGGTCGCATGGGTCGCTTGAGTCGCTTGAGTCGGTAGAAGTATAATGTATTCTTTAATTAATTGGTCTTGCAGATGGCCCGAAAGCCGAAGTTTGTGTATCAATTCAAACACACATGGACAGAATGCCAAAGATCACAACCAAGTGTTATCCTCACGAGACAATAACGAAGCTGAGAGGAATCTTAGATGAATACGACGTGCATTACTTCGAGAAGGAATCGCAATTTAAGCATTTATTCCATTTCCAATGTGATTCCACATTGACTAAGGTTCAAATGTCTATCCTCCTAAATCACTCCGGGATTGTACGGGACAAGAAGGAGTTGTGGTTCGTCTTAAACGGTGTTCCCATCCGGTACTCTATAGTGGAGCACGAACTAATTTCCGGATTGAACTGCGGACCATATCCCAAAGGATGGGAGTCCAAAAGGGGTGATACATTCAGGCGGAAGTATTTCGGCCGTGGAAAGGTGACCCCCGTACAAATCATTGGAAAGCTTGTGAAGGCGAAGAATGACGAGGACCGAAAGAGGTTGGCAACTTTGTTGTTGTTGGCGCAAGTTATTGCTCACGCTTTTTCATCCAGCAGCCTCATTGTAATGTCAGATAAATAAAAAAATTGAAGTACTTTTCATGATTAGGAAGTTCTTCAGAAAATTGTCCAATGGTTGTCGAATTGAACACAATTTTAATATCGAATGCAACAACCTTATAGTCACCATAACTTCGATAAACACTGAGGTTAACGACTACACAATAGTTATCTTCATGCAGAAATCGTTGATGTTTATTCTAATAAATGAATCTTATATACATCTCCATTCTATTACCCTAGAAATGATCTAATATAAGCAAATCAATAAACAGACCAAAAGTATATCCTTAAAAAAAGCAAAAAGCAAAAGGCAATGGATAACAATCCACCATTTCACGTGTAGTTTTCCGATCGCATACAAATTCATATAAAAAAGTCCTACAAATAAACATTTTTAACCGTAACTTTTTTAGATAATTTTGCTTTAGTTGGATATTATCGAAAAGAAAATATACGCGATGAAAAACCTAAAAAATCCTAACAAAACCACAACAACAACCTAAAATGAAGGTAACACTTAAAAACAGCTAGTAATACCATGTCAAAGACAACACACAACAAGTCCAAACATTTCATATCAAAATGTTCTTTATATTTTCTTACATGTTTCCTTTAAAGAGTGATGCGAAGATGGATCGTGCGTATCACTCGGTTGTGCAGATGAATGCCTTTGAACCCATAGACGGATACATGCTGAAGAAATTTGCCCCAAATCTCAGTGAGACCGTCCAAAACTCTTGAGCATATGCACCTACAGAACTCTCCGCACGATAGAAGACACCACAAGCTACCATGGTTTGTTGCTTGATAAGTCGAGTCGAGCAAGTCCCGAACTTGATCGATTTATGTGAGATGAATAGCTCAATATCAAGAACAATGAGCTAAGCTTGTTGTGATCTGTATCCGACTATTGTGGTGTCTCCATTGCATTCCATCCAAACGCCTTTGCCACATGATCCTTTCAAGTATTTTAGGATCCTTTCTACCATACTCCAATGATGCTTCCTAGGAGCATGCATATGTTGGCTAACTTGTCCCACAGCAAAACTAAGATCCGGTCTTGTGATGGTTAAGTAGATGAGCTTCCCTACGAGCTGCTGATACTGAGACACATTGGCAATTAATTCTCCCTCACGATGATCTTTGAACTTCTCTTCTATCGGAGTTTTGGCTGGTTTGGCTCCCAATTTTCTTGTCTCACTCAAAAGATCGAGAGTATATTTCCTTTGCGATAAGAACAAACCGTTAGTAGTACGAGTAACTTCAATACCAAGAAAATATTTTAGTTCTCCTAAATCTTTTATATCAAAAGTTTGCTTGAGAAACTTCTTGATGTTTTCAATTCCAATCCGATTGTCACCTGTTATGATATATCATCAACATAGGCAAGTAGAACAATGGTACATGTTTCCCCCTGAATTAAAATCAGCGAGTAATCAGCCTCACTCCGCTTGAACCCGTGGTTAGTCAAGGCATCATGTAGCTTATGGTACAATGCACGTGGAGATTACTTAAGACCATAAATGGCCTTTTTGAGTTTGCAGACAACGCCTTTGTCAGCGGAGTATCCCGACGGTGGTTGCATGTAGATCTCCTCGTCAAGATCGCCTTGGAGGAACGCATTTTTGACGTCCATCTGCCATAAATCCCATTGAAGATTGATAGCAATAGATAGAATGATACGTACTGTGTGAAGTTTGGCGACATGAGCGAAAGTCTCGGTGTAATCTTCACCGAATGTTTGGGTGAAACCTTTGGCCACGAGTCGAGCGTTATGTCGTTCTATGGAGTCGTCGCTGTTATACTTGATCTTGAAGATCCACCTACACCCCTCTGCCTTTTTGTTTCGTGGGAGAGGAACTGTATCCCAAGTTTCATTCTTTTCAAGAGCTGTGAGCTCATCCGCCATAGCCTGTTTCCATTCGATATGGTTTTTGGCTTCGTCGTATGTCCTTGGTTCGAGGGCTAGCTCGAGTTTGCTTAGGAAGGCTTGATGATGGGACGATAGTTGAGATAAGTTACAGTATTGTTGAATCGGATGGGCTACGGCCAGACCATTGTAGCAGAATTTTTTGTTAATCCAATCAGTGGTCAGAGTGCGAGTGCGGGTGCTTCGACGAGGAAGCACGGCTGTATACTGTTCTTTTTCAATGATAGCTTCCGTAGACTGGTTTTCATCACCAGCGTCATCATCATCTGCAAAACAAGGGTTAGTCACGGTGTCATTTGATTCAGCCATACCA
>CM071868.1:20531451-20553935 GCA_036759665.1 Gynandropsis gynandra | reverse complement strand
GTGGCATTGGTAAAATAAAAAGCATAGCTAGAACCTGGAAAAAACAGTAGTCTGACATTGAAAAGACTAGTCGAAAGGGTCGAAATGGTCGGAAGGGTCGCACGGGTCCAACATATTTTGATTTGAGCTGTATTTTCAAAATTTTATTCATATTATTTGTAAATAATTTGTAAATAATAAATTAGTATCGCAGGGGTCCAAGAGTCACAGAAGGACAAAGGTCGCAGAGGAACAAAGGTCGCAGAGGGACAAAGGTCGCACGGGTCCAAGGGTCGCAGAGAACAAGGGTCGCAGAGGGACAAGGGTCGCAGGGGTCCAAGGGTCGCAGAGGAACAAGGGTCGAAGATGGACAAGGGTCGCAGGGGTCCAAGGGTCGCAAAGGAACAAGGGTCGAAGATGGACAAGGGTCGCAGGGGTTCAAGGGTCGCAAAGGAACAAGGATCGCAGAGGGACAAGGGTCGCAAAGTCAAATTGGATCGTTGGATCGAACTGGATCGTAAGGTCGCAAAGGTATTTTGGAAATATTAATATTTATAAGGATATTTTTGAAGTTAAAATTTTTTTTTCCGAGGAGTGTATATTAATATTTTTTAATCCTACGATTATATTTTTGAAGTTAGCCCAGTTTAAAGTTTCTTTTTTACTAAAAATAAGATGGTTTGGATATTTTAATTTATAATCTTTTTCCATTTTAATAATATAACCTTTTTGAGTAATGTGTAAAAACCTATGAAATATGGGGCTTTTCTGCGAAAACTTTACGATCGCTGCTTGCTTATATCCACAACGAACTAATGCTCAAAGGGTTCCGAGCTTTTGGGAAACTAAGTAGTGAAGAGTTTGTCATCGTAATCTATGGCCGCTCCTCCGTTCTTCCTCGTCGTTGCGCTCCTCTCCCTCCTCTCTCTCCCATTTTCTACCGCCTCCGAGGCGTACCCGACGATCCCCGGAACCGCTTCCGTCACCGGTGAATCCGCCGTCGAGCTCAAGCCGATCCGCCGCGAAATCTACGACGGAGGCAGAATCTTCGACATTAGTCACCGGTACACGGTTGATATGCCGTCTTGGGATTCATCGGAGGGGCTCGGAGAGTTCCTGCGACTCGCCGCGAGTATGAAGAACGGATCAATCGCTAACAACTCGGAGATGAAGCTTCCGACTCACACCGGAACCCACGTCGACGCACCAGGTCACGTATTCGATCACTACTTCGACGCTGGTTTTGATGTCGACACGCTTGATCTCGAAGTTCTCAATGGTATGTTCTTCATTCGATTCTTTTTCCTCGTTTTTTTTTTTGTGAATTTTTGAAGATTTGAATTTGCTTTGTTAGGTCCAGCGCTTTTGGTTGATGTTCCGAGGGATAAAAACATAACTGGTAAGTGAAAAGTACTTGGGTGACTAGAAATTAAAAAATTCTTCTGCTATGCTTTTTGGTTGCTTAGCTTAGTGGGTAATGATTTGAAGACACTGAGAACTGTTTAACTATCAGGTTCTGATTGAAAAAGGTTTTTTCTCTGAGAATGATCTGGAAATGGGCATTGTTCTGGTTGCAAGAAAATTATTCAGTTAAAGCTGAGATTCTGTTTGATTGATGGATTATGTTGCCATATTTTGTCTGATTTTCTAGCTGCCGTAATGGAATCTCTTCACATTCCTAAGGGAGTTCGTCGTGTGCTTTTCAGAACGTTGAACACTGACAGGTAAAATACTTTCTTATGCTTTGTTCTTGAGAATGTTTTGACTAGTTTTTCGGATGATGAATCTGCTGGGAGATATCTACTATCTCTTGCCTTTATTTTGATTGTTAGGATACTCTAGACTAAGTATTTGTACGAAGCCTAATCCCAAATTAGAATTCGCTGCACCTATTCTATGAATTCACTGCACCTATTTTGCTTATTTGTTTTGTAACTTGAAACCTGTTTGGCTGGAGGTTCAGTATATCTTAAGTTGTCCATTGGTCTTGAATCACATTGCTTTAGTGTTTCCAAGCATATGAAATTAGATTTGGAGCTCCCTGTCTAAGACCAGAAATTTGCAGGCGACTTATGTTTAAGAAAGAGTTTGATAGAAGCTATGTAGGATTCATGAAGGACGGAGCGCAGTGGTTGGTAGACAACACTGACATCAAACTTGTTGGTAATCAGCTTCTGACCCTTCATTTTGACTTACATGGAAGTTCCTTATTTTATGTTATATCTGCTTCCTTTCCTTTTCGCTTCGAATATCTGAACTCCTGGATTTTCAGCTATTTGTTGGAGTTATGAATCCGAAAGTGAAAAACATGAGTTCATTTCCAATCAGATTTTCTATGACTGTCAAATTGATTTCATCAGATTAAGATTGAGTAATGATATATTATTATTACACCTCAACCTTATAATTGTTGAGACAGCGATAACCTAAACTATTCATACATGAGATAAAGATAATCTCGGTGGAATTTTCTTTCTGATGTATGTTCCAATCTATTTGATCTCTTTGCATTGTGTTCACTGAGCTGAAAAGTTTCTGGTCGCGTAAAATCTAGGGGTCGATTATTTATCTGTTGCCGCATATGATGATCTAATCCCCTCACATCTAGTCTTCCTCGAGGGTCGGGTAAGTGTTCTCTACTCTCTAAATCCATTAGTTCCTGGTTCTATCTAATGTCGTATTACTTTGTTACTTGCAATCATTCAAAAACATGCATGATCCTCACAATTACAACTGATCTACTTAATAATCGTGGTCGTTCTTTGCAGGAGATCATCCTTGTGGAGGCACTGAAACTGGATGATGTAAAAGCAGGAGTGTATTCGCTCCATTGCTTGCCTCTAAGATTGGTTGGGGCAGAGGGATCTCCGATACGCTGCATCCTCATCAAATGATCATCGTAAGTCGCTCTATACATAACACACAAACAGAAACCCAAAAACAAAAGACGAAGAAGAGCCTCGTTTGTATGAGTGGAACCAAATGTTCTTTGGTTTTAAATGTCTGATTTTCATGTCCACAGGGCAATCATGTATGGGTAGGAGGTAATAATAAGACAGCCATGGAAAGGACAGATTCAGGAAAACTAAGACCGTTGAGTGTATATACGTAGGTTGTCTTCCGCTTGCGATAAGAAAGACACTTCGAAACCATCATCGAGCTTTAGCTGAAGTTTTCGAGATGTACACTCAAGACAAATAAATTGCGTAGTATCGTCAGTCCCGAATAAAAACCCATTTATTATTCTGATATTTATATATTTCTATGTCTCTTCCTTCTAATCCGTCCAGAAATACTGATTTTCCGTTCATTATTTATTTAGTAATCAAACTTTAAAAAACTAACTTTAGAGTACCAATCAGCGATAGATCTGTTAGATTTAATGTAGAATATGTTCCAACTTCGAATCTTTGTACAGTGTTCAGTTGAGATATTGTATCTAAGGTTTTCTCGCAGTTATATATAAAAAAAGAACTAATTTTTGGCGATGAACATTACAAAACCACATTACAAGTCAAGCAAAATTTACAACATTACGAAGAGTTCTAAGGTGGTTAAAGGTTCATAATCGGCAAAATGCGCATTGATGGGATCCTCCAATAAGAATCATTGGAACAATAACTGAATTTTATAAAATAATAATGACTAAATATTGTCAAAACATCTTATTGAAACTCAACAAAGATTAATATATAATTATCAAATTGATATCATACAACAGAGGTATAAGAAAATTCATGTACGGAAATTTGTCAATCTCATGGCTTTTATTTTCAATAAAATAAATACAACTCAGCAATTATTTTAAATCACAGCTCAAAAGGTACAAAAATATAACTTGCCAATGAACATCTGAGGACTCCCAGATTTCTCCTAAAACGTTTGGAGGAAAGGGAACTAAAAAAGTCTGAGACACGAAGGAAACAATGGTCAATGCATCCAAATAGGTGAAAATGTGAAGGATGCTGCAATGTTCCTTCGGATTTCCCATGTGAAAGCATCAAGCTTGCAAGAAGCTCGCATACTTGGCCCCGAGAAGAAGCCTCTGGATGCACAAGAGAGCGTTTTTGGTGACTTCCACGTTCTCGTTGTTCATCAGTTTCATCACTCGTTCTTTGGCCCTGAGGTCGTTCACAATGACTCGGCCTGCTGGATGGTGCTGGATAAACTGAGAGAGATCATAGCAAGCCACTGCCAATGATCTTGGATCGCTGGACGTATCCAGGATCGTGATCAGGACCCTAAGAATCTGCAGAACACGAGACCGTGTTAGCTTTCAACATAAACACCAAAAAGCCTTTGCGAGTAATGCTTAAAAAAGGTACCTGGAAGTCATTCTCCTCAAAGCCCATGATATTCTCGCGCCAGAACGCAGGATCCTTGTGCATAGGGGTCCAGTCAAGATGGCCGAGAAGGACTTCTTGCTTGTACTTGTCAAAAGAACTCAACTTACGGATGTTATCTTTCAAGCCTTCCTCGAGTTTATTCAAGGCATCCAACAAGTCCTTGAAAATTCCAAATTAAATGGATTAGTTGTGATCATATTTGCTTGCACCAAAGACATCTACAAGCTAAGCATTTAACTAAGACATCAATTTCGTGTTAAAGTAGTAACATAAAGCCATAAATTACTTCGAGTGTCCGTCAGAGAAGGAATACCAATACGAGTCTTAAGACGTAATTCTCTAACTGAAAACTATGCTCAATATGACAGCAATGAAGCAACTATCAACTTTGTCCGTTGTGTGAGAGCAATATAAAGAGAAAGGCTTTTTCTTACCTCATCGCTCCATGCTTGTGTCTTTAGACTGGCAACAATATGTGGGAGTCCAAGATCGACCATATGAGCACCAAATGTACCTTTTGGAAGCAAGTTCCTAAAAGTCAAGATAACCACCCTCACAACCTAAACGGCAAATACGCACAGTAAAGCTGATGTCAGACAAACATAAGCACCAAAATTTATCATATAGCAGAATTCTGATTCATTGCCCTAACATGACATCTGATCATAACAGAGGTACAGGAAGGATTCAATGCAGAACCGTATTCAGAGTCACATGCAATACAACTTCAGCTAGGAACATGTGGGCCTTTGCGATTACTTTATAATATATAACTATTAATGTTCATTCTCTTAATCTAATACAAAAAAATGGCATTTTGTTTTGACCCGATATTGTTTTTCTCCATATCGGTCAAGAAAGACAAGAAAATTTGAACGTGTGTTTACTTTTAAGGTACGACTTCAGTTTGTATGATACTAGAAAGCAAAAACTCACCTTTTCTTTAGTAGAGCTCTTTACAACTTCTGTGAGCCTTTGCAGTGTCCTAGATGTCGCCAAGAACTCGATTGCAGGCTCATAATAGGAAAGAAGCCAGATGCACAGACACGTTTCATAGAGAAGCTGTTGAAAGAGAGAATGAACATTGCAAGAACTTTATATACCCCCGTATCATGTTTAGTAAGTCAAAACTAAGAATACAAGAGAAACTGTGGCATAAGAGATTTTAGCAAATTAAAAAGCATCAAAAAGTTTCTATTATTTTGGAGGATTAAGTATGGAATGAAGCATACTACAAATTAAATAGTCATAGAAAGACCAGAGAGACTTTCGCCCTCAGTTTCTCCTCATCGCCTATTTCTTTCACCATGGACTTGTATGATGTGAAGAACTACAGTACGTAAGTATATATATTGTTCACTGTGGAACGCTTGCAGAAGAACAGTTACCTGAATAGACTGCTGAGTGGACGCTGGGGAAATTAATGGGACAAGCAATTTCACTCCATCTGCCTGGACAAATGACGATCTGACCACATGTTCCTTGAGCAAGGAAGCCAGACAGCTTATTGCAATAGGGACACCACGGGTAGGATGAAAAGGTTGCCTTAACTGCATATTAAAACAAGGATCATGACTATAATTTCCATGTAAACATCTAAAACTATTTCAAAATACCAATTTTTGTTACCATTCAAAATGGTTCTTCCAGGTTCACAAAAATTCTAACTACATATTTCCCAGATCAGACAATGGAACTTAGCATAGAAAGTCATACAAGGCAATTACTTCATATTTTATTATGTAGTTACGGTTTTGAAGATCAAAGAGTGAGATCTACCGAATATAACTTCAAGTATTACATGCTTGTTATAGCTTTCTCATAGAACAAAAAGTTGTTCTAAAGATTATTTCTGAATTCAAGTTAACCCCAATTCAGACGGCAGTTTTATTGCTCAATTCCACGAGAACAAATATCAAGTGACTCGCTTCTCATCAAGACTAAGATGCTAAAAAACCAATGAGCTCTAGCTATAGTACTCAAAAGTTTACAACACACAGACATCTCAAGCTAGGAACCCAGGAAATGCCAAACACACAGTTGGAGGCAACAGAGAGAGAAAGAAGAATAAACCTGAGCACAAAGCCATTCCACCAACCCCTTGAGAACATCATCAATTGTAGTAACTGGTTTCTTTGAGTCTGAAGCTACTCCATTAGCAATAACACCATTTTCAAGTTTTGGCCTAGCACTATACATTCAGAAACAAGAAATGTGGATCCCCATTTAAACCATGCTGTATGTATTGTACATTATTAAACAACAAACAGTAACCATGTTTTTGAAGGAAATAAAATATAGAATACCTTATTATCCAAGCAAGAATCTGACAACTTTTTTCTTGAACGAACCAATTGCCTTTCCAAAGTAGCCTGAAAGAGGACAAACTCTTTTAGCTTAATGCTTTTAAAGATGAAAAACCAGAAAGAAGCAATAACATGACTTCACAACAGTTCCCTATCAGAGTTTTATATGGTTTCATCTGCCCTTTAGAAGATAGGAACTGATTCAATGTGAGTAACATTAAAATGTCTGGTATCATCCTTCCAACCTAACAACAGGTAAAGTCCAACCGACAGTAAAGCCAAAATTTTGAATGGAAAGTAAAGAAGAAATCTCGCGCTAAACCACAACCAGTCCACCATAAAAAGGGTATGCCTAATCCGTAAACACATTTAGACAAAATAAGAAGTTGTTCTTAAAACTTGAGGTCAAGTCACAAGACGTCCCAACAAAAAATATGCGAAAAAAGGCTGACAACAGTTTATTTCCTCTAGCTGTGAAAGTGGGGACATTGATATCGGATACATAAACAGCAGAATGCATGAAAAATAGAAGAGGCTGTATCTGATGTTTTAATGGTTCAACTTAGAAAAAGAAATAAAATTTGATAATCACTAGGCTCATGCCAACTCTGGAAGAAAATACACTCGATGAGTGGTGATAAACTATATTTCCAAAATGGAAAGGAAGAACAATCACAAAATTTTTGCGTAGGGACTTAACTTAAGAAAGGCTCATAAGAATCCTCGCTAGCCAAAGATTTGTTATGAAATAATCGAGCTCGCTTCGGGTTTGCTGCCATGATAAATAACCGCTACATTAGTTATCCAAAAGAGAGGAAAAAGTTTTGCGCAATAAGATGCAAGCTTAATGTACCTGAGAGCATCTCATAAATCAAAGCCAAAACATATTCAACTGTTTCTTCCTTGAAAATATCCCGCAAAATGTTAACAAACAGATGGACATAAGCTGGGCCATCCTGCATTAACAAGACCCACATATCATATCTGAAATGCCATAACAAACACTTGCAAGATTATTATTTAATTATGTATGACAATCCTCTAGAGAAGATGAAATTATATAGAAACAGTATCATTGCCATAAATAATAGAGTTTTGATGTCAACGTGAAGTGTCCCGTAAAAACAGAATATCACAAAAAAAAAAAAAAAGAAGATAGAATCCTTACTTCTTCCAGCAACTGTGCTCTGGCGCTCTCAGATTTTTTATCGTAACGCCTTAACAGCTGGAGACCTGTCCCCGAAATCAGTTTAGTTGTCATGTATGCCTCCCATGGAATGTCCCTTTTCAAGACCTAAAGCATAAAATAATGGCAGAGATTGCAAATTGTGAAAAGGATCAGGAGCTCAAAATCTGTAACATTAAAAAAAACGACCTAGGGTTCACATTCCCATTACAATAAAAATACCATATTCAAATCACAACAATGCTCAACTTTGAATGAAACCACAATAACGAATTCTTTTACAAAACACAAATACAATCCACTTTGTACCCTACAAAACCAAGATTCCTATGCCTATTGACCCTTTGTGATCAACCACGAACTACATTTAAATGGTTTGATCTGCATGAATAACCCACAGGAAAATGCAAATGAATATATCCAGAGTCATCAAATCCAAGTTAAATAGCATCCCATAGTGAACCTGCTCCGTGGTCAATTCCGCCTGGTCCATGGATACTTCAGCAGCTCAACAACACTTCAATAGAGCTGATCTAAAACCCTAAGAAATCAGGAAAAAAGTAATTAAATTTCAATTTATGCATTATTATGAAAAATGATATTAGACAAAAACTACGAATGCCCAAGAAGAACTATAAATGCATGGAGAGAGATTTTGTATCAGCAGATCCAATTATTGGCACTCATTATCATCAGAGAAACACGAAGTTCTTCAACCCCAATACAATTCAATACGTGAGAACGAAAAAATGAGCACGATCTACAAAGCATTTGTATATATGTCAGCAAGAAAATAAAAAGACCATCTTACGTTAATTCCACAATTTTCGAATACAACCCACAAGCAATCTCAAAAAAATCCGTCTACATAGATCAAATCAGAACAGAAAAGATGAAGATCCGATCACTCATCGGCAATCATCAGAGCAAAATTTCGCGAGAGAAAGAACAGATGAATTTCGGATGAAAATAACAGAGAAAAACATAAACCTTATTGAGATTTGATCGCGAGATAGGGATGAAGAATCAGGGCTTCTTCTTCTAGAGAGAGTGTGAGTCTCGCAGACTCGGATCTGCGTCGTCAAGGGAGAGAGAGCGGAAGAAACAGACCGATAAAAAATCCTATGGAAAACAGTTCTCCTCTTACACTTTCTGATTTCCAACTTTACCCCTATCTTCTCTCGCTTATTACATTCCTGGTTCGATGGAAGAAGTGAATATTTGGCCCAAAACGTTTGCGTTTCGTTCAACCAATTAAGACGAGCCACGCCACCTTAATAATAAAAGGAAAAAAATGTTAACAATAATATTGTCAGGATTTTACTAGGGCATTATAAAAAATACTCCAGATTAAAAGATTTCAAAAATATTCTTTCCGAAAAAAAAAATTTCCGCTTCAAAAATACCCAGTGACTCAGTACGACCCTATGACCCTGCGACCCAGCGACCCAGTCCGACCCACCGACCCAGTTCGACCCTACGACCCTACGACCCTGCGACCCTGTTCGCCCCTGTCCGACCCAGCCGACCCTACGACCCTGCGACCCTGTCCGACCCAGCCGACCCTGCGACCCAACGACCCTATCCGACCCTACGACCCAGTCCGACCCAGCCGACCCTGCGACCCAGTCCGACCCTGTTCGACCTTGTGATCCAGTGCGACCGCCCGAAACTGCCAAAAGTCGCCGGAAATTGCCAGAAATCGCCGGAAAACAGTCGAAATCGCTGGAAATCACCTAAATCGCCGGAAATCGCCAAAAATCACCGGAAAATCACTAAAAACGCTGGAAATCACTGAAAATGACTGAAACATTGTTAGAAATCGCTCGAAAATTGCTGCAAACCACTCAAAATAGAAGGAAATCACTCGAAAATGGAAAGAAATTACTCAAAAATTGAAGGAAATCGTTCGAAAATAGAAGAGAAACACTCGAAAATGAAAGGAAATAGTTCTCTACTTTGTTTCCCTCCTCTCAATTTTCGTTTTCCCTCTTCTTATATTTGCCTTTCCCTCTTTTGTATGTGTTTTTCATTAAGGGTACATATGTCTTTTCTCCAATTTTTTTTATCAGATTTAGGAGGGTAGTGTTGAAGTGTTTTAGCCCTAAGAGGGCATTTTTGATATTGTGCCATTTTACTATGTAAACTAGATAATACCGTATACACAACACAATTTGTAAAAATATTAAAATTTTTTATGTTGAATTTAATAATAATTCCAAAAATTTATTTATTAGTTATAAATATTATTAAAAATATATAATCGAAATAATTAAATATTTATTTTACAATGATTATACATTACCATTAAAATATATTCAATGTTAGATAAAATTAAGATTGAATATATCCAGTTTTGATTTAAAATAAAGATTCAAAAATATAGAATTGGAGTTGTTGAAATAAATCTTTTGGTTATAACAATAGATGTAATATACTAAACATTATAAATATATATATATATATCAATTTTAAAGATCTAAACTTACAAAATTAGTATCCCAAGACATAATTTATTTTCATCTATACAATAATCATAGAAAGTGGTTTTTCTACCGAATCTATTTTGAGTGATTTTTATAGAACAAAATATAAAGGATTTCGAGGAATGAATTTGAGTTGGAATTTCTTCCAAGACAAGTCTTAGCTTTTTAGAGTCAATTTCCAATTTGAGCGAACAGTCACAATTATTTAGAAAGGTATGATTGTTCATAAAGCCATAAATGCCGAACATGATTTTTCAAGTTTTGAGTTTCAAAAATAAAATATTAACTCAAAATTAAAAAATAAATTCGAATTTAATCACAAAGTCCAAGACCAATATCTGATACTTAATATATATTGAATTTCTATAAGCGCATACACAAATCCATTTCAAAACTTATCTCCAAGTTCATATCATTATTCAATCAATGAAAGAAGAGAATCGTTAATATAGTGTATTAAGGGCTCTTCAACTTTCCATGTAAGACTATGTCCCTTCATATTCCTTCATCGGTTCATATCCTAACCATACCCAACAATTTCTAATAAACCATAAGAATACCCTACATTTATTCAAAAAAATAAGATATTTCTACAACAATAGGTACATCTGAGAATGTGTTTTTTGGACTTGAACATTTCATAGTGAACGCTTATCGAATATACTTTGTAAGATGTGAATTCAAGTCTTGAACTACTTACTTTTCACGTTAAATCAAGATAACAAGTATATCGACACATCGATTCTTACAGTTGTGTTTATTTTGGTCTTGAATATATCTTTGCTCATAAAAATTCTAGATAGCTTAGTCATTTTAGTTATCAAGATACGATCCCATATCACTTTCATATAGGTGATGCTAATTAGAGATAGTTTGTTTCTATCACTCTTTTTTCAAAGATTTCGGCATCATAGGAATCTAAAAATTCATTCCTTTAAACTTCAATAGAACACACTTGAATTTACCATTGAAATAGTTATGGTAATGTGTATTACTTCTTAAGTCTTTCTCAACTAGTTTGCCTATTGAACCTAGACCATGGAATCTCAATGTTGTCTGGTTAGATTTTCGCCAAGTAATAACTCATTATTTTAGCTTTAAATCCATTCCCTTTGTTGTATATAAAACTTGCTCCATATTAAAATCTTTAGGAAACGAATTCGCTAATTTTTTCTTCAATTTTATATTGGTGGGCTTGTCTTGCAAAAGTTCAAATTCCTTTATCAAAGAGAACTAAACCCGGACCAACTACTATGGATTGCATCTATATTATCTGTATAAAGAATAATGTCGGTTATAGGTTTTGGTCCATAATTTTGAAAATTGAAGGCATAACAAAAAATTTAGTTATGTAATATGTAAAAGCAACATTCTTTGAGGAAGTTCTTCGTCTCAATGATAAACCCTCTATCAAAAGAATATGTAGACATTTGTCACAACATGTTGTTTGTTCTTCAACATTTCAACAAGAAATGTTAGATATTAGAAGAAATAAACATGACAGAATTGTCAAAGATTTTGGACATGAATTAGTGATTTATGTGTTAGAAGGAGAACCTTAAACATATAAGGTTATCCAAAGTGAAATGGACTCCATTATGAACAATAATACATGGAAATTGGTAGCTTTGCCTCTGTGGTAGCAAAATAAGGCATAAATGGATATTCACAAAAAAAGTTGAAACCATATGACACTATAGAGAAATACCAAGCTCGATTAGTATCAGAAGAAATAATCAAAACCAAAAAATTGTATTATATCCTTTTTTAAAGCCAAAGGTTATCGACAGAATGACACATATTCACCAGTGTCTAGAATTACCTTAATAAGAGCATTAATTTCGATACTAATAATTCATAATTTAGAAATTCACCAAACGGATATGAAAACTGCATATTTGAATGGATAATTAAATGAAAAAATCTACATGTACATGGATCAACCCGAGGGGTTCATTATCAAAAGGTCAATAAAACAAGGTGTTTAAGTTGATTAAGTCTCTCTATGAACTTAAACAAGTGCTAAAAAAATGGCATAACAAATTTGATAATACATCATTATCAAATGGTTTCAAGATAAATGAGTGTGTTAAATGTGTATATACGAAAGAGTATAAGATGTATATATCATTATTTGTCTTTATATCAATAGTATGTTTATTTTAGGAAGAAACAAAGATGTAATAAATATAACCAAAAAGATATTGCGTTATGGGTCTTGCAAACATTGTACTTGGAATTTAAATTTAAAGAAGTTTGAAATGTTACATTTTGACACAATCTCATACACTGAAATTTTTTTGAGGAATTTGGATATTCTAGTAACAAACTCGTAGTAACTATGTATGATCCATCATTTTATCTTAAAAAGAATCAAGGTGACAGTGTATCTCAACTAGAGTAAACACAAGTTATAGGAAGTTAAATGTACATTAGGAATTGTATAAGCTCATATTTGCATTGTCCATAGTCGACTTAGTAGATATTCTCATAATTTGAGAAGAGAACATTGAGTGGCACTAGTAAGAGTGTTGAGATATTTGGAATATACAATGAGTTATTGATTACACTACACGGAAAATCCTTTTGTGCTAGAAGGATATTATGATGCTAATTAGATTCTAAACAACATGGATAGTAAATCCACAAGTGGATATATATTTATACTTGGTGGCATAGTCGTGTCTTGAAAATTGCGAAAACGAACCGTAACGACTAGATTAAGGATAGATTTGTAGCTTTAGACAATGTTGTTGAAGAAGCAAAGTTACTCAAAAAAGTTTATGGAAGGAATAATGTTATGGAAAAAATTGTTACTACCATTTGCATACATTGTGATAGTATGACTCCTCTAACAACAGCTAA
The DNA here is from genome assembly GCA_036759665.1 of Gynandropsis gynandra. NCBI lineage: Eukaryota > Viridiplantae > Streptophyta > Magnoliopsida > Brassicales > Cleomaceae > Gynandropsis > Gynandropsis gynandra. The sequence goes on along the minus strand of CM071868.1, from coordinate 20,540,767 downwards.
AAGCCAAATATACAATGGCAAATCGATGCATATAAGGAGATGCCATAGTACAATACGTGACTTACTCAATAATGAAATTATTTACATTGCCTATATAAAATCTAAGGAAAAATTTTAGTCAATGTGTTCAACTCTAGTATTACACAATCAGTATCCTTGCGGGATTTTTAGTGTAGATACAAATATTAAAACTTGATTTGGATCATATCACATCTAGACAACACACCAAGTTTTTGGCATCGTTGCCTGGGACTTTAGAAGATTTAGTTATTAGTTTTACGAATCTAGGTATTTTTATTTTGTTTTTAGTTTTCTATTCACATTCCTTCTTGTTTTTTCTTGCAAGTACATAGCCCATTTTAGAGGAAACATTCGAGAGCACGCAATAAGATTTTCATAGCTGAAAACGTCGCAAACAAGATTTCATTATGTACCGCTCCTAAGATCACAGAACTCTTGTCATGTATTCAATGATAAAACATATATCGAAGCCAATTTGAACTTCAACCATTGTTTTTGCATATGCTGAATCAAATTACGTTCAAAGGGAGAATGAATGAGGATATTTATTTTCATTTGATGAAGTTTAAGATGTCGTATGGTTCACTAAAGCAAGTTCAAGGATTAACATACGAGGTAGTCATGTTCTTAGCCTTTCTGTTTTCACATGTGGATCGAGTGCAAGAATGTTTATATACATTGGCATCAGACTCTATCCACACATGGAGTCAACTTGAGAAATGGTTTATGGTGAATAACTAGATCAACAATTTCACTCAAGAAGATGATGATACACTATACAAGGCTTAGGAATGATTCAAAGGTTGTCAGCGCGCGTATCCACACCACAAGATGGATAAGAAGTACCTCATATCAACGTTTATTAAGAGACTTCGAGAAGACATCCATGTCTAGATAAATGCAGTATGTGGAGGCTCACTATACGATCTCCATTTCACTCGTCTAGAAGAAAAAATTGAGAAAATGGCTAGCGAGAGGAATGCTCTGATTGACTACGTAATAAATTCACATACGTAAAAAAATCTGTAATCTAGAAGCACTTTATCGATGTAAATAATTGTATCATACATTTAGGATAGATTCTAGATAAATAACACACTCCTTTGTTTTCATGGTCATAGTTTTCGTAACATTGATAATCTAGATCACTCTTAGTCCATGTGTTCGATCCTAGTATTACACAGTTCGTAGGTACAAATCATAAAATTTAATTAGGATCAGATCACATATAGACAACGTATTAATTGCCTCACCCTATAAACGTATTGGTTTTTTTCGAACTTATCAACATCGAGTTTATCATATGCTTCAGTGTTCTACTGTCTCAATCGATGATTTCATTTTGTTGTGGAGTTAATGGTGCAGTCGTTTGATGAACTATTTCTTACGAAGAATAAAATTATGTAAAGTCATTAGATAGATATTCTTCACCTCTATCTCACCTTAAGAGTTTTACATGTTCTAATCTGTAATACCATAAATTAGATGATGATTTAGTCATTCACAAAGAAGTGGCGGTAATGCCTGCATTTTTATTAATAGTATTAGATACATTCAGTGCAACATTCAACTTGAAGAGTCATTCACATAGGTCACCCAATAAATAGTTTTCCCTTAGAGATTATAAACTTGTTTGACTCAAACACTAATTGAAGCCTTTTTATCGAGAACATAATGAGATTTAAGGTTCGTATGAATAGAAGGAACATGATAAACATTTCTTAACACAAGTTCTTTTCTCGAAATTAATTCAAGAATTACTTCTCCTTTTCATTTTACTTTTTCTATTGCTTCATTTCCCATGTATAGATTTTCACCATCTTTAAATTGTTGATATGCGAAGAACAATTTTCTAGTCAGACACACATGCATGGTAGCCTTAATTTCTATCCATCAATCTGTTGTATTGGTTGGTTTGCTTCAACAATCACAATGAATTGATTTTCAGTTACATTCACTTGATTGTTGGTTTTCACAAAACCACTACCTTTGATCCGACTCTTCTTGTGGTAGCAGTCATTTCCTTTGTCCACCTATTCTACACACTCAGCAGTTGAGAATTGCCATTATTCTCAGATTTTTCTTGAACTTTTGTTTCTTTGAGGCGAAATTTCCAGCATGTGTATCTTGTTTCTTTCCAATTGTTTTCCTCTTCAATTTATTTCAACCATGGTAGCATGTACCTCCATGGCGGTCATATCTCCCTTGTCACAAATGTGATTGTTCTATTCAATGTGGAGTTTCAAGACCAATTTCTCAAGAGTCATATCCACAATTATATGTTTCAAGAGGTAACTTCTCAATAAAAGTACTTACTATAAAGATTGATGGAAAAGTCATACCTTCTTCATCTAATGGATTATGACTTGTCGTTCCTCCACTTGCTTGAGAACCGATTTTCTATCGATTATCTTGAAGTTTAGGAATTTACTAGTGCAAAATCTGTTTGAATAGGATACTTCTATCTTGTATTGTTTTTCCAAGACCATCGAAAATTCACGTGCAATATTTTACTTAGCATATATATCTTATAAAGAAACATCTAGAGCATTCACAATATAATTTTTGCAGTTAAACTCATTATCTTTCCATTCTTCGATGGATTTCTCTCTTTTACCCTTCTGTTTTGGACTCACTCTTGCGTTTTCTATGAAACTCTTAGGAGCCATCGCATTTAGAACATAAGTGATCATCTCGTTTTTGTACACGATTCTCACTTGATTTTAGGGATGTTTATGATGATAGTTGTGATGTTTACGTGTGATTTTGTATCCGTTTTACTTGTTTTCGTGTTTTCATGTTATTACAAGTTTTAATGTGTAATTGGTTCATTTTGGAGCTAAAGAACATACACGGAACAAAGTACGAGTATCGAAGATCACAATGGAGCAAACAAGCTGAGAAATGGACAAGGAATGGGTAAGATGTGAACTTGGCCGAGCAGCTGAAGCAGCACGACCGAGGATCAAATCAACATCAAGAGCACGGCCGAGCAGGTCATGATGTACGACATGGCTGAAGTGAAGAACCACATGCACGACCGCGGAACGAACAACGCACGATCGGGTGGCAATTGGATAGATTTTTTTCCCGAGAGATGATGCACGGACCGAGCATACATAGAGTAGGTTGGGCACTCCTCTTAGGAGAGTGCACGGTCGGGCATGAAACAATGCACGGTCGGGCTCAACATCACCAAATACCCCCGAGAGCTTTGCACGGCCTGGGTATTCACACAGTACGGTTGGGCGCCCAAAGGAGATCGGTCTATAAAAGAGGAAGAGATGCATGCTCGACTGGGCTGCATTCCATGCACGGCCGGGCATGACTTGGTAAGCTCTCCTACTTTCGTTTTGAGCGGAATTTGGCACGGGAATGATTTTAAGTTGTAGAACGTGAAGAACAGAAGACAGACATTATTGAGGGTTTAGAGAGCACTATTCGCACACGAGATACACAAGCAGACCGAAAGATCGAATCGGGACAACGCCTCATTTGATATTCTATGATCCTTATACTATCTATTTCATTTGAGTTGTTTGGTTTCAAACTCATGATTGAGTAGTTGTTTTGTTCTAGGAGAAGGGATTGACCCATGGCTATCTCGGAACCTCTTTTTTTATTTATTTATGATTGCAATTCCCTTTATTTATCTATTCTTTGTCTGAATGTTGAATCGTCTTGTATTTACGAAGGCTAAGGAGATGCATGTGCTAGGGATTAGGAGAAGGACTGAAAAGAGAATTCTAATCCTAGATGATCAAGCTCAGAACAACCGAGACTAGGTCATGAAAGTAAAGTAGTAACGGTTGAGGGTTAATCGGATGAATTATAGATCGTATGGGTTTAGTTCAAGGTATCAGCCACGAAACTAGGGGATAACTTGATTAGATCACATTTCTATGCCTTGAGAGAGGGTAGGAATCACATTAGGATCATCCGTCTTAGATATCTTGATTGAGAATACATGACTAGATGATCTATAGTTTGTTTCAGAAGCTTTGAGGTGAAAGCATATCCTAGAACATTTATCTCATTGCCAAGAACTCGTACTTTATTCATTTCTTTATTTCATCTTAAAACCAATATTTTATTCGTAGCAAGTTTGATTCTAGTTTGAGCTTAGTTTGTGTTGTATAGTCCCTGTGGGATCAACACCTATAGTACTACACACGTGTCATGCACTTGCGGGTAGTTTAGATTAATTTAGTTTAACTTGGAATGCATCAAGTTTTTGGCGCGGTTACCTTGGACTATTTGTCAACACGTCTTAGATTCGGACTTAGAGTCATTCTTGTTTTGTTTTCTTTTTAATGTTTTTTTCTACCTAATTCCTTTTACTTGACCCTTGTTGGTGTATGACCCGATCTCAAGGTACTTCAAGCCTACTTCGAATCGATCCCGAGATCAAGAGAACTTATAGACAGCTGAGAAAGGGCAAGAAAGAAGGGAAAGTAGACCCAACCGATCCACAAGCGACGGACAACCAAAACAATATGTTGGATGGTCATGGACAGTCCCAATTACCCATTGGTAATATGGGACAATTATAGCAACAGCCACTCGCCCCCCAACCGCGAGAACCACAGGCTCCTCCACCACATCGCCTTCGAGATTACGTGGTACCGAACATGAGCAACATCCAAACTGCCATAACGATGCCTGCTGTTACTAGAGAGCAATTTACGATCAAGCATGCAATGATCAACATGCTTTATCAGAAGCAACTTATGGGTGGAAATCACGAAGATCCTCATCAGCACCTTAGAGACTTTCTAGAGATTTCTAGCACGTTCAAGATACATGGAGTCTCGAAGGATGCAATTTTGCTGCGTCTTTTCCCTTTCTCAATTAGGGGACATGCAGAGACTTGGCTGCAACATCTTCTTGCTAGTTCGATCACTACTTGGGACCATCTCTGCACATTATTCTTATCATGATTCTTCCCCCCAGCAAGACAATTCAGATGATGGGAGAAATCACAACGTTTAGATGTATATAGGGGGAAACATTGTTTGAAGCATGGGAAAGATTTAAAGATCTTTTACAGATGTGCCCACATCATGGTCTAGAGCAATGATACGTGATCCAAACCTTCTATAATGGGATCGCGGATGAGCATAGAACGACGTTGGATAATGCTTCTAGAGGATCATTCATGGATCTAAGTGTTGATGAGGCATATGAGCTGATTGACACTCTCGCCATGAACCACACCATGTGGTCCACACCGTGAGAAGTATCTCGAACAAGACAAGAGGTCTATATGAGGTAAATCAGAATAGAGCGATGGGCAATGCAGCGAATGCCATGTACTATGTGAACTGCAGAGATACAAAGTACGTAGCTTATCAATGAACGGTGCAAGAAGACATGGAACAAACGAATTACGCCGAGCAACAAGGAAACATGAAACTCGGGAACACCTACAACCCGAATTGGAGGAACCACCCGAACTTCTCATAACAAACGACTCAACCGGTAAAGTATTCAGGATTTCAGCAAAAGCAACAACCGTACCAGCAAGGTAAGCAGCAATTCTAGCAATTTTCTGCAAGCTCCTCAACCTCCACAAGCTCCTTCATCAAGCCTTGAGACGTTAATGCTTGAATTCATCAAGGAGCAAAGGCATCAACAATCACTTCAAGCTAAACTCAATACGAAAATTGGGAGTGCGATGAATGAGCTCAAAACACATGTGAAGATGCTAGAGAACTCCATAGCGTAACAAGTTGCCTCATCCTCTTGAAACACCGGAACACTACCCAGAAAGCCTGATCTTAATCCGAGAGAGCACGTAATGATCCCGGAACGTTATCACCTTGTGCAAGGGTAATATGATTGAGAAGCCGCCCCTTAAAGAGTAAGAGAAAGTTGCTGGAAAATCTGTGGATAAAGGAAAGGGCATTGCGGTCATGGAAGGGACTGAACTAAATTTAGAAAATCCATATGTTTCACCACCGGCGTACTAACCTCATATACCATTTTCTCAATGGTTAGTGAGCAGCAAGAACGAAGTAAGGTATGGACGGTTTGTATAGATCCTCAAGAAGCTTCACATCAACTTACCGTTCATGGAAGCCCTCCAACAAATGCCCACATACGCCAAATTCCTCAAAGAAATCCTATCCAACAAAAGGCGTATTGAAGAGAGTGAGACGATTGCACTCCCCAAGGAATGCATCACACCATTCTTCAAAACAAGCTACCCCTGAAGTTAAAAGACCCCGGAAGCTTCTCCCTTTTGTGAACCATAGGAAACATCGACATTGACAAAGCCTTGTGCGATTTAGGAGCAAGCGTGAGCCTTATGCCACACTCGGTCTTCAAGCGGATGAACTTCAGAGATCTCAAACCTACCAAGATGTCTCTACAACTCGTGGATCGTTCAGTGAGATATCCGGTGGGAATTGTTGAAAATGTTCCCACCAAGGTAGGTAATCTTTGTATACCCGTTGATTTTCTTGTACTTGATATTGAAGAAGATGCTAGGGTGTTTATTATTCTTGGTATACCTTTCTTAGCTACTGTAGGTGCCACGATAGATGTACAAAAATGAAAACTCTCTCTACATGTCGGAGATGAGAAGATTGAATTCAATTTGTCCAGCTCCATGAACAGACCTTCTTTTAAGGAATCGTAATTTTGAGTTGATTTGCTGGACGAGTTAGCGAATGACACACTTGATCGAGTAAGTATTTATGACCCTATTGAGAGATGCTTAACACCAATTTGCAAGGATGCGAGACTCATCGAGGAAGAAGCCGAGGTCTATGCCGAATTCCTGAGTGCTATTGAAGCACTAAGAGACGCCCCACACGAGGAAATTCCGCGCGAAACACATGCTGATTTTGCAGTGGAGAAGGCGCACAAACTCGAGCTCAAACCTCTCACTTCTTCTATTTGGTATGAGTACCTTGGATGTAATGATACATATCATGTTATTGTGATTTCTAATTTGAGTGTAGATGAAACGAAAAAGCTACTCAATTGCTTAAGGAAGCATAGGAGAGTGGTTGGATACACCATCGACGATATCAACGGATTGAGCCTTTCATTGTGCATCCACCGAATACTCATGGAGGACGACTACACACCATCCATTGAAGCTCAAAGGCGGCTGAACCCCAAACTAAAAGAGGTAGTGAAAAAGGATATACTCAAACTTTTGGATGCATGTATCATATATCCTATCTCGAACAGCAAATGGGTGAGCCTCGTGCATATAGTGCCCAAGAAAGGTGGAATGACGGTAGTACGCAACGAGAACAATGAGCTGATTCCAACAAGAACAGTCACAGGCTGAAGGATGTGTATAGACTATCGCAAGCTTAACAAAGCTACAAGGAAAGATCACTTACCTCTCACATTCATTGACCAAATGCTCGAACGCCTAGTGAACGACACTTACTTTTGTTACTTGGACGGGTACTCGGGTTTCTTTCAGATTCCCATCCATCCTTAAGATCAAGAGAATACGACCTCCACGTGTCCTTATGGGACGTTTGCTTACCGTCCTATGCCTTTTTCCCTTTGTAACACTCCGACTACTTTCCAACGTTGCATGATGACGATATTTTCCGATTTGATTGAGCACATTATGGAAGTTTTTATGGATGATTTTTCCGTTTACAGACTCTACATTTGATTATTGCCTTTTAACATTTCTAGAGTGTTGCAGCAATATGAGGAGGTAAATCTCGTTCTTAAATGGGAGAAGTGCCATTTTATTGTGAAAGAAGGGATTATTCTAGGACATATGATCTCATCAAGAGGCATAGAAGTAGACAAGGCCAAAATTGAGGTACTCGAAAAACTCCCTCCACCTATTTCGGTTAAAGAAATTCGTCATTTTCTAGGGTATGCAGGTTTCTATCGGAGGTTCCTCAAGGACTTCATAAAGATCACAAAACTGTTGACGGAATTGCTGGCCAAGGATGCTACATTCGAATTCTCCAAAGAATGCCATGATGCCTTCAACACGATCAAGGGAGCATTGGTTTCAGCACCTATCATTCAACCACCGGATTGGAGCATACCATTAGAGATCATGTGCAACGCTAGCGATCATGCGGTTGGGGATGTTTTAGGACAGCAGAGAGACAAGGTTTCTCATGTTATCTCCTACGCTAGCAAGGCCCTAGAGGACACTCAAATCAACTATGTCACAACCGAAAAGCAACTCCTTGTCATCATCTTTGTCTTTGACAAGATCAAATCATATCTAGTTGGCTCAAAGGTAATCGTCTACACGGACCATGCGACACTCAAGTGCCTCTTAGGAAGAAGGATGCCAAATTTTCCGATGGATCCTTCTTTTGCAAGAGTTTGATCTCGAGATTCGAGATAGAAAGGGGTCAGAAAACGTCGTTGCAGATTACCTCTCTCGCATCATTGTGGAGGACGAGAGACCTATTGACGATTCCTTGAGAGACGACCACATATGCACACTTACTTCAGGTAACCCCGCTCCTTGTTATGTTGTGTCAATTTTCTTGTGAGAGGTATACTACGCCCAAAACTTTCTTTTCATGCGCTCAGGAAATTCTTCGCAGACATCAAACATTACTATTAGGACGATCTAATTCTCTACAGGAGATAATCCCCGAGGAAGAGGTCGAGGGCATTCTTTCCATTGTCATGGATCGGATTATGGAGGCCATTTCATGGGACCTTTTCCCTCTTCATGTGGCAACCAATATATTTTGGTAGGTGTAGATTATGTGTCCAAATGGGTAGAAGCCATAGTTGCGCCGGCCAATGACTCTAGGGTAGTAATGAAATTCTTCAAGAAAATCATCTTCTCTCGTTGTGGTGTTCTTAGATTAATCATTAGTAATTGAGGCTCACTTTACTGCTAGACAATTCGAAGCCCTCTGATGTGCATAGACTCAAGTAATAAATTACCTAGACTAACGCTTCCGCAAGAATACGGATCGTGTAGCAACTAGGGTCGAACACAAGGAATTGATGCGACTTATAAGCTATTAGACTAATGAATAAGACGTGATGAATCTAATGGTAGATGGAATGCAAAATGCAAATGCAAACTAAACCTAAGATAGGGATAACTCGGCGACAAATCACCATAGGTATCAAGAGTTGCACAACGATGTAACGAAGTTCTAACGAGATAATTGGTCTTAGATACTATCACGAGTTCAAGGAATTCAAGCTCTCCTATAGGAACTGACTGCCGTAGACTTGTCCACTATCTAGCATGCATATACCAATGTATCCATTGCGCATCTTACATGGATAGACGCATTACGACCGCTATCCTAATCCCTAGATT
>CM071868.1:20491067-20525900 GCA_036759665.1 Gynandropsis gynandra | reverse complement strand
AGCATTTGAATGAATGCCGGTTGAAGCTCTACGCGAGCGTTTCTCCTTGCAATGCACGATAAGAGCTGCGTGTGTAATAAATTACCTAGACTAACGCTTCCGCAAGAATACGGATCGTGTAGTAACTAGGGTCGAACACAAGGAATTGATGCAACTCTAAAGCTATTTGACTAATGAATAAGACGTGTAAAATCAATTAGTGATGGAATGCAAATGCAAATGCAAACTAAACCTAAGATAGGGATAACTCAGCGACAAATTACCATAGGTATCAAGAGTTGCACAACGATGTTACGAAGTTCTAACGGGATAATTGGTCTTAGATACTATCATGAGTTCAGGGAATTCAAGCTCTCCTATAGGAACTGACTGGCGTAGACTTGTCCACTATCTAGCGTGCATATACCAATGTATCCATTGCGCATCTTACATGCATAGACGCATTATGACCGCTATCCTAATCCCTAGATTCAACCGATTGACCTGGCGTAGATTCTAAACCGGCTAAACCCTAAATCATGGCTAAGTTCCGAAGTCTAATGCCCTGGCGTTGGTTTATTAGGCTCCTAACATCATTCATTCAAGTGGCGTACAAGTAATGAAAGCATTAAGAACAACCATGAAATCTGAAAACATGATAAAATACCAAATTCATTCATATCGAGTGGCGTACAAGTATGAAAGCATTAAGATCCACCATTCATTAAGCACGAAACTCCATTACATCTTGGCAATACTCTCTACCCTATGGCAATAGATCTACTGGAACATGAACTCAGAAAACGAAACACAAGAGAAAACTAAATTCAACATAGATAGAGAAAGAGATGACTCCCTATTCATCAACCGATGTCTTCAATAGATCCTCCATGCCTCGGATCCCTTGTTCCGTCCTTCTTGATGTCTCCAATTCTCTGCTCTAATGTCCCTGAATCGTCCCCCCTTCAATTTGGTTCGAATCCCCTTTAAATAGATCTGAAGGACCCGAGCGGGCACAGCTTGTACCCGCTCGTGCAAGCCCTTTACCCGACCGTGTGCACACAATTGAGCCCGAGCGGGCACCCATACCCGAGCATGTTCTCCTTCAGCCCGAGTCGTGCAAACTTACGGTGATTTCTGGAATGAATTAGCCCGAGCGGGCACACCAAATGCACCCGAGCGGGCACACCTCCCTGGTCGTGTTCCTTGAGTGCCCGAGTCGTGCAAAGCTACGGGGATGTTTGGTAGCAATTAGCCCGACCGGGCACTCCCAATCCACCCGAGCGTGCATGACTTGAGGTGTTGTTTCCGCTCCTTTCGCTCGGTGTTTGAGTGTTTACTTCAATCCATGGCCTTGCACAAGTTGAACCTTGTCACTCAACTACGTTCTCGGGGTTAAATTGCCATAATCTCTCGTGTTTCTCCTCATATCTTCGTTTTCTACACAAAACACGAAATGTAGATGAAGTCCTCGAATAAACTCGATAAATGAATGAAATCTAATAAATCTACCTAAAACTAGACCTAAGAATGATATAAAAACTACAACGGATTACGTGTTATCACCCTCCTTAAGAAGTATAGCGTGAGGCATAGGATAGCTATACCATACCACCAACAAACTAGCAGAGAGGTTGAGGTTTCAAATAGGGAGATCAAGAGTATATTAGAGAAAACCGTATCTAGGTCCCGTAGAGACTGGTCGATGAAATTAGATGATGTGTTATGGGCCTATAGGATTGCGTTTAAGACTCCCATTGGTATGACTCCTTTTCAGCTTGTTTATGGCAAGTCTTGCCACCTCCCCGTCGAGCTAGAGCACCGCGCCTGTTGGAGAAAAAATTCCTTAACTTTAATCTTAAGAGTGCAGGTGAGAAACGACTTTTGTAGGTTCACGGGCAAGACGAGCTTCGCCTTGATGCATATGAGAACTCTAAGATCTACAAGGAGCGTGCTAAGAGATGGCACGATAAGAAGATCCTACCTCATGAATTTCAGCCAGGTGATTTAGTTCTACTTTTTAAGTCTCGCTTAAGCTTTTACCGGGCAAACTACGATTCCGTTGGTCTAGTCCTTTTCAGGTACGAGAGGTATTCCCGCATGGAGCAGAAGAACTTTGGAGCGAGACAAGTGGAACATTCAAAGCCAATGGATAGTGGTTAAAGATTTACCAAACTGCTCAACCGATCGAAAGCGGAAACTCCATTTCCCTATTTTATCCACCCATTGCGAACACATGAAGCATGGAGACGTCAAGCTCAACGACGTTAAATAAGCGTTTTCTGGGAGGCAGCCTAGTATTTTGTTTTCTCTTTTTAGTAGTTGTTTAGTTTCGGACTTGATTTATTTAAAACACAAAAAAGACCTACAAACGTGACTTCACTTCTCTCCCTCCATTAGAGGTTCACATCGAGAACGTCGTTCAATTCAAGTTGGGGGAGCAACTCACTTTTGTCAGGTGATTTCGTTTCATTTTCTTTGATCTCGTAGTTTTTAGTTTAGTTTTAGTTTTTTTTTTGTTTTCATGAGTCAGAGTCGTCCTAAGCACTTGTCCAGTGCCACATTTTGAGATGAACCTTGAACTTAGGATGCTTAAGAAGCTGGCCTTTTCTATGATATCTTGCATGTTAGAGCTTATTAGTCGGTTGAAAAACGAATAGGTCATAATTCTTTGGGAATCCTAGTGTTGCTTATAGGAGGTTTAGGCAAGGCTTTTAGGCTAGTTTCTTATTTATTCTCTCTATCCAAATGATTATACTTCATATAGACGATACTTTACTTATTTTTCACGAGGATAATTCGATCATATGAAATGATCTTGTTTTGCAGAATAAGAGTGCATGCTAACACTCCGTTATCGATTGAAATAATGCCTAAAAGCATGATCTAAAATCGATATTAGTGCATCGACCTTGATACTTTTTCGACGGTTCGGGTCTAAGTGATGTGTTGGCGATCATCTTTCTACGTCCTAAAGGCACGACACATAAAAACGTCATCTACTTCGCTGCACTCTTGAACGAGATGTAAGAGTATACCGTCATCGTAGCCTGGGTCTAAGTAGAAGTTGGATCCCTTCAAATCGGACATCATAGAAACCTAGTGTGTTTGCATAACATAAAAGAAAAAATGAAATAAAGAAACAAAGAAGCTCGTAAATAAAACCAGTATCCTCTTTTGTTCTATGATTAGCATTTTTCTGAAGTCTCGTTTGGTGGAGAGAGTTGTGGTTTCTCGCTTAGTTTGTCTTTTATTTGCTTTCCCATAGGTAGCCATGGTGAACCTAGGATGAAGACTGAAAATTTACTAGGCCGAATTTGCTGTAAAGTTACTATATGATTGATTAGGTCCGCTTTGGCGGTGTTTCTAGGAGAAAGGGAATTCTTGGTTTTTGTATCTCCCACTGTTCCACGTTTACGTTTTTGTAGGGGCAAGCAAACATTGAAGTCTGGGGGATTTTGATCATCTCATTTTCGTTCACGTTTCTTGCATAATTTTAGAGATGTTTATGATGATAGTTGCGATGTATACGTGTGATTTTCTATTCATTTTACTTTTTTTCGTGTTTTCATGTTCTTATAGGTTTTAATACGTATTTGGTTCATTTTGGAGCTAAAGAACATACACGGGACAAAGTACAAGCATCGAGGATCACAACAGAGCAAAGGGGACGAGAAATGAACAAGGAATGGGCAAGATGTGAACTTGGCCGAGCAGCTGAAGCAACACGACCGAGGAGCAAATCAAACATCAAGAGCACGGCCGAGCAGGTCATGATGCACGACCAGGCTGAAGTAAAGAATCACATGCACAACCGGGAAACCAACAACGCACGACCGGGCGGCAATTGGATAGATTTTTCCCCGAGAGTGTGCACATCCCTGGCACACATAGAGCACGATCGGGCACTCCTCTTGAAAGAGTGCACGATCGGACATGACACAATGCACGGTCGGGCTCAACATCACCAAATACCCCTGAGATCTTTGCACGGCCCGCGCATTCACACAGAACGGTCGAGCGCCCAAAGGAGACCGGTCTATAAAAGAGGAAGAGATGCATGCCAGACCGGGCTACATACCATGAACAGTGAGGCATGACTTGGTAAACTCTCCTACTTCCATTTAAAACGGAATTTGGCATGAGAATGATTCAACTTTTGATTTATAGAACGTGAAGAACAGAAGATATACATTATTGAGGGTTTAGAGATCACTCTTGGCATAGGAGATACACAAGGAGACAGGAAGATCGAATCGAGACAACGCCTCGTTTGATATTCTATGCTCTTTATACCACCTATTTCATTTGTGTTGTTTGGTTTCAAACTCATGAATGAGTAGTTGTTTTGTTCTAGAAGAAGGGATTAGCTCATGGCTATCCCGTAACCTCTTTTGATTTATTTATGATTTCAATTCCCTTTTGTTTATCTATTCTTTGTCCGAGTGTTGAATCGTCTTGTATTTACGAAGGCTAAGTAGATGCATGTGTTAGGGATTAGGAGAAAGACCGAAAGGAGAATTCTAATCCTAGATGATCAGGTTTAAAACAAACGAAACTAGGTAACGAAAAGTAGAGTAGTAACAGTTCAGGGTTAATCTGATGAATCATAGATCATATGGGTTTAGTTTAAGGTATCAGCCACGAAAACAGGGGATAACTTGATTAGATCACGTTTCTATGCCTTGAAAAAGGGTAGGAATCACATTAGAAAGCTTTGCGGTGAAACCGTACCCTAGAACGTTTGTCTCATTGCCAAGAACTCATAGTTTATTCATTTTTGTTATTTCATCTTAAAACCAATATTTTATTCGTAGCAAGTTTGATTCTAGTTTGAGCTTAGTTTGTGTTGCATGGTCCCTATGGGATCGACCTCTAGAGTACTACACACGTGTCGTGCACTTGCGGGTAGTTTAGGTTAATTTAGTTTAACTTGGAACGCATCAATAAGTGATTTGGAAATTTGACATGTAGAACAACATTTTTTCTTACCATCGCCTTCACATTTCTCAATATTGTTGTTTTTCACACCCGATATAGATTTTTCCATGATGACTAATGAATAAGACGAAAAAAATTATATCTTAGATTGTTGGAACAAATCTCTCGGTAATAAAAACACATATAATATACTAAACACTATAAATAGAAACAAATTTATAAAAATCTATAAATATCAACTTTTCGAGATCGAAGCTCGCATAGTGCAGTGTCCTAAGATAAGATTTATTTTCATCTAGAAGGTGCAACCATCACAGGAAATGACTTTCGTGTTGAAATTATTTTGAGTGGTTTTCAATAGAATAAAACAAAAATGATTTTAGAAAATGAATTGGGTTATAGTTTCTTCCATGACAAACCTTTTATATATATATATATATATATATATATGTGTGACTTATGAACTTTCTAGAGTCATTATTTGGTTTGAGCGAACAATCATGATGGTTCAGAAAGTAAGAATGTTCATTAAGTCATAACTATTGAACATGACTATAAAAGGTTTGAATTTCAAAAAATAAAAAGTTAAAATCTAAATTGAAAATAAATTAGGATTTAATAAAAAAAAGTCTAAGTCTCATTCTTTGATATTTAATATATCGAATGCCCATAAATCCATGCACAACCCATTCTTCAAAATATATCTCCAAACGTATATCATTACTAAATGCAAGTAGAGATTCATATAATGTATTAGTAACTTCGACGTTACATGTGGAACTACGTTCCTTCATATTTCTTCATTTCTTCATATTCTAAGAGAAATAGTTTAAACAGTTTACAAAATTTTATTTGATAATTTATGAAGTGTTTACTTTTTAGATTATAAGCTATATTTATTTGTTTACATAATATTTTTATTATAGAGAGCGATTGAAAGAAGGGATTTCTAAATCTTTTGTTGCGACTATGGTTCTATATTTTTTTATTATTTATATACATTAAAAAATAAAATAGTATGTCAATTTTAAAGTAATTAAGAAAAAATATTTCATGGATAATGTATCTAATCAGAATCTGATGAAAAGTTTTCAAGAAAAATAAAATTAATAATTGAAGAAATATGTATAAAACAAACAATACTAAATAATTAATAGAAAATACAATGATAACTCTTGAATGAATCATATAAATTATAACACTCTAGAATGTACAATAATGTGTCTTGTACGTGAAAAAAAAATAATGATGTATTAAAATTTATGGCAATATTAATAGCCACTCAATATAGACGTTATTTGAAGCGTGGGGAAGATTTAAAAATCTTTTATAGATGTGTCCACATCATGATCTAGAGCAATGGTACATAATCCAAACCTTCTACAATGGGATCGCGGATGAGCATTCACGGATAATGCTGCTAGAGGATTATTTATGGATCTAAGTGTTGAAGAGGCATATGAGATGATCGAAAATCTCGCAATGAACCACACCATGTGGTGCACACCGAGGAGTATACCGAACAAGACAAGAGATCTATATGAGATAAATCAGAATAGAGCGATGGGCAATGCAACGAATGCCATATATTGTGTGAATTGCGGAGATACAGAGCATGTAGCTTATCAATGCACGGTGCAAGAAGACATTGAACAAATGAATTACGCCCAGAAACAAGGAAACACGAAATTCGGAAACACCTACAACCCGAATTGGAGGAACCACCCGAAATTCTCATAACAAACGACTCAACCGGTAATGTATTCAGGATTTCAGCAAAAGTTGCAACCGTACCAGCAAGGTATATAGCAATTCCAACAATTTTTGCAAGCTCCTCAACCTCCACAAGCTCCTTCATCAAGCCTTGAGACGGTAACACTTGAATTCATCAAGGAGCAAAGGCAGCAACAATCACTTCAAACTAAACTCAATACGGAAATGGGGAGTGCGATCAATGAGCTCAAAACACATATGAAGAACAACCAATCATTCTGAAAAACGATCAAATACCAAAATCATTCATTCAAGTGGCATGCAACAAGCATTAAGAACAAGACTTCCTTATATATCGGCAAAGCTTTCTAACTTGTAGCTACTAAACTACTCGGACATGGACTTAGAAAACAAAACACAAAAGAAATCTATATTCAACATAGATAAAGAAATTGATCCCTCCCTATTCTATTACCGATGTCTTCAATAGCTCCTCCGTGTTCCAAGTTCGTCGCCCCATCTCTATCCTTCCGGCGTGTTTCTCTCTCTCTCTCGCTCTCTCATGTGTGTTGTGTGTGGGATGGTGTGTGTTCTGTCTGAATTCCCTCTGCCCTCTTGACCCCTACATCCTCTTTCCTCTTTCCTTCTTTTTTCTCCTTCTTTTCCTTTTTGGCCGAATCTAAGCTCTCCAGCCCATTCCTTTTTGTCCTCCTTTCCTATTTGGCTAGTTTCCATTTTCTCAGCTTCCATTTTCTTCAGTAACTTGTGTTTCCTTTTCCTCTTGTGCAGCTATGGTTTCCTTTTCTTTTTTTCCTCATTTCCTCTTTGATTGGCTGCCTTCTTTCTTGTTCTTATGTTTCCATTAATTGTTCCAGCAGCCATTTCCATTTTCTATCTCCGACAGTTGCAGTTTCCAATTCTCGTGTAGGCGGCTATCTTTCCACTTTTGGGTTGGCGGTTGGAAGTTTACATTTTGTCCCAGCAACTTGCTTCTATTTTATCTAAACCATGTTTTCTTTTCATGTTCCAACCGTGCTCTTCTTAATTTTGTTCCAACAACCGAAAGTTTCCATTTTTGTAAGCGACCATTGTTTTAACTTTTTGTAAGCGGCCATTGATTCCATTTTTCTTCTTCGGTTTACGATTCTTTGGATGCTGACCGTGCATAGTGGATAGGACATTGTTTTTGCTTCATTTTTTATTTCCTGCAAATAACACGAGAAAACGCTAGGAGAGAGCTAAATGATGCTTAATATTCCGTAAAAGTCTAAATGAATGATTAAACTAAGTATGAAAATAAACTAAAATAATATAACAAAATAGACGTTATCAAACTCTCCTAGACTTGAACCTATGCTCGTCCTCGAGCAAGACTAGAACTAAGCATGAGAAGAGTTAGACAACAACTAGTACTATCACAAACAATCTCGATAAATCAGTCATCATACGCAGCAACGCATCACACGAACATAGATCTAAGTGCACCAAATTTAGACCTCTATCTACCGAAAGACACTAACCGTGCAATCCTACATATATCATAAGTTTATTTAACTAACCCGTAGACGACATCCAAGCGATATCCATACCTATTTTAATCCGTTTACGTGCGATACCATTCTTAAGACAATTATTTTTTTTCGGTTCTCTTTTTCTTCTCTTCGATTTCCACACATTTTTTTATTTGAAAATTTGCACTCGGTTTCTAGGACGTCGGATTTGAAGAGGACAGCCTTCTACCTAGACCCAGGTTGTCGATAGGTACACTCATAAGGTCTTATAACCTTAGTGGAGTGAAGAGGTTGCGTCATTTAAGACTTTTTCTTTTGATTAAACTATTGTGATTCTGCATCGACTCTAACCCTTAGGACGTAGAAAAAAAATAGTCTCGACCCACCACTTAGATCCGAATCATCAATATCGTTGCGCTCATGTCAATGTAAGTTTGAAAGTTAAAGAACTTATTCTATTGAAAACGAAATGTAAGTGCGTGGAAATATAGTGATCGAAACAAAACAAAGAATGAACGGTATGCTCGGAGATATATATACATGGGATTGAAACCTATAGGGCAGAATACAACTATAGGCTATGGATTCATGTACGACCACTAACTAATCGACATCTAAAGGTATTTTTCAGAAAACCTAGACTTTTGTTCCCGTATTCAACAAAGTTGCATAAAGATGGCTAAAGTTCGAATGTTTCGTACTAGATATCCGCCCGTCTAATTCTAACTAAACTAAATAACATAAATGCTAAAATAAAATGAAGAACACAACGTCTAATCCTAATCACAATCATAACACTTAAAGAGTACCCCCCAGACTTGAACGGAACACCATCCCGATGTTCAAAACCTAGGAGAAGGACTAGCATGCAAAAACTCGGGGAAAATAAAATAGATAGGAACGTGTTCACCTGATGTGTGCTTGCTGTCCCGAATTGATGCAGCTGGATATATGTGTATCTCCTTTGTTGTGGATGATATCAGAGTGGAAAACCTTTAATAAAAGTCACACAATCCGAAAAAAAGGGAACGATACATCGAAGTCGTTAATAGTGTGCATGCATTTGAAAAGAATAATAATCGAATCGAATTCTGAAAGAAAAATATAAAATGAATTAAACTAAAGGATATGGAATCGGGTTTCCTCCAAAGAAGTGCTTGTTTAAGGTCACGAGTCTTACCAAGATGTGCTACTCATTAGGTGGACGTCCTCGATGTCACCGTGTGCGTAGCGTCTCCTGTGCATAGTGTGCTCGATTAGGTATAGCACGCAGATCAGTTGGGTTCCTTTCACAATCGATCATGTCCTCCTTAAGCTTGGTCGTGATGTTCCCTGATTTGGGGGCTAGATCGTGTTGTCCAAAAAATTTGGTCGAGCTGTGCATAAGTTCGGTTGTGCACTCTATGAAACCGGTTAGGCTTTCGTCTCTCGTTTCCTTCAACGTCTCCAGAATTTTTTGGTGCGTGAACCCTTGTGGTGAAGGCTTCATCTTCACCTTGGATGCCTTATCGATTCCCCAATTAGGCATTGGACGTTTGGTGTGGCTGTTAGGTTTCTCAGGAGTGGTTGAACTCGCGCTGCATGCTGCTTGATACGCGTTGGAATCTGTCTTGGCCATGCGGAGGTTTGTGCACTGATTTATGACGTTTTCTTGACCTTAATTGATGTCCACTCGAGCCTTGCTTATGTGTTTGTGAGTTGAGCACTACTCTTGATAAGGATTTTCCGAAATTTCACCTTTACCTTGAGTTACGACCTACTGTGCTCGGATCACACAGAAATCTGCTCGGAGTGCATCTAGCTCGGTGTTCAGGATCTCCTTCATCTTTTCTTCGTCCAGCAGTTTAGTATAGTATGTTGCGTCGTTTGGGTCCTTATACACTTCTTTTGGGTTGCTAAGAGAGTCATCTCAAGGGAATCCATATTATCGAACTCTTCAAAGACTTCTTCGGCTAGTTTCTCTAAGACGTCGACGTAGAATATCGAATCCACCATACAAGGCTGCTTGAGTGTTTTGTTCAGATTGAAATCCACATCTTCATCTTCGTATTTAAGTGTGAGTCTACCTTCAGTACAATGTATGATGGTCTTTGTCATATTGAGAAATGGCCTACTGAGAATAATTGAGATTTTCTTGTCTTCTTCCATATCTAAGACGACGAAGTCGACCAGGACGAAAAGCTTCCAACTTGTAAAGGCACG
Organism: Gynandropsis gynandra; assembly: GCA_036759665.1. Lineage (NCBI taxonomy): Eukaryota > Viridiplantae > Streptophyta > Magnoliopsida > Brassicales > Cleomaceae > Gynandropsis > Gynandropsis gynandra. Next base: position 20,515,554 of record CM071868.1, on the reverse strand, counting down.
TCTTCCAGCATGCCATCGGGTATCCTAACACTTCGATCAGCCATGGTGTGCACCATTCGTGTAGGTTGAAGTTCCATCCTACCTCTAAGATCCAATTTTTCGTATAACGACTAAAGTAGCACGCTCAAGCTTGCTCCGACATCAATTAGTGCATAGTTAATTTCATAATCGCCTATTTTACAAGGGATCACAAATATAATTGGACCGGACATCTTCTTGGATAGGTTTGGTCAGAGCATCAAATTAGTCACCATGACAGTTTCCGTCTCCACATCTCGCTTGTTTGCAAGTACGTCTTTGAGGAACTTGACATATGAAGGCATCTTCTTCAGCACTTCGTGGAATGGAATGGTGATGTGCATCTTCTTCAAAATCTCAGAAAACTTAGAAAATTGAGCATCCTCGTTCTTTTTGCATTGACGTAGGGGAAACGGCAAAGGAGGCGATCTTGCATCGGATTTTACGTATTTCGGCTTCTCCTCTTTGGTTTTCTTTTTATGCTCTTCAATGTTGCTGCCCTTTTTCATTGTTGTACTAGACGTCTCACATTTATCAAATGTTGAAGGAATGGGCTGCTCTATCAGTTTCTTGCATTGACGTTGTGGAAATGGCAAAGGAGACGGTCTTGGTTCGGGTTTTACATATTTTGGCTCTTCTTCCTCCTCGGTTTTCTTCTTGTGCTCTTCAACGTTGCTGTATTTTTTCACCGCTGTACTAGATGCTTCACCCCTTTCAAATATGAAAGGAGTGGGCTGATCCACCGTCTTACCACTCCTTAGGTATATGGCGATGACGTGTTCACAGGGATCCGCTTCTGGTCTTCCCGGTAGAACTCCTTGTTGACGTGCTGCTCCTTGTGCTAGTTGTGTACTTGTGTCTCCAAGTGTCTAAGGTGAGTTATAAACCCCTCTATCTGCTTCTTGGTGCTCTCTTGATCCGCTTTCACTTCTTTCAACAAATTATTTTGTTATTTTGATTTTGTTGCACTTCCATTAGCAAGTTAATTTGATTTTGTTGGACATGGAGGAGACAGGCGAACATGGTTTTGATGTCGGGGGCTGCTTCGGATTGGGTTTGCTAGAGCAGGGACGTATGTGGCTGATAGTTCTCAATTTGGGGCTGCGTCCTTGGCTGAAAGTTTTGATTTCATTGCAGCGCCCGCGGTTGGAAATTCCCCGATAGATATTGCACATTCAGTGCACCGTCGGAAGTCCTATACGAGAAGTTTGGATGATCTCTCCATCCGGGATTTTACGTGTTTCCCAAAGGCTGATTGTTGCTCACATAGTTTACTTCCTCATATACCTTTGGACTCCTTGACCTTCTAATTGCTCCGAATAATGTGGATGATACGATTTAGATAGAAGATTGTAAATCTCAGTGACTTGATCCTTCATCTCGGCTAACCGGCATATTGAGCATGTGCGTTGTTCACATGAGCTACCCTTGCTGGAGTGTTGCGGTTGTATTCCTCCAACGGCGTTGCTTCCCACGTCGGCCATACGTTCAATCAATTCTTCGATTTATCAAAAATTGAGGTTGCTCAAAGATCCTCCAGCTGCGGTTATGATCAGAATCCTCGTATTATCCATAAGTCCTTGCAGAAATTGTGTAGAAGATAGCTCTGATCCATGCCGTGATGTGGGGAAAGGTGCTAATAGCCTTTGAAACATTCCCGCGCTTTGTATAAACTCTCAGCTACTTCGTAGACTAACATGTTGATTTGATTCTTGGCGAGCTGAGCTTTACTCTGAGGGAAGAATCACGTCATAAATTTTTCCTCTAGTTGTCTCCATAATTGTATAGAGTTCGCCGGTTGGAAATACAACCAGTCTTGTGCTTTATCTTTCCTTGAGAAAGGTAAGGCAGCAAGCATGATGTCCTCATCCGAGACTCCTTCACCCGCTCTAGTGGTTTGGCAAAGCATCTTAAAATCAGTAAGATACTGACTAGGATCCTCGGTGGGCCTCCCTCTGAATGATGCGTTACCGAGCATTTGAATGAATGATGGTTGTAATTCGACGCGAGCATCCCTTCTAACAATGCAAGACAAGAGTTGCGTATTCCTAGGAGCCATGTATGTTCGATAGGTTAACGCAACTAAAATTTGTGGTGCGTTTAGGATGCGACATTCTGCCATTTGTTATTCATTCAAGTGGTATGCAAGAATGAAGCATTAAGAACCACCAAGCATTAAAAACAAGACTTCATTATATATCGACAAAGCTCTCTAACCCGTAGCTACTAAACTACTCGGAAAAGGAGTTAGAAAACAAAACACAAAAGAAATACATATTCAATATAGATAAAGAATGATATCCCTCCCTATTCTGTTATTGATGTCTTCAATAGCTCCTCTGAGTTCTAAGTCTTTGCCCCGTCTCTATCCTTCTGGCGTGTTGCTTGACCGCTTTCTTTCTTATTCTTGTGTTTCCATTAATTGTTCCAGCAGCCATTTCCATTTTCTATCTCTGACGGTTGCAGTTTCCAATTCTCGTGTAAGCGGCTATCTTTCCATTTTTGGGTTCACAGTTGGAAGTTTACATTTTGTTCCAGCAACTTGCTTCTATGTTATGTAAACCATGTTTCCTTTTCATGTTCCAACCGTACTCTTCTTAATTTTGTTCCAACAACCGAAAGTTTTCATTTTTGTAAGCGGCCATTGCTTCCTTTTCTTTTCTCCGGTTTTTTATTTTTTGGATGTTGACCGTGCATAGCTGATAGGAGAGTATTTTTTCTTAGTTTTGCTTCATTTACTCGTGTTGGTATCCCGATATTTTATTTCCTAAAATAACACGAGAAAACGCTAGGAGAGGGCTAAATGATGCTTAATGCTTGGTAAAGTCTAAATGAATGATTAAACTAAGTATGAAAATGAACTAAAATACTATAACAAAATAGACGTTATTACTTTAAAAGGAACAAACGCAAAATTGTGGATACGAGAGGTATTGTTATGGCTGATATACCTATGGTGGTTAAGGTTCATTGAAATGGGATTCCATATGCTACTTATCAAGTCAACGTGGAAACGAGACTGAGAAACTATATTGATTATGCAATGGAATGAAGAACACATCTAGAGACCGTGACACTCATGGCATGGAAGAATGAGCTATGGAAGAAGGAGCTGTAACCGCGATATCAAAGCTAGAAGACATGAGAAACTTACCAAACAGATAAGAGAACCAAAGGGAACACAAGGCTAAAAATTACACCGAAGCTCAAGAAACAAAGAGAAAGGCACAAGTCAGTGAGGAGAAATTTAACACGGATTCAACCGCAGAGAACAAAAGAGAAAGAGAAACAAGAATCTTTACCACGAATCTGGAGGAGAAATAAACCGCGAGCCTGGAGGAGAACACATCGCAAATCCGAAGGAGAAACGAACCGAGAAGCCAAAGCAACAATTGACCATCACCGCCAAAGATTTGAGATGGAGTATTGGAAACGACTCACCCTTGCTGCTAACATGGTCTTCATCGGAGAAATGGAAAGACGCTGGTGGCAAAGTCAGAGCAAGCGTGACACTGATGGTGATGCTAGAAAACAAAGAGAAACCAACATTGAGAAAGAAGCTGGTCGAGAGGGTGAGAACCCTAACCAAAGAAGAAGAAGAACAACAGGCTCCAGGAAGTGGTTGGGCTTACAAAGGCCCAGCCAAAAATGGAGAAAAATTAGGGAACAAGCCCAAGCTCAAAAACTCACCTGCATAGCCTGCGGCCTAGTTGTCTTCTCAGCCCAAGAAATCAACAAGCCCGTGAAGTCCATGAAGATGAAGAACAAAACCTCCAAATTTCAGAGATTTAGAACGGCTACAATCCATATTTTGGTCAGCATTACAAACCTATTCTAAGTTGACATTAGCACAAAGAGACCTAAATATAGTAACTAGGATATACAAGTTATTTTGTATGTTTTTGTTATATATGAATGAGAGAAAAAGGGTGAGTTGTATCACAATTGGAAAACCTACCAGAAAAACATTCACCAAAACAAGTTTCATTCTTAATTCATTAAACCATAAACACAACCCAAGTTTCATCCGTGAATTTATATTTTAGTTTGCACTATACAAGGAGATGAAATGAGTTCATGAGTCTGTTAATATTTAGCTCATGAACAAAGCAGAAAACTAACATAGAGTTGCATTCAAAGATGACGCTAACAGGACCACCATGTCTGACGTCGGGATTGTCAAGTTTTGCTCGTCGAAACGTTTGTTGAACATCCGCACATTGTTGGTTAAAAGACCCTAATGAGACTTAATCGTATCGGAATCGCAGAATCAGAGGACGGAGCGACTGATCGAGAATGGTGATGTTCTTAGCTTCTACGGTCTTCATGATACCCAAAGTGGTGAAATCGGTTCCACCGCTGACATTGACGGTAAGAAGGTTGGGATTGTTAAGATCGACGGGCTGAAGAGATTTAAGACAATGTGGTTGTGTAGTGTGAAAAATACCTGTAGAACCAATAAGCTTCCTTCTTGTGATGTATGAACCTGGATTGCATCGTTGGTCGCGAGGCCTGATAAATTGCATATAAGTGCGACTAAGGTTAGGGCTTTGGTGGATGAGGACATGGAGAGTAGAGTGTGCTGAGAGATTTCTCTATCGTGCAATCCCAAACCCTTGGGAGAAGACGATCCCATTCAGCAATAACAAAGCTATAATTGCGAACCGATTTGGGTCTGTCAGAAGTAGAGAGATCACTTGGAGAGGAGGATGAAAGCTTCCATTTACCATCGTCCTTCCTCTGCTACAGCACCCATATTCTGAAACATCGTTGGATCTACAGTCTCAAGGTTTTGTTTTGTTCGACACTCACAAACAATATCCAAAGTCTCTTCATTACCCAACACTCACAAACAACTAAACATGATGAGAATAGTTCATGTTAATAGTTATAAAAAACGATGATGATGTATAAAATGGAGGGCTCAACGCTCTATAATTCATGTTAATCGTCTTTTCAAGGGTTAATCACGTTTATCAGACGGTTCATCGTACCATGTATACTATTCATATCTCTATTTGCACTTTCACCATCTTATTTTGTTTTAAGTTAATTATATTTTGATTATAATTTGATAAGGACTTATTAGAAGGATACTTTGATGCTGGAAACAATATTAAGTTTGGTCTGCCTATGGCATTCACAATAACTATGGTATGTGATAACCTTTTGGAAAAATCAATATGCTTTGTATGTACATGGAAAATCGGATTTGCAGCAATGTGGATAGTGAATTGACCATAACGAAGTAACGCCTCAGATAACTTAACAAACAAACACCTTGGAGCTTGTTTGAGACCATACAAAAGATTTATATAGGCGACAAACTCGAGGATCTGTATCATCTCAAAAACAAGGCAGAAGCTTCATGTAAATCACCATGTAGAAAAGCATTGTGTACATCGATATGATGAACCTCCCAATTAAGTGTAGCAGCCATAACTAAGTATGCTTGTCTTGTTGACATTTTTTCCACCGGTGCAAATTTTTCGCCATAATCAATACCTTCAACCTGATTATTACCAAGAACCACAAGATGAGCTTTGTATTGCTCCACTGTACCATTAAAATGGTACTTAATCTTACAAGTCCACTTACATCTAATTGCTTTCTTTCCTAGTGGTAAATGTTCCAGTGACCACGTCTGATTCGTTTCTAAGGCGTCGAATTCATATTTCATGGCTCGACACCAACGACCATCACGAAGTGATTCCGTGTGATTACGAGGCTCAATCTGTGCAGAAATGACCACTACAAAGGTTCAATGACTGATAGAACGATGATCACTTGACAAATAATTAGAAAGAGGATGAGACGTACTAGAGAAAGACGAGGCATCTTCTGAATGATTCAAAACACGAACTGTGTTGACGCTGAAATCTCGTAATTTTGTAGACATGTATTTGGTATGTTTGCCCCGACCTAAATATTATAGAGACAATGATTCTTCATTAGACGAGGTCGATGAACTTGACATAGGTTCTTTAATGGGAACATTCGAACCATCAATTCCACAATTTCACTTAAAGTAGGAGCTACTAGAGTAGAACTAGATGCATCGACTAGAGCAACTATTGATGCAATGGTGCAAAAATGGAACTTGTCTTCAAATGATTTCATATCTTGAGAAACAAAGAAGACATGTTACTCAAGATCAAACAATATCCAACCTTTCTAACCGAAAGGATAACCCACAAACACACAATGACGAATACGTGAGATAAACTTATGACCACCGTGTTGTAGGTTGTAGGCGTAACAAAGTGATCGAAACATACGTGGATTTGCAAGATATGGTTTATTTTTGTGCAGGATTTTAAATGGTGTCTTGCCTTCAAACGTCGAGTTTGGAATACGATTGATAAGATAACTAGCGGTAAAAATACTTTCTCCCAAGAAATCAATTGGTGATGTTCCTTAGAATAACAATTCACAGGCAACATTCAAGAAATACCTATGCTTTCGCTCGACGCGATCATTTTTCTTAGAGGTTCCAACACATGAAGTTTCGTGAAGAATACCTTGATTAGGAAAAAAATCACGCATACACAAAAACTCATTGCCATTATCGTTGTGAATCCGTTTGACCATTGTTGAATATTGACATTCCGCAAGAGCACCGAAACTACGCAAGTGTGTAGAAGCATCATACTTGGTTTGAAAAAAATAGATTCGGACCGCACGAGAGTATTCATCAACTATCATTAGAAAATAATGAGCTCACAATGACCAAGTTGAAAAATATCGGTAGTATTATTGCTGCTCAGTCGGAAAACTTCTTGTGTCTGTTCAACACGAAGACATGTGTCACAGACTTTATTCGACATAGTTTTTAAATAGGAATTAAATTTAAGGCCACGAAGCGAAGATAAAACTTGAAAAGCTGGATGTCCTAAATGAACATGCTAGAAATCCGTATAAGCATCACGTGTAGATACATTTGTGGCAGTCACAACACCAATGAAATAGTAGAGTGATGCGAGCCTAGGCGTGTAGTTAAATTAAGTTTTAATTCCTAGATCACTCTACCGCAAGTATACAAATCGTGTAATGTTAGGGTCAAACTCAAGGAACTAGTTCGAACATCAAAACTAAGACTCAAGAGAAGAAGATCAATGAAGATGTGGTTTTCAAGCTAGAAAAATAAAAGCAAAACATAAAGAGAACATAAAATGAAAACAATGCAGGGAATGGAAGATTATCAAGCAAGAAAACAAAGACACAAAAGAATAACGAGATTAAATTCTATAAGATAAAACACCACCGGTTTCGGAAATGTCGAGACTTGTAATGGGCGTTTCTATGAATCATGAAATCAGATTATATCACTCAATGGGAAACTCAAGCTTAAATATCGGAAATGACTCTCGATGCCTAAATCCACTACCTAGAAAATCAATGTACTTATCTCTCGATGAAGCAAATCAATAACCTAGATGCATAAGGAACACTATCACGGCTCCTAAATTGATTATTAACACACCGATTAGATTCTCATTAATCTAATTCATTCTAGGGTTAAATCCAAGAACTTAATATAACTTCTCAACCAAGACAAGCCTTTAAACTCATTCAATCAAGGGATTAACAAGAATGAAAGCATTAAGAACAACCCATTAAACCATTTAAGAAAACAATCTGAAATCAAGCATTAAATCCAAAACAAATCCATTACAAAGGCATCCCTAACCCATGGCAAAGAGGTTTACTCACAAATCATAGATACAAACACAAAACTATAGATGAATATCATACAAATCATGGATAAGAGCAAAGAAATGAAGTTTTAATCTTCCCTATACTCAATAACATCCTTGAATCGAGTTCTTGAGCTCCCAAAATCGCCTCCCAAGCTTCCTCCATCTGAAAATAGTGTCCCCCCAGGTTTTTTTCTCTTTTCCTTTTTATTTCGCGTGAAAACGCGTTTTAGATTTTTTATACGCCCGACCGGGCACAGCAAACCGCCTGGTCGGGCACTTGTCTTCAAACGGGGTGATTGCCCAGGCAATGGAGCTGCCCAAGCCATGCATTTTCTTCGGGGCATCTTATGATTAATGAGCTCGATCGGACTGTCTAAGGCGCCCGGTCGGGCGCTAGACTTCATTTGCTCGAGCTCTCTTCTTCTATTCACCTGATCGTGCTTCTGGATGTGCCCGGCCAGGTACAGTACACCGCCCGGACGGGCACTTCTGAATCTAGGATAGTTTTGCAGCAGTTACTTGTCTTTAAGAAAACGATAGAAAAAACCTCAATTTTTATTAATATGTCGGTAAAGTCCAAAATCATAATAAAACTAATCCTAGAAAAAAATGAAAATCTTAAGACAATTTACACATTGTCAAACTCCCCTAGAGTTGAATCTTTGCTCGTCCTCGAGCTAAATCTTGTGCAATGTCATAAAGAGGAGAAAAGTGTTTAGCGGAATCTGAATGAAGCTAAAGACATCACCCGCTATTCCGAACAACACGTCATAAGAACATAGGATAGGTCAAGCCTAACACGTCTACCTCAAACCACAAACTATGAAAATCATATGACTATCCAAAACCCAAGGACAACCCCTAGATAATCTACCAAACATGTTTCTCGACCTTATTGTACAGCTATCTTCAGGAATGAAAAAAATGAGATAACAATATTTTCCTCCTTTTTTTTTGGACTTGCACACATGATTTCTAGGACGTCGGAGTTGAAAAGTTCTAACCTCTCCTTAGACCTAGACTACCTTTTAGGTATACTAAAAAGGCTCATCCGAGACCACAGTGGAGTAGTTCGACTTTTTATCGCATTGCCCTTGGGACGTACAAAGATAGACTCGACCCACCACTTAGACCCAAACCATCACGTGATGCACGCCAACATTGTTTTCGATACCATTTTATTTACCTTCAAGTTGCAAGAGGAGTGGTCATGTGTTTTTTTAACGAGCAAAATAAAATTCCTTAAAAGCGAGAACATATCTATACAAACCTTATAACGCTTGGAATAAACATCAAAAAGGAAACCTTGAGATTCCAACTAATGATACATCACACAATTATGGCCTATTCAGCATCAGGAGAACATTTCAGCTTAACCTAACTTCTACACCCAATTCGATAGACTCATCACAAGCAGTATATTCCCAAAGTGCTCCTATAAATTATCATATTCCAGCTTACACCCTAACTAACACAATATGTCTAATCTGAACAACCTAAATTATTATCAAAGTTGGAAATAGCCTCCTCCAGACTTGAACGAAACACCGCCCTCGGTGTCCATCCTTGTCCAAGGAAGTTCAGGTGAAAACATTAAAGGGACGAGAACACCTTATAATCTCTTGAGGGATTTCTATTTGATTAATTGTCGTGGTAATGACTACATTGATATATGACAGCATTGAAAAGTGAATAGAACTCATCATCATCGAGGTCGGCATCGTCGTTGTCGTGTGCGTCGTCTCTCTGTGCGTCTACTTTCTATTGGGTACCCGAATCCTATTAGGGAGGTGGTGCCTGCTACGCATACTCTTATCGTGTTATTTTGAAGATGCCTGGTCGGTCATCACAAATACCCTGGTCGGGCTTGTGTTTGAGAAATGCCCGAGCCGAGAGAGCGATTGCACGGCCGCTCGTAGAAGAATACACCCGTTCGGGAAAAAACTCAGAGGAAATGGTGACAAAACAAAACCAAAACCAACAAAAATAAAATAATAAAAGAAGATAAAAGGATATAAAATCCGGGTTGCATCCCGAAAAGCGCTTGTTTATGGTCCTGAGCCTGACCGAGATGCTCTACTTGTGTGAAGGATCAAAAAGAGGAAGTATGCCTCTTTCGTTCATTATGTTTTTAGATTTGTAGAGCTTCAGACGTTGTGTGTTGACCTTGAATGTGTTTCCTTTATTGTCGTCCAACTCGATCACTCCATGGGAAGAAACTGACACAATCTAGAATGGTCCGGACCAACGCGATTTCAACTTCCTAGGAAAGAGTTTCAACCGAGAGTTGAAGAGAAGAATGAGATTGCCTTCCTTGAAGGATCATTGGAGGATATGACGGTCGTGCCATTTATTTGTACGTTCCTTGTAGATTTTGGCGTACTCATAGGCATCAAGACGCAATTCCTCTAAATAATGAAGTTGTAGAACCCGTTTCTCTATTGTAATCTTGTAATCAAAGTTGAGCGCTTAGATGGCCCAGTGTGCCTTGTGTTCCAGTTTAACGGGTAGGTGACATGCCTTGCCATACACTAGCTGAAACGGAGTGATGCCTATCGGGGTCTTTAAGGTTGTCCTATAAGCCCTAACTGCATCATCGAGTTTCAGAGACCATTGCTTGCTAGATTTGGAAACGGTCTTCTCGAGGATGATTTTGATCTGTTTGTTAGAGATCTCTACTTGTCCACTGGTCTGAGGGTGATAAGGTAAGGCAATCTTATGTCTCACCTCGTATTTTTTCAGTAGTTTCTCGATCGCCCAATTAATGAAATGTTTACCCTCGTCACTGATGACAACTCTCGGGACACCGAAATGAGGAAAGATGGTGCGTTTGAAGAGTTTCACAACAACCTTTGAATCATTCGTGGGGCTTGCATGTGCTTCCACCCATGTCGTCACATAATCCATAACTGTCAAAATATAGAGATTCCCACATGAAGACGGGAATGGGCCCATGAAGTCTACGCCCCAAACATCAAACGATCCAACCTCCAGATTATACCATTAATGCATTTCATTGTGTCTATAGATGTTCCCCATTCTTTGACATATGTCACAAGAAGAAACGTATTGGTGGACATCTTAGAAGAGCATGGGCCAATAGAATCCCGCTTGAAGGATCTTAGCAGCGGTTTTGGAAACTGCGAAGTGCCCAACATATTCGAAGGAGTGGCAATACAAAATCACTTGTTGGATTTCTTCGTCTGGAATGCATCGCCTGAATAACCCGTATGTTCCTTTCTTGAAAAGAAAGGGCTCATCCTAATAATAAGTCTTCACTTCGTGTAGGAACTTCTTCTTTTCATTGTAGCTCAGCCCATGTGGAAGTACCTGGCAGATGAGATAGTCAACAAAATCTGCATACCACGACTCTGAGATGGCGGTGACGGCTAGAACATGGTCATCTCAAAGAGAGTCATCAATGGGTATACTCTTGTGGATTTTCAAGCACGAGAGGTGATCACAAACTCCATTTTTAGCCCCCTTTCGGTCTCTGATCTCCAAATCAAGCTCTTGTAAGAGTAGTATCCACTGAATGACTGGGTTTGACATCTTTTTTTGTAAGAAGGTATTTAGCGCAACATGGTCGGTGAACACAATAAACTTGGATAAAGTAGGACCAAAACTTTTCAAAGAGAAAGATGATTGCAAGCAATTATTTCTCTGCCATTGTATAGTTGGCTTGAGCATCATTGAGAGTTCTGCTTGCATAATATATTGTATGCAATAGCTTGTTTTTTCGTTGTCCCAAAACTGCTCCCACAACGCAGTCACTAGCATCGCATATAAGCTTGAATGGGAGCTCTCAATCCGATGAATGTATAATGGAAGGTGAGACTAAAGCCTTTTTCAGAGTTTCAAAGGCGTTCAGTCATTGCTCAGTGAACTCAAACTTCGCATCTTTGCTGAGCAATTCAGTGAGAGGTCTACCAATCATAGAGAAGTCCTTGATGAATTGTCTATAGAAACCCGCATGTCCCAGAAAACTGTGTATTCCTTTGACATGTATGGGAGGGGGTAGCTTCTCTATCATTTCTATTTTAGCTTTGTCTACTTCAATACCTTTCTCTCACAAGGAAGTGACATATTTCTCAGTTTAGCACGAGATTAGCCTGCAAACATCTATCTAAAACCTTGCAAAGGTTGATCGAACACTTATCAAAAGAAGGTCCATGGACAGAGAAGTCGTTCATGAAGACTTTCATAATGTCACCATTAATATCAGAAAAATAGATGTCATGCAACACTGAAATGTAGTGAAAGCGTTACACAAACCGAATGTTATGCGACGGTAAGCGTAGATGCCAAATGGATAGGTAAACATCGTCTTCTCCTAGTCGTTAGGATGGATTGGTATCTGGAAGAAACCTGAATAGCCATCAAGGAAACAAAAATAGGAGTGAAGAGTCAAACGTTCAAACATTTGATCAATGAAGGGAAACGAGAAAATAATCTTTCTTGGTGTTTACGTTCAGCTTTCAGTAATCGATGCACATTCGCCACCCTATGAATGTCCCGGTTGGTATTAATTCGTTCTTCGCATTGGGGACAACTGTAATGCCTCTTTTATTTGGTACGCCTAAACTGGACTCACCCATGCAATGTCCGAGATTGGATAGATCATACTCGCATCAAGCAACTTGAGCACTTCCTTCTTGACAACTTCCATCATGTTAGGATTGAGTATTTGTTGATGTTCAATGGACTTCTAGGATTTGTCTTTTAGATGTATTCTGCACAAGCAAAGGGCTGGGCTGATCCCAAGGATATCATCTGGAGTGTATCCAATGGCTACTCTATAATGCTTGAGTGCCTTTAACAGCATGTCTATCTGTGTGCTATCCAAAGTGTCGCTAACAATGATGGGGTAAGTGGAATTGAGTCCGAGGAATTCATATCTAAGCCCTTATGGTAAGGGTTTAAGTTCCACTTTAGGTGCCTTCTCAACGCTCCAATTGGGTTTAGAATGCTTCGCGGATGGAACAGATTTCGAAATTTCAGCCGAAATATTGTTGACAGTTAAAAGCCCGATCGGGCAAAGCACACTGATCGGTCGGGCTCCTTGAAATTTTTTTATCTCGATTGTGTTCTCCATAAGCCCGGTCGAGTTGTAGATGTTCTCAATTTTTTTTCGAGAAGAACGCACGAGTAGGGTACGATGTTTGCTCGGTCATGTTGTTCTCAAAGGAGGGAGCCCGATCGAGCTTATTGTTCAAATCAATTGGGTTGTTAATTATCCCATTTTTTGCTAAAGAAAATGCACGGGTCGAGCTTAGGTCTTGCCCGATCATGATCTGTTGTGATGAGGATGACCAGCCAGGCATAACATGTTGCCCGGTCGGGCATTCATCAGCTTCATCACTTTTCATCTCTTTCAAAGTTCCTAGAACTTGTTGGTACCCATGGATTCCATCTTGATCAGCATAGGCACCTCCTTTGCTAGCCATTTGAGCTAATTCTAGTGGTTAAATATCTCCAAACTCTTCAAGCACTTCATCGGTCCATTCCTCCAAGGCATCGAAGTAGAATATGGGTTCTACCACGCATGGTTTCTTGAGACTCTGATCCAATTGAAACTCCATTGTCTCCTCTCCTATTTTCATTGTCAATCTCCCTGCCCTTACGTGGATAATGGTATCGGCAGTGTTGAGGAATGGTCTTCCCAAAATGATAGGTAGCTTTGCATCTTCCTTCATGTCCAAAACAAAAATAATCAACAGAGATGTAATAATCACCTACTTTGAGTGGTACGTCTTCCAAAATCCCCACCGAGTATTTCACTGAACGATCAGACATCTGTAGTACCATCCTCGTAGGTTTCATCTCACTCATATCCAATTTCTCACAAATTGACAATGGTAGGAGACTTACACTAGCCCCTAAATCACAGAGGGCATTGTCAATAGCAACATTTCCCAGCTTACAAGGGATGACGAAGATACCTGGGTCGGATAACTTCTGTGGCAGCTCATGTTGGATAACAGCATGTGTCATAGCGGTGACCATCACTGTTTTCTCTTCTACACTACGCTTCTTGGTGAGAATATCCTTGAGGAATGAAGCGTAGGAGGGTATCTACGTGATTGTTTCATGGAAAGGCAAAGTGATTTCCATCTTTTTCAATATCATTGCGAACTTAGCAAATTATGTGTCATTAGCTCGTTTCTTCTGATGATTGGGAAATGGAAGTGGGGAGGTCTTCGTGGCAGTGGCACATGGATTGGTTCCACTTCTTCTGCATCTTGTGTTTCCTTAGAAACCTCGGGTTCACTAGGCTTTTATGTTTAAGGGTTTGAGCATTCTCCCTTCTCAAGATTTCAGGGTACAACATCTGCAAGTTATGTCCCACTCCTCATCATGATGGCATTGCATTGCTCACGAGAATTCGACTCAGGTTTCGCTGGTAGAATTCCTTGCAGTTTAGAAGAACTCGCAGCAAGTTGTGCAACTTGGTTGTCTAAGATCTTTAAATGCGTCTGAATTCCTCAACTTGTTTCTTTACGTCATCCCGATCTGCTCTCATGCCTCTCAGTTGAGTGTGGTGATTTTTCTGCTCTTGCAATATCTGGTTAAGCATGGATATGATATTAGCATTTGCCTCTTGTTGCGGAGGTGGTGTCGGTACCCCTCTCTGTTGATTTCCTTGATAGCCTTGGTACTGCAATTGTGCTCTTGGCTGGAAATTCTTATTCTGAGATTGTCTCCGAAGCGGCTTAGGCTCATAATTTCTTTGTAGTGGATTCAGGACGTTATCGGTGTTCTTGAAGGAAAAATTGGGATGGTTCCTCAGCCCGGATTGTAGGTGTTGGAGTATGGGTTTGTTGGCAGCATAATTTCATATATGCAATCTCCTGTAATCCGTGGCTTGCTTCTGCAGCACCATGAGAATGGAGGATACTTGGTGCATGGTTGCCATTTGTAGTTTCATCTCAGCAAGTTCAGCACACAAAGCAAGCACCTCATTGTCTGTTTCCCTAGTTGGTAACCTACGACTATACTCACCCGATGAGGTATTTCTTCCCCCGGTCGTCTTCTCGATCTTGGCCCCAATGGTGGTGAATAGGAGGTAATGTAAAGAACCACCACAGGTCGCGATCTCTTGTGTAATCACGAAGTCCCTCAATAAAGGTAGCTATGAGGTACCTTTTGTCCATCCCATGGTGAGAACATTCTCGTTGGTATCCCTTGAATCACAGCCAAGCTTCAGGAAGATTCTCTTTATCCTCTTACAAAAATGAATTTATCTTGTTCTTCCATGACTACGTCTTATGGGGTGAGAAGAATCACATCATGAAGCATTCTTCGAGCTGAATCCATCTGTGAATGGAATCAGGTGGTAGAGTGTAAAGCCATTCAAGTGCATGCTCCTTGACTGAGAACGAGAAAGCAAGCAACATTATCGCTTCATCTTGTATTCGGGGTACGCTTTCATGTTCGAACATAACATCTTGAATTAAGTAAAATGTTGGTTTGGGTCCTCTATAGGTCCTCCCCTGAAAGGCGATTGGCTCAACATCTGAATCTAGGTCGACTGCAGTTCAAATCTGTTTCTATCCACCTCTGGCCTTCGGATGCAGGAGAGAAGCTGTGTATGTTTAGGCATGGTGTACGCCCCATACGTTTCCGGTGCTTCCTCCACATCCATATCTTCTACGCTAGATTAATCTTCTTAAAGTGTTTCTTCCTCAACTATTGCTTCCTCCTCTAGACTATCAGATGCATTAGGTCTTGCCTTACGCTGTTTTAACAAAGCCCGGGCAGTCATCTCAATTTCGGGGTCGAATATGAGTTTTTTATCCTTTAAACTCCTAGACATACATTGAGGAATCTGCACATAGGAAGAAAACAAAAATCAAATGTTGAGATTAGAAGAGATGTAATAGACTCAAATAAAAGAAGAATTGCAGAAAATTAAAACAAACAAAAGACTTGGAAAGGAGTGGATCTTGACTCAACATAAATTCTAATTCTAATGTTGTAACTAGTACCCCGACAACGGCGCCAAAACCTTGATACGAGTCTAGGCGTGTAGTTAAATAAAGTTTTAATTCCTATACCACTTTACCGCAAGTATACAGATCGTGTAATGTCAGGGTCGAACTCAAGGAACCAATGCCAACATCAAAACTAAGACTCAAGAGAAGAAGATCGATCAATATATGATTTTCAAGCTAGAAAATAAAAGCAAAACATAAAGAGAACAGAAAATGAAAACAATGCAGGAAATAGAAGATTATCAAGTTAGAAAACTAAGACACAAAAGAATATGAGATTAAATTCGATAAGATCAAACACCACCGGTTTCGGAAATGTCGGGACTTGTAATGGACATTTCTATGAATCATGAAATCAGATTATATCACTCAATGTGGAACTCAAGCTTAAATATCGGAAATGACTCTCTCGATGCCTAAATCCACTATCTAGAATATCAACGTACGCATCTCTTGATGAAGCAAATCAATAACCTATATGCATGAGAAACACTATCACGATTCCTAAATAGATTAACTGAACGATTAACTTATCATTAATCCAATTCATTCTAGGGTTAAATCCAAGAAATTAATATAACTTCTCAAACAATACAAGCCTTTAAACTCATTCAATCAAGGGATTAACAAGAATGAAATCATTAAGAACAACCCATTAAACAATTTAAGAAAACAATCTGAAATCAAGCATTAAATCCGAAACAAATCCATTACAAAGGCATCCCTAACCCATGGGAAAGAGGTTTACTCACAAATCATAGATACAAACACAAAACTATAGATGAATATCATACAAATCATGGATAAGAGCAAAGAAATGAAGTTTAAATCTTCCCTATACTCAATACCATCCTTGAATTGAGTTCTTGAGCTCCCAAAACCGCATCCCAAGCTTCCTCCATTTGAAAATAGTGTCCCCTAGGTTTTTTTCTCTTTTCCTTTTTATTTCGCGTGAAAACGCATTTTAGGTTTTTTTATACGTCCGACCGGGCACAGCAAACCGCCTGGTCGGGCACCTATCTTCAAATGTGGTGATTGCTCGGGCAATGGAGCTCCCGAGCCATGCATTTTCTTCGGGGCATCTTATGATTAATGAGCTCGATCGGGCTGTCTAAGGCCCTCGGTCGGGCGCTAGACTTTAGTTGTTTGAGCTCTCTTCTTCCATTCGCGATCGTGCTTCTGGATGTACCCGGCCGGGCACAGTACACCGTCCGGTCGGGCACTTCTGAATCTAGGATAGTTTTGCGGCATGTACTTGTCTTTGCATCCCGATATCTTTGTTTCCCGCAAAATACGAGAAAACGATAGAAAAAACCTCAATTTCGATTAATATGCCGGTAAAGTCTAAAATCATAATATAACTAATCCTATAAAATAATGAAAATCCTAAGACAAATTACGCGTTATCATAGAGTCTTTCATGTTGCTTACCCCCTCCAATCAGCATCCTCGTAGTGCGGTCCTGAAGTACACAAAATTAAGCAATGAAGTGAATCGCAAGATTCATATTGGCAAGAAATGATGATAAAGAGATAAAATTACAACTGAGATCAGGTACGAAAACAATATTGTTAAAGATGAAGTTTCCATAAAGACGAACCGATTCCTTTTGTACAGCAAATGTATGTCATCCATTGGGCAAACCAATACAATAAGCATACATGGAAACAATATTAAAGTGAATATTTGCACAACCTCTCATATGATTTCCTGCACCTGAGTCCAACAGTCATGGAACCAACAAGGCCTTATCCAATTTTTGTTCACTCACACCGAGTTTGTTGGAGATGACATCGAGAAATTCCTTTAGTTGATCACTAGAAAAATCATCTAAGCCAATTGCGGTAGACTCTTTATCTCCGTTGAGCTATGATGAACTGAAGCAACATTAGCACGAACTATAGAAACACCACGACCACAATTAGAAGTTCCACGACTTTCGCTTGTACCAACAAATTATTTCGATCATAGCATTCCTGAAACCACTCAGGAAACTCAACCAATTGGAAGCATTTATCCGACGTTTGACCACGACGACCACAATGCGGGCACACAAGATTAGGATCACGAACTTCATTTTTCGGACGAGACTTAATATATGTTTTAACCGGAAGCCTCATCACATTAGTAACTTTGTCGTCTGTAATAGATGCCAAAATACGAGAATCCTCATCTTGCATACAAGATTGAAGACCTTCTAAAGTAAGGGTAATGAATCTAGTGCCAAAAGATTGGAACGGATTGTTCCATATCGAACATCATCGAGACCAAGAAGAAACAAGTGAACTCCATCATCTTCTTGCTTCTTCACCAGTTTCTCAGTTAAATTGCACTTACAACCACCACACGTACAATCTTTGCATTCACAATGAGGCAAAGGATCACAAGAACTCAAATTTTCCCATAACCTCTTAAGCTTGTTGAAATAAGTTGATACTGTCATGTTTTTCTGTCGACAGGAAAAAAATCAGCTATTAAACGGAGAATACGAGGACAATTGGATAATAAATATTGTACCTTAATGTCATCCCATAAATCCTTTGCAATTTAAATAAGAAACACTCGCACGTATACTAAGAGAAATTGTATTGCGTATCCAAGAAATGATTAGCGAATTGTTTGTCCACCAATCCTCTAAATTATCAGAACCTTCACTAGGTTGTTATATAGCGTCATCAACAAATCCAAACTTCTTCCTTGACCGAAGAGTGATCCATAGTTCACGAGTCCAATCACCGTAATTATGATCCGTAAAAAGAACTTAAGACAAAATGCATATCGGATTATCGTTGGAAACCGATCTCCACAAACCAGAAGCAATCGACGCAGATTTGGAAAATCAAAACAAAGAGGCACTAGAACGGATTGAACCGGAACGGAAAGTCGTACCAGATGGCACAAATGGCACAGACGACCTAGAATGGTGATGCAGAAGACGGACCCTAACTCAGAAACTATAGGAGAAAACAGACGCACCAACTAGAACTGGAAACACCGGAACGAAGAGGTAGAGGATGGGGATGGTCTAGAATGAAGATGCAGAAGATGAACCCAAACCCAGAAACCACCAGAGGAAACAGATTCACCAACCATAACTGGAAACACCGGAACGAAGAGGCAGAGGGTGGGGCGGTCTTGAATGGAGATGCAGAAGACGGGCCGAACTCGATCTCCAAACATTAGAAGCAACACGACTATAATGGATATGCAAAAAGGTCGAATACAATCTGGAAAACACCAAAGAAAGTTTCAACCATATCGACATCGAAATTGACACCAAATCGACACTGTAATTGACACCAAAATGCTAGATAGAGAATCATCCTTAACACCAGCAACACCGACGAGAGATAGAGAATCACCCGAGCAACACCAACGAGAGACGGAGAATCACCACAAACGCGAACTAGTGACCAGATAGAGAATCGCTCATACACCAGCAACATCGACGAGAGACAGAGAATCACCCGAGCAACACCGGCGAGAGACAAAGAATCACCACGGACGCGAATCAGTGACCACCGTTGACACCAACGTCGATTCCAACCACCAACAATGTCAACATAGTAGAATTTTCTATGTTTTTGGAAGTGAGAAATAAAGATAAAAAGTTTATTATAAATTTTGATCTGATATTAGAAAAACCTTTTGGAAAAATCAAGTTATTTTTCATTCTTCAATCTTTCGCATATTTATACATATTATTTTAAACTAATTTCCAAGATAACTTCCTTAAAATTCTAATTAATGTGTAAATATAAATACATAAATATTTATCTCCTATTAATATCAATCAAGGAGTGTGATTGACTCCAATTCTCTCTCGATATTTTTCTCAAAAAATCTGATTCGTGCAGATTTTTCCCTGAGTTTGGCCATATATTTCGCAAGTGGTTCGTCAATGCAAAAATATGTTATTCATGTCAAAAGAACTCATATGAATACCGCAATAAGCTGTGAAAATGTTTCCACAACTTCTTCACAAAAAATCTGATCAAACACAAAAATTGGACATGTTTGCGTGAGAAGGAGAACAAGCAGATAGATAAACATAATAAAGTGATATGTGAGAGAACATTATACATGTAGGGTTGATTTCAATTGCGAAAATGTGTTTTTTTATCAACCCGAATAAAGATCTAGTCATGTTTAACGATTAGTTCTTTAGTTTTCAACGATATACAAATTACAGAAACAATTTCGTAATACATGTCGTTGAACGTGCTAATATCTGATGCGAGGCTTGATGATGCAAGCCCTCTACGCGTATCCACGTCTAGATCGGGATTGCTTTGATGTGGAAATCGGAAGAAACTCTTTTCTTCTCTCATTCTAATGCCCTGGCCAAGGTCTTTTTCAGTCATTATGTTGCTGACAACATGGAGCTCAAACTCTTTACCTAGAGTTGACGGATTCCATCTTGATCAATCACTAACTGCACAAGCATCTAATCATTCCCAATATCCTTTCAACTTATATCCCAAGACATAAGGTGTCCAGAATCAAAGAATGGTAGATAACTTGTCAGTTACCATGTTGATCTCAGGTCTAAGGAAATTATAATATTCCAATCCTTCTAGAGAAATTCCTATTGACAGTTCAATGGTAATGTAACCATTAGGAATTCTCCCTTTGGGTCTGTTCAATGATCACATCTCTATGTGCATCATCCATACATGTGATTTAGTAAAAGAGATATACTAAGTTCTATCAATAGAACCATCACATCCATGTTGATCTATCCGGATTACTAACGTCTAATTAGTTATCCTATGATCAAGAACGATTTAGATTAAGTTTTACCAAAACTTGAATCTCTTTATCATGATCTCTATCATGATGACAAGTTTCTAAACTTAATCATGGACTCTATCATACTAGCTATGAAAATATATACACATATATATTTACAAATATCATCAAAATGATAAAATAATGTCATTTTATTTATTTATAAGTGTTCAAAATACAAGACATAAAATAGCTCTCAAATAGTTACAGTAGTTGTACTATTCCTAGAACTAATTCCAGCATGACATGTCTTTCAATCCAATCTTCAACTTATGCTTGTCAAACTCATTTGAACCAAGCGCATGTGTGAGTGGATTTGCTGCATTCTCTTTTCCTTCTACCTTCTGGATTTCAACGTCCCCACGCTCAATGATTTCCCTTATCAGATGGTATTTCCGCAGAACATGCTTTGATCTTTTATGAGATCTTGGTTCCTTCGCCTGGACTATTGCCCCGGTATTATCACATAATAAAGGAACTGGTTCCTTTATCGAAGGCACCACACCAAGTTCAGTTATGAACTTTCTCATCCAGACCGCTTCCTTAGCAGCTTCGCAAGCCACTATGTATTTCGCTTCAGTAATCGAATCAGCTACAGTAGCTTGTTTGAAACTTTTCCAATGTAGCTTGTTTGGAAATTTTTCAACACACTGCACCCCCATTGAGACAAAATATATACCCCGATGTCGATCTGCTATCGTCCTTATCAGACATAAAGCTGGCATTCGTGAACCCTTCTAACTCTAAGTTAGAATCTCCATAAACGAGGAATTGGTCTCTATTTCTTCTCAAGTACTTGAGAATAGTTTTTACCAATTTCCAATGTTCCTCACCGGGATCTGCCTGATACCTACTCGCTACACTTAGCGCGAAGGCTACATTAGGCCTCGTACATGTCATGGAATACATGATGGCTCCCACTGCGCTAGCATATGGGATCCTACTCATGCGTTCTCTCTCTTCTTGTGTCTGAGGACAATCCTCTTTGGAGAGAGTAATTCCAGTGCCTATCGATAGATAGCCTCTCTTGGAATTTTCCATGTTATACCTCTTCATGATGGTATCAATGTACTGGGACTGCGATAGTCCAAGCAACCTCCTTGATCTATCTCTATAGATCTTTATTCCCAAAATATAGGTTGCTTCTCCCAGATCTTTCATGGAAACTGTTTGGATAACCAGAACTTCGTCTCTTGCAACGCCGGAATGTCATTCCCTATAAGTAGGAGTGTAAAAAACAGCCCGAGCCCGCGGGCCCACCCGAAGCCTGCCCGAAAATACACGGGCTCGGGCTATAAAATTAACGGCCTGAATGGAACCGGGCCTTCGGGCTCGGGCCGTATAAAAGCCCGTTTTTTAGAGCCCGGCCCGTCGGGCTTCGGGCCGCCCGATCGCGCATTAGGCATTAGGGTTTTTCAGTAAAAAATCGAGTTTTGGGTTGCCTCTCTCTCTCTGTTTATATTCGAACATTAGGGCTTCAGAGCAAAAATCATCGTCACTCGTTCGAGCTTCAGAGTCCAGCTTCGTCGTCACTCCGCTCGAGCTTCGTCGTCACTCCGCTTGAGCTTCGTCGTCACTCGTTCCCCGCCCGAGCTTCATCGTCCCCGCCCGAGCTTCGTCGTCACTCGTTCGAGCTTCGTCGTCACTCGTTAGACAATTTAAGGATTTCCTAACGTTTTTAATGTAATTCGGAACACTTTAATTAATGAAAAGACATTTTAGATACGTTTTTGCATTAACCCGTGGGCTGCCTGAAGCCCGCCTGAAACCCGCTGGGCCAAAACAGGCTCGGGCCAAGTTCGGGCCGGGCCGACCCGAATTACACCCCTACCTATAAGCAATATGTCATCCACATAAAGTAAATCATGAAAACATTTTCCATGAGAATCTTACATGGCTTCTTGCCCTTTAGAGACTGCAGGTAGTCTTTATAGTTTCTCTTCCAATGCCTCTTCTTCTTACAGAAGAAGCACTCAGCGTCAGCTTGGTCAGATTTGCCCCTTTTGGCCTTGGGTATGGTCACACCACCCTTGGGCCCATGGAGCTTCTTCTTGGGCTTTTTGTTGCCCTTGCCCTTCTTGGAAGAAGAGCCGACTATCATCATGTTTATGTCCGTCAGGTAGTCCAGACGTTTACAAAAACTAATTGATTCCTCCCACTAGAAATCTAATGTCATAGACGTATGAATCGAATTCTCGAACTACATGCCTCCTCGTAGTCCGACCGTACCATGTAAACGAGAATTTATTCAAAACGTTTACGGTGAAGAAAAAAACATGTTCAATAAGACTGATCATCTTACGAACATGGGGCCCCACCGGAGAGTTCACAGACAATCTGGGCTTGAAAAGAGGCCTTCGATAACGATAAACTATTTATCGTCTAAAAACTCAATTATTGACATTTAAAAACTAAAATTCTTTAATTTTAATTTTAATTTTAATTTTAATTCAATTTTTTTCGCTTGCGGGTTACGCGCGCGTCCGGACTCACGCGTCGCGCACGCGCGGGCACACGCGACTCACCCGAGCATTGCCACAGGGGAAAACGTTTCTTCATAGTCAATCCCTTCTCGTTGACTATACCCCTTGCCAACTAGACGAGCTTTAAAGGTCTATACCTGCCCGGCCGCTCCAATCTTCCTTTTGTAAACCCATTTACAACCTATCGGTCTGGAAGCCTGTGAAGAATGAACCAAAGTCCATACTTTGTTGATCTTCATAGATTCCATCTCGGATTCCATGTCTTTCCACCATTTCTCAGAATTAGGGCCTTGTATAGCCTCTTGGAAAGTCAAAGGCCTGCCTCCTCCCTTCCGCCATCCCTGAAGACTCGTCGGGCGCGACAGAGAAGCTTGCTCGAGATCGCGTCGCGTGAAATCGCAACTCCCGCGATGGGCGCCCGAAATCGCCTTGCCCTGTCGCTGTGCGTCGGCCGGGCTGAGTCGCAGCGCCCATGCGCCTTGCCGCTTCGTCGAACAAGGGTTCGGCCATGCGCGGTTCTGGCGATTCGTTTCTGTGCGTGCACGACTTTTACATTTTTCGATATTTCATCATTTGAAGATGAAGCGCCGGAGCCTAACACTATATCACTCAGCCAAGAACGCTCATTTCACATCTCATACATGCGCCTTGCCGCTTCGTCGAACAAGGGTTCGGCCATGCGCGGTTCTGGCGATTCGTTTCTGTGCGTGCACGACTTTTACATTTTTCGATATAATTTTTCACAAAAATTCGAAAAACTAATCCTAAACATGCATCCAGACGCTCTGATACCACTGTAGGGTTGATTTCAATTGTGGAAACGTGTTTTTTTATCAACCCGAATAAAAATCTAGCCATGTTTAACGATTAGTTCTTTAGTTTTCAACGATATACAAATTACAGAAATAATTTCGTAATACCTGTCATTGTCGTTGAACGTGCTAATATCGGATGCGAGGCTTGATGATGCAAGCCCTCTACGCGTATCCACGCCAAGATCGGGATTACTTTGATGTGGAAATCGGAAGAACGAAAAAACTATGTTCGTTCTTCGGTTTTTCTTTTCTGATGGCTAGGGTTTCTAGGTTTAGCTTTGTGTTCAGACGGGTGGTAGAAATAATATCCCATAGTTTCCTTGGGATAACCTATGAACATACATCTGTCAATCATAGTTTCCTTGGGATAACCTATGAACCTACATCTGTCAGACCTAGCATCAAGCTTGTCTGGCTGAAGTCTCTTAACGAAGGTCGAACATCCCCAAACCTTGATGTGTCTTAGGTTTGGCTTACGTCCTTTCCATATCTCATATGGTGTCTTCGAGACTGCTTTGGTGGGAACTTTGTTTAGCAGATAGGCAGTTGTTTATAAAGCATAGCCCCATAAGTTCATTGGAAGATCAGTGAACCCCATCATGGATCTCACCATAACTAATAAGGTTCGATTTCTCCGTTCGGATACACCATTCTGTTGTGGTGTTCCGGGAGAAGTCCACTAGATC
>CM071868.1:20454029-20490581 GCA_036759665.1 Gynandropsis gynandra | reverse complement strand
GCGCGTCCCGGGCCATCGTCGGCCGCCTCTCTTCCGCCAACCCTGAAGACTCGTCGGGCGCGACAGAGAAGCTTGCTCGAGATCGCGTCGCGTGAAATCGCAACTCCCGCGATGGGCGCCCGAAATCGCCTTGCCCTGTCGCTGTGCGTCGGCCGGGCTGAGTCGCAGCGCCCATGCGCCTTGCCGCTTCGTCGAACAAGGGTTCGGCCATGCGCGGTTCTGGCGATTCGTTTCTGTGCGTGCACGACTTTTACATTTTTCGATATAATTTTTCACAAAAATTCGAAAAACTAATCCTAAACATGCATCCAGACGCTCTGATACCACTGTAGGGTTGATTTCAATTGTGGAAACGTGTTTTTTTATCAACCCGAATAAAAATCTAGCCATGTTTAACGATTAGTTCTTTAGTTTTCAACGATATACAAATTACAGAAATAATTTCGTAATACCTGTCATTGTCGTTGAACGTGCTAATATCGGATGCGAGGCTTGATGATGCAAGCCCTCTACGCGTATCCACGCCAAGATCGGGATTACTTTGATGTGGAAATCGGAAGAACGAAAAAACTATGTTCGTTCTTCGGTTTTTCTTTTCTGATGGCTAGGGTTTCTAGGTTTAGAATTGTATATTAACGAAACTCGTTTTTCGTTTATTTATAATTATTAACTCTTTAATAATTACGACTTCAACCCATAACTATTGAAATATTACATAATTAGCAAAATACTTTGAATATATATATGTGTATAGATATGTTACTATATTGAGGACTCAATTTCTAATAAAAGGTTACCTTTTAAATTTATGGTTTAAAAATCTTTGATTCTTTATTTTTCATATTATTTCTTTTTTGAGATTATTTGTGTGAGAAAGAATAAGATATAGATTATAGATAAATGTAGAGGCATAAAAGAGAGAGAAAAAAATATATTTTGTCAAATTTTTAAAATTAAATATTTTTTATTTTTGATTTTTTTCGAATGATATAATTATCGATCTAATTATTTACTTGATATCCACTTCACAGAAAATCAATAATGTATCGCAATGTTAACTTTCAATATAATAATTTGAATTCAAATTTATGCATTTGAATTAAATACAAAATTATAATATAAAAAATCCATGTATGATTTTGTAAAAAAATAAACAAGTAAAAAAATTAAATAAAATTTTCCACAAAAAATTCCCAAACTAATTACTCTTTTTTATTTTTTACTTGAAACCCCTCGCGTACTATGTTCTTTTATTTTTCTTCTCATCGAGCCTCTCAAGAGTTCCCATAACTGAAACCCTAGCCAAGCGCAGAAGAATCAGAACCTACGAGTGTAAGAAGAGGAAAAAAAGCACTTAGATTTGAAATGGACGGTGTCTCGTACCAGAGGTTTCCCAAGGTGAAGATCCGTGAGCTGAGAGATGATTTTATGAAGTTTGAGCTTCGGGAGACTGATGCGTCAATGGCGAACGCGCTCCGGCGCGTGATGATCTCTGAGGTGCCTACCATCGCCATCGACCTGGTTGAGATCGAGGTCAATTCCACTGTCCTCAACGACGAGTTCATCGCTCATCGACTCGGGCTCATCCCTCTCACCAGCGAGCGCGCCATGGGCATGCGCTTCTCTCGCGACTGCGACGCCTGCGACGGTGACGGTCAGTGCGAGTACTGTTCGGTCGAGTTTCACCTTAGGGCAAAGTGCATCAGCGACCAAACCCTAGATGTTACGAGCAGGGATTTGTACAGCGCAGATCCTACTGTTACTCCAGTCGATTTCTCCGACCAATCTGGTTTTGATTCGACTGAGCAGAGGTTTGTCTCTTTTTCTTTTGTCTCGCCTGTCTCTTTCATGTTGTGGTTTATTGATATTTTTTGCATTGTGGTTATTTCCGTTTTAGCATTCTATACTTTTTTCCCGCAGTTCGATGTTAATCTGTCATCTTAAAGTTGTTGAGATGCAGGAACATGAATTGCATTGATTTTGTGGCTTTAGAACTGTGTTGAAACTGCTAGATTAGATGAGAATGGAACACATCTCAAAAGTCGTAAAATGCATTTAGATTGCAATTTAGAATGCTTATCATTCCGATTTCTCAGTTATCATGTTTTCTGATTGATGCCTCAATTAGCGTTGGCCGGTGGGTGAATTTTTATGGTTGTACCTTGGTGGGTAGAAGCAGCATTAGTTTACTTGGATGACTGGTCCAATGAATTGACTATCTGGCATAATGAAAGAATCATTTGGTGTGACTAAAGTCTTAAGATGACAAAAATGAGATATCACAGGTTTATTTTCGTCACGCATATCACTGGATTTTGCCTTAATATTTTCTGGTTCTCTTCATATTACCTTCACTTGCACTTTGTTCTTACTGTCAACAAAGCTGATCGTGATAATGTTCTCTGAGTCTAATAGTTTAACATGGTTGTGAATTGGTTCTTTCACTCAGAGCTTACTGTTTGCTTTTGTATTCCAGGGGTATCATCATTGTCAAATTGCGGCGAGGACAAGAATTGAGGCTCAGGGCAATAGCTAGGAAAGGAATTGGCAAAGATCATGCAAAATGGTCTCCTGCAGCTACTGTGACCTTCATGTATGAGCCAGATATAATAATCAATGAAGAATTGATGGAAACTTTAACAGACGAGGAAAAAATTAAATTAATTGATAGTAGCCCTACCAAAGTTTTTGATTTTGACCCAGCAACCAGACAGGTTAGTCTCTAGATTATTCTCGAAAGGATCTCTTTACAAGTTTTTTGTTTTTTGAGACTTCAATAACGTCACCTCACTAGCTTCAAATTGCTTCATCTCAACTATGATTCCAAACATAGTTGTGTGTCGATCTAATAATTTGCTCAGGTTTCTAGTGCATTTGGCTTTTCTGCTTCACCTTTCCATTAGATAGCACTACTTAGTTCTGCTAGATTCGTTTTGGGCCCTGGCTATTTTAGTCTCTATCCATTGAGTTTCAGTTCTTCGGTACCAACTTATCCATTGAGTTTCAGTTCTTCGGTACCAACTTATCCATTGAGTTTCAGTTCATCGGTACCAACTTATCCATTGAGTTTCAGTTCTTCGATACCAACTTAGTCTCTAGATCATTCTTGCAGAGGATGTGTCTAACTCTTTATCAGAATTTAGGTTTAATACTTCTGTAAATTTTGCTTCGTCTGCGTCGTCAAATTGGTTTATTGTGTGCTATGTTCTAAAATATAGATGTATTGGTCTAGTGATGGCTATAGGCAAGGGTATTCTGTCCATTTGACTCAGTTTCTCATTGTCTTGTCATTTGAAAGCACTACTTGGATCCGCTATATCCAATTTTTTGTGACTGTTGTAGTGGAGCTTCTCAGTGAGCTTCTGCTCTTTGTTATCAAGTTTTTCCTTCTCTTGAGATATTTCAAGACCCTTCACTTGAAGTGAACTATATTAAAACTGAAGTTAAAATATCTGTGCTGAACAGGAAATTTTTAATTCCATGTAATGTCAGTCGTATAGATGTATGCAACATGGATAATAGAGGAAGGGGAGAAAGAATCCATTAAAGCATGTTTTGTCTTGCTTTTCGTTGCATTTTTCTTTAAGTTAGTAACTCATTCCAAACTTCTCAATGACAAGTTTACTTCGATAAATGTTAACTCTTTTCTCTTAAGAATGTTTCATTGGCTCATTTTCATATCCGAATCTTGAATGGTGTAGCCTTGCTGAAACATCATTGTTTTCTAACTTATCATTTCAAATAGATTGTGGTGGTTGATCCTGAAGCGTACTCTTACGACGATGAAGTGCTCAAGACAGCAGAAGCCATGGGAAAGCCGGGACTTATTGAGATCCGCCCAAAAGAAGACAGTTTTATATTCACCGTGGAGTCCACAGGCGCAATTAAGGCTTCTCAGCTGGTTCTTAATGCCATAGACATCCTAAAACGGAAGCTGGATGCTGTCCGCCTCTCTGAGGACACAGTTGAGGCTGATGACCAGTTTGGTGAACTGGGTGCACATATGCGAGGAGGATGATTCACCCGTGTTGAGTTAACTATCATACGATACTCCCTATCGAATTGATGAACTCAGTCCCCTCAAATTTTACCTTGTCGGAGCTGCCTGGTCACATTTTGCTAATCCTCCGAGAAGATCTGCTCCTTCCTGTGCCCATGAATCTGTAAGAAATACTCTGATAAAACATTTTGGGATTCATGGTTCAAATGGGTTTCCAAGAATGTTGTGAATCTTAGAGCGTAGACTAGTATTAACCCTCTAGTAGGAACGGTCTTTGAACTTGAACATGCTAAGTATATAGGGACCCTTTGGTCTGTATATCTGACATGTCAATCAGACTTGTTTTATCAAATGATTGATTCTCTTAGGAACTTGAAAGTGTTCGGTACTCGTGAAGGATCATAATGTGAAGTAGAACTATAGTAAATAATTGAGGGGATGGGACATGGTGTGTGAGAGACAATGGAAGCAGTTCACGGGTTTCAGGGATTTTGTTGGTGGAACATTATCCAAACAAAACTCAAATTAGGCGGTCCAATTTGCCTCACACACTTGTCTCCTAAGGGCCCAATTTGCTCCCTTGTCTCCTAAGGTTCAAAGTATCCCCTCAGTGAAAAATATACTTTGAACCTGGAAAATCGCTTCTAATTTTTCGTAATGAACACCATTTCGACAAAAATAATGAATTGGGCATGTAATTGTGGAGGAATTCAAATCTTATGATCAGGTAACTCAAAGCTGGACTTGTAAGTTGTAAATGAGCTCTTGCTCGAGTTTATGAAACTTGAAATATGAGTCATGTTAGTGTTATCATAGGGATGTCAAATGGGTTGGTGTCATTCGATGCTTTCCGAATCTGCATCGACCTGGTTTTTTTGGCCATGTCGGTTCGTAAATCTGATTTTTGTATTGCAGAATCGCTCAAACTTGACACTATTTTTCGGAATATTTGTGTTTTTTGTAATGTTGAATTCTAATTATATTATATAGTAGTTTGAAACTCGTCTATGTTATAATTAGATTGGATAAGAATGATAAAACAAAGATATTCAACTGAAACAAATGGAAAGTATTTAGATTTAAATATATATATATATAGATACCACGGGATACTTGACACATACTACACAAAAATAGTATAAAATTATAGAGGTTAACGGAGTATGAAAAAAATAGTCCACACAAACTAACAAGTGGTTTAGGAATCAGAATGAAAAAAAAGTTTTATGCAAAACTACCTCAAACTTATGACAGGCAATAAATATAATCAAATAAATTCCATTCTTATTCAAATTTCAATTGATATAGATTTGAACAATATATTTCTAAAATTTTTGGTAAAATATTGAATAAAAAACAATGAAAAAGAATCGTAAAGTTATCCTCATCTTATCACTTATCAATAAAGATAAAAATGGTTATTTGTTTTCATGTGAAAATAAAGAAAATTAAATGGGAAGTAAAAAGAGAGAGAGAAATTGTGAGGAAAATAAGAGAAGTAAAGGAGATAAGGGATGATGGGTCAGTCTTAGAGACTTTGCAGAAGATACCCGAAATCTTTGTCTGAGAAGCAGACATGCTTTTGCAGTGATGAGACAAACCAAAAGCTCCCTTCTATCCTTCTTCTTTACATTCATACAATTATTCAAAATAAATAAATAATAGAAACTGTCATTTCATTTTTATTATTTTTCTTATTTATATAAAGCGTTAAAATAATACCTCATTGGTCCTTTTCTTTATTAAATCTCCAAATTGACCCTTGATCCTCAAAACCCTCAACCCCTCGAATTTCTCATTGCAATAACTTCTTACCCCATCTTAGTAGTAAGTAACAATAATGGAGCCCCTCTCATCTACTCCTCCATTTCTTTGAAGTAAATTTAATAAATAGTTCTCTCTTTATAAGTATATATTTGGAGGAATCGGAATATAAATGAATGGTGCACTTCCTCCGATTTTGTAAAATGTTATTTTATGTTTATTTTGTACATTATATATACAATATAAAAATTAATTTAAAAATTTAGAATTATTAAATTAATATTTACGATTCTACTGGGAGGAATATCAGAAATACCCTCATATGACTAAAATATTTCAAAAGTATCTCTTAAATCTGATGGAAAAAAATTGGAGAAAAGACATATGTGTCGTCATATTTTGTCAATGAAAAACACATACGGAGGAAAGACAAATTTGAAAGGAGGGAAAGACAAATTTGAGAGGAGAGAAACAAAGTTGAGAGCTATTTCTTTCCATTTTTGATTGATTTCCTTCCATTTTTGAGCGATTTCCTTCCATTTTCGAGCAATTTCTTTCCATTCCGAGCGATTTCCTTCCAATGATGTTTTAGCCATTTTCAGTGATTTCCAGCGTTTTCGATTATTTCGAGCAATTCCGATTATTTTTAGCGATTTTCGGCGATTTATAGGTGATTTCCAGCGATTTCGACCGATTTCCGGCGATTTCTGACGATTTCCGGCGATTTCTGGCAGTTTCTGGCGATTTCTAGCGATTTTCGGTCGCACTAGGTCACAGGGTTGAACTAGATCACATGGTAGCACTAGGTCGCAGGGTCACAAGATCAAACTGGGTCGCAGGGTCACAAGGTCGCAGGGTCGAACTGGGTCACAGGATCGGACTGGGTCGTTGGGTCGCAGGGTCAAACTGGGTCGTAGTTTCACAGGGTCGCTGGGTCGCAGGGTCGAATTCGGTCGCAGGGGTATTTTTGGAATATTAACATTTATAAGGATATTTTTGAAGTAAAAATTTTTTTCGGGAAGGATATTTTGAAGTGTTTTACCTCTATGAAGGTATTTTTGAAGTTAAACCATTCTACTGTCTATATAATAATCAATATAAAAAATACATAATAACACTTATTCATAACCATATTTAATTTTAGAAACGTATGCATAAAAACATAAACTTTATATTAAGATAAATAACTACGAAGAATACAATCATGATATCATATTAAATAGAATTAATCTTAAAAGTATAACAAAAGTTTAGAACTATTAAAAAATATTTATATAAATATATATATTAGTTCTGTACCCGCGTTATGCGCGAGAAATACTTTTTTTTTACAAAAATTGATATAAAGGTTGAATAAAAGTTATATACATATGCGTAATATCATATCAAAATGTGTTATGTAATAATGTTCAATCCTTTTACAGAGAATTCTTTATTTAGTATTTATACAATTACAAAGTAAATAAATTATAAATTATGAAATATTTCTTTGAAAACAACTTTTATTGTTTTCATACATATTGCTTGGTTGTCATCTAAAATTACTAGGAGTATGGCATCTCTTCTTTCTTGCCGGAACAACTTGGTGTTCCACCGGTTACCGGACTATCCTGTTCTGACCCTTAACCTTACTTGCTTGCTTTCTAGAGATGAGCCAATTTTTAGTCTATTACGTGTTTTAACTCTATAAACGACAATGTATAATTGTCCATGAGGAAATATAGAACACGATAAATATATATCAACTGTTAAAGTCGTGATCTCTCGATTAAAGTATATATATATATATATGTATGTTAAATTGTTATTGACTATCAATAAAAATAGAAAATAAGATCGCAAAGATAATAATAATCAACAATATACACTATGATAAGATTACATAGAAAATAAGATTACATATGATATACATATATATATAGACTCCGGCAGCACTCTCATCCAAAAAATATCATCATGGGCCAGAAAGTTATATTGTCAGATCCATAGTACGATTAAACTTGTTATAAACCATGTGAGAATCCGCACAAAACGTTGTATCAACGGGATTCAAGTTTATCACGGGCAATATACAAACGTAACATACACGAGGAAAACGTTAATTGGTCAGATAAATTAGTTTTCGATTGTTTCAATTATATCTTTGTTAGCATCTTTTTGCTTTACCTTTGAACATGAAGACTGTGATGTTAGATAACTGTCAATATCTTCAACATGTCGTTTTCCGAGCGAATAAAACGGTGATGTTGAACTATGAGACGATTCTGCATGAGGAGGGTCGAAAATTGTCACCTGGTGAAAAGAAAAAAATCACAGTACATATTATATGAATAATTTATCAAAATCTTGGTAAATATGATTGCCAAAAGATAATAAATATCGTAGTAATAGCTGTAATGATTTTTTAATTTGTTGTTACTTTACTTGCACATAATATGATCGGGGATCCTCTGTGGTACGCTGGACGATAAAACACGAGCAATAAGTGATTGTGGCAGTGCAGAAAGTCGGAACAAAAAATTCCGGTTACACAACATCAACAATTCTTCAAGAGATAATCACCACCAGATATACCCTCCGAATGACAAATTTACTTTGTATATTTATAACTCATCATATAGTAGAAATAATAATAACATCATATTAACAAAGTACATTTAATAAAAATTTATGTGATATGATAACCTGTGGAACGTAACAATGAACGTCAATAGCATATTTATTTATCAATTGAACAACCTCTTTATAAAAAATAAGTAACGTTGCATTGTTAGTGTTGTCAACAACTTTGACATAATCTTTAAATCTGCATTCAACAACATCAAATATATGAGAAAATTGATTAAATTAGAAATACTTTATTGAGAGAACATACTTTGCAAATGGATCAATCGTCATGCAGTTGCAAATATCGCAAAAGAAATTTATCGTTTTTGGCAATTGAACTTCTTGTCGATAATAGGATTAACCTTTTTGCTGCATTATTGACAGCCAAGATAATACCAGTCGTCCTTAGTAATTACATCAGTGATAGTCGCAGCAATTACACAAGTCATTCATTGTAAAAATATACTATACAACATTAGGCATATTTGTTAAAATATAATTTTTTATAAAAATTCCTAATATTGATGCGATTACAATATATAAAAGAAAGATAGCCTAACCTTCAAAATTTGATACACATCACTTATGCTCTTAAAAGTGAAATCATTCCAATATTCCAATGTGTCTGTCGCAAGAGGTCAAGGACCCAGATAACTGATCATCGCTGGAATGTGTCTTACCTTTTCATAATTCATATGGTTTTTCAAGATCACCTGGTCTTACGTACACCTTGTTAACAATGAAACATGCTATACTTTTAGTTTTAGCCCAAAATCTTATTGCAACACCTTTTGTATGCATGATCGTTCTCGTCATTTCTGCAATGTTCGATTTTTTTTCTACTACTCCATTTTGTTGTGGAGTTTTAGGTGCAGAAAAGTCGTGTAGAATTTCATGTTTCTTGCAAAATTTATCGAATTATGTATTTCGAATTTTTGTCCATGATCACTTTTTATTCTAATGATATTTTCTCTTAAATTTATCAAGTGCAAGCATAAATATTTGAAAGTATCAAAAGTATCTAGAATAATCATCAACACAAAATAAACTTACATTTTTCCCCTAATGCTTTCAGTTTGCATTAGTCCCAAAGGTCCATATGTAGAAGTTTTAGCACCTTGTTTGTGTTTACGTCACTTACCTTATTGTGATGAATTCTTACTTGCTTTCCTTGTTGACATGGCTTGCATCTAAAACACTCTTCAAAATCATGTTTTAGTAATCCTTGGATAATGTCATATTTCGAGAGTTTGACTAGAGTTTTTGTACTGATATGCCCTAGTCTTTGATGCCAGAGATAAAGTTCACTTTTCACTGCTTTAAGACATTTTTCTTCAACGTTCAAGATATAGTAGTTTTTTTCACCTCTTATTCATGTCAAAATACAATTCTCATTAGTATCAAACACATGACAGTTTTCTCTTGAAAACTTTACCTAAAAGTTGTTGTCACACAACTGCTGATGCTGATGAGATTTGCTTTCAGCCCTCCCACATAATAAACACTTCCTTTTATGGTTGTCTATCTGCCTTGAGTAACACTTTTCTCATGATTCTTCCATTTTTTTCAACTTCGAAAGTCACATGTCCACTTTATTTTTCAGTATACTCAGAAAGAAAATCTTTTGTTCCTGTCATATGTCTTGAACAACCACTATCAAAGTACCAAAGGGTATTGTAGTTGTTGTGAACTGAATTATAGGCAACATAACATTGTAAATCAGATTTCCTTATCCAAACTTGGTTCATTTTTTTGTTTCCACTATTTTCCTATATATTATCTCTTATTATAGTAAGGACACCATCTCCAAAGATATCCTTGTTGCCCACAAGAATAACATCTATTTATAGGTTTTTTTCTTCTAGACTGAAGAGACTTTCTTAACTACAGTTTTCTTTGTTTGAATTGCAGTTTGTACTACAATTGTCTTTGGTTGTTCTATAGTTAGATAGTGTGTGCATCAGTTTGCTTTGATGTATTTTCCTTCGGTTGAGCGATATGTACTGTGGTTTTCTTTAGAAAAACTTTAGTTGCATCCTCCAAAAGTCTTCTGGTAACAAAATTTACTTTCTTTTCAACAATCAATCCTTTATTTGCAGTTCCTTTCTTAAAATCAATCCATAATGCTGCTTTCCTATTTTTCCAATGGTTAGGAGATGATCCAATTTTTCCATTCTATTGTGGAGCATTCGTAATTGCTTTTGTGTCTCCTTGATGTTTGATTAACATCACTTCTTCATTGGTTGATGCAACCGGACTTTATTCTGCTTGAGATGTTCTACAAGTTGTATATTTTCCGTGACTAACTCAATGTTCTCTTTGCTTATCTTCGTCCAAGATTCATACAACATCTCAATAGTCAATTTATCATCACTGTCACTATCAGACACTGATTTTTCTTCAAGGAATGCCATGAAGTTTGTCATGTCTTCTTCATCTTCGTCCTTAGTTTCAGATTCACTCCACTGTTATATAAGATTTCTCTTTTTTTCTTTCCACATTTTGCCTTGGTATGTCCATACCCTTTGCATTTGAAGCACTGAATTTTCTTAAGATTTTTCAGTATGGCTTTCATGTTTTGTGCATTTGGACATTTAGCTTTGAAGTGACATAAATCTTTTCACTCATGACACTGATTTTTTTCCTTCTTTCATTTCTGGCCAAAATTTTGTACTTCCAGTCTTTTTTTTCTTTATGAGCTTTCCAAAAGCCTTTGCCATACATGATATGCTTTCTTATAATGAACTCAAACGACTTGACTCATCCGTTAATTTTATATCAATTCCTTTGTTATTTGGTTCATTATCATGCTCCAGACTCATCTCATATGCTGAGAGAATTCCAACTAATTCTGCAAAGCTTATGGTATCAGTATTCATTGCAATTTATATTGTAGCCTTCTTTGCTTCAATCTTTTTGGCAGACACTCAATTAATTTCTACACTAGCTTCTTTTCTTTGTATGTCTTTCCTAAATTTTGCACTTCGTTTCTAGTGCATTCAGCTTTGCACTAAATTCACTAATCTTCTCATCCTCATTCAGCCTCATATTTTTGAATTGTGAGGCGAGAATCTCTACACGAGTTCTCCTTACGCTGGTTGTTCCTTTGTATTCAATCTGCAATCCCAAGCTTCTTTCTTTGATTCACAAGACTAAATCTGCTTGAACAGATTCATGTCAACAAATGTGAATATGACTGATAATGCATTTGCATTGTATTTTGAAAGCCATTTTTCTTCGGGTGTCCATAATGACTTTTGTTTGGGAACTGCTTTTCTTCATGTCTAGTTGCATTGGGAGACTTAAACCTGACTCCATAGTTATTCAAGCATCCTCATCGATGCCTCTGAATCTTGCTTTCAACATGACTTTCTAGTAGACATAGTTCGTGGAATCCAATAAAATTGGTTTCGAAATTGAAATAAGTTTTCGGTGTGAGTCCATACTTGTTACCCCGAACGTGGACAAATTGATCTCTTCTTGTTCGCGATACGCTCTATAACCAATTGAAATTTTGTACGATATTCAATTGAACACCAAGATTAAACTACGATGATCTTCCACCATTACACAAAGTAAAATTTTTTTATTTACGTTGCAATATGTTCAAATACAAGTTCTTATCACCCAAGTACACTTGATCACGCCCGAAATACACCTTATTACCCTGAGTTATTTCCAGACTATACTCAACTGTAAACCTCACAGTTCACTCCCCCTTAGTTTAATATACCACACATGTATGAACCTTTCAAATGAGTGTCTATGTTAAGATTTTCATATTAAACTACGATGATCTTCTTTATCATCTAGTTCAATACACCAAACTACGATGATCTTAGGCTCAACTCATTTGCGTTATGCATATGTTTGCTATTTTCTTTCTTGCTTTTTCAAGTTGTCCATAATGTTGCTACATTCTCCTTCTTTATATTTTGTTTTCTTATTTGAAGGATGACCTATTATAATGGAAGTTGTTATTTGACTTGCTAGAAAATAGGTTAAGGTTGTTATGTTGTTAACTTGTTCAAACTTCTTGTTAATCTTTGTGCATATTTGTTTAATCTTTTGTTTTTTATTCAATTTTTACATTCTAACATAATTTGTTCAAGAGAATTAGTCATTTTTTAAAAGAATATATTAATAATTTCATATTAAAGTTTTAAAATTTTAACAAATATAAGCAAATACAAATCAATATTTCATTATTAAATATTAGGTTGATATGATAATAACTCTCTTCGAATTGTATATAATAATAATAATATTATTATTATTATTATTATTATTATTATTATTATTATTATTATTATTATTATTATTATTATTATTATTATTATGTGCTAAAAAATCCAGTTCTCGTCGAATCAAAATAGTCTTTCACGTAAGATATATGGAACTCTATACTAATCTGAACTGAGACTTAGAGAAAGAGAGAGAACTGAATTAAGACAAACGAAAGAACTTTATTATTTTTTGAATTAATTGAATCGAAGGAATACAATCTCTTTATATAGAGATGAATGAGCTCAAGAATCCAAGACTCAAGACTCAAGAATCCAAGATCCAAGACTCAAGAATCCAAGACCCAAGATCCAAGAACAAAGATTAATGTAATCTTGTTCTTGGAAGAAACGAATTCTTGGATTTTTGTAGAGAGAGAAAATTTGCATGTGCGCGTGTTCTGTTCATGAGGTAGAAGACGAACCAGCCCGCGCGGGCTAAGTGATGTTGCCCGCGCGTGCTGTGTGAGAGTCAGCGGACCCGTGCGTGCTGAGTGAGACAACCTGTGCGTGCTATGTGAAAGTCAGCGGATTCGTGCAGGCTGAGTTGAACTCCCCACCCATGCTGTGTGAAACTGATGAACGTGAGCTGAGTGTTATTACCCGCGCGTGCTGAGCTAATGTTGGAGAAGTTGTTCGTGCATGCTGAGCTAAGATGCCTCCATCTTGAGCATTTGAACTTATACTCCCCTTCAAACTGATGTCTGGTGGAAAGTCGACATTCAGTGTGCTTCATAGCTGAACAAAATGATCACGAAACAAGGATTTTGTGAAAATATATGCAACTTGAGAAGTGTTAGAAATATGTTTAATAATAACCGAACCAAGGGCTACCTTCTCCCGGACAAAATGATAATCAATTTCAATATGTTTAGATCGACCATGAAATTTAGGATTTGCTGTTAAAAAGGTAGCAGAGAGATTATCACAGTGTAAAACCGAATGACCTGGTTGTGATATACCAAGATCACGAAGAATGAAGCTTAGCCAAGTAAGTTCAGCTGTTGTGGACGCCAAAGCTCTATATTCAGCTTTGGTAGTCGATCTGGACACTATTGGTTGTCTTTTAGCTGACCAAGAAAGTATATTTGAACCAAGAAATGTACAAAAACCTGTTGTAGAGCGTCTTGTAGATAAACATCCTGCCCAATCACTGTCTCTAAATGCAGCCAAGTCAAATGTACTATGCTTATGTATGTGTAAACCAAGAGTAATGGTACCTTTAATATAACGAAGAATTCTTTTTAGCAAAGCAAAATCAGATATTGTAGGTTCATGCATCCTTTGACAAATGAAATTGACTGCAAAGTTAATGTCAGGTCTAGTCAAAGTTAAATATTGCAATCCTTCAGCCAATTGTCTAAAGTAAGTTGCATCAGAAAAATTTTTCAAGATTCGGGGTATAGTTATTTAATTTTAGAGGTAAGGGAGTAGCTACATGCTTACAATTTGTCATACCAGCTTTGTTAAGAAGGTCTAGTGCATATTTTTCTTGATGAAGAAACAACCCTGATGAGTAAAACTTACTTTGAACACCAAGAAAATAATGCAACTGACCGAAATCTTTCATGGCAAACCTGATAATCAAAGCTGCAGTAAGTTTCTTTAACAATGTTTCGCAATTTCCTGTTAATATCATGTCATCAACATATAATAAAAGATAAATCTTATTTGTGCCTTGTTGATATACGAATAGTGAAGGATCTGAGCTACTACAACAAACTCAAATTCAAGTAAGTATGAACTGAATTTGTCATACCAAGCTCTAGGAGCCTGTTTCAAACCATATAGGGATTTATGCAGCTTACAACATGAGTATGATACTCAGAATCCTCAAAACTAGGGGGTTGTTGCATAAAGACATCCTAAGTCAACTCACCATGTAAAAAGTCATTCTTAACGTCTGATTGAGATATTGACCATTCATTAACTACTGCAATTGATAACACAATCCTAATTGTAGCAGTCTTAACAACCGAACTAATTATTTCTAAGTAATCAATACCTTCCTCTTGATGATACCCTTTAGCCACTAATCTGGCTTTTAATCTGTTTAGAGACCCATATGCATTAAGTTTAGTCTTAAAAATCCATTTACATCCTAAAATATTCATATCACTCGAGTATGGAACTAAGGACCAAGTGTTGTTATATTGTAGTGCATCCATTTCATTTATCATCGCTTGATGCCAACCAAAATGTTTTAAAGCTGATTTAACTGATTTCATTTCTTGTGGAATATTTATATTAGCACATAAAACATATTTTGGATTTGGTTTAAAAATTCCAGATTTACTTCTAGTAGTCATGAGATGTTGATTTCCAATATTCACTTCACTTTCAGAATTTGTATTTGATAATTCAACATGTATATTTTCATCATAAGAATCTGGAATATTCAAACCTATTGTTGATACCTGATTTCTTGCTGAAGCATCATCCAACTCTGTTGTTGATATAGTTGTTTGTGCATCAGGTATTTCAATAACAGAAGTAGGATTCCAAAATCTGGGTAAGACATAATGCAAATTTTGATTTGAAACATCCTTTGTTTTAGATTTGAATCCTAATTGTCATGCTTTTGATAGTAATGTGTCTGCTGATGGAATCAAATGTAGATAGCTATCTTGAAAAGGAAAATTTAGTTCATCAAAAAATTGCATGACGCGTAATATTTACCTTACCTGTTAAAGGATAGAGACAACGATATCCTTTATATTTTTCACTATATCCTAAAACTACATATTTTAAGGACCTTGCATCAAATTTATTTTGAGCATAAGGATGAAGACAATGATAACAACAGCAACTGAAAACTCGAAGAGATGAGTAATCCACTTTCCTTTTAAACAAGA
The DNA here is from genome assembly GCA_036759665.1 of Gynandropsis gynandra. NCBI lineage: Eukaryota > Viridiplantae > Streptophyta > Magnoliopsida > Brassicales > Cleomaceae > Gynandropsis > Gynandropsis gynandra. Next base: position 20,475,072 of record CM071868.1, on the reverse strand, counting down.
TTTTATACGGTATTTCTTTAATCAAGGAGGAAGATGATAATAGGTTACTAATATAATTTGCAGTATAAAATGCTTCTACCCAATATTTTAGAGATATTTTAGCATGAAACATCATAGCTAATCCTAATTCAGTAATATGTATATGCTTCATTTCTGCTAATCTGTTTTGTTCAGGTGTATAAGGACATGATACTAGATGTTTAAAACCATGTTGTAAGAGATGTTCTTGAAAACGAATACTGCTACACTCACCTCCTCATCACTTTGAAACAGTTTAACTTTGCAAGAAAATTGATTTTCTACCATCTTTTGGAATGAGACAAAAACATTATAAAAATCTGATTTATGCATTAGAGGATATAGCCATGAAAATCTAGAGAAATTATCAATAAAAATGACATAGAACCTGAACCCTTGAACAGAAGATGTAGGTGCTGGACCCCATAAGTCACAATGAATCCTTTCCAATGGTTCTTTAGCATGATAATCAGAATCAGAAAAAGATAATCTGCTATTTTTAGCCATTTGACAATATTCACACAATTTTGAAGCAGATTTAGTAATTTTGATGAAATCATTCTTATTAAGTTCTTGTATAATATTGTTGTTAGCATGTCCTAAACGATGATGTCATATATCATACGAAGTAGAACAATGTCTAGTAGAATAAAAGGTCTTGAAATCTGTTGTTTGTTACCTGTAGATCCCTTCATGTTTGTTTCATTTGGCCAGAATCTTCTGAGTTATTAAGTCCTTTATACAAACACTATCAGCATCAAAAATCACTTCACAAGGATAATCGTGAGTAAGCTTTGAAACAGATAATAGTGATTTTTTAATTGAAGGTACTACCAGAATATTATGAATTGGTAAATTACCTTCTGAAGTAGTAATGGCGGTGGATCCAACATCAGATATTGGGAGGAAAGAACCATCTCCAATCATCACACTTTCTGATCCACCATATGGAATGGAACTCTGAAGATGTCCAGTTGAATTTGTGATGTGAACTGAAGCTCCTGAGTCTGGAAACCAATCCAGCTGAGGGTGTTGGTTCATTTGTACTGACGTGAGAGCTTGTGGTATATCACCACTTTGAAAGGAATTATCAAACCGATGCCAACATCGTAAAGCCTCATGTCCTGCCTTACCACAAATTTGACACAATGTAGAGGAATTTGTGAATTATTATTGTTAACCTGAATGTTGTTCGAGTTTTGCGCTTTTTGAACATAAGGAGAATAGACTTGTTAAGCAAAACCTCTTCCACGAGTTGTATAGTTCCTATTGCCTCTGAATATCGGTCTTACTCCTCTGTTATTGAAGTTCCTTCTGCCATACCCTTGATTCAAATTAGTGGAATACTGTGTGGCAGAAAAAGTTAAATGATGAGATACATTAGTGAATTGGCTAGTATAGAACTCCCAAGAACCAGACTATTCAATTGAGATACCGCGTCTTCATAGGTCGGAATAGGAGGCTTATGCATCAAGGTTTGAATTACCGTAGCAAAAGCCTCGTATTCTTTGCCTAATCCATGAAGTAACCTAAAGATCTTCATAGGTTCTTGAATTAGTTTAACAATTGATTCCAATTTATCACATATGTTCTTAAATTGACTCAAATATTCGGCCAATGTATTTCCTCTTTAGTTAGAAGTTGTAATGATGCTAGCAAGTCGAATTCTCTTGCTACAGATCGTTGTATGTAACGGTTTTTAATGCTAGACCATACCTCCATTGTTGAATTGTTACCAACAACATGGCTGAAGACTTCTTCAGAAAGTGTACCGATGATCTATGACATGATAAGTTGATCCGTTTGCAACCACGAATCAGGTACAAGATTCGGAATATCCATTGAAACATCATTTTTTATTTCTATATGGTTTGAGGTGGCTCTTGTATTGTGTCGTCGATGAATCCCAACAATCTTTGACTCCGGAGAAGAGACTCAATTTGAGCTTTCCAGAAAAGAAAGTTAGAATCTGTGAGCTTTATCGTAACAAAGTTTGAAATATTAATATGTGTTGGAAATGGATATTGTGGTTGGTTTGTCGCCATTGTTCAAGATTGAAATTGAAGGATTGTTGTATAAACTTCCTGAATCCTCTTGGATTGATGATATTTTGTGGTTCTTTTCCACAAGATACTGTCGATGCAAAAAAAGTGCTCGACGGAGCCCGCACGGGTTGCTGTATCTTGCTCGCGCGTGCTGATGAAGAACAGATCTGCAGACAGATTGAACTGCAATAACAAAATTGAATAACAATTGAAAGTAAATTATAACCGTGTTTTCTTCGGATATGGACAGTCGTGAGAGGCTCTACAATTGTTGCCTCGTCATCGAAGGATCAGTAATCACCGATAAAGACCCGTGAAGGTTTAGCAAGAGATCGGTGGAAGAGAGCAATGAACGGATTCATGGTTAAGCGCCCAAATAGGCTCTGATACCATATGAAACTCTATACTAATCTGAACTGAGACTTAGAGAGAGAGAACTGAATTAAGCAAAACGAATGAACTTTATTATTTTTGAATTAATTGAATCAAAGGAATACAATCTCTTTATATAGAGATGAATGACCTCAAGAATCCAAGACTCAAGACTCAAGAATCTAAGGCCCAAGATCCAAGAACAAAGATTAATGTAATCTTGTTCTTAGAAGAAACGAATTCTTGGATTTTTGTAGAGAGAGAAAAACTGCCTGCGCACGTGTTTTGTTCTTGAGGTAGAAGACGAATCAGCCCGCGCGGGCTAAGTGATGTTGCCCGCGCGTGTTTGGTGAGAGTCAACGGACTCGTGCGTGCTGAGTGAGACAGTCCGTACGTGTTGTGTGAAAGTCAGTGGATCCGTGGGGGCTGAGTTGAATTCCCCACCCGTGCTGTGTGAAACTGATGGACACGAACTGAGTGTTACTACCCGTGCATACTGAGCTAATGATGGAGAAGTTATCCGTGCATGCTGAATTGAGATGTCTCCGTCTTGAACATTTGGACTTATAAGATATATGGTATCTAAAGGACCAAATGTATAGAAATGATCTAGTTTCCATGTGGGTATTAATTATTTAGTGTGAAAGTAACAATCATCCTTACAGTTTCTTTTTTCTTAAATCATGTAGTCATTTGGTTAATTTAGAATATAAAAAGGCAAAACAGTATAGAAACATCAAAATCCTTTTCTATTTACAAATTTTAATATATCGAATTTTTAATTTTTATATTAATACCCAAGTTTTATTTATTTCAATCTTAGTATCTAAATTTTCTAAAAATATCAGAAATTATATTGTCTAAATCAATTGTAAGTAACAGTAAAAAAATCAAATCTACAACTTATGTAAAATAACATACGAAATATTAAAGATTTATATATTAAAAAGATGTATTAAAATATAAGTGTTAAAATTATTAGTTACGACAATATAGATTGGGCTTTGGGTTCTAATTTAACTTGTTAGATTGGTATTGAAAAACATAACTAAATACCAGATATAATTTTATAATTGAAAATGCTCCTCTTCTGATTCTAGAGTTTTCTACAATCCTATGTAAAGAATTTTAAGGGTCCTGACTTTTACTCATCGAAAAGAAAAGTACAGATGTGTGAAAACAGATAAAAAAACCCCAGTCCTAAGAAAGTTATTCCGCTGTAAAAAAAACTGAATTCAAATAAATATTTTTATCTATATTATTAGAGTTTCTCATATAAATTATATATAAAGCAGATTCAAACTGTCTTTAGGATTTTCTAAATAAAATTATAAAGTATCAAAATAACTACAATGAGATAATAAACTATAATTTGAATAGTTATTGAACAGGAAGGGTAAATCTTGGTAGGTTAAAACATATTCCAACCAGCTCATGAAGATGCGAAGAAGCTATGAGTTCATTTATTACTTTAGGAAATATTGGATTATTCGCTTCGTCTGTCAAATGTATTTTTTATAAATCACGACATTTACTCGTTATGGTAATACGTACGAACGAACTGACAATTTTATAATATACGTAAATTTGTTGTCTTTTTCAATCTTTAATCTCATAGGAAAAAAAGAGTAAAACCTAAAAGAAATATTAATTTTAGAATTTTTTTTCTAATAAAAAACAAATGCTTGGGTGGACTTCAGGGTCATATTGTTAGAATATGACAAAGACTTAAAGTGGATCAATTTTGTTTCGTCCATGAAATTGGACAAAAGAAAATACAAACCTCATGAATTTTATTTTCTCGTGTAATACCAATTTTAAATTCAAACGTGGCCATGAATCGATTTAGATATCCATGAGGCATTAAATTGTTTATATATATATATACATATATATATTATAAATATGATTATAGATTAGTAAAAGATTATGTAATGTTGCAGCTAATAATTTATATATATCTTTAAATATCTTTTTATCATTTTTGTAATTCTCCTTTCTCTGTTTCTTTAAATGTTTTACAGTATTATGAATTCATTATCATGATTGCAAATAGAAAAATTGTAAACATCGAATGGATTGGTTTAGGACCAATTTATTATTGAAATATTTTGTACGTTAATTAATCTTAACATTAGTGAGAATCCATAACATATAATCATAGTAAAAACCATAAATTTGCCCTTAAAATATAAATAAATTATATATTCATTACTAAATATTTTTATTTATTTTTCTGTAGAGAATTTCAATTCATAAACTAACTCGTGTTTTTTAGATCTTCTTAATAAAACCTATATATATATATAATTATTTAGCTTAAGATGGGTTTCTATCTATTTATATATTGTATATCTTAAATAATTAATTTAAATTTACCTTTATATACAAAATATATTGTATCTAATCGTTTCAAAAATATTCATATTCCTTCATATATTTTTACTTGTCTATTAAGATAATTAGATAATCATACAAATATGTGTTTGACATAATCAATAAAACAATTAGATTATACTTCAAGACCCCCAAAAAAAACCATGCAAACAATTGTTTTTAGTTTGGAATTTGGAGGTAAACTACATATATAGTAGTACTAGGGGTGGGCAAATAGCGAATATCCGTAAATATTCGACTATTCGTATTCGTATTCGTCGAATATTCGATTTTACTATTCGTATTCGTATTCGTAAATACGGATATTTGTAAATACGGATATCCGTAAATATTCGGATATTCGTCGGATATTCGTAGTATTCGTAAAATTGTAATTTTTTTTAAAAAATAATATAAAATAAATTCTTATAAAAAAGTTAAAGTTTATCAAAATATCATTCATAAACATCCTCAAATTGCACAAATACAAAATAGAAACATAATATAAATAAAGAAAACACTGATAACATCAATTCTCTCAATCATGTAGAGTTAACTTTGTCGAGGACTCCAGCAACGTCGCCAATTCATCTAAAACAATGTAAATTAAATATCAAATACATTAAAACAAAATTAGAATAAAGGAAATGGTTAAGCATTGCACTAGTTGTGGCACCTCTTTGTGATCTACAACTAATGAGTTGTGAACAATGACTACATTTAGCTTTTGACTTATCTTTTGTTTTCTCAAAATGATCCCAAACCCTTGAAGGAGGTCGAGGTTGAGATTGAATTACCTCTACTGTAGTACCATATATCAACGTAAAGCCATTTGTGTTTTTTGGTTAATAACCATATTAACGGTGATGCATGATATGATTATACTTATGATCCATTACATTTCTAAAAAACGTTATGTATATATTGTCACCAACCATATGTGTGTGTATATATATATAATACATAAACGAGTTTCAGAATAACATGTTACAAAAGGCCAAAATCATCATGGTCGGTAATTTTGTTATCTTCTTGTTGGTTCTATGCAAAACGTTGGAATCATATATGAGATGGTGACCACTATTAAATGATATGCATACACAAATAGATCGTGACCACTATTAACGGCAATGCATGATAGGATTATACTCATGATCCATTACATTTCTAAAAACGTTATGTCTATATTGTCACCAACCATATGTGTGTATATATATAGATATATATAATACATAAAGGAGTTTCACAATAACATGTTACAAAAGGCCAAAATCATCATGGTCGGTAATTTTGGTATCTTCTTGTTGGTTCTATGCAAAACGTGAGAGTAGGGAGATTTGGAATCATATATGAGATCGTGACCACTGTTAAATGATATGCATACACAAATAGAACATTGGATACCAATGTTAGTATCATCTCTTCTCATCGAACGTTAACTCTTTTCATATATATATATATATATATATATATATAACAAATTATATTTAAACCATGCATATTATATACACACCAAATTATAAATATCTCCATGATGACCTCTTTTATTAATAAGTTGAGAAATTGCATTAACATTGGTAAATATAAACATCATATATGTTCGATTTAACGTCTTATGACGGATATACATGTTTGATAAGATTAAGACGAAAGCGAGCCGTATAGAACTATGAATTTTCTATAAAATTATAAAAGGTAATCAAAATTAATATTTAAACCCAAGATAGGTTAACTCGACTAGTAGACAGGAAAGTGTCCATCACCCTAAATTTGAGTCCATCATAGAGATGGTATTTATATTAGTTAACCTAAGAAAATGAAACAAAGAATCGTAAAACCTATAAATGTTCTCTTAAGTTATCTTAAAAAGACAACAATCATATTCAGTTTGATTATATATATATATATATATATATATATATATATATATATATATATATATATATATATATATATATATATATATATATATATATATATATATATATATATATATATATATATATATATATATATATATATATATATATATATATATATATATATATATATATATATATATATATATATATATATATATATTTCGTTGTACAAGCTATTCTTTTCACTAATTACACAAGAATTAATACTATTCACTATATAACTATATAGATATTGATTAGATGTTAACAAGATATTTAAATAAATGAATGAGCCATGGAACACGTCGAGAACGAGTTATGGTAATATAAACAATATCAACCTATCAATACTCGACCTGACCGTGTTATATGAGGTATATATTAATTAACAAGTGCAAAATAGATATTTCCTGTCCTAATAATTTATGAACCATGCATAAGCTTATACGTATATACAAATATTCGTACGAACATGTATATATGTATACATATAGATGTGTGTGTATAGATTTGTATGCACAAATGAGTAGATATGATGGATATAATTATGTGAATCACGAAATTGCAATGCAAAGGTGTGGAGAGATTGGAACAAGAAGATTGGGGCCTGCATTTCTGATCGTCTGAGAGAAGGGCCATAGGGACAGTTTCTGCAGTCGCACGACAGCTCAGGAGCGGTACCCTTCTTTTTTAAAAAATATATACATATATATTATTTTCGCTATATTTTCATTTATATATATATATATATATCTATAATTCCTTTGGACCATCTTTCTTTTTTTACATTATTGCTATGGTTGTTCTTTCACTCATTGCACTCCTTACATTTAAGGCTTTGTATGAGATTTTGTTCCAACGTTACTACCACAAATTAATCCATTTCACTATAACCATGCCAATTATATAATTAATTCAAAATATAAAATATAATCGAATTATAATTGAAAAACTAAAGAGTAGATGGTCAACGCATTTGGTGAAGTTTTAAAACTCTAAAGGATTTTCTGTTCGATTCAATCAGTCTACCAGGTATACCTAGATACAGACTCAGACACACCCTGAGACTCTACCCGCCTTGTACCCGAATTCTAAATCCGGAGCTTCACAAACGCTTGTATGACAGCCTAAGGCTATTCTCACAATAACCTTACAGAATGACTCGCAAGCCACTCCCCCACAAATCCCTAGACGCACACTTTATGATTTGTGTAAACAAAAACACTTCGCAAAGTGTATACGAAAACTCTAATTTAGTTTCATGATTTTCGGCTCCACTTCTCTCTTTGTCATAGATGCGTTCTCAAATCAGATGGGAAGTCTCTCAATTGTTAAATCTGACCAGCACTGCTTAAATAAATCTCCTTGATGTGTTTGTTCCAATTTTGTGCTCCTTGTTTTTCTCTAACAATTTCCATGTTTTTAGCTCCTTGATTTTCTCTAACAAACTCCATGTTTTTAGCTCCTTTGACTTAATCAATTTTGACTTATTAAAATATGAAATTTCAGCAATCACAATAAGATCAAAATACTCTAACAATCTCCCCCTTTTGATCTTATACTTAAACAAACACATCATCGCATCATCCATATCTTTGAAGGACCAAGCACCAACTATCACGATCATTGTTATCCACTTCTGCATGTCTTCAGGTTTGCCTGCCTAGGTAACAATTACACCTGCACTAGTACATTTTTCTCCCCCCTGTTTGTGTGAGTATAAGAACAAAAATTCTCCCCCTGCATGAGACTCACATTAAAGCGAAATCGAGATTAGAAGGGAATGATCGAAAAAACAATACACTTGTAGTCCTTATCAGCAACTTGACTTCAACTTCTTATCATTCCTACAGAAGATTTATCTTTTCTTTTCGACGTCATTGGATTAGGGTTTCATTCATACAAAGAAATTTCAACTTTCATAAACAATGCATGCAATATCGAACTTAATTATCCTTTGAATCCTATCACATTTTTATTTCCTTAAAACAATTTCTACTTGAAATGTGATACTTCACTTCAATTTAGCTAACATTTACCACAAAACCCTTTAAAAACACTTTCGTAAACATTTCCTTTTCAAATATACTCAATTGAAAAGAAATAGTCGGCACAAATATACTCACACATCCACCAGGTACACTCGAAATATATGAAAATAGAATTCCGTACCTGATTAAGAACAAACACTCTGGATTTCTAGATCGTCGAAATTGACAGATTTCCCCACCACTTAGACTCATGCTACCTCGTAGGTATACTCTTATGATCAAATCATATCGGAGTATGTAGGTTTTGTTCTTTTATCATCATTCATTTTTTCTTTTCGTTTATTCTTGCATATGTATGCTTGAATATTCTTTTTCTTTTCCTTTTTCATTTTTTACTAACCTTATGCCCTTAATCCGAGCCAAATTCCATTGCACTCTTATCAATTTTATTGACAGCGGAGTGTAGAAGTGTTGTTCCCATCTGTGCACTAAAAACTTTTTCCAATATACCAAGTGCACCTCAATATCAGCGTAAATATACTTCTACTAACATATTTCTCAAACAATAAAGCAAATACGCTTTTTCCTTTTAAAGCTCGTACACACCAAGTGCTTTTTTAAGATTCACAAAGCGGTTCATGTCTAGAGGTTTGGTAAAAATATCAACCAATTGTCGTTCCGTAGGCACATATTCAATTTTCAATTGCTTTTTCTCACCAAGCTATCTAAGAAAATAATGCCTAATCTCAATATGCTTTATTCTAGAATGTAGTACTGGATTCTATGAAATATTATGGCACTTGTATTATCACAGTGAGCAATGAAAGAATTAGAATCCATACCATAGTCCGATAGCATTTGTGTGTGGTGCAACTCCCCAATGTTTGAGTCGAACTTACCAAGATACTCACGATCATTGAGTATGTAGCACTTACACCCAAACACATGGAAATAATTGATATTTGGTTTCTTGCTTTTCCATATTTCATATGGAGTTTTCTCAGTACCTATTCGAGCATACACTCTGTTGATAATATGACAAGCCGTGTTTATGGCTTATGCCCAGAACCGAGGTGCAACTCCCTTACCGTGCAGCATTGCCCTAGCCATTCTCTGCAAGGTTCTATTTTTTCTTTCCACAACTCCATTTTGTTGTGGAGTTTTCGGAACAGAATATTCATGTGAAATACCAAGTTTATTACATAGATTTTCAAAAGACTCATTCTCAAATTCACGACCGTGATCACTTCTAATTCTCTTAATTCTTCCTTTGGTATTTATCAAGTTTAAGCACAAATAATGAAAGACTTCAAAGGTTTCACCTTTTTCTCGCAAAAACCTAGCCCCTTTGACATCCTGGGCATTCCTCGAATCAACTCAGAGTTAGATAATTTAACAATGGTTCGATAATTTACATGACCTAAACGTTGATGCCATAGGTGAATTGGATCTTGTGTAACATGGAATCACTTCACTTCTTCTGTCCAGATGTAGCAGTTGTTAGGTGCTTTTCTCCCTACATAAACATTCTTACCATCCTCATCCGTGACAATGCATTTCTCATGTGAGAAAGAGACACGTAACCCTTGATCACATAGTTGACTAATACTAATCAAGTTTGCTTGAAGTCCTTGCACAAAATGCACATTAGTCAGCTTTGGTTGTCCAATAGTCATAATGTCACCTTTTCCTTGTATGTTTCCTTTCCGTCCATCTCTGAAAGTAACATTACCTCCTTTGGCACTTTCTTTAAAGTTTGACAGCAAGCTAAGATTACCTGTCATATGTCTTGAACAACCACTATCAAAGTACCACATTGAATCTTTCTCATTTTGTATAGAAGTAAAAGCAATATTGCAACTTAGATCCGATTTCCTAACCCAGATTTGTTTAATCGTAGGTTGTCTTACTGTCATATACCTTTCACTCTTTTTAACCCATATTTGTCTAATATTAGGTGTATACCAGTAAGGAAATTTACCTTGGTGTTGCCGTGACTTACCTCAAAACCATTGTGATTGATTGTTTCTTCGTAACTTACCTTGGATCCAATGTGATTGAAAGTGATTCAATCTTTTCCATGTTGTCCTCTTATTGAAAGATCTTTGAGGTCTCCATTCATGATGTTTCATTTGAAAACAATTTACTTGAATATGCCCCTTTCTTCCATAGTAGTAACATCTTCTCCGTTCTAGATATTTGGAACTCACGGGCGTTGCAGGTATACTTTCCGCTTTTGAAGGTGTATATGTTTCTGTCAGATTTTCACTTTTGACAAATTTTCCTTCATTGCGTGAACTTTCTCCTTTGTAGCCAAGTCCATAGTGATTTGTATCTCTCTTTCCTCTTCCTCCTTTTTTAAAAGTTGTTCCGTAACAATCTTTAATTGTGACTCAACAACATTCTTTTCTCTAAGAATCTTCAAATTTCGTTGACCCATCTCAATACATTTCTCGAATAACTCTTTCATGGTCATCTCATCATCATCACTTTCTTCATTCGATTGTTCATCTTCACTTCCTATGACACCGTAGAATGTAACATTCCTAGTCATGTCCTCTTCTTCACTTTCTTCCTCCGAATTAGTTGAATCTTCTTGAGTAAGAATAGACTTGTTTTTCTTTTTCACATCATGGCACTCATTCCTCGTATGTCCAAAACCTTGACAATTGAAACATTTTGTTGCCTCCAAAGCTTTTAGGATTGCTTCTCGTTTTTTAGCACTCAAACATTCATTCTTAACATGTTCGTATCCCCTACACTCATGACATTGAACTTTAGATTTCCCTTTTTTCTCTGGGTATACCTTGCGTGTCTTGGGGTATCCTGGTCTTCTTTCTAAAATTCTATTAAATTTTTCCACTAACAAGGATATGTCTCCAATGAGTCCCTCCTCTTCTGAAGAATTTTCTTCAAAATTTAGTGTTATTCCTTTAGATGCACTCTTACTTACTGATCCTTATTCCAACTGCAACTCCATCTCATACGCGGACAAGATTCCTACAATCTCCTTAAAGCTTGTTGTGTCGGTATTGAGTGACATGTTCATTGCTGCCTTTTGTGCTGAAAAATTCTTGGGTAAGCACCGAAAAAGTTTCTTGACAAGCTTCTTGTCTTCATAGGGTTGACCAAGAACATGTGCCTCATTGGCTAAGGCATTTAATCTTCCACTAAACTCTTTCACGCTTTCGTTTTCTCCCATTTCAATCTTTTCAAATTGATGTTCAAGAATGTCCAATCTTGTTCTCTTCACACTAGGAGTTCCTTCGTGTATTGTTTCAAGTGTGTCCCAAGCTTCTTTAGCAGATTCGCAACCTTGTATTTGTTTAAATTCATCCATATCAACTGAAGCGAATATTGCTGCTAACGCTTTTGCATTGTAAGTGGATGATCTCTTCTCGACCGGCGTCCATTGATCAAGTGGTTTTTCCTTCTCGTTGCCTTTATCGTCAATCATCATCGGAGGATTCCAACCATATTTCACGGTTCCCCATGCATCTTCATCTATTCCACGAATATTAGCTCTCATCTTAACCTTCCAATACCCATAATTAGAAGCATTAAATATTACGGGCTTGCAATACGAGTATAAATATTGTGTTCCTTCCATCTTACTCTTAAACTGGATCTAAAACGAGTATGATTTTTCGTTTTCTAGCTCTGATACCAATTGAAAAACTAAAGAGTAGATGGCCAACGCATTTGGTGGAGTTTTAAAACTCCAAAGGATTTTCTATTCGATTCAATCAGTCTACCAGGTACACCTGGATGCAGACTCAGACACACCCTGAGACTCTACCCGCCTTGTACCCGAATTCCAAATCCCGAGCTTCACACACGCTTGTATGACAGCCTAAGGCTATTCTCACAATAACCTTACAGAATGACTCGCAAGCCACTCCCCCAAAAATCCCTAGACGCACACTCTATGATTTGTGTAAACAAAAACACTTCGCAAAGTGTATACGAAAATTCTACTTTAGTTTCATGATTTTCGGCTCCACTTCTCTCTTTGTCATTGATGCACTCTCAAATTAGATGGAGAAGTCTCTCAATTGTTAAATCTGACCAGCACTCCTTAAATAGATCTCCTTGATGTGCTTGTTCCAATTTTGTGCTCCTTGTTTTTCTCCAACAACTTCCATGTTTTTAGCTCCTTGATTTTCTCTAACAAACTCCATGTTTTTAGCTCCTTTGACTTAATCAATTTTGACCTATTCAAATATGAAATTTCAGCAATCAAAATAAGATCAAAATACTCTAACAATAATTAAACTGAGTTTAATGTTGGTTTTAAACGTTGTCAAGTTTATCAACAATTTCATATATTGAGGGTATGGTATTGGATTAAGATTTTATATCATTACTTAAATTTTTCTGATGTTAGATAACAAATATAAGATAAAATTCTATAATAATTTTATGTTATTGAATATACAATTCAGAAAAATTATTTGGATGCTTTTTTAATCTATTAATGATATTTTTGTTAATATTTTTTTATTCTTCATGTTTATGTAGCCATTTTCAAAAATCTCAATTTCGAAATCCAAAATTGTAGAATTATCTGTCAAATTATGGAAAATAAAATACATTATGTGAAGTTTACTTGTCTTGCGCCTCATTTTCCCTAAATTAGAGTTTATAGGCGGTTTTTCGAGCAGATAATCTAGGCGAAGTACTAGCGGTCTAAGCGATTGTCTAGTAGGCGATTGTCTAGATGGTGTGAATTAAAAATAATCATAAAACGACGTCGTTTGATTTAAAATGAAAAAAAAAATATTTTTGATGGAATTGTATAGATATAATGGTTCACTTATTTTTATATAACTAATATGAATATTTTTTTTCAAAATGAAATTTTGGAGATGTAAAATGTAATAATTGAATTATCTTTTTATTTATATAAATCATATATAATTTTTGTATAACATGACAAATAGAATCCCACTTTTTGTACCTATGAAATATTAAATGTATAAACTAATTTTGAATTTGATTCTAGTGAAAAATATTGTAATGAAGACTATAGAAAAGTGGATATTGATAGTTAGAAATTAAGTATTTGGATTATAATGGTTGAAACCAACATTGAATTTTAATTATTAAAAATATGAAAAAGTGTTATGGATTAAATAGAAAAGTTACTCTTTAAGTAAAATAATGAAGAATATAAAAAAGTTATTCTTTGGTTTTAAAACATTATTTGTTTATATTTTATATATGATTCCTATTTATTAATATTTGAAATTAAATATTTTGATTACATTAATTGTTAATTATATAATATTATATATATATTTGTATAGCTAGCCTAAACACCGTCGAACGTCTAGTATTTTCCTTAACCTTCTCATCTGTTGGAAAATATCAATATTTTAAAGGGGTATAATCGTTGAAAATGTCTCCTCGTTGAAATACCGCAGAAAACCTGTCAAGTTTTACAGCGGATAATCGTTGAAAGTATTAACATGTATCCGTTGATATTACCAATATATATTCGTTGAACTATTTAAATTACCTATAAAACCATTGCAAAATTTCAACTGTTACGTTTGAAAAAGACACATTTATACGGGAAGCTACTTTTTGTCTATCTTTATCAAAATTAAGTATCAACTTACTCTCAAACATGTCATTCTCTTAAAATATAAATATATATAGGTAAGAGAGTGGATGTATAGAATCAAAAATCTATTAACATAAGAGGCTACACATGAATTCTTACTCAAATTGAAACAATTTATGAATTTTGCGTTGATATAATCTTTGTGTCAAAAACACAGTACAATATTATATTCATGAAAAATATGCAATAATATAAAGTATCGTAGTCAAGATATTGTTTAAAAAATCTTTATAAGGTCATTTTTATAAAGAATTATCAATATGGTTCTTTTACAATGAAGACATCGTCGTTAGAAATGTGACGTTGCAAGAATCAAAATCAGTTGAAAGAAATCATAATGAGGTTATAGAAACAACGAAGATCAATCTATATATCGAAATAATGTTAAAGTGGTTGTCTTATAGTTGAAGAGCACAAACACGAAGAGACATCAAACAATTATGTGCAATGATTTTTTGATCTATTGGATACGGCAAAATAACCTTTATATGAATGTTTTCATGAAAGTAAATCATGCTTATCTTTCTCACCAAGATTGAGGAGTATAAAAATTCATTGCAATGTGGTAGAGTATTTCATAAACTCATTATGTCAAACTATACGTGAATATTTACTGCAAAATAACCAAAACTTCAGAAATATACTATAAAATGAAGAATGTTTTAAAGACTAGACATATCGCGTGAGAAGATTGATATTTGTGGAAATAGTTGCATGTTATATTAAGGAATAGATAAACACCTTTTGAAATGTAAATTTTCTTATGCAAATAGATGTCGTCCGAAAAAAATTCCATCTTTACAAAAATATGTCGTCTACAAAAAGATATTCTACATGTCTATACCAAACAGGTTAAAAATATTGCATGAGTAAAAGAAAACCATTGCATCTATAAGATAGGATGCAGGACACTTGACGAGTGAATGAATAATGCAACATTCAGTGGTTGGTAAGGCTCAACGAGTTATTTTCTAAGTTTACTTATGAAATAAGAAATGTTTATCTTTACATGTGCACCGATGTTTTACTCCAAATGAACTATCTAGAAGTCAATATAATATATGGCCAGTGATTTTATCTCCGTATAATTTACCTGCGGAGATATATTTAAAAACATAAATTATATTTCTTACACTTATGATTTCAAGACCAAAACATACGAAGAAAAGTTTAGATGCTTTCTTCAGTCGTTGATTCACGAATTGAGAGATATGCGATTAACAGAATTCTTTCTTATGGCGTAAATATGAAACAAAATTTGAGATTGAAGGTAGTGTTGTTATGGATAAGCAACTTGTGTGCATGTGGAATATTTTTTTGATGACGCACGCATGAGTGTCTGGCATGTCTATATTGCATACAGGATATTGATTTTTTTGCCTCATACGTGAAAAACAATGTTAAATTGATTGTGATAAAAGATTTATTCATCGTGGATATGCATTTAGTAAAGACAATAAACATTTTTGAAAGAATGTTTTAAGAAAATAAGAGATCAAATACATGCAAAATAAATACGCATATATATGTACTAACACCTAAACACGATGGAAAACTTAAAAGAATCAGTTTAATATGGGGGAGATCGTGGTCATAAAAAACTTCAAAGCCAAAATGTATGGTATATCTAGTACAAATGCATCCTTTTGTGAGAATTGTGATATTGGAAATATTTCACATTACGACACATCCAAAGCTTATACATATCGATAAAAAAAGTTTGATAACATCATCACACAATTTTGAATATCATGGAGAAATGAACAACAACATACTGTCAATGAAGGATTTGAATATATAATATCGAATACCGGAGTTGGAGTTACGCGATGGGAATATACCAATCATGATATTCATATTATTTGGTTCTTGGAAGAAAACATTGTTGAGGATATTAAATAAGATTATAAATTTCTTAATGGATATGCGTCGAACATCGTCCCTTATATGGATATTATGGGTTCAAGGTTCATGATTGTCATTGTTTTTATGCAATGACGCATCCCAATTGTATTTGCAAAGCTACTACCATGCATTATGCACGAAGTTTTATGTGAAATTGGTATATTATTCAAATATATCTATTTAAGAAATTTAAAAGAATTGATTTGGATGTATTGAAAAAACATTATCTTTGAGGTATAATTCTATTTAGAAAAAGTATTTCCTCCTTCATTTTTTACCTGATTCAATTTACTGATTCATCTACCAGGCGAGGTAATATTCAGTGGGTTGGTTCAGTTTTGATGGATGTATCCATTCTGAAAAAATTATATCTACATAAAAAACAAAGCAATGACCGAATAACAATATTATTTGGAAAAAAATCACGTATTTTATCACATTTCATTTCGATGTGTATATTCACACGAAAGGGAGAAGCATATAAGAAGATCATACATATTATTTGTAATATGATCATAATTTGGTGTCATCCTAGAGATTTTCATACCAATTGGACATACTTAGGAGATATTAGAGGAATAATTGTTAACACGAGAGGAGTATAATCATGTCCATATATATATATTGTTAAAATTTTAAGAGTTATTACCATTCAAAATATATAAAATGATCATATTTAAAACTTATTATATATTTTTTTATCATGTCATCATACTAACAATCGTTTGGTAAATTAGTTTTGTGACAAAATTATTGATGAAGAAATAATGAGTACATGTCCTCATTTAATCGGATCTAAACTCAAAACAATGAAAGCTAAACATTATAGCTCGTGGTTGAGATATTATATAAATATTTCCATATAGTATATTATAATAAACATTTCAATTTTATTATTATAACATTGTATAACTAATAATGTATTATTATGATACGTTCAGGGTAAAAACGAGAGACATCCTACGCGTTTTAGAGATTTGGTTAATGACCTTACAAGAAATGTATTGTGGTTGTAAATTATGTTCAGTGTGGATACAAATTACATACATACTAGCACAAGAAACATATAAATATAAAAATACAACATTTGCGTTAATAACGAAAGAACATAATAGGATAATTTCTACAAAAATTTTCATAAAATTCTACAAGTTGAATATCTTGATCTAGTTGGATTGAAGATGATACTTTTAAAATATCAATGAATCAATCCAACTATAGGACGTGGTACAACCAAGGGAAGAGTGATGGACTGTCCTAAAGAATAAATCGCATGTAGTTCTAAAAACACAAGAAAAAACATATGTTTAATTGCATTTCAAGATCATAGGCAAAGTTTGAAGAAAACCGAGTTACGGCAAATACATAGGAAATTATGAATAAGTTGAACAAAAAAATGTTGGATATGAACACTATGATGAATGCAATGCACAACATCAAAGGAAGATTTACCAATTGAATAGTCAACGAATGAAAGTTGTAAATTTTGTAATTATAATTATATTTTGTAATTATAAATAATTTGCATTTTTTTTAAATCTTTATATTGCTACTATTATTAACGGAAATCCATTGATATTTTGGTTATTATCGACGGAAGCTTGTTGATAATGTAGACGTTCACGTTTAACATAAGGAATTTTTACATTTTTTTTTCATTTTCAACGGGTATTCGTTGATATTATGTAAAATTTATAATGAATATCCTTTGATAATTCTTTTTTTAAGACTTGGCAAAATTTTATGAGTTTATTTGATCAAAATATTTTCAACGGTCATCCGTTGGTTACTTTAATTTATCAACATATGTCCGTTGAATAACTCCACATTTAGTGACATATATCACCGTAGCAGTTTTGTATTTTTCTATGGATACTCGTTGATATAATTCAATGGATGCCTATTGATATACTTTTAATTATTACTACATGAGAGACACAATCATTTTTATACTTTTCAATGGTCATCTATTGAAAATACCAATAGATGTTTGTTGTTACGGGGTAAGCATTCTTATTCTACGTATTATGTTACTTATAGAATATGACTTTCAATGGGCATCTTTTGAAAAAAAAAATTGACGAATGTTCATTGTAACACATACAAACGATTGTGTCGTTGATTTTGCGGATATTGTCAACGGATGTCCGTTAAAAATCTGGGTATATAATTTATTGAACTGTTCTATTTCAACACATTTCTACCAAATAAAATAATAAAACTCTCTAAAATCCCTCTACCAAATACTCCGAACAATTTACAAACCATGAGACCACGACATTGCCTTGGTCATAAAAGATTGTTGGTGGATTCTGTTGGAGTCTTGGCATTACCTCCTCCGCTTTCATATCGTCTTCCGTAACGAATTCTTACGTTGCCAACTTTTAGTGACGATTAAGATATGGTGGATATTGATCCCAACATTTCTATCATTGACCCCGAACTGCCGGATGGAATACAATGGTATATGTATCTAATATATATTTTAAAGTTATATTATTTCAAATTATATTAATTTCTAATTAAATTCTAATGTAGATTTGATGTAAATGATGTGTTAAAATATATACACGATCACATCATCCAAGCATCGTTAAAGGATCTCATAGATCTCATATTTTACTTCTGGCAAGTGATGGAAGAGGTTAGTGTTATAATTTCATTATAAATTTTATTTTTTTTTTAACTTTTTAGTTAATTAGTTAAGGATTTTTATCTAATATCTTAATGTTATTACTGTGTTTATTGTAAACATATTTTATAGATGGCGTAAGAGCCACAGCTCGCGTGTCTAAAACTTGTGGATACCGATATGCAATCACGCCTTAAGCTCTTGATGAAAAATTCCAAGAGATATTATCTCACAAAGAATACCAATCAATATGGGCCACAAATGAAGTTTTCAACAAACTAGTACAACATTGGAATCTTAAGATTTCAAAATCAAAAGTAAAAAAGCTAAAAAATATTGATATGACGAGAATATTTTCGAGATGGTCTGTATCACCATATCACTGGAGCAAAGTCATTCTCAAAAAGAAAAACAAATGGTAAATATATTAATTTATAATCAATGTTTTATACTTAGAATTTGTTATTCATTCTATTAATATTTTAATATAACATATGCAGATGATGGGATAGATTAACGCTTCTTAAGTTTATGATCGAGACACATGTCAGGAAGAAATTCATCACTGAGGAAAAATGCGATGACCACTAATTCATCGATCCTCACGCGGAATGGACGATCAGACCAGTATATAGAAAATTATGCAACAATCTCAGATGGTCAGTTCTTTTAAGATAAGTCAAACTATTGCAAAAGGATACAATTTATTTTAAGATAAATAATTTTTTTATCTTTAAATTTAACTAAATTTTATAATTTTTATTCTAACATTAAATTATATTATATGTGGTTGATTTGATAAATATAACTGTCGATTGTATGATATTAGTTATCTATAAAAATATTGTAGACGATGACACGACCATACCCTTAATGTTCAAGAGACGTACTCTCAAAAAATATGCACATAGATCTTATCGAGTAGCTCGAGGCCACGATTTGGAAATTTACGACGAAGATTTAGACGACGCAATGTCAAGGCGATAAGATCAGTGTTTGATTTTAATACGACCTCGTCACACATATCTAAAGGTGGTGGAAGAGATTAGGAGAAAAATGATTCGATGATATATAGTTTTTGTAGTATGTAAATTTTAATTTAAAAAAGTACATCAAATTTTTATTTTAAATCTTCTTTAAAAATTAAAATTTACATCCTTTTAAACTTTTAAATTATCCACCAAATTTATCAATGAGCATTGGTTAAAATTTTTAAATTTTCAGCCAAATGTTTTCAACAAATCTCGTTAATACCTTTTCAAACGTTTTCAACGGATTCCCATTGATACTATCTGCGATCAATAATGTAATATGTTACAAAGATTACGTGGTATCAATGGCTGTTCATTGCGAATATCATCGAATGATGATTGACGAAATTTCGTTGAACGATTCAACGGATATCCATTGATCATTTCAATGGATATAGCCAATGATATCCATTAGAATATTTCGATAAAAATATATTTTAACATTTTTTGATAAATTAGCAATGATTTTTTGTTGTTGTAATGTTGTTCAAATTTCAACGGATGATTATTAACGGACTTAAAACCGTTGATATCCGTTTGAGATAGCCATTTTCAATGAAAAATGTTTCATTCAAAACATGAGTCCGTAGAAAATTGACTATCTTTGTAGTGCAAGTTCGTGAGATTTTTTTTGTTACATTCTTGTGAGAACATCACTTAAAGGGGCACAAACAAAACCTCATTTATAATATCTTTTGTAGTGGGTTTAGTGATGAGGACGAGGCCTGATATCTGACATAAATCATACGACTAGAGATCACGAAGGTGAAGGTAATGAAGATTTTGAACATGCTCATTTGCAAGACAATAAAGAAGGTGACAATGACTGCATGAGCACGTCAAGATGCGTTGAGTCAATTCCACATGATCATTCCACAAATAGATGAGGTTGAGAATATCAAGAAACTAAAGGAATCGAAGACGTTCAGCCCGAGTGATTCTTTTGTACCAAAGAGCACTCGAATTGTTGACCATATTAGCACAAAGGACATAAATGTAATTTACTCCATTAGGGTTTCATATTATCTTGTATATCTATATCATAACTGATGTAATTCATGTGTTGGAATCAATATACGAAATCCCTTTCTACATGGTATCAGAGCGTTGATCCGAACCCTAACCCTAGCTATCACCACCGCC
>CM071868.1:20436891-20450024 GCA_036759665.1 Gynandropsis gynandra | reverse complement strand
TCTCTCTCTACACGCCTTTAGTGATGCAGATTGGGCGGGAGATCGTGATGAGTATACTTCTACGGGGGCATATATTGTCTACCTTGGCAGCCATCCCATCTCTTGGTCTTCCAAGAAACAGAAATTCACCGCTAGATCATCCACGGAAGCGGAATACCGTGCTATTGCTGACACAGCAGCGGAACTTCGATGGATTATGTCCCTCCTCACGGAACTAGGTATCTCCACATCCCAACCTCCTGTGATTTATTGTGACAACATTGGCGCAACATACTTGAGTGCAAATCCCGTCTTCCACTCTCGCATGCAGCATCTAGCTTTGGATTATTTTTTTGTTCGTCAACAAGTGCAAGGTGGCATCCTCCGAGTCTCTCACGTCAACTCAAAGGATCAACTCGCGGATTTACTCACAAAACCGCTCGCACGTCAACAATTTCTTACACTTTGTGACAAGATCGGCATCACCGAAGGTGCTCCGTCTTGCGGGGGCATATTAGCACAAAGGACATAAATGTAATTTACTCCATTAGGGTTTCATATTATCTTGTATATCTATATCATAACTGATGTAATTCATGTGTTGGAATCAATATACGAAATCCCTTTCTACAGACCATTCGGCTTGAACAAACACAATTCGACCGAGCAACCACCCCGACTCGATTGATCAGAGGAGTTTGAGGATTGAGCATATTATTCTAGACAAATCTTTGGTTAAAACGTTATGTGGTGCTCGACGGAGCGATAACATCACTCAATCGAGCACTTTTTTCTCGCGTTTGTATTTTATTTACTTTTTTCTAGTTTTTAGTTATGTTTTAGTCTTTATAAATAAGGCACCGAATTTAGAACATTTTAAAACCTAATTTTATTATTGAGAATTTTTTTTCTTTTATAATTCTTGAGAGATTTAGATAAAGAATTCTAGGAATGATTCTAAAAGTTTCCCGATTTATCAACACTATGTCACAAGTTTTATTACATCGTTCGCTGAGTTGGAGATTTGCTAGTCAAGTTATCAAATGGTCTAAAGCGTTCCTCGTCTAAAGAATAAATTTCTTGTTTTATTATCGAATTATTTGTGGCTTGATTTCTCTTTTCATCCATACTAACAATAGAACATTGATCTAAGTTCATTAGATTATAAAATCGTCCTTTATACGATCGAGCTGATAACAAGATAAAAATTATTGTTAATAAAAATTATTGTTAATATTTAGTTTTAATTCAATTTATTATTTTCTTTATATCTAAATAGATTTTATCCTTTTGTAATAAAATTAGTTCATCCAAAAAGATATTTCGACTGTTTAGAAATCTTGTGTGATCTTTTTAGTCTGATCCTTAAAAGTCAATTCCGCTTGATGATTGAAGGACTCTTGTTCATCACTCTCATCCTTAGATATCACATTTATCTTCTTGACATAGGTCTTCATCACAAGCTCAAATACCACTAATTCTCTCACATCGTTTACATATGTATTAAAAATTTAACTTTGTTATATAAATATAAATAAAGACATATATATAACGGAATAAAATTAATTAGTTTAAAACAAAAAAAAATTGCCCTCCAATATGGATATAACTTGGAGGGCAAATTTTTTTGTTTTAAATTAATTAACTTTATCATCATACTGATACAACATGGAATTGTAGTCTTCATATTCTTAATGCTAAATAAACTGGTTGAAGATTTCTTCGATTGCTTCGATTGCTTCGATTGCCAATATCAATATGGTTTTTTTTTTACTAAATCTTGTTAACGTTGTTTTTATCAGTTTTGTCTGTATTAGCATGTGTACGTCCATATAATGTAAAGCCGCATTATATATTTCTTACACCACCTATAAGATTACGATACTGCCACTTAAAAAACAGTTTTGGATGTATATTTTTCTTGTAGTGAATTTAAAAACATGAAATATACAATGGATCTAAACTGATACATGTGTTCATATTGTAAATTATAGTTCACTCAAATTTTGGTCCGATTAATATTGATATTAGAAAACGTCACATATTTTTTTTTTCTTTTTTAGAATACATCGTGATCTTCTTAAAACGTTAAATCTGGGATTTAAACTTAAAAGAATAAAACTATAGAAATTAAAATACAATACTGCCTTGGCCATAACTTAAAAAAACTTTAAACTATTATTACTTTAATTGATATCATTTCATATTTTTAAAAATGTGTTCATGTAAAACGATTAATAATGTCGAAATGAATAATTTCCTTAGCTATTAAATTACAAATCTAGTGAATCGTTTGCATTAAATTATTTACTTAAATTCAAAGCGGAAAATGAACTATTAATACATGTTTTGTTTACAAATGCAAACCGCACTCTTAATTTTACATTTATTTAGATGCCAAATTAAACGAATCAATATCCCTAGGCATCTACTATAATTCAATTGTATTGTTTAAGCCATGGTGAAACTCAAGTTTTACATTATAATTCATACTATAATTAATATTAAATAGAGTTAACTTACCATGAAACCCATAATTAAAGTTTCCTGTTATTTACCTTGACCCTAGTAACTTGTACGATGAATGAGAGAGAGAGAAACTCAAAAGTTGAAATAAGAATTAAAGTGTCACAAAGACATGGAGAATGATCATATTATTCTACAATTATTGTTGTGGGGACACATTGACCTATTTGCCCTTTTTTTCCAAGTTGGGTGCAAGCTGTTTTTCTTCCTTTTCTTCTTAATTTTTTAAATTCTTCAAAAAAATATTTGCTGTAAATTTTAAGATTTTTTATAATGCAATTATAAAGGTATTCAAATTTACTGTAAGAAAGGTAACGTATAATAATTTCAGCAGAGCATTATTTATGGGATAAATATTAAAAGGAGAGAATTTGCCACTTGAGATATAAATATATGTTTTTTTAATTCATTATATGGTTCACGAGATACGAATGGTACCATGATAGCAAACCTTAAAGAGGAGAAACCAATATAAGAGACAAAAGAGAAACCCGTTTCTCAAAATTTATATATATATATATATATTTATATTTAAAAAAATAAAAAGAAATAACCAAAGATTTTTTGTCTCCCATTTTCAAAACCTCCCAATTTTTTTTCCACCTATATGCGCTTTTGCCTTTCATGTGAATTGTGTAGGTGTCCTAGTCCAACTTTGTATCCGTACCTTGACCTTTTAATATATTAAATTATGAGTTTAAAGTTATAATAACCATTTTCCTATCCTAATATTAGATAATAACTTTTGAATGCATTAGAAACAGAATTTCTGCATGTGGGTAAGATTTTTCCATTGCATGTTTCCGAAATTGATGATATTTAATCTATTTACATCCGTTTTTAAAATTAATTCAATTATATTTGAATCATCTAAAAATCTATTTACATGCGATTTAAAGATAAAGTTTCATTTTTCCCAAATTGATGATTTTTAATAGAATATATATAAATGTTTTTAAATTATATATTTGAAAACTTCCATTTTTTTGTATGTTGGATTTTAAGATTTTAGCTATAAATATTTTGAACATAATTTCGCAAAAGTTGAGCTCAGAAGATATTAGAGTGGGAATATATAACTCTACTTATATTATCAACTACGTTGTAAATTTGAAATCTTATAAGAAAGAGTTATTCACATTTTAAAGAAGACAAAGTAACAATGTAGTAAAATGAATTTAAAAATAAAAAATCGGTAGAATATTAACAAGAAAACATATATTGGATTGATTCATCAAATAATAATCTTTTTAATATGTAACAAAGCACTTAAATAGTATTCTTAAAGAAATTGGTGACGTATGGCTGAGCGTTATAAAACGACATAAGCTAAGCAATGTGATATTCTTTCCTAAATAATGAAATAAATAGCAGAAAAAAAGAACGAGAAATCTCTAAAAGGGAAAATTCGTGTCTCACGTGAAAAAAGTAAAGATTCAATATTCTCCTTTCTTTTACAATCACAAGATTTAATATTATCAAGGGAACCAAATAAAGGAAATATATAAAATTAAGAAAAGAAAAAGCAGAAAAAAGAAGAAGGCAACTGGTCTTTTTAAAAACTCCACTAAAAATGTGATTATCATGAAAAGAGTACAATATATTTCTGAAAAAAAAATTACTGTATTTTTTAGATAAAAAATTTATTGATGAAAAAATTGTTAATTTAATATTATTTTTAATGACAAATAATATTTAAATATTTTTTTAAAATAACAAATGACCAATTTATTTTAATTATCAAACGAAAATTATATGAAATCACTTGTGTCAGTAAAAAAGATCATCAGCGCTTTGTTTTTTACGGGCTTTGACTATTTCTTCTTGTTACTTATTTGTTTTACTTTTATTTTTAACGAGGAAAAGAAAAAATGGAAAATAATAAAATCAAGGACAACAATAAATACGTAAGCCACGTGGCATCATCCCGGTAGCTCAGTGTGGAAGCGGGTGCTTCTGGCGCGGCGATTCTGCTTCCACAGACCTTACACTCCACCAACAGCGCGTGCATTCACTTCCCAACTCTTTTCCCGACAATTAAAAAATAAAACATACATTCTATTTTAGATTTAATTAGATATGATTTTCAACTTTTATGAAAAATGTTTAATATAATTTCAAAGTTAATTTTACATATCCAAATAATTTATTATTTTTCTAATAAATCATTTGAAATATACAATCTCGTATAAAATTTAAATTTAAATACATACTTATATAAGTTTGAATATTAAAATATAATATTATCGTTATTGTTGTATTTTTTTATTGATTTTATAATAATTTTCATTTTAATAATCTATTCGTGTATTATGACATACTATATATTTATTGTTTTATATGGTAATCACTATATCTATATTTATAAGTATCCTAAAACAATTCACAAACTTGAATCTGAATTTTTAATTGATATTTGAAGATTAACATCGTGATACACATTATCAATTGTCTATTGTCGATCATGAAATAATTATGGAAATATCATTTATTAAAAAGATTATAAAATTATTTTATTGAAATATCATTTTTCTGACAATAATGAAATAATTATTTTACTAAAATATTAGTTTATTAAAATGTTATTTTATTGAAACAAAAATCATTATTTTGCTGAGAATAATGAAATAAATATTTTATTGAAATAATATTTTAAATTTTGATTAAAATAAATATTAGTAAAAACTTACCATGAAAGATTTTCACCACCGTTTTTTGATATCAAAATTGGTCCACGTCAAGTTATAACATGGACGATCATAATCAATTTTCATTGTTTTGTTTATGATGAGAAAGCTGATTATAGCCAAACCTACAAAACAAAATTAAAGGTAAATTAACGCTTAATTAACTAAATATTTACAAAGTTAAATGTCAATTTATTGTTATGTACCATTGTGCAACGTCTTCACGACTTGGATCTAAACGAGGAAGTTTACGTCTTTCCTCATCTATCGATAAAAGTTCTTCCATCGATGGTTCGTGATGCATCATTGGCTCTACCGGTGGTGACATCTGCTGATAAAATAGATACGACATATATTGTGTTGATCCAATGTTTGGAAATAAAATTGGAATCAGGAAATTCGAAAATACTGTATCGGACTGTCTCGTGTGTTATGAAGAAGATGGACCATTGGCACTTTTCTCCGAGGTTGAATGGTTTTTCCTGTTCCCGTCTTTTCCAACGCGACAAGACATACTAAAATTTTAAATTAAAATATTATATCAAGTTTTAATTAAATACTTATTAAAAAAATAATTTTAAATTAAACTTTAATTGATTGTAATATAATTTAAAAAACATATAAAATTTAATATGTGTCTTTTGGTGACGGTGATAGTGACGACGACTGGCGGTAGACGGATGGACGGACTGGGGTCAACGGGACGGGTTCACGGATGGCCTGGCGGCAGACGAATAGACGGACTGGCTGGCGGAGAGACGGGTTCACGAACGGCTCACAGGTTCACGTACGGCTCACGGGTTCACGGACTGCCAGAAGTAGATGATTCACGGACAGTACGGATGGCCGGAGAACGGACGAATGACTGACACAAGAGACAGACGAACAAATGCTCACAAGGGACGGACGGCGTGAGGAAAACAATTGCTAGGCGAGGAGAAAGAGCCGCGACCGAGACATTTATAGAAGTTATTGGATGGAACGAGATTTTCGCCAGTAAACCGTCCCCATTCACAGATGCAAACATGACAGATAACTATATTCCTTATGAAATTTCTCTTGTTATGTTGTAATGTATAATAAGCAGGAAGAAAACGATGATGACAATCAAACCGACTCGTCTTTCATCCATAATTTAACTGAAAAACATCTGTTTCCCCCATACAATATGGACAAGCCAATCGATCATGCGTTGATCGAGATAACATACTATAAGCTGGAAACTTACTTATTGTCCACATAAGAGCACCTCGTAATATAAAATTTTGTCATCTCGAAACGTCATACGTTGGAACTCTCTTCCGCAATTCTTTCATTTTTTCAATCAGTGGTTGAAGAAATATATCCAAACTTATTTTCGGATGGTTAAACCCGGGAACCAATACTGATAAGAACAAAAACTCACGCTTCATGCACATATCTGGTGGTAAATTATACGGTGTCATAATAACTGACCACAACGAATAATTTCTCCCAGACATCCCGAATGGATTAAAACCATCAATGCAAAGGCCTAAATAAATATTTCGACTCTCAACTACAAAATCAGGATATACCTTGTTAAATTGTTTTCACGCCTCACCATCTGGGGGATGACACATTTCTCCGTCACGACTTGAATGTTCAGCATGCCATCTCATGTTGCTTGCGATCTTCTCAGATTGATATAATCTTTTTATCATGTCTGTAATTGGTAAATACCACATACGAAGAAACAAAACCAATTTTTCATTACTTGTAAATAAAACTGGTCTTTTCCACAAAATCGACAATTGCTGAAATCCGACATTTCATTCCAAAAAATCATATAGTTGTCTTAGCAAACATCGATCTTTTGATATGGTAATAAACTCAATGATCTCATCATCTTCTTTGTTTAATAATATGACTCAACTACATTATTATCTTCAAGTAAATAATCTCTTAGTAATTGCGATATAGAATCCATGTGATTTCTCAGAAAGATTATTTTCAGTCTTCAAATTCATCAAACATGCAGATAGAGATAATCGTTAAAGACCACTTCTATAACCATCATAAAATGGATGCCTAGCACTTTCTAACATTTTAAAAAAACTTTTCGCTTCTTCGTTCGGATCTTGTTCAATATTTTCATCTTTGTTTCTTTCAACGAATACACTTTGCACCAATTTTGCATAAGGTTCATTTCTACATCTTGAGAAGTCTCAAACACTTCATGATACATAATACCCCTACTAAAATTTTCAACATTACTAGATCGTGGTGCAAAATTCCCTTCATGAGACAACCAAATGAAATAATTTGGAGTAAACCCTCTTTAATAAAGTTGATTCCAAACGGTTCTCTCATTAACAAATTTTTCGTTTTTGCATTTGATGAATGGACAAACCAACTTACCAGTTTCTTTATAAACTTGTTGATTTGTCGCAATCGTCATAAACTGTGTAACGCCTTCTATAAACTCATTCGATACACCTTGAGTTTCCGGATCAATTCTTCTATACATCCATTGTCTAGAAACAGAAAATATTTGATCTTGACGATGATGCCATTATAATCAGAAATGATAACAATATATGTAGAGAAATATATGAGAATTGTGTATGAGAAACAGATGGAAGGAGAAAAGGTTAATAGATAATTTCTGGACTGATTAAGGACGAATTACGAACTAACACAAATATTTTCCGATGAACCGTCCCGAATAAGTCCTTAAATCCTTTATATTTTGCGGACGAACGCTTCCATCGTTCGTAAATTTGCGGACGGACGCTGTTTCCGTCCGCAAATTGCGGACATCCTTGGATGCGGTCTTCAATCCGCAACGTCTCCTAAATCCGTCTGCAATCACGGATGACTCAGAAACTATTTTTCAGTCCGCAGATTTACGGACGGATAAATGATAGATTTATTTTTTCACCCTTAATTCGTCTCTAATCCATCCCGAAATTTAAGGACGGCGAGTTCAATCCGCAAATTCCGTCCACAAATAATAATTTTCTTGTAATTTAAATTTTACCCTTGGGTTTGAAGATTTTTAGTTATGTTTTTATTATTTGAAGATTTGTATTTATAATATTGTGATTGAGATTTGTATGTTTTGTGATTTTAAGTTATGATTTCATGATGTGTAGATATGTTTTTCTAGTGTATGTTGAATATGATTTTGCGCAGTCTTTTTTTCTATTTTTTCATCTTTTTAAATTTGTTAATCTGTGGGATGGGTACTTGCAGATTTTGATATTTATTGCGGGTTTTGCGGATATTTGAAAATCTTGTATTCGAGTCTTGCGAGTATAGGTACAGGTAATGAAATTTATTACCTATACGAGACGGGTTTGAGTTTGGGTAATGAGATTCTGGCGAGTACTCACGGGTGGCTGCCCCTAGCTGGGGATTATCAAAAATACTCTTGGAGGACTAAAAGGCTTCAAATATACCCTTCCCGAAAAAAAAAAATTTCGCTTCAAAAATACCCTTACAAATGCTAAAATTCCCAAAATACCCCCTGCGACCCTTCTACCCAGTTTGACCCTGCGACCCAGTGACCCAGTACGACCATGTGACCCTGCGACCCAGCGACCCAGTCCGACCCACCGACCCAGTCCGACCCTACGACCCTGCAAAAATCACCGGAAAATCGCTAAAAACGCTGGAAATCACTGAAAATGACTGAAACATTGTTGGAAATCGTTCGAAAATTGCTGCAAACCCCTCAAAATAGAAGGAAATCACTCGAGAATGGAAAGAAATCACTCAAAAATTGAAGGAAATCGTTCGAAAATTGCTGCAAACCCCTCAAAATAGAAGGAAATCACTCGAGAATGGAAAGAAATCACTCAAAAATTGAAGGAAATCGTTCGAAAATAGAAAGGAAACACTCGAAAATGAAAAGAAATAGCTCTCTACTTTGTTTCCCTCCTCTTAATTTTCGTTTTCCCTCTTCTCATATTTGTATTTCCCTCCTTTGTATGTGTTTTTCATTAAAGATATATATGTCTTTTCTCCGATTTTTTTTTCCATCAGATTTAGAAGGGTAGTTTTGAAGTGTTTTAGTCTTAAGAGGACATTTAGGTTTTGTGAAATATTCGATATTTTATTGTCTTTGTAAATATGTCGTGGTAAATAAAATTATTTGTGAAGTTATTTCGTTAGAGTGCAAAATATTGAATTTATTTTTTTTTATTTTTTCGGTCGATCAACGTTGTAAAAATCAATATTTTTTTATTTTTCGGTGGCGTGAGGACCGATATAATTAATGACATGATTTTCTATGATATGTTGTGGTGTTAACTTTCGTAGAAATTTGAACTCAAATTTGTAAATTGTTGTTAAGTATTTGACAAAAATATAATAATCATATAAAAAAATAAATAAATATAGTTCTATTAAATATAAATAAACAATGGTTAAAATTAGATTTTTCTTTAATTTTATATACATAATATTATAATAAAAATTGTATCGTTTACATGGGTTCATAAGAGTTGAGTTATTGAAATTTGGTTTTATAAATAATTTTTACTAATTAGAAAAAAAGAAAAAAAGAAATTAGTACATATATAATAGGTATCTAAACTATTTTTAAATTGACTCAATTAAATTTTCCCGAAAACAAAACAATTGAAAAATAAAAATAGATGCAGCTTATCGTATTGTTTTAGTAATGCGTATTATTGACATATACATATATGTATACGTCATATAGTTGCTTCAACGTGTCTATATATATAATATATATTTAGAGTAGAAAAAAGAAACATATTGTCGCTGTATTTGATGCACACGCGCTTGGCGCGTGAAGCAATGAAAAGCCTTTGGAAGAAAATCTTTGAGAGATGGACAGTGTTTTCAACTTTTGTTTTTTTTTTTCTCTTTTAACAAATACAAATAATAAGAATAAATACCAAAATAATATTATTATTATTTATTTTGAAAGCGATTATACTTGCGGCATGAGAGTGATCTCGTCCAAAAAGCAAACCTTAGCTCTTCTCACCAAGTCAAACCCTAAGACCTTCATTTACCGAACTGACCTCATTAGATTTGGTTAATTTTTTAATTATAAAATATATTCAATATCAAAATAAAAATATTATAGTAAAAAAATATATAAAATTCATGTTTTCCATCATAATATCCATTATGGATTAGAGATTAAGGACACGATGAGTTGGAATATGTATTAAATAAAAATTTTAATTAGAATTTAACTAGGACATGTTCATATATTAACTCGGAAGATTACAGCTGAAATTGCAAAATGCCTCCAAAAAACATTACGCGGTTTATATAATATATGCACACCACCTTCTTCCCACTGCCTCCCATGCAGTCAATTGTCATTTATACCCTTATCACAGACGCCATCCTTCCGCCGGCAGCCAAGGGCATTACCGGAATTTCAAACATGCAATTGTACTGGAACATTGACTTTGAAACACCAAATTTGAAACCGATACTCGTTTTTCTAATCTGAACATATATAATTAATCCTTAACGAAAACAGAGCTCGCAATCTCAAGGACTTGCGACGATGACCCATGGAAGACGCATCGGGTTCTTCTCCTCAGAAGCTCCTCTGAGCTTCTTCAATGGCGGTGTTTGCGGCGAAGAACAGATCGATGATCGGTAGCAATGGCAGTAGTATGAACTCGCGGACCAGGAGTCGTTGGAGCTTTCGCTGTCGAATAGCTTCGTATCGATGACACAGCTGGAACTACCCAGGGTCGATTCGTGAATCTTGCGTTTCCTGTGAGATGGGTTTAAATTGCGATTTACTGAGAGTTCCAGTATCAGATCGTAGCAAGTTCTCACCGTTACCTGTAAAACGCATAAGAGGTGTTCGTGAAAATGCCCAATGGGAGAAACGCACAAGAGGTGTTCGTGAAAATGCCCGATGGGAGACTGGGAGTGTTAAAATATTTGATGTTTAGAGGTTAACAGCAAACCTTGCTTAGTTTGAGGACGTCAAGAAGCTTGTTTTGGTACAAGGTGGAGTCGAAGGGCTCAACTTGCTCGATGACAAGCATCATAGTGGCTGCGGCGAGAACAGACGGGAGATAGCCGACAAATCTAGAATCTGAAGATGAATAATTGAGAAAAAACAGAAGAATGAGATATATACCCAGATCGGTAATTGATGAGAAACGGGATGGGCTCGTCTTTGTTTTTTGTCGTTTCTCTAGTTATAATATTACCCAGAGACAATGTTGGGTTTTGTCGTCGTTTTTTGGTTCTTACCGGAGACTACAAAGAGAAGAAGACGCTGGCATCTCCTGAGGAAGTCCCAGTGGACATTGTTCTTCAGGCCTAATCTCCTGATTATGTGGTCGAGAAACGAAATCGGAGTAATCTGATGCATCTTCCATCGAAGCGTAGACAGAATCAAGAGCTCCATTCTCTGTATGGTTTTGGCCTCGAACACATACTTCGTCTCCTCCACCTTGAAAACAGAGCAAAACACACAAAATTTGCAAGTCAGATGAAATATTAATATATTATGGGAAGTTTGTGACGTTCGTGTTTGTGTTGTGCCGTACTTGGAGGTCTATGAGTAGAGGAACTCGGGTTTCTTCGACTTTAGCAGCGAGAGAGAGACAAGTAACAGCAACAAGCTGAACCATCCATGGCTTGTCTCTCTGTAAGCTGTAGCTACAGACGAACCTGTCGAGATAGTTCATTGCTAAAACGGCCGTCAAGATCGAGAACCCGTAATGGGAGTTTACTCTCAGAATCCAATCCACAGCTTCTTTGCGGTCTGTGGAGAGATAAGCCTCGTCAAGAAAACTGAGTTGATGTCCTTGTTCTTGTTCTTTGGCAAAGAGAGAGATGAGTTCATCGTCTTCCCAGAACAAATCTTGGTCAAGAACAACGAAGGGAGAAGGAGAAGAAGAAGAAAAAGAAGAAAAGGAAGGGCTTTTCGAGACCACTTCCACTTCTCCTTCCCCCTCGTCTTCCCACGTCTCTTCCTCGCAGTAGAGAGCGTCCAGAAGGAACGAACCACTTTGTTCTTGCTCCTGAACTTGGAAGACGTGTGGGGCTTCTCTGTCTTCCCTAGGATTCGCCATTGTTAATCTTCTTCTCCCAAGAATAAGAACAAGGGTCTCCCTTTCCTTTCTCTTTCTTGTTCGTCTCAGGGTATTACACAGAAGAGGATAAGAAGGTAGAGAAAAATCTCTCCGAGAGACTCATCTCTCTCTCCCTCTCCCTTCTCTATCTCTCTCTCTGTCTCTATTTGTGGAAGCGTGCAGAGATAGCAACCAGAGCGCTACAGCGAGACTATAGAGAGAGAGTGAGAGCTGAGGAGAAAAACTGATGGTGGGAAGAAGCGAAAAGAAGGGAGATTGATTTATGAGAGAATGCGAGAGGTTTTCACGCTTTGTCCTTTACTCCTAAATTATTCATTTTCATATTTTTTACAGTATATATCTCAAGGTACGTATACATACATGTACCTATACACCTGTTTATATATAATTGTATTATTTGGTTAAGCAAACGGGGAGTATCGGGTTACGGAAAAAATCCTTGTGCTTTTCGGTGCCAATTGCGAGAGGAGAGAGAGAGAACATTGATCCCATTAAACAAAACATTTTATTATCAGGAAATCATTACGTAATCCATTCTTGATATATTTATTTCCATTCAATTTTTTTCTTGTTATTTTACAACCCTTGGGCTTGGGTAATTTCAAAAATACCCTCGTAGCTAAAACACTTCAAAAATATACTTCCCGAAAAAGAAAAAATTTCTAACTTCAAAAGTACCCGTATAAATGTTGATATTCCCAAAATACCCCTCCGACTTTACGACCCAGTTCGACCCAGCGACCCAGTTTGACCCTGCGACCCTTGTCCCTCTGCGACCCTTGTTCCTCTGCGACCCTTGGACCCTTGCGACCCTTGTCCCTCTTCGACCCTTGTTCCTCTGGGACCCTTGGACCCCTGCGACCCTTGT
>CM071868.1:20393343-20421784 GCA_036759665.1 Gynandropsis gynandra | reverse complement strand
CTGCGACCGTTGCGACCGTTGCGACCCTTGCGACCCCTTGCGACCCTTGCGCTCCTTGCGACCCTTGGACCCCTGCGACCCTTGCGACCCCTTGCGACCCTTGCGCTCCTTGCGACCCTTGGACCCCTGCGACCCTTGCGACCCTTGCGACCCTTCCTTGCGCTTGCGACCCTTGGACCCCTGCGACCCTTTACCTCTGCGACCCTTGGACCCCTACGACCCCTTTACCTCTGCGACCATTTTTTGCGACCCCGACCCCTTTACCATGCGACCCTTGGACCCATGCGACCCTTACCCTTGGACCCCTGCGACCCTTTTACCCTTTGCGACACATTTACCCTTGGACCCCTGCGACCCTTTGACCCTTTTCGACCCATTTACTCTTGGACCCCTACGACGACCTTTGATCCCTTTGACCCCTCGATGAGACTCTGTGACCCAGTGCGACCGTACGACTCTGTGACCCACTCTGTCACCTTTGACATTGCAATAAACACAAGAGAAACACGAAAAACTCACTATACATACCTGGTTTTTCTGCGGAACGTGCTTAATTGCAAGCTTCTTTGTTGACAACAAAGGATTTCAACCTATTGGCAGCGAATCTGATGCCGATCGCAAGCTACTCTCGCCGAATCTATTGTGGTGTGGGGGAACAGTAATTTTCGCACGAGAATTAGTGGTGCTCTAGAGGAGAGAGAAAAATTGTCGTCAAGGGTAATATGAGATTATCAATATTTTAAGGATAAATTTGAAGTTGAAACTTTTTTTAATGGTATTTTTGAACCACTTTATCCCTGTAAAAACATTTTTGATAATCCGCCTTCCAGTTGGTTAGATTAATTTTATAAAGTTCGAATTTCTTATTTCACTTTTAACGATTTGTAAAATACAAGGTTCAAGAAAGCGCTAGGCGCTAGGCGGGCGGACACCCTACGTCTAGCGCCCAGAGCGCCTAGGCGGAGCCTAGGCGGTGTCTAGGCGGGGTAGGCGGATATATATATTTTATGTTTATTTAATATAATTATAAAATACTTAATTTTATAAAAACATATATAAATAAATAAAGTTTAGTATTTATAAAAAATATTTATAAATATTAAATTCACAATATCAAGCATACAACGACAAATAACGTAAAACAAACAAAATATATAAAAATAGATGTCGAGTAAGGATGGTGTTAGACCAAGACAAGGGCAAAGGCGAGAGGTGATGACGAATGCGAGACATGAAGCCAAGGGTGGAGATGAAACAAAGATGAGAAATGAAGGCGATGACAAAAGATGAAGACGATGTCAATATACAAGAGACGATAGAAGATAAAAAAACAAGGATGAAGACAAAGACGAGGATCAGATACAAATGCGATGACAAGAGACTTAGATAAAGAAGAAGACAAATGAAATGATGATGGCAAAGTCGATGAAGGTAAACACATGGATAGATGTTAGTTTTTTTTTCTTAGGTACCAAAACGACGTCGTTTTGACGTCACTTTTGTTTTTTTGAAAAAAGAAGACCGCCTAGAGATTAGGCGGGCGGCCAGAGAGCGCCCAGCACCTAGGCGGGGCCTAGGCGGACGCCCAGAAGGATTTTTAGAATACTGGTAAAATATCTGATTTTCTTATGTAGGTTTAATATTCACGCGCCTAAACTACTATAAATATTGACATGCGTGCATTTATATTTGGCAATTTGCAAACGTATATATGTGTGTATAGTTGGCTGTATAAAGTACGTGGTCGTAGCCCATAACCGTATGTATACTACAAATACACAAACGCCATGTTTATAAAAACATATAAATAAGACCGGTCGATCAAAAGGATAATTTTTTTCTTTTTATATTTATCTGTTTTTACCCCAATGGTGAATTTTATTTTACCATTTGAAGCGACGTAGAGACCAACGAGAAAAATCTTTTGGTCGCTGACTCGCTTAGTCGAAGGGCCAACTCGAACCTATATATGAGATAGATGGGGATTTAGTAGTACCTAATATTTCTAGAATTGACTTTTAAAAAAAAACTATTATGTATATAAATTAAGGAAAACAATAATACTTCTACCAAAAAATCTTCGAAGCTTTTATAGAAATATTTTTCTAAATTATGCTTTTTTGTTTCTAGATTTTCCGTACAACCTCAATTAAATTTGAAATAGTTCAACAATGTAAGATATAAAATGTTGTTTATCTTAAATTCGATACAATCTAGAAAAATAATTCCCAATAATTTGAATTCAAACTAAAAAAGTTGATGATAAGACAAGTTGAATTTAAAAAAATATAGGAAAATTATTATTGTAATGTTGCTATTCCTTTCCTTGAGTAATGTATGCAATAACTTTCTCATAAAGACCTATACCCCTCATAATTTTTTTTTGAAAAATAATAAGTGGCTGAGAGGAGGTATTTTGATATGTAATTTTTTAAATTCATGATTACAAATCATAATTTACTTCAGGATTCTATGTTATCTAATATCCCAAAACTATAATTAATTAATATAATGATAACATTGTATTCAAATTGATTAATTAAATTAGTTACTGAATGGTATCAAATATTTTTATCATCTAAAGGTTTGAGTTCTTTTTTTAAAGCAGTATCCACATTATTCCATATCAAAACCAGAGGGAGCGGTGTGGACTCTAAGATCAATAAATTATTTGATAAATATAAAAGAAATATTTTTCTTTCTAATGTACAAATAAAATCGTTCGGATTTAATGAATTAAATGAAATTAACAAAATACAACTTAAATATAAATATTCCAATGCCAGATTGGTTTGAAATGGTGTGTGGTTAATTGTCAAAACATGTGTTTGGAATTCTCAACACAGTTTTTCATATAAATTATAACAATTATTTTGTTTTTACACTATCGAAAAAATAAAATTTGATTAAAGAAATAGACAGTCGGAAACAACATTATTAATGTCCCTTAGGTTGGCACCGTCGGGTCTACGGCGGTGACGGCCACATCTCTTTTGACGTGCACGCCTTCGTTTTTACATATAAAAAATTACATTCCTCAGATTATATTTCATATAAAAAACAGTCATGGCATATTTATTTCCATTTAATTGTTTTATATTTTAATATAAAATTTATGGGTTTAATAAAATATTAATGTTTTATATAATCTGATTTCGGCTAATATAAATATCAATTCCAATACGAGAATTAAAAATTGGAATAAAATAAATCTTATTATTGTATATTGTATCATATCAATTATATTATAAATTATATATATATATAATATTAAACAACTCTAAATATTTGATCTATTTTTAGAATTAATTAGATCTAACTTCATTTCAAAAAATAATATCAAAATTTAATTTATCTTTATTTTGAACGACTGATTACGATATCAACATCAAATCTATACCTGATTATATTCAAATATCTTATATCAATTATAGTAATAATTATTGAATATTATATATATATATATAATATTGGATACGTCTAAAACTTTGAACTAGATGTTATGATGACTTTATCTAAATTTATATTTGATAATATACTCACAAATCGAATTTAAATTTGTAAAATAATTCTTAAACCTAAATTCGAATATTTTGTAAAAATATGATAATTTATGGTAAAGTTTATTAGAATTCTTAGTGGGTATTTAAAAATTTCATACTACCAATGAGACCTTGCAATGATGGTCTTTCATTTTCAGAACAAATAGCTCTAAGGAAAGAAATTTCAATTAAGTTGTTACTATAAATATAAATAGACAGTTTATAAACCTCATATTTCAAATCCCGTAGAAAATTGTTGTTGAGCTTGCATTTTATTTATCGTAACTGTTATCAATTTAATAATTATTAATTTTTACTAACTTTTAGTCAAGCTATTCCTCGACAACATGCATTGTTTTATATTATTTTTATAAATTAGTAAAAAAAGTGTTTACGAGGTTAACTCTAGCAAAGAAAAAGAAAAAGTCGCAATGTTATTTACATATTCTGAAGGTGTTATCAAATAACGACTTCGAGATAAAATTTGTATTTAATATGTTTATCTTAACGAAAATATATAACAAGTTTTTCCAATGGTTTATTGACAGGAATGAGAGCGTATATGTTGACCATTAAATATATCTTACAATGAAATCACATTACTCCTCCAATAATTACATATGTTTTTTATTTATTTGCAAAATTATCAGTCCACGAGGGCCATAGAACATAAAAAAAATATAATGGTCTAAAATGCATTGTATTTGAAGTGTTTTTTTTATCTAACCAAATTATTATTATTTTATTCTCTAAATGTTTCATCAAGAGTTCTTTTATTATACCAAAATAATAATTTTTCCAAGTTTGAAACTCAGATCAAAATAAATATGATTAAATTTAGGGAAGATGACGTAAAAATATATAAAAAATGTTTAATTTGTCATATAATCATAAACTTTAGTGAATGCCGAACAATATATATATATATATTATATAGTATGTTCATAAAAGTGCATATATCAATATTATTTTATCTAAAAATTATTTATACCACGTTAACAGGAAAAAATCGGCATTAAATGTTTGATGTGTCTAACGTATCACGTACAAATTTTGAACAGAATGATATCATTTTATGGATCTTTTAGACATTCTACTTAATTTAATTAATAAAAATAAAGGAGAGACACTAAGAACAGTGCATGAATATGTTTTTGGGAGTCGATGTACGTTGACTTTGTTTCCAGCAAAGACTGTGACTTTCGAAGCGACTAAAATAAAATACGTTCATTTTCCAGTTCTAGAGAAATACTAATTTTTTGATGACAATATCCCTAGGGTAGTTAAATTAGTTTTTTAAGCTGTTAATGTTTTAATGGGAAAAAGACAGTTGAACTAGAATATTTATATTTTATTTGTCAAGAGTATGTATATTTTTCCAATATTCAGTGTTCATTTTTTAACTTATAGTTTCTTGATGAATAAAGTTACTCACAAATCATCATATTATGTAAATGTTTTTCCTCAAATTTTTTTGTAAGTACATAAAAAGGCGTCAACAATTTCTGACTTGGAAATGAAAGGGTTAAAAAAAAAGTTAAAAAGGTTAAAAACAATTAAATGGTGGTGGTTGCCAGCAAAGTCCAACTCATTCTGAACCATTAAGTAAAAGAAAAAGAATGATTTTATTTAAAAAATAAAATTAAAGCGAACTAATTAAAAACATAGATTTTATATGTAATTTTTTGTATTCTGTATAAATATATAACATGTGAAACAAATTTACTGACCTCATAAGCTCGGAAGTGTGTTTAATGAATAGTACTAAATCTTATCATTAACAAAATATATTCACTAAATCTACCACCGATAGCAATTTTATGTTCCTATCTACTTGGTTTGATGTTAACATGTTTTGAAAGAATATTTTATCAATATAAATATAACAAGGGATGGACTATCGAGAATAGAAACGGTTTATGGTTCATTTGAAATTAAAAGGAATATTATGTTTTAAATCGTGTTTTGTAATTAGTGATATATTGTTTTTTTGTACGGTGGGTTGTTAAATTAGTCTTTTTTAGTTTAATTTACCGAAAACCGAATATAAAATAAATTTACGATCCAAGGTGAAAAGAGAAAACCATCATTTTTATTTTGTTATCTCATTGTTTTGATGTAAAACTCTGAAGAATCTAGTCAACCGTTTAAGCTGAAATATACTTTTTCACATTGGAAAATAAAATTGTTAATTTGTGCACGTGTTTCTTATTTTCATTGTTTTTTGGTAATCATTTATGCAATCACAATCAAATAATCGATAACATTCACCGAATGAATTCAATAAAACTTAGGGATATATCTCACAATTGGTATCAGAGTCCAATTGAGAAATGCAGTTCCCTCAACTGGATCAAATTCTTGAAACCAATATTTCTAGAATTTGGACCTCAACGAAGACTAGTAGAAGAATGAAGTTCTCTCACTAAAAATAGCAATATTGATACAGTTTTAAAAAAACTTATTTTCAGAAAGATTTATCAGCATGGCTATCCTCAAGCTCAAGTTTGAAAGATACGATGGAAAAAGGGGATTTCTCTCCTTGAAAGGAAAAGATTTTGGCATACTTTGAAATAATGAAACTGCACGACATGTTGGACGAGAGTTATTAACTGGAAGAATCATATAAGGTTTATGAGAAGGTCATAAAGTAAGAAGAAAATGAAGATTTATATTTTATAAATGGAGAAGACAAGATCATCTTTAAGTACAAAATGAGTCGTTGGGGGAGGAATCTCACACTTTTGTGTTT
Organism: Gynandropsis gynandra; assembly: GCA_036759665.1. Taxonomy (NCBI): domain Eukaryota; kingdom Viridiplantae; phylum Streptophyta; class Magnoliopsida; order Brassicales; family Cleomaceae; genus Gynandropsis; species Gynandropsis gynandra. The sequence goes on along the minus strand of CM071868.1, from coordinate 20,415,490 downwards.
TTCTGACTAAATTATGAGAATGGTTAAGGGAGAACTAATGATAGACGATATTCGGAATGCATTAAAACACGAGTTCCTTTACAAGTTCTTACCAAATAAAATGTATCTTAAACATCAGTTTTACAAATTCGAGATGGATGAGTCAAAGCGATTAGAAGAGAATATTGATCAGTTTAGAAAATTGGTGAATGATCCTGCAAATTAAAAGATTGAGATACCAGACGATGACCCGACATTATTTCTGCTAGACTCTCTACTAGATGAGTATGAACAACTTCATGATACCCTAGTATGAATGAATCTATAATAATGAATGAAGTTACATCATGAACAAACTTTAAGAAATTAGAATCTGCAACACAAAAAAGAACAACCGGTGACTTGTTGATAATTGGAGGCAGATCTGAAAAAAGAAAAAATCAAGGAGACAAAAAAAAAAAACTAGAAAAAGGTTTCAATCAAAGTCCAAGAGCAAGACTGGGGCAGGTTGTTGGTACTATTGAAAAGAAAGACATTTGAGGAAGAATGTTATTGACCAAAATCAAGAGAAAAATACTAAAACTACAGCTACGACTTAAGATATCTATGAAACATAAATTTTCAATGTTTTTTTACAAAGAATTCATGATGAGTGGAATATAGATTCGGGATGTACTTTCTATATGTCTCCAAAGAGGGAATGGTTTGAGGAGTTTTAAGAATTCACGAGAGTTATGATGGAAAACAATGAAACATGACATATAAAGGATTAGTAAACATAAAAGTCATAATAAATGAAGGTTTAACAAAATAACTAAGACAAGTAAAATTTGTCCCTAAACTCAAGCGAAATCTTATATCCATGGGTTCAATGGATAAACTTGGTTTGTCCTATAAAGCTATGAGTGGAAAGATGAAAGTGTGTAAGGGCTATTTGCTAGTTATTAAAAGAGGACAATAAGTTTTGAATGGTCATCCTATCTATAGAGAAGCTCATATGACCAAGAAAAGTTGAGTGAGTGAGAACTGTGGCACAAGAGACTAGGATTTATGAGCATCAAGGGACTCCAATTGTTGGACAAGAAATGAGTCATTTTTGTAAAGGATATTACAGGATTAAGTGATATAAAGTATTTCTATTGAAAAAAAGAAATGTATAGTTTCAAGGGACACAGTGATTTGTGAGCATAACATTTATAAGGATATCAAAAGGAATTATGCCAAAAACCACCGAGAGAGTTAAAATTATAGTACCAAGGGAATAACAAAAGTTACACGAATGAAATACACTTGAAGGTGGAACATTAATTAAAAAGGAATAAGAGGACAAAAGATGTTATAGGTCATTTTGATGAAGATGATGATACAAGAACTAACACATAACCATCTGCAAATATGAAACATTACCAACTTGCTCGAGATAGAGAAAACAAAATAATCCACTACAAAAAACATTCTATTTTCAACAAGAAAATTCGTTTGAAATGACAATTTTTCCGTGGAAATCAGCCAAATTCAACAGACTTCAACGAATTCAAAACCGTTGGTAATCGACTTTTGAAAACACATATCCGTTGAAAATTTTAATGGTATTTCAATATACTACATCTGTTAAAAATTTAACGACAGACTATAACAAACTTATCCATTGCAAATTATAAAAAAATATCCATTGAAATTTTAACGAGCATCCGTTGATATGTTTGAATGACTATCAACACGTGTCCGTTGAAATTTTCGCGAGAAAATTGGAAATTACCAACAAATTATGTAGATATTTTTAGTAGGAAATTTAAATATATCAATCGATGTCTGTTGATATTATGATTGTATCATCAATGAGAACCCGTTAAATTTATGGCGAATTAAAAAATAAAAATAATAATAAATTTTAAATCTAAAATATCAATTTAAATATAAAAGAGTTTAACACAATATTTAAATAAAAAATAAAAGTTAAAATATATCCTACAAATCATATAAACCGTCTTCGTCTTCTTCCTTTTTGTCTCCCCTGACGTCGTGAAAAGGAATGATGGCAGAAGAGATAGTGGCGAAGCTCCACTGGAATCCATCAACAATCATCCGTGATCAGTGAATCACCCAACATTATGGCGTTTAATTAGTTTGAGAGAGGTTTTGAGAGGATTTGGAGGTTTTGTTGAATTTATTGAAAATTAATTGTTCAATATTTTAAATACCTGAACATTCAACATTCCAACGGATGCACATTGAAAACGTGAAAACTGTTAGACACACAATTTTTTTTATTTATGACCATATCCTAGGGGCATCCGTTGAAAATTTGGAAAAACTGTAATGAGCTTACACTGATAAAGATAAAATATTTTCAACGGTTAACTAACGGATACCATGATGCTTATCAATAGCCAATATTCGTTGATAATTTGTTGATATTGCCAACATACTTTAATGATTGTCTGCCCGTTGATATTTCATTGGTAAATATTTTAACGGGTGAATCCGTTAGAATCCATTACTAAATATTTAAATGGACGGATCCAATTTTGACGTATTTTTAGTAGTGATCACACCACCTACAAGATTTTCAGACTTCCACTAATGACATGAGATGATCTGAGTTGTGAGGAACCAAAGATAGGCTATGTCAAGCAAATAATGAAATAATTGGAAGCTGGCTATGGATGAAAAGATGTTCTTGCTGATGAAAACTCAAACACAAGCCAAAGAACAAAGAATCATTGGTAGTGATACTCTACGATTAGTTGAATGTCTCTATTACATTTTAAATGGTTTTAGTCTCTTTAGTTTTTTTTTTTACATTTTTTATTCATTTTATGATCTTATAGAAAATAAAGACTAAGAAGCACATCATAGAGCAACGTGACCAACTTTCAGCATAGAATGAGCATCAAGGATATAAACAAAGGAAATACTCAACCGAACACAAAATCACTCGATCGAACATATTGGATTTAGATGCTCAGAAGTTTTAGGGGAATCGCTCAGGTAGAGCATTTAATTATTCAATCGATACAAAACATTAAGTCATTCCCAAAGATTAGTTCGGTATAAGAAATGACCAATTCAGTCGAATAGTAAGAGATATGAGAAAGCTTTTCACATCTATAGGTTTGCTCGAACTTAGTGTTTTGCAACTCAGTCGAGCGATTTGGTTTCGATTTGCATTGGAAATACGTAGAACAATCAATTTCTCGACTTAAGCTGAGACCAAGTCAGTTGAACAATTTACCAAATTCATTAAATAATTGAATATTTTAATTGTTTTAAGTGTTATTGAGCTTTCTTACAAATTCGGGATGACACTAGACATAAAGGCAATGGGGAAATACATAGGAAAACCGAGAGTATTGACATGAGACCTCCCAGATCGTGCAGAAGAGTGATAGGCTATCAGGCTTCATAGAAAAATCAAACTACCATCAGGGACATGTCAAAGGCCATGTGTTCTCACCTATAATAAACACACTTTTCCATTTGCATACTGTTATGAATCACATCTCATCTTGATCGTGAATTGGAACAACTAGATGTGAAGACATCGTTTCTTCACATGAATTTGGAGGATAACATTAAATTGAGTCAACTAAATGGTTATGTTGAGAAAATCAAAGAGGATTCTATTTGTCTTCTAAGAAAATAACTTTACGGATTGAGACCATCACCATTTTAATTGAATAAAAGTTTTGATAGTTTCGTGGTCGAGAAAAATTACAAAAGAAGTTCCTACGATTCATGTGTATATTTCAAAAAACTCAACACATGTGAATTCATATTTTCTTTATTCTATGTCCACTACACGCTTTTAATATCAAAAGACATGATAGAGTTTAAGAGTCTGAAAAATTATGTGGAATTTGCATTCGAGATGAAAACATTGGAGCCACTTAGAAGATACATTGATGGATATGAAATAAGACCGATATAAAACATTATAACACTCTCACAATAAGATTATCTAGTGAAAATAGTTAGTGTTTTCGGTATGACAGACACTAGAGAGGTAAAAACAACTCTAGAAGCTTAGGTCAAGTTGTCAACAACAAAAGTGAATGGACGAAACTAAAAATGAAGTTAGTACCATATTCAAGTGTAGTTGAAAGCTTGGTGTATGATATGGTAGGATCAAAACCTGATCTTGCTTACAACATGGGAGTTGTGAACAGATTTATGAGTAAAACTTCTTTGTATCACTGGCAGTTCTGAAATAGGTATTGAGGTATGTAAAAGTGTCTATCAGTATCAATCTAAGATACAAAAAATCCAAAAAAGTGAAAATGTAAGTGTTATGTAACTCATACTATATAGCAAACGCTGATAGGAGGAGTTTAATCATGATATTTGTTTTTAGTTGGTGGAAACATTGTTAGCAAAAAAATGAGCCTACAACACGCAATCACACTCTGATCTTGTGAGGCCTGGATTTGACAAAGGCAATCAAGAAAGGTATATGGTTGAAAGTGATGATTGAAGAACTTGGTTTTATACAAAGATCAATTCATGTCTTTTGTGACTAATAAAGTGCTATATGTTTGTCTAAGAATAATGTCTATTATGAAAAGGCTAAACATTTCGATTTGAGGTTACATTTTATAAGAGATATAATCTCCCAAGGACAAGTACATGTGAAGAAGATAGACACGAGTGCCAATCCCGTAGACATTCTAACAAAAGGAATGCATTTGAAAAGTTTCAGCATGCTTTAAACATGATTGGACTATCTGAGGAATTGAGGGTTGGATATTAGCTCGGCTCAAGAAAAAAAAACATTCGAGGTGATGTGCAAGCTCACGAAGGCAAATATTGTAGCGATTGAGGGTGGTTAATGGTTCACTTCAAATCAGTAGGAATACTTTGTTTAAATCAATGTTATGTTATTAAGGGTGTATTGGTTATTTTGCACGATGGATTGTTAAATGATTTGAAGCACGAAGGAACAGATGATCTTCTTCTTCAGCCTAACCCACTGGAAAACATGGTACAAAACTGGATTCATGATAAAGCCAAGAAGAAGGAATTATCATTTTGATTTTTGTGTTCTCATTGTTTTGCTGAAAAACTTTCTAGAATCTAGTGAATCTCTTTGTGAGAATTAATTCGAGTCGAGACGTACTTCATCAAATTAGAGAAAGACCTTGTTAATTCATGCATATTGTTCTGGTTTATATGTTGTGTTGTTCTTGGTAATCATTTGAGCAATCACAATCAAACAATCAATAGCATTCACCAGACGAATTCAACGATATATTTCGATGAACACATATCCGATATCAAAATTTTTACATGATATTTCTATGTACCTACTATTTGATTTTTCTATTTGTGTGATTATCCAAAAAGTTCGGATTTTTATCGGATATTCATTTCCAAATCTAAACTAAAAATGTTTTAAAGGCAAACCGAAAAAATGAAATTCAACAAAAAAAACTCATATTTATCGAATACAATCGATAACTAACTTTCAAGATCGGATAGATAGATAAAAAATGCATAATCCATAAAGAAAAACAATGTTTGCATATTAATCTTCACGTTAGTTAACCATATATAGTTTTGATGATACCTTCAATAGCTCCGAGGCGATTTGTATACAATGTCGAACTTGTACGTTTTACATAAATATTGCAAAGCGGAGCAAGATAAACCAGCTCAACTTTTCATCTGTCTCAATATTATAATACAATAACCCATAATTCAAATTCTAAGAATACATTCAACGGTTCGCTTCTTAGATAAATCATGATATTTGTGAAAAAAATAGAAAGAAATCAGTTGTAATATATGATTTAAAAGAAGAAATAGAGAGACTATCAACTGATAAATATCCAACTTCCATTATTTGTATTTATATTTGATCTTTGGATATCCAAAATTTTTGTTTTGATAGGTGGATAGGATATTTGGGATAATTTGACCATTCCTAAATATATTAGTAAATATTAGACATTAAACTTTGTTTATTATATTTACTTAGAAAATCCCATATATTATTATTACCACTTATGCAAATTCATCGATAACTTCAAACATCATATTTTTATAATCTAAAATGGATTAGTTCAATTTGTGATTTTATCCTAAATTTAAGTCATCATTCTAAAAAAATGAGCCTGTGTCAAAGAAAACATAATAAACCATAAATCTATAATTTTTTTAGGAAATTATGAAAAAACGTAATTAAATACTCATCGATATTAAAAAAAAATATTACTAAGACCATGCTTTTTTAATAGTTATATATATATATAATAACCCCACTACTTTCTAGGTCACGAGTGTCACATCCGAGAAACGATTTGACGAGGACGAGGGGGTCTAAAGATTACCACGAATCACACACGTACGGTTACTTTCTGATAGATCATCAATCCTAAGAATACTCAATACAAAAACACAAAAACAAAAATCTTTCCCTGTATAGCTAGGATGGTCAGATTCCAACTCAACATCGCATTGGAAATAATTTGCAACGCAAGTCCAATGCCGATGTAACACAATTGGTACGTAAACACTGCGTTACAACATAGTCGTCAATTATAATACACTTATACGATGTGGTAATGCCACGTTTGTTACAATAATCAACGCGATTGCGTTGGTAAATAGAGATAGTAACGCTGGGCAACACAATTGGGTTGATAAATATGGATATGTAAATATATCGCATTGGATCTCATATTAATTCACTCATATCTAAAGTTATTGATAAATGCCTCGAGATTGGTTCTAAGGATACGTACGGAGAATCCATTAACCTCGATCGCTAGAGTAGGAATCATCGTGTCAAGGAGGGTTTTTTGACTGGTCTAGAGACACTCTTCAAAGAAGTCGTCTGTTGATGGTGGATGATGGCAGAGGATCTCTTGATTGGTCTAAGGGATCTCTGCAAGATTCGTCCGGAGATGGTGGATATGGAGGTTGATGGTGGTTGTCGAAGTGTTTAAGGTGGAGCGATTGACTCCACAAGAGGTGCGAAAGCCTCTTGATATAGTCGGATAATGGCTTCCATTATTCCTGGAACAAGTTGAAGTCATCGTGTTCTTGACACCGATCAAGAATAAAAAAAAGAAAGGTTTATTACTTAAAATTTCAATGTTTTCTTAATAATGGGATGAAGAACTTTACATAGGAGATTAGCCATGTTAAAATAAAGAATACATAAATGAAATCGAAGATTGATGTATTAGCCAATTTAGGATGATTTCGAAATCACCGGAGATCTTTAGAGGAGGAAAGTAGATGATCTGGTGGCATAAGATGACTCATGAAGATATTCTAGCCAGTGGAGGTATTCAAAATAGGAATATAGATGATCCAATGAGATATGAATTTCTTGGAAATATTTTCTAGTTGTTGGAGATCGTTGTTGGAGGAAAATAGAGGATTTGGAGGGATATTGATATGCTTGGATGATTTCCTATCCGCTCGACTATATAAGCTAAGATCTTTATTTTTCATTCTTTCTTATCTAAGTGGCTCGAACCATTCGGTAAATCCTCATTATGGTCGAGTGACTTCCATATTTTCAATTCTACCTCTGATGGCTTGTTCGCGAGCTTCTGATTTGGCCACGTGCAAGTAGGCTTGGGAAAGTTTTTTCCTTATGGTTCTTTGGTTTAGCGCCTCATGAGTGTTACCCTCTTTTGGTGCGATGGCACTGTTGATATCCTCATCATTCCGTCCACATTGCGAGTGCTTCGTCCTCGAATCGTAACCACTAGGCAGTCCATGGTGGCAGAGAACTTGGTTGATTAGCTCTTGATTGTAATATTAGTCATCTCCTATCGGTATTTGCTTTGGATTTCTCCTCACGGCGCTGATGACCTTATCATGCCCTCCTTGTTGCATGTAATTTATGCTCGAATCGTAGCCACTTGGTAGTCCAAGGAGGTATGCAATTCTGTTGATCCCTCTACATTTTGGATTGGGTTGTCTCTTCTTTATGCTTTCTTTGGACTCCTTTTCTCGAGGAATCCGTGTTTTCTTAAATGCAAATCTACCCAATCTCTTTCCTTGCTCTGAACATATCTCTAAAGATGAAGTCTATGGGTGGCTCGTCCGGTTGTTCTTTCGTACCATCGTCATATTGTGACAATTTTGTTATGGTCTCCTTAGTAGGGTGTGGTCGACTTGAATAGGTACCACATCATGTATGATTTCATCCTCGTATTGTCCAATGGGAAAATGTACCTTGACATGTTCTCTTGCCTTGAGCCCGACTTTATGGTTCAACCATTGAAGCTTAGGTGGTGGGGGATGTTCTTTGGTTTCAAGGTCTAGCTTATTCACCATGTGAACTCTTGCCACGTTAACGCATGAAACACTATCAATAACGAGGTTACATATCTTATCCTTTATCAAGCATTGAGTGTGAAAGAGTTTTTCCCTTTGCTTCATTTTTTCTTGTTCCACGAAGGTACTTTGAACTCATCTAGTGATACAGAGCTCTCCACTTTCTAGGTACATGGTTTCTTCCTTGAGGGTTTCTCCTTCAACCCCATCCATTGGTTTGTACTCTCTACTATCTTTTATGAGCATGTCTTGTCGATTTCGACATTCATGAGCCATGTGTCATCGTCCTTTGCATTCAAAATATCAAATTTCAAGAGTACAAGATAAATTATTTATAGGAAGAGTCTTGTTACTGTCGTTATTTTTCTCAGTCATACTCTCTGGTGCCTTTCCCTTAAAAGGGCCCCGCTTCTCTTCTTTGTTCTTTTCGATCATTGTGTTTTAGTATGAACTTAGAGTTTGTGTTTGGCTGGTCGTGACCTGCTTATTCTTTATTTGTTGCTCAATTTTGATTGATAGATGCAAAATTTCTTGCAAATCATGATAGTTTTATCTTTCTACCTCTTTAGCAATCCGTTCGTTTAATCTATCTAGAAATTGAGGCACAATATAATCTTCATCTTCATCCATTTCTAGCCTACTTCGAAGATGCTCAACTTCTTCGAAATATTCTTGGACAATCCGTCTTCCTTGAGCTAATTTTCGAAATAGTCGTTCTACATCCATATAGATGTGAGGTGGTACATACCCTCTTCGTATTAAAGATTTCATTTCCCTCCACGTCGTGACTTGTTCAAGATGCATACGACGTCTAAGTCTCACCTCATGTTCCCACAAAGTGAGAGCGTCATCCGTTAGTTGTGCCGCTGCGTTATTATACCTTTTTGTGCTCCATGTAGATGTAATAGTCGAAACTTTTGTCCATCTGCCTTTCACAATCGAGATAAGCTTATAGGTCAACACGTCCAACAAAAGTAGGTTGTTTTATCTTAAACACGTTACCATCTCGTGATTCCCTTTGAAGATGCCATGGTGGTTCATCATATACATGCTTGCGATAATGTTGACGTGGTCACTGTGGAAGTTCATCATCATTCCCGATATTGTTAAGAGGTGAATATCGTTGTTTCCTACACCTAGGGTGTGGGTCGGGTGGTTCATCCTCTTTGCATTTTGCTCTTGGCCATTTTTGTTGAATTTCAAGTGGTATTTATTGAGACAATGATCGAATTTGTTCTTTTATTCTTGGAGTTTCTTCTGACGAATCATTCTTGACTCCATCCGTTGGAGCATTTTCATAATCGTATCGAGTTGGTTTTTGCATGATCTCCTTGTTCGGGCATTTTATCTAGTTTTTTAACAATAAAGAAAATAAAGAAAGGATTAGTACAATAAAACGAATTTAAAGGGATAGAAGCATACCTTTGGTCCTTGAACCGGGCTTTAATTACAAAATGATACATACTTCTGGGTCGAATCTTGGGACGCGTACAAGGAATCCGTTAACCTCGATCACTCGAGTAGGATTCGTCGTGTCAAGGAGAATTGCTTGACTACCTTAGGGGAACTCTTTAAGAAAGTCATCCGTTGATAGTGGATGGAGGTGAATGATGGGGGAAGATCTCTTGACTAGCCTAAGGGCTCTCTTCAAGATTTTTCTGGCAATGATGGAAGATAAAGGTTGATGGTGGTTGTCGAAGTGTTTAAGGTTGAGAGATGGCCACCGTAAGAGGTGCGAAAGCCTCTTGATACAATCAGAACAAGTTGAAGTCACCGAGTTATTGGCATCGATCAATAATACAATAAGAAAGATTTATTACATCAAATGTCAATGTTTTCTTACAAATGGGGTGGGGTTATTTATATAGGAGAGACTCCACGTTAAAACAAACAAAATAAATAAATGAAGATATTCTAGACGTTGGAGATTTTCGAAGGAGGAAAGTAGATGGTGCAGTGGGATAAGATTGACTCATGAAGATATCTAGTCGTTGGAGGTATTCAAAATAGGAAAATAGATTATCCGGTGCGATATGAATTGATTGGGAAGATTTCCTAGTCGTTGGAGATCTTTGTTGGAGGAAAATAGAGGATTTGGTGGAATATTGATATGCTTAGGCGATTTTCTATCCGCTGGACGAGATAAACTAAGATATATATCTCCCATCTTTCCTTATCCATGTAGCTCGAGCCTTTCGATAAATCCTCATTATGGTCTAGTGACTTCCCTCGTTCCTAATTCTACCCTTGATGACTTGTTTCGTGAGCTTCTGATTTGACCATGTGCAAGTAGACCTCGAAGAAATTTTTTCCTTCTGGTTCCTTGGTTTAGCACCTCATGAGCGTGACCCTCCATTGATTCGGTTGTACTTCCAATGACATGTTCAGCTATTAATTCAACTAAACTTCCTCACCCACTCCTATATAATGTATTCTAGTTATGATATTTAGTTACTCTGAAGGTGGATATGTGTGAGGTTTTACTTAAAAAAATAATGTGTCTATCAAATTTGAAAGTGGCTTAGAATGTTTTATGACATTTGCTACAAATCAATTTGGATACATAAGGAGCGGTCTTATTGTCGTTATTGTAGGTGTAAAAATTAAAATATGCTTAGTGCATACATTCTATTGAAACACATATACGAGAAATGTTTTGTGCAAAACTACTGTATTTTGGTTTATCATGGCAAATATATGTGATAAGGACAAGATCTTGGATCCGCTATAAATCGCACTAGGATCACCAACGAGGGTCAAGGCAAATGAGCTCGGGATGTGTTTGCTCAAATTGACATAACAGGATGGATAATAACCCCACGATGATGTCAAGAAAAATTTAAGAAAGACTAAAAGCGGGCTTTACAAGGAAAATAGGCTGAGATGAGCAAAAAATAGTTGTAAATGCATTTAACCAAAGTAGAGAATTGCTCGTTTGGAATGGACAAATAGAATATTCGGAAGACTGGAACGCTCAACCCGAGCATTACATAGCTCGATCATGCGTGAGAGGAACCAACCAGGCATAGGAGTTGTTTGACTGAACATACTTAAGTGTTGTGGATTTTGGGATAAAAGAATTATGCGATGATCGACCGAGTGGTTTACTTCTCGACCGAGCACTTTTACCGAGTATTATTAAGTCAATTTATTTATTAAATTTTTTATTATGTTTTGGTCTTTATAAATAGGGGATCTATATAAGAAACTTAAATAAAGTTTTAATGAATTGAGAGTGTATTTTCTTTGGTATTTTTTAAGATTAAGTTTATCAAACTCTTGGAGAGATACTAAATGTTCAACGATTTACCATCACTAGATCACAAATTTTGTGGTGTCGTTCGGGTTGTGTGAGGTTTTTTAGTCTGGTTGTAGTTGGGGTTTGGATGTGCTTTCTTAGAAAAGATAAATATACGGTTATGCTATCGGGTTGTTTGGAGGTTTCAATCTTTTTCCATCCATCTGACAAAGGAATGTCGGTCTAGGTTAATATCAAGTGGTATCAGAACTATGTTCTTGTGTTAGACTATCTTTTATAATTTTTTATTATGAATTTTTTGTTTGGTCGAGTTTAATTTGGTTTAGTTTTGTTTTTTAGGAAACAAAAGAAAAAAAGAAAGAAAAAAAAAGGAAAAAAAGAAAAATAAAAAAAGAGCAAAGGAAGAAAAAAGGAAGGTAAAGAAAAACAAGAAAAAAAACAAACATAGAAAAATAAACAAAAAAGGAAGAAAACAATAAAACAAAAATGACAAAAAAATTAAGATAGTAATATAACAAATAGGAAAAAATAATAAAAAGAATATAAAAGGATCATAGGACCCACATTAAGAATCATGGATGAAATATTGATATTATACATTTATAGGGATAAGACTATGTTGAGTTTTCAAGAATTAATTTTGAATTTATTCTTGAGCTCTAAACTAATATGACAACGAGTGAAAATCGAACGAAACACCTTAAGATCGTGAATTTCGTTCATCTCCATTTCATTAATCATTTTCTATTTTTATTAACTTTTCTTTTTTTATAGCTATCTTTTCAATGACTAATTAAGGAAACCATTGCTTCAAACCATAGCAAGGTGGAGAAACATATATGTTGCTTAAATGCAACTAATCATGATGGAATTACGTTAAACATTAAGGGGATGAATTCACTATCATCCATCGACGATTTGATTAGGAGGATAACACCGATCATGAAGTTCGTCAAGCATATCAAGGAGACTAATGTTTGTCATTAGAATTCACAATATATATATATATATATATGTTGCAAAACAATATGCAATACTTCGAGCACTTCGACAAGTCTATCGGGTCAAGAATTGGGAATACGATAATGTCAAGGTAGAAATTTCAATTTTCATAGGACAAAGCGATGTGGAAGCACAGTTTTTCAATTTCCGTCAGAATTCTAAACTAAGAAAAATAGATATGGCTTTGGCAAAAAAAAGATGGTTTCAATTTCCATCAGTATTCTAAACTAATAAACATAGAGCTAGGTTTGACAAATTGTATTGAGTATGCATTTGTATGGTGGGTTTTGCTCATTTATTCATGTCGGAGGTATGAAGTGAAAGTAATAGTAAAATGGGATAAAATGCGTGAAATGATGAGACATTGATTTGTATCCTTTCATTATTATAGAAGGTGAATTAACGTCCATAGGATTGACATAAGAGAGTCGAAGCATAGAGGACACTTACAAAGACACATCCAGACTAAGATCACAAGGAACCATTTATTTGATTATGCATGATAGAAACATAAATGAAGAAATATTAAACATTGAAACTAATACATTTTACACTTACATGGTGCTGCCAAACAATCTTTGTATGAAGGTTGCGATTATTATTCAAAGTTATTAATAGCAGCTAGAATGATGGTAGTGAAGAGAAGTTACAATGCCACAGAATATTGCATGGATCAAATGTGTAATACGTTGCATATTTTTTTGTCTAAATGTAATGTCGCACCTAAGTCCTTTTATGATATGTCAACGCTCATTAGATCTCTCATAATACGACATGACAAGATTGCATGTGTGCAAACAATTGTAAGATTTTTTAGAAATATAAATCTATTTAATTAATGTGTTTGTAAAGTAGATTTAAACCTAAAAAGTTAAATCTAAGAAAAATAATAATGTACAAAAGACTGTTTTACTTGCCAATTATTGACAGATTAAAGAGATTGTATGGATGATCACATACGGCACCGCACATGATATGATATGCATAAAAAACATTTTGTAGATGGAGAAATAAAGCGTCATTTAGACAAAAAAGCATGGAAGAATTTTCTTTAGGTATTTTTTGAATTTCACTTTATACATAGATGGTTTCACTTTATACAATGCGTCAGGTAAACAATATTCGTTGTGACATATAGTTGTGTCACAATATAATTTTCCATCAAACATGTGCTTTAAAAAGAATTCTTGTTTATGAGTATTCATATACCTGGTTTGGATCATCCTCTTTCTTTTTTCCATTGTGATTGGTTTGACCTGACGATAGGAGAGGAACTAGAAGAGATAAGAGTGGAGGTTATGTTCTCCAAACATCACGTATTTGGAAGTAGGATCATACATCTTATCATCACAAGCTGATGAATGATTTACTTTCATATCCAATCACATAATGATAACATGAAAACTGAAATAAGATTGTTAAAATTTGACCTAGAGGAATAGTATTACTTGATGACGAAGATACGGAGGAAAAACTCCTCCCTCATACCATATAGCATCCCAGCTCTTCGCTCTCACTTTTCCCTCATTCCCGCTCCCACTTTGTCCCTCGTTCTCGCTCCAACTCCAGGTCTCGTTCCGCTCTCACAACGGAATTACGTTCTTTTTTTTGTAAATTGATATTGTGGGATTTGAAGATCTACTGAACGATAACTAATTTTGTATGTTTGAAATTATAATTTTAAATAATTAATATATATATATATATACATATTAGAATTTTAATACCAATGCGAATTTTTACGTTGTTTTAGCATTGGTATTTTCAATGGGGTTAGCGAGTGAACCGCGTCGCAAATTGTCATGAATGTCGTGTTATGTTGGCATTAACCATGTTAACATAAATTGACATTGCAATTTGTTACGTCAAAACGATGCAATTGCGTTAGAACGAATAACACATTTTCATCACAATTGTTTTACAATGTATAACATTGGACTGACACTTTCCTTTACCAAGAGTGTTATGACAAACATAAATGTTGTATTAGTTTTGCGTTGGTTTTCTCGTTTTTTTTGTAGTGACTCTACCTCAAGCACGTTTAATCATGGAGTTTTCCCAGAAGGTTTATCGGAAAGAAATGTAACCATGGGGTTATAGGTAGTCAAATCAAATCTTTTAAACCCTTCCCCCTAAACACACATATTAACCCAAGATGTGACATACACCCCCACTCTCAAAACGCTACATCCTTATAACGCTTGGACCGTTTCCCTTTTGATATGGATCTAGATGTGGCTCCCTTGACTTCAAGAGGTTGCTCCCACATATATCACCTCGTTCATTCTCTAAAATCAAGAGATGGCTCCCATGTAGATCTTAGTTCCACAAGTACGATTGAGTTTGCTATGATACAACCTACAACATTCGTAACCTAGAAGGAAGGTGTACTATGGAGCCATAGGTAGTCGGATCGAATCTTTTAAACATCCATCAACACACATTTCAGTTCGTGATGTCATAGTATAATTTATTATCCAAATTTCAATTTCGAATAAACTTCACACAAAACACAATCACTAATTAGTATTGATATTTAATCCGTTGTAATGGTTCCGAATTTATCTCATTTATGGTTCATTTGATTCGATTTGTTTGGATTACAGATCTATCAAGAAGATTTTGGATTGATCCAACCTAATCACGATATACATATATGTTATTACCATATTTTAAAATAAAATTTTATAAAATAGAAATGATTTTTTTTTTCAAAATAAAAAATTCTATATGATTATTTTATTTTTTATTTTATATATGAATTATTATATTAAAATATAATAATGTAGAATTATTATATAATTATTTCTAAATTAATTAATACACTCATATGTTAATTGTAAATTAATTATCATAATTTATGTAATTTAATGGATTTTTTTTCTATTTTTAAGAAATGAAATCTAATAATAAATGTTAGATAGTTAAAGGAGAGGGGACGATCTATTCTTTAGCTTACCATATTTAATATAACAAAGTTATTGGATATATTAGACATTTAGTCCCGTACATATTTATCGAGTTGAGGCAACCCCATATAAAAAATATATTTCCCCATATAGTGGTAACTCGAATTTGGATGACAAAATCCTGTTTACTAGTTGAATTACGTTGATAAGCTCAATAAAGAATTGCCTCAACCACTATTAGTCTTTGAGTTTTGAAACATTTTCAATATATGACCCAAAATAGGTTTTTATAACCTGTCGAATTCAAACCCAACTTTTGTTTAAAACTGTTAAAACTTAAATTGGATTTTAAAAATCGAAGAAAGTAATAAATAGATGATATTAACTCTAAAATGACAACTAGCATTCATAATGATATTAAAGGCCCGACTGATGGAGTCGCAGCCAAACGCAAACGCGGCGACTACGTTTTTTGGCGACTCCGGGCGACATTAAGACCGACTGGTGGAGTCGCAGTCGCCCGTAAACGCCGCGAAACACGGAATTTAAAAATCCAAAATTATGTTGCGTTACGTTTGCGTTTTGAATAAAATTACCAAAATACCCTCTTATCTTTCTCTTATCTCTTCTCTCTTTCTATTATAATTTATATTAATCATATATACAAATATATATGTAAATGTATTGTATATTTAAATAAATTTTAATTTTTTAATTTATTTCAAATATTTAAAAATTATAATTAAAAAATATACACTAAAAAAAATTTAATAAACTCTTTTTTTAATAATTGTCTATTTTGGTAATTTTGTTCAAAACGCAATTGCAACAGTTTTCTACCATTCGCTTCTAGTCGCAGTCGTCCGCAAACGCAGCGATTCCACCATTCAGACAAAATGAAACAGAACGCCACTAATCACTCACATAAACGCTGCCAAACGCAAACGTAAACGCTGCGTTTCCACCGGTCAAACCCTAAGATATTGTTCGTACCAAAACAATTTATAATGGCCCCTTAGTTATCTTTTACACGAAATCTATGATGATATAAATTTGGAGCTCCGTCTTCTTAATTAATGTAGTTGGCTCCCTTTCTCCCATCATATTCCATCTCATGAAGCATGTAATGATATTTTTTCGACGTTCTCGTTTGCTAATGGAACTACTTCTATTATAAAATTGTAGAGGAATATAAATGTTATTATTTTATTGATAATTGATACGAGTATTTTTATATTTAAAATAAATATCACAATAGTTATTTGGGATATGAAGATATTTGGACAATATTTTTGAAATTTTCCCTATTATAAATTTGAAAAGGGATTGTGTTACCTAATATTATGTGACTCGCTATGTATTCTTATATATATATATGTATGCATGTCTTAGAAGTTTTGATGAATATGTCAAAGTTCCATACTCATGAACCGTTTAATGACAAATTTAATGACAAATTTTTTTCGACGTTTTTTTTTTGTTTGGGTTTGATGATTAGAGTTCACATTTTTTAAAGGCCGTAATTACTGCTAATGACGTCTAATATTCTAAGCATTCACATTACCATTGTAACATCACAATCTTCATTTATTGTTGGTTCTCGAGTACTCAACAAATATAGAAATCGTTTGTTGCCTTCTAATCGTTTGTGTCTCATCTTAGTTATTTAGCTATAGTATAGATGATAATTATATAATGTTTAGTATTTCGAATCTAATAATTATGGTTTATTTTATTAATTTTTTGACATCATTAGTTTAATTTGATTTAATAATAAATGTAGGTTATGACTAGGGTGGTTTGGATGAATACTTAGCAACAATTATAGTGATCATGATAGAGGAGATAATCTCCTAGAAATAATACCTAATTTCCAAGATAATCTCCTAAAACTTCTACCTAATTTTTAAATTTAAATAAATTAATATTATCTCCTATTACCCTCCTCAAGTTGACACATACAGATTTTGTATACCCAACTCGAAAATGAATACATCAAATTATTTCTTTTAAGTGATTTCGTTAGAATGTCGACTAACTGATTCCGAATAGAAACATGACGCATGACAAACATTCCATGGAGACTCTCATTGTGAATGAAGTGACAGACAATCTCAATGTGCTTTATACGCTCATGAAAAACTTGATTTACAGTAATATGGATAGCAGATTGACTATCACAATACAACTGAACAGGATGAGAGTGTGAGACACCTAGACTAACAAGCAATGACTTTAACCATTTTATTTCACGGATAGTCATTGCCATTGCACGATACTCAGTTTCGGCGGATGAACCAGATATTATTTGTTGCTCTTGGTGTTTCACGAAATAGGTGAGCCACCTAGAGTAAGAAACCAAGAGGTGACTAAACGACGAGTGCGAGGAAAACCTGCCAAATCCAAATCATACCATGCCATTAGAGATAAATCAAAGTTGACCTTGAGAAGAATTTCTTGACCTGGAGTAGTCTTCAAATAACGAACCACACGTAAAGCAGCATCCCATTGGTCATCCGTAAGATTTTGGAGAAACTGTGATAACGTGTAAATACTACAAGACTAGTTTGGACAGGTGACACAAAGGTAAATAAGTTAGCCAACGAGATGTCGAAAATGTTCGGGATTAGAGAGAAGTGGTGCAATAGAAAATCCCAAACGATGTTTTTGTTCCATTGGAAAGAAAGATGGTTTGGATCCTAACAATTCTGCTTCTGAAATAATGTCAAATGTATATTTACACTTGCATAAATACATGCTAGATGCACTGTGAGCGACCTTATTACCAAGAAAATACTTCAAAGTATCTAGTTCTTTCATGTAAAACAAGAACTTAGATAAGTTTTGAAACATTGAATGTAAGATGCTCAGGGGAACGTCACCCTTGTGAAGAGTAAACGAGGAGTAATCCGCCATTGACTAGACAAAAACATAAAAAAAGGAAAGTCTCAGAAAACTTAGCAAACCAACACCTTGGAGCTTGTTTGAGACCATACAAAGATTTATGTAGGCGACAAACTCGAGGATTTGTATCATCTCAAAAATTAGGTGAAAGCTTTATATAAACCTCATCTTGTAAATCACCATGTACAAAAGCATTGTGTACATCCATCTGATGAACCTCCCATTTAAGCGTAACAACCACAATTTCATACGGTTTTCATTTTTCCATTTGTGCAAATGCTTCGCCATAGTCAATACCGTCAACCTGATTATTACCAAGAACCACAAGACGAGCTTTGTATCATTCCACTGTACCATCACAATGATACTTGATCTTATAGATCCACTTACATCCAATTGCTTTCTTTCCTGGTGATTAATGTTCAAGTGACCACATCTGCTTCTTTTCTAAGACGTCGAGTTCATTTTTTGTGGCTCGACATCAATGGTCATCACGAATTGCCTCCGTGTGATTACAAGGTTCAACCAGTACAGAAATGGCCACTGCAAATGTGCGATGACTGGGAACAAATGATCACTCGCCAAATAAGTAGAAAAAGGATGAGACATACTACAAAAAGATGAGATATCTTATGAATGATTCAAAACACGTACTGTGTTGACGATGAAATCTCATAATTTTGTAGATGGGTATGTAATGTGTTGG
This sequence comes from Gynandropsis gynandra, assembly GCA_036759665.1. Taxonomy (NCBI): domain Eukaryota; kingdom Viridiplantae; phylum Streptophyta; class Magnoliopsida; order Brassicales; family Cleomaceae; genus Gynandropsis; species Gynandropsis gynandra. Next base: position 20,396,436 of record CM071868.1, on the reverse strand, counting down.
CCTTGACCTAAACATTCTAGAGACGACAATTCTTCATTAGACAAGGTCGATGAACTCGAGCCTCCCATGTAATTCAAATCAGGCATATACACAGGTTCTTCAATGGGAACATTTGGATCATCAATTCTTGGAATGTCATCTTCCACAATTCACCGCAAGTAGGAGCTACAAGAGTAGAACTAGATGCAGAGTCTGGAGCATCTTTTAACGCAATGGTGCAAAGAGGGAACTCGTCTTAAAAGAATCTTACATCTCGAGAAGCAAAGAAGATACATTGCTCAAGATAAAAAATCTCTCTGACCAAAAGGATAACCCATAAACTGGAAATGATGACTACGTGAGACAAACTTATCACCGCTCTGTTGTAGGTTATGAGAGTAATAAAGTAATCCAAGCACACATAGATCTTCAAAATCTAATTTAATTTTGTTCAAAGCCGATTTTGGAGTACGATTGATAAGATAACTTACGGTAAGAATACTTTTCCTTAGAAATCAATTTGTAATGCTCATTGGAATACTAATGTACAAGAAACATTTAAGATATGCCTATGCTTTCGCTCGACACGACCGTCTGATTGTTGTTGAATATTGACGTTTCACAACGCATAAAACTATGCAAGTCTGTAGAAACATCAGACTTGGTTCGTAACAAATAGAGTCATAACACATGAGAGTAATCATCAACTATCGTTAGGAAATAACGAACTTCAGAATATAAAGTTGTACGATATGGACCCCGGACATCACAATGAAAAAGTTTAAAAATATGGATAGTCTTATTACCGCTCAGTAGGAAAATGTCCCGTGTCTATTTAGCACGAAGACATGTGTCACATACTTTATTAGACATTGATCTAAACTAGAATCAAATTTAAGGCAAGGAAGCGAAGATAAAACTTGTAAAGCTGGATGTCCCAAATGAGCATGCCATAAATCCATAGAAATATTACATGTAGATACTGTTGCCGCAGTTATAACACCCATGAAATAATAGAGTCCTCACGTTGCTCACTCGCTCCAACCAGTATCCTCACAGTGCGGTCTTGAAGTACACAAAGTGAATCACGATTTTCATATAAGTAAAAAGTTGCAATAAATAGATTAAATTGCAACTGAGGCCAGGTATGTAAAAGTTTTGTGCAAGATGAAGTTTCCACAAAGACGAACTGATCCTTTTTCTATAGTAAAAGCAAAACAACAAGCAGACATGGAAACAACATTAAAAAGAATATTCACACAGCTTTTAATATGATTTTCTGCACCCGAGTCGAAAAGCTATGGAACCGACAAGGCCTTACCCGATTTTTGTTCAGTCGCACCGAGTTTGTTAGAGAGGACATCTAGAAGTTCTTTTAGTTGTTCACTAGAAAAATTATCTAAACCAATTGGGGGTAGACTCCATATCACGAGTAGCTACTGAGATTTGGTGAATCGATGCAACATTAGTACGAACTATAGAAGCATCACAACCATGATTAAAAGTTCCACGACCTTTGCTTGTATACCAACAGAAGAATTTCGATCACGACGTTTCTAAAACCACTTAGGAAACTTAACCAATTGGAAGCATTTACCTGATGTATGACCATGACAGCCACAATATAAGCATAAAATATTAGGATCTCAAACTTCATTTTTCAGACGACAGTTTGTATCCAGCCTAACTGCAAGCTCATCACGTCAGCAGCTTTATGGTCTGTAATAGATGCCAAAACACGAGAATCCTTGTCTTGCATGACAAGAATGAACACCTTATGAAGTGAGGGTAATGGATTGAGTGCTAAAAGATTGGAATGAATTGTTCCAAATCGAGCATTATCAAGACCAAGAAGAAACAAATGAACTCGACCATCTTCCTTCTTTTGCACTAGTTTCTCACGTAAATTGCACTTGCAACTACCGCATGTATAACCTTTACATTCACAACGAGGAGAAGGATTAAAGTAACTCAAATCTCCCCATAATTTCTTAAGCTTGTTGAAATAAGCTGAGACTATCATGTTCTTCTGTCGATAGGATAACAAGTTAGACTTTCAACGAAAAAAACGAAGACCATTGGATAATGAATACCATGTGTAAATGTCATCCCATAAATCTTTTGTAAATTCAAAATGAGAAACAATCTCACGTATACTAGGAGCGATTGTATTCCGTATCCAAGAAATGATGAGCGAATGATTTTCCCTCCAATCCTCCAAATCATCAGAACCATCAAGAGGTTGTTGTAACGAGCCAACAACAAATTAAAACTTCTTCGTTAATCGAAGAGCAGTTCGTGGTTCGCGAGCCCAAAAGATATAAGTGTGATCCATGAGAAGAATTTAGGACAAGACGCATCCTAGATTATCACTAGACAAGAGATCATAGAGATTAACTGTATGATAGATTTTGGAAATAGAATTACCCTCCTACGCCATTGATTTGATACCCAACAACTTATTCGTACAATTACCAATCCAAAAAGAAATAACACCTACACGCTCCAACTTGAAGGTGTATATTCACTACAAAAAAACAGGTGATTTCCAACGGACATATCTGTTGGAAATCACCCAAAATCCGTTGCAAAGAGCGATTCTCAATGGACAAAAACGAATCTGAGCCCGTTGGGAATCACGCGTTACAAATCGAGATCCGTTGCGATTACCAACGGTTTTCCAACGGACAATATCTGTTGAAAAACTGTGGCGGACGCCCAATGGATAGAACCGTTGGAAAGCTGTAACGGATGCCAGTTAAAAACAGTGTAACGGATGTCCGTTAACAAATTGCAACGGACGCCCGTTAAAAATTTGTAACAGAAGTCCATTACAATTTTGTACTGGGCGTCCATTGCCACACTGTCGCGAAAAAAGAATGGGAATTCAAGCTTTCCAACGGGCATCCATTGCAAACTGGCAGGAAATGACAACGTGTATCAGTTACAAAATGGCAGGAAATGACAACGGGTATCCATTACAATTTTGCGGGAAAAAATTCCAACGGATCCCCGTTAGAAATTCTAACGGGCATCCGTTGTAATTTTTTTAAAAAAATAAAAAATAAAAATAATTTTATAAAAATTAAAAAGTTTTTAATTAAACTAATAAAA
>CM071868.1:20381706-20393243 GCA_036759665.1 Gynandropsis gynandra | reverse complement strand
GTAATCGCATTGCTTACAGTTGGTCTTGAGTGTCTCGAAGTTGTGCTTCGAGATCCTCGATCCGCCGTTGCTGTGTGTAGCTCTCTTGGACCACGGGAGGTACCGTCGTGGCGTCCTTGACTATATCTTTCTGAAGTGTCTGGAGACCGTATAAACGCCCCTTATACGGTCTAAACGACTACAAAACAAACAAAATTAGAGTTGAATTTTTTACAAAATTTTTATTTTAATCGAAAGATAAAATACTAAATTTTACCTCCAAATAAATTTTGTCCTTTTGTAAAGGACTAAGATCGTCGGGAGTTGAACCGCAAGCTTGTGATTGCTGTGTGATCTTCTCTGTCACAGCTTTCATGGTTCTTTCCGCTTGAGGATCGACGAGTTCGAGTTCGTCGCTCTACCAGTTCTAGAAGAGTCAGTTCTCTTCTTATCCGTAGCATCTGTGATATAAAATAAATTTAATTAGATAAATATAGTAAAAAAATAAATAATAAATTTACCAATTCTTTCTTCCTCTTCGGAATGATTTTGATCTTGAAGTATGGCGATGCAGACCATCTCCGGTAACCTTCTCGCCTTACCGACATTGTTTGGCCTTCTCGCTCTTAGTCATGAAGTCTTCTGACTCCTAATGTTGAATAAGTTGATTGAAGACCTCGTCCATTTTCCAAGTCGGTTTGTGATTCTTGGTGTACTAGTTGCGCTTGGCGTTATTCATCATCAAGCGCATCCTAGCCTGCATGTCTTGCATCCATACCGTATAGATGTGTGGCTTATCCTTCTTCTGCCATCTGTATGCATGCTACAAAATAATTTATAATAAGTTAGTTTATAACATATATAAATAATTATTTTAAATAAAATTTTAATTTAAAATACATTTACGATAAAGGTGCACCACCATCGGCGGCGTATGACTTCTGGCGTAACTTGCCATGAACAATAAAGTTGGTCCTGTAAGGACCCTTGGATGATGTTGTTGTTCATATGCTTTAGACATCATTTCCGTCAAACCTACACATCAAAATTAAATAATTAGATACCATATATAAAGTAAAACAATATAAAAGTATAAAATATTAAAGTTACTATAGCGTCCCAATAGGACGTTCAGGATCGATAATTTGAAGGGTGGGATGTCCGTCGAAATTATCGATTAAAGAATCGCTATCCACCATATCGTCCTCTTCATAAAACATCGGCGGTGCCGATATCGGTGAAGACGGACGATATGGTGACGGTGGAGACAGGGGAGGGGCTCTCGCAAAACCAACCAAGATACCTCTCGCACCTATAAATCGTCTAGGCCTCATTTTCGTATTTTAGTGTTTGAAGGTGTGATTTTGTGTGTGTGAAGAAGTGCTTGAGAGGATTTTAAAGTTTTTAATTGTGTTGAAAATGAAACTGTTCAACGGTTTATATACAGAAATTTCCAACGGGCATCCGTTGGAATGTCCAACGGATTCCCGTTGGAAATTACGTTAACTCAATGGACGCAGTTAATGGACGCGATGTTCTGTTTCTCCAACGTGCATCCGTTATAATTTCCAACGGATGCCCGTTGGAAATGCGTGTTCCCGAGGCAACGGACGGCGAAACGGCAGTTCGTTTCCCGTTACAACGGGCATCTGTTACACTTTCCAACGGATACCCGTTGAAAATTTCTGTAGCCTAGAATAGGCATCATTACACTTACAACAGGCATCCGTTGAAAATTGTAACGGATGCCCGTTACAATACTTCAAACAGACATCTGTTACAATTTTGTAACGAATTCCCGTTAGAAGTGGTAACGAATGCCCGTTAAAAATTGTAACAGTCATCCGTTACCAGTTCTTAACGGATGCTCGTTAGCATAATTGTAACGGACATCTGTTGCAAATTTCCAACGGGTGCCCGTTACAATTATGGAAAACTTAGAATTTTTTTTAAGTGTCGGAGGTGATTTGTTGTTCCAACTGACATCCGTTAAGAATCACAACGGATGTCTGTTTGTATTAGATCACATGTAGAATTTTCAATTGAACATCATTTATGTATGCCCGTTGCAACTGTTAAGAATTGAACATCATTTATATATGCTTCGATTGTATTTACATTTCGATTTTTCGACTACACATCATCTACATTACATTACTCATCTAAAAACATTGAACATCATTTACATTACACATTATTGTATTTACATTTCTTCTTTAGTAGATTCATCCATTGGCGAGTCTTCCTTCGATTGTTCATTGAATTCATCGCCGTTTTCATATTCAGCATCTTCTGGTTCAACGTATTCATAATCGCATATGAATTCTCCGTCTATGTTAGTTCTTGCGAGAATCGCTTCTGGATTGTTTGTATCAATTAAACGAATCGGTTGCAGATGATCGGGTTGTAACGGATCTTCTTTATCATATGAGCTTATGATCCCTCGTGGCTTGATCTTTACTATGGCTTACCACTCCTCTCTTCGACGTTTCAATGTTGTTGGATATTGCACATAACATACTTGATCTACTTGATCTATTGTGATGAATGGATCATACTTACCATATTGTCATTCCGGATTGATGTCAATTCCTCCCCATCGTTTTTTTCGTATTCCACGTCCTACGGTTGGATCGAACCACTTACATTAAAGAGCATCACCTTCAACCCAACGAGACCGAGATATTCCACTTGTAGGATTTGGTGCAAAACACCGTAGAAGTTATCACCCTCTATTTCACTATTAATGCAAACACCATAATTGTATGTGCTTCTATCTTTTCCGTGTTCGTACGTGTGGAACGTGTATCCGCGAGTAAAAAAGATTGGTCAACACATAACATTTGGTGTAGGACCATTAGCCAAATCTTTTAACCACGTTGGAAGTCTTTCATCAGAACGTTTCACCTGTACGAATAATAAAAACGAATGAATACTCTATAATAAATGCAATAAACTTTAATAGATGTGTACGCGAGTACTTACGTAATCTCTCAACCATGAGCCATATTGTTGAACTTTCATGTCTGTGATTTCATTTGCGTTTAGATGAGGATATGTACGAAGTAATTCTTCATCAAATATCATGTATAATGAAAATACGCTAATATTGTATATATACATATATATTTAAAAGATTAAATAATATTGTTTTGTACCTTTCGAATGGTAACAACTCTTGACAATTTAGTAATATATATGTGTGGACGTGATTATATTCCTCTGGTGTTATCCAATATTCCTCGGATTACCTCCTGTACATCCAATCGATATAAACATCTCAAGAATTTTGCCATATTGCAGATTATATTGATATATATAGTTTGTGTGATCATCCGCTGCACGTCGTTCTTTCGTCAGAATATGCGACTCGAAATAAAATGTGCTGGAATATGTGATTTCTTCCTGCAAGTATTGTTTCACTATAGATCCTTGACCGCTGCTTTGTTTTTCTTTTTTCTTTAAATGAAAGAAAAACCTTTCGAAAGGATTCATCCATCTGAATTGAACGGGCCCACCGAGTATTGCCACATATGGTAAATGTATTGGCAAATACTCCATGACATCGAAGAATGAAGGCTGAAATGCTTTTTCCAATGCACATCGATAACACGTAATCCGTTTTGTTTTTATATCATTCTTAGGTCTAGTTTAGAGTAGATTATTTAGATTTCATTCACTTATCGTGTTTATTCGAAGACTTCATCTACATTTCGTGTTTTGTGTAGGAAACGAAGACATGAGGAGAAACACGAGAGATTACGGCAATCTAACCCCGAAAACGTAGTTGAAGGACAAAGTTCAACTTGTGCAAGGCCACGGATGGAAGTGAGCACTCAAACACCGAGCGAAAGGAGCGGAAACAACACCTCAAGTCATGCACGCTCGGGTGGATTTGGAGTGCCCGGTCGGGCTGATTGCTACCAAACATCCCCGTAGCTTTGCACGACTCGGGCACTCAAGGAACACGACCAGGGAGGTGTGCCCGCTCGGGTGCATTTGGTGTTGGTGTGCCCGCTAATTCATGCCAAGAAACCACCGTGGGTTGTATCCGCTCGGGCTGAAGATCTACACGATGGGGCATGGTGCCCGCTCGGGCTCATTTGTGTGTACACGATCGGGCAAGTGACCTGCACGAGCGGGTAGAGGACAATGCCCGCTCGGGTCCTTCATTCTCAACAAACTCCTAAAATTTAGAACGGCCAAATCAAGGGAATTTTAGATCTGAAAAAGAGAGTTTCGAAGAAGATTGGCAGAGGAGAAGATTCAGAGACACTAGGGCAAAAGGAAGAAGGAAGAAAAGACGGATCTACGGATCGGGAGCAAGGAGAATCTACCGAAGACATCAGTTTATGAATAGGGAGTCATCTCTTTCTCTATCTATGTCGAACTTAGACTTCTCTTGTGTTTCCTTTTCTGTATTTATGTCTGAGTAGATCCTTTGCCATGGGTTAGAGAGATTTGCTATGTTGTAACAAAGTCTTACGCTTAATGAATGGTGGAACTTAATGCTTTCATTACTTGTACGCCACTCGAATGAATGAAATTGGTACTTTATCATGTTTTCAGATTTCATGGTTGTTCTTAATGCTTTCTTCGTAATGCGTCTATCCATGTAAGATGTGCAATAGATATATTGGTATATGCATGCTAGATAGTGGACAAGTTTACGCCAGTCAGTTCCTATATGAGAGCTTGAATTCCCTGAACTCATGATAGTACCTTTGACCAATTATCCTTTTAGAACTTCGTTACATCATTATGCAAACTCTCGACACCCATGGTGCTTAGCCATAAAGTTTTATCTCTTCGATTTAGTTTAGTTTAGCTCAATCACACACAATTCCATAGTCACCTTACACGTCTATTCCATTAGTTTAATAGCTTATAAGTCGCATCAATTCCTTGTGTTCGACCCTAGTTACTACACGATCCGTATTCTTGCGGAAGCGTTAGTCTAGGTTTTATCACTTGATATAACGCACATCACACATAATACTTAAAATATGACAATCGCGACTTTTCAACCCGATCAGCCTCGAACTAATATTATCCACACACCGAGCAATGTTCGATGAATATCTATTTGGAAACTTAACGTCTTTTTTAAATTACTTTAATAGTGTTGTTTTCGCGGGACTAGACAATCTAAATACTGGGACAGGTGACCTTCCATCTCTTAATTCCAACTCAGGTCGTCGGCATGTTGTCTTCAAATATTTTCTTGATTTTATATTATACTTAGTTATACCCGCCACATTCAAAATAGTATTGATGATGTTATCGAAAAAGTTCTTTTCGATATGCATAACATCTAAATTATGACGTAATGTCAATGATTTCCTGTATGGTAGTTCCCAAAAGATACTACGTTTGTACCAGTTATGCCATTCACCTTGGCCTTTTGGTTTGCGATGCCCACGATCTCCACCGCATTCTACCAATTTTTGTAAATTGCCTATTGTGTTCAATCTTTCATAAAGGATTTGTGTTCCGGTTTGCATGCACGGTGCCTCTTCTTTTTGTACCACATTCTTTCGAATTTTTTTTTTATCTCTCCGGAAAGCATGTACACAAGGAAGAAATCTTCTTTGACAATCAAACCAACATGGTTTCTTACCATGCACTAGTCGAAATGAATCTGTATCCTCCATACAATATGGACATGCCAATCTTCCATGCGTGCTCCATCTACATAACATTCGATAGGCAAGAAAGTCGTTAATTCTCCACAACAAGACCGCTTTCAATGTGAAATTTTCCTTCATACTGACGTCATAAGCAAGAATTCCTTCGTTCCATAAATTTCTTAATTCATGAATTAAGGGATGCAAAAAGACATCGAAACTTTTCTTCGGATGTTCTGGTCCTGGAATCAACAACGTCAAAAACATACCTCTCTTTTCAAACACATCTCGGGAGGCCAATTATATGGAGACAAAATCATCAGCCACAGAGATTATTGACTTCCAGATTGTCCATATAGACTAAAACCATCAGTGCACAGGCAAAGATAAACATTTCTCGTTTCATACACGAACTCGAGAAATATTTCATTGAAATCTTTTCAAGCCTTACCGTCCGATGGATGTTGCATTATACCTTCTGGTCGTCGAGTGTTATGTGTGCCATCTCATTGACGCAACGGTTTTTTCGATTCAAATAACCTTATCAACCTATTTGTTACATGCATATAGAACATTTTCTTGTATTGTACATATTTACGTGAAGATGGTTTTTTTGGCCGAAATCTACTTGCACCGCAAAACTTGCATTCCAACAAGTCTTTATCATTTCCCCAAAACAACATACAACTGTTTCTACAAACATCAATTTTCTCATGTGGCATTCCCAAATCTTTTAACATATTCTTTGTTTCGTAGTATGTCTCGGGAGCTTGATTATTTTCCGGTAAATATTCACGCATGGTTTTGCAAAATGAATCCATACAATTTTCAGCAACGTCGTAGTCTGTTGTTATACTCATCAATCTTGAAGATAAAGATAAGCGAGACTGACCTTCACGACAAATTCATATATAAGCTGTTTCACCGAATCCAATAGGTTGAAGAATCGGCGTGCATCGATGTTCAACATCTCTTCACGCGTTTGTTCATTAACAACTCGAGAAAAAGCATCTGACGCCATTTCCACATATAGATTGGTCATTGATACTTCATAAATAACTTCTTCATTTCTTTCTACTTGTGATTCTTGCACAATATCTCTAACACTGAATTTTCACCGTGAGAAAACCAAATTTCATAATTCTCAACAAAACCCACCTTGTAAAGATGTTTGTAAACAATTTCTTGACTTTGATACTTCATGTTTTTGCATCTTTTGCATGGACATAACATTGTTTCGTGTTCTTGACACAAAGGTTGCATCGATGCAAAACTCATGGATTGCTCCAATCCGTGTAAGAATTCTTGCGTAATCTCTTCGATTATAGGATCATTTCTTCTATACATCCACTCTCCCGATCTATATATATCTCGATTTGGAGAAGACGACATTTTGATGAAAAAATATTTCCTGTTGATGGTTTGATGCTAAAACCTTGATTTTCATCGTTAAATAGTTACAATTGCAATGGAAATCTTTTGGAAACCTCAACGGATGACCATTATAAGGTCACGTGAATTTATTTCCACCAGCAAGCCTCGAAATTTACAATTTCAACGGCTATCCGTTACGCGTGCCAACGTGCATCCGTTACAATTTTCAATGGATGTCCGTTGGAATTTTTTTCCCGGTTTTCTAATGGGCTCCCAACGGAGGACGCCAACGGAAGATATCCGTTAACATCCCGTTAAAAGTTGCAACAGATTGCAATAGACGTGGCAACATACGATATCCATTACACTTCCGTTGAAGTTTTTAACGGATTGCAACAGATATGTGCCCGTTGGAAGTTCTCCTAAATCCGTTGCAATATGTTGAAATTCTTCATCAACGGACGGATCCGTTGCACCGTCCATTGGAAATGGGCTGTTTTTTGTAGTGATTGGGTCATATAGTAGAAAATATGTATATATAAGACTCGTTGTTACCTGATTTATAAGGATTCAGTTACCTTCTCTTGTATATATGTTTCTTGCGACGCTAATGAGCACCCTAACGATAATTCACCTTGTTAGATGAACCCCTCAGAGAAACTTTTAGTGGTTCTGGTTCTTACGCTACCTTGTTTTCCATCAAATATGACTAAAAATACGGTGTTTCAGGTGAGACCATTCAACTAAAAAAGATATAATTAAAAAAACGAAGAAAAAAGAAAGATTTTAGAGAGTGTGATCTTGGAAACAGAAGAACAGAACTAGGAAAGAGGAAGGGGTAGAAAGATAGAGATTAGGAAGACGAAAAGAAAAAAATGTTTAATGTATTTTAGTATTTTTTAAACACATATATATTTTTTTGAATCAATTTTTTTATTTTGATTTTTTATGACATGGTTATTGACGTGGCATCTCATCGATTATTAACAAAAAGTTTGTAATGTATCACAACATTAACCTTCATGTATCAATTTAGGAATTAAGAGTCAAATTTGTATATTTTTGGATCCTTAGTCAAATGCAATCATTCTAATGTTGAAAAAATAGATATATAATTCCATAATAAATAAATAAATAAGATAATTAAAATGAGATTTTTCATGTAATTTTATTGATAATAGATTGACTCTAAGTCTAAATTTTGAAATAAATATAAAACTATAGAAACACTAAATATTGCGTACGTGATTTACTCTTAATATATGCATATCTCGATCTTTAGAATAATTAAGCTAGATCAAGTAAAATTTTTATTTTATAAAAAAAGGAAAGCAATATGTGCAGTAGTGGAATAATGAGTAACGACTAACACTCATATATGTGATTAACCACCGGACAAAAAAACGATTAAAGAAGAATGATGAGTTTTATTAACAAAAAAAATGATTAGGTCATTTGTTCATAAGTCAAACCAATTTTTTCAATTACTAACTTTGCATCTTTCTAAATTCCAACTTCAAAGTTTTAGCCTCCAATTTCTTCAACCACACATCACTTCCCATTGTCTCCACAAGAAAATATACAAATGGTCATTGTGCAAGCTAATTTGATTAGCTATAATATAAATACCATTCAATATTAGTCGGTAGAATTATTTGTCTAGTGTTTCCAATGTATATGTGTGTGCATGGGTAGATGTATATACAATGTTTTTTTAAAATATATATAGTATCATAGAATAGAATATAATGATATTTTGAGTCAAGATATAGTATGCCCGAAAAATGTCTCTACAATGTGATTTCCACCATTCTTTTAATATTTCTAAATACTTACGTGGCTTTTACAGTTTTGCAAATTTTTTCTTTCATCAAAATCTCTTATAAGTATGCGAGATACCATAATATAAAGGTGAATGGTTTTCATGTTAATATTTTAAATATTTTATCATGTATTTATTTTTACTATTGATTTTATCTATTTGTTATTATAAATTTATATAAAATGTATAGTTTATAATCGAAAAAATAATGGTTGTGAATTCACGTAAATACAAAAAGAATTGTATGTATAAATAAGAAGGGTATATCTGTAAATTGTATTAGCTAGGGTTAGATATAAATTTATCTTTTGTAATATTTTGGAGATTAATACAAAGTGCCGTTTTCCCCATATCTTTTGCTGCTCTCTTTTGGTGCTTTGTGACATGGTTTCAGAGCCACGAATCCATTGATTTCGTGCTTTTGATTTGTGATTTTTGCTGTGTACGATCGGTACTTCATACGTGCGATCGTTCTTGTGCTTCGGTGACTCTTGTCCGCTGAAGTCACTACAACAAAACACGGGCTTTCCAACGGACGAGGCAACGGATCCGTCCGTTGGAAAGCAAAACCAACGGATTACAACTGATGACGGGATATTGCAACGGGCAAAAATCCGTTACAATTCCGTTACGATTTGCAACGGATTTGTAACGGATACGCTCCGTTAAAAAGTCCGTTGGCAGTCCGTCGCAAATTGTAACGGATGACAACGGAAACCATCCGTCGGCAGTGTCCGTTGGAAGTTCCGTTAGAAATCATTCCAACGGTCGTCCGTTGCAAGTATTAACGGATGGCCGTTAGAAATCGCAACGGATAACCGTTGATTTTGTGAATTTCGAGGGCACCGGTTTAAATAATTTCACGTGAACCTGCAACGGCGATCCGTTAAAATTTGCAACGGATGTCCGTTGGAATATAAACTATTTAAATCTTACCAAAGAGTGCATCAAACCATCAATAACAAAAACATTTTCGAAAAAATGTCGTCGTCTTCAAATCGAAATATATATAGATCAAGGGAGTGGATGTATAGAAGAAAAGATCCTTAACCGAAGAGATTACGCAAGAATTCTTACATGGATTAGAGCAATTCATGAGTTTTGCATCGATGCAGCCTTTGTGTCAAGAACGTGGGACAATGTTATGTCCATGCAAAAGATGCAAAAACATGAAGTATCGAAGTCAAGAAATTGTTTGCAAACATCTGTATAAGGTGGGTTTCGTTGAAAATTACGAAATTTGGTTTTTTCACGGCGAAGATTGCGGTGTTAGAGATAGTGTGCATGATGTACAAGTAGAACGAAATGAAGAAGGTCAGTCTCGTTTATCTTTATCTTCAAGATTGATGAGTATTAAAACAGACTACAATGTGGTTGAAAATTGCATGGATTCATTTTGTAAAATAATGCGGGAATATATTTACTGGAATAACCAAGCTCCCGAGACATACTACGAAACAAAGAATGTGTTAAAAGACTTGGGAATACCACATGAGAAAACTAATGTTTGTAGAAACAATTGCATGTTGTTTTGGGGAAATGATAAAGACTTGTTGGAATGCAAGTTTTGCGGTGCAAGCATATTTCGGCCTAAAAAACCATCTTCACGGAAATACGTACTATACAATAAAATGTTTTATATGCCTATAGCAAACAGGTTGAGAAGGTTATATGAATAAAAAAAACCGCTGCAGCAATGAGATGGCACGCAGAACACTCCACGACCGAAGGTGTAATGCAACATCCATCGGATGGTCAGGCTTGGAAAGATTTCAATGAAATATTTCCCGAGTTTGCGTGTGAAACGAGAAATGTTTATCTTTGCCTGTGCACGGATGGTTTTAGTCCCTATGGACAATCTGGAAGTCAATATTCCCTCTGGCCGGTGATTTTGTCTCCTTATAATTTACCTCCCGAGATGTGTTTGAAAAGAGAGGTAATGTTTCTGACGTTGCTTATTCCAGGACCAGAACATCCGAAGAAAAGTTTCGATGTATTTTTGCAGCCCTTAATTCATGAATTACGACAGTTATGGAACGAAGGAATCCTTGCTTATGACGTCAGTACTAAGTAAAATTTCAGATTGAAAGCGGGATGGAAGGTCACCTATCCCGGTATTCTGATTGAAGTCAATATGCCGACGGCCAGAGTTGAAATTACGGGATGGAAGGTCACCTATCCCGGTATTCTGATTGTCTGGTCCGACCAAAACAACATTATTAAAGTGGTTAAAAGAGGACGTTAAGTTTCCCGATGGATATGCATCGAACATTGCTCGGTGTGTGGATATTGTCGGTTCGAGGCTGATCGGATTGAAAAGTCACGATTGTTACGTTTTCATGCAGCGACTCATTCCAATCGCATTTTCTGAGTTTTTACCACGTGATGTTCACGATGTGTTATGCGGAATCAGCATATTTTTCAGAGATATATGTTCGAGGAATTTAAAAGGTGATGACTTGGAAGTAATGAAAAACAATATCTCTGAAGTATTATGTGCATTGAAAAAAGTTTTTCCGCCTTCATTCTTCGATGTCATGGAGCATTTTTGCCAATACATTTACCAGATGTGGCAATACTCAATGGGCCAGTTCAATTAAGATGGATGTATCCTTTCGAAAGGTTTTTCTTTCATTTAAAGAAAAAAGCAAAAGACAAAGCAGCGGGCGAATGATCTATTATCAAACAATACTTGCTGGAAGAAATCACATATTTCAGCATATTTTATTTCGAGT
>CM071868.1:20340839-20356771 GCA_036759665.1 Gynandropsis gynandra | reverse complement strand
CATGATTGTGATTAGGATTTAGATGTTGAGTTCTTCGTTTTGTTTTTTTAGGATTAGACGGGCGGATATCTAGTACGAAAAATTTCGAACTTTAGTCACCTTATGCAACTTTGTCGAATCGGGAACAAAAGTCTAGGTTTGCTGAAACATACCTTTAGATATCGGTTTGTTAGTGATTGTGTATGAATCCATGGCCTATAGTTGTATTCCTTTCCTTAAGCTTCAATCCCAAACACTCATATCTCCGAGCATACTTTTCATTCTTTATTTTGTTTCGATCATTATATTTCCACGCACTTACACTCCGCTGTCAATAGACTAAATTCTTTAACTTTTTCAGCCCTACATTGATATGAGTGCATCAATATTGATGGTTCGGGTCTAAGTGGTGGGTCGAGGCCGTTTTTCTACGTCCGAAGGGTTAGATTCGATGCGTATTCATACAAGTTAATCAAAAAGAAAGAAAAGAAAAAAAGCAAAAATACGAAAAACAAACAAGGACTCCGGAAAGGACTATATCTTAGTTCAAAAGTATCCTAACTCTAAAGCCGTAATCAACTCCCCGGAAACGGCGCCAAAAACTTGATGTGGTTAATCTCAAGTAATAATTACGTAGATTAACGCTTCCGCAAGAATACAGATCGTATAGTACCAGGGCCGAACACGAGGAATCGATGCAACTCTAAAGCTAGTAAACTAAAGAATAGGACGTGTAAAATCAATAAGTGATGGGAATGCGAATGAAACTAAACTAAAATAATTAACGGGATAAACTCAATGACTAAATACCACAGGTGTTGAGAGATGCATGATGATGCAACGAAGTTCTAACAAGATCATGGTTATAGATATCGTTACGTATTCGGGGAATTCAAGCTCTTTCCTAGGAATTGACTCTCCCGATGCCTAAACCCACTATCTAGCATGCGTATACCAATCTCCCAATTGTGTATCTCACCTATTAGACGCATTAAGATCGCTATCCTAATTCCTAAGTTCAATCAACCGACCGGCCAAGGTTCTAAATCAATTGAGACTGGAATTAATGAAAACCAATATCTCAGAAGTATTATGTGCATTGGAAAAAGTTTTTCCGTATCCTAATTCCTAAGTTCAATCAACCGACCGGCCAAGGTTCTAAATCAATTGAGACTTCATATCATGGCTACGTTCCAAAATCCAATTCATCTCCCGATGCAATTAGATTTTTATGAACATTCATTCAAGTGGCCAACAAGAACAAAAGCATTACAAATAACCAATCAATCCGAAATGACAAATATTATAACCAAGCATTAAGAACAAAACTTCATTACATATCGGTAAAGCTCTCTAACCCATGGCTATGGACCTACTCGGACATGAACTCAGCAAAAGAAACACAAAAGATAACTATATTCGACATGGATAAAGAATGAGATCCCTCCCTATTCTATTACCGACGTCTTCAATAGCTCCTCCACGCTCCCGCTTCCTTGCTCCGTCCTTCGCCCTTGTGTGTGTGAGCTACTCTATTTCTCTCTCTCTCTGTGTGCTCTCTCTTGTCTCTCACGTTTTGTCTAATTCCGTCCCTCTGAAGCTCTCTCTCCTTCGTTACAGCAGCCACCTCACTTGTTGCCTTTTCTTGAGTTGTCCAAATCTTGATTAAGTTGGCAACGATTCTATTACTTCCTCCAGCGAAATATGACTTCATTCCTCTTCTCTAAGGGCATTTTCCTTATTGTATAAGTCCCCCACGAACTCTCCCTTGTTTTAAGTCAAATCAACTTATTTGAAGTTGCAGGTGACGGCCGCGACCTGCTCGGGCAAGGAAAGTGACCCGCTCGGGTACAACGCAGATGATCGCGTAAAAACGCGATGAAAAAGGGGTGCCCGCTCGGGCTGAGGTGGTGCCCGCTCGGGGTGGCATGCTGCCCGCTCGGGCATGGATTGTGCCCGCTCGGGCTGAGGCCCCGATCGTGGTTTTTCTTGCCCGAATCGTGCACAAATTGCTGGACAAAATCGCCGTAACTTTTGCCCGCTCGGGCTAGGGAAGTACCCGCGCGGGTAGTGGCTTTTCCTTGCCGATTCTCGTCCCGTTTGTCCCGTGATGATCTTCGATGTCTGCACTTTGTCTTGGCACATCCCTTAGCTCCAAAATGACTGAAAACGAGATGATAATGATGCTTAATGCTTGGTAAAATCAAATGAATGATGAAACTAACTATCAAAATAGATGAAAATACTAGAACAAAATAGACGTTATCAAACTCTCCCAGACTTGAACCTTTGCTCATCCTCGAGCAAGAGTAAAAAGAAGCAGGAGAGGAGTTAGACAACAACCGGAAACTAGCACAATCAACTCGAAAAGTTAGCCACCCTACACAACAACGCGTCACACGAACATAGATCTAAGCGCACCAAATTTAGACCCCCTATCTATCGAAAACCACTAACCGTGCAATCCTACACATGTCCTGAGTCATTTCACTAACCCCCAGACAACATCTAAGCAATCTCCATACCTATTCTAACGCGCAAACAGTTCGATACCATTCTTAAGACAATTATTTTTCTTCTTTTTCGGTTCTCTTTTTCATCTTCTTTTTTTCTTTGCTTTGCTGCCTTCTTTCTTCTTCTTGCGTTTCCATTCATTTTTTTTATCAGCCATTTCCATTATCTATCTTTGACGGTTGCAGTTTCCAATTCTCGTGTAGGCGGCAATCTTTACATTTTTGTGTAGGCGGTTGGAAGTCTACATTTTGTTCCAGCAACTTGCTTCTATTATATATAAAACATGTTTCCTTTTCATACTCCAACCGTTCTCTTCTTACTTTTGTTCTAGGAACTGAAATTTTCCATTTTTGTTCCAATGACCGAAAGTTTCCATTTTTATAAACGGCCATTGTTTCCATTTTTTTGTAAGCGGCCATTGATTCCATTTCTCTTCGCTTGTTTATGATTCTTTGGATGCTGAACGTGCATAGCTGATAGGAGAGTGGTTTTGCGTAGTTTTGCTTCATTTACTCGTGTTTGTATCCCGGTATTTCATTTCTTGCAATAACACGAGAGAACACTAAAAGAGGACTAAATGAGGCTTTAATGCTTGGTAAAGTTCAAATGAATGATGAAACTAACTATAAAAAGAGACTAAAATACTATAACAAAATAGATGTTATCATTCTACAGTATTCCCACTAGTTCTTCTAGAAAGAAACTCTCTTTCTAGAAAAACACCTTTGCGGGCAACAAACACTTTGTGCTCAGAGGGTTTGTAGAAATAGTATCCTTTAGTTCTTTTAGGATACCCCACGAAAATACACTTATCTGATTTGGGGTCGAGTTTGTTAGACGTCTAACGTTTAACATAAACCTCACATCCCCAAATCTTCATAAAAGACATACTAAGATGTTTCCCAGTCTATATCTCATATGGTGTCTTTTGAACTGACTT
Source organism: Gynandropsis gynandra (assembly GCA_036759665.1). Classification (NCBI taxonomy): domain Eukaryota; kingdom Viridiplantae; phylum Streptophyta; class Magnoliopsida; order Brassicales; family Cleomaceae; genus Gynandropsis; species Gynandropsis gynandra. Next base: position 20,353,338 of record CM071868.1, on the reverse strand, counting down.
AGATGGAACACGATTTAATATAAAAGCAGCCGTTTCCAATGCATGTCCCCAAGACAAATGTGGAAGAACTGTTTGACTCATCATTGACCGAATCATGTCTAACAAAGTTCGATTTCTCCTTTTAGAAACACCATTCCATTGTGGTTTAGCTGGTGGAGTGAGTTGTGAGACAATCCCACACTCTTTCAGATAGTCAACAAATTCCTGGCTTAAATTACCACCTCTTCGATCTGATCGAAGTTTCTTGATATTCTTGCCAAGTTGGTTTTGTACTTTATTTTGTGAATTCTTTGGAACTTTTCAAAGATTCAGATTTGTGTTTCATCAGATACACATATCCATACCTACTGAAATCATCAGTAAAGGTAATAAAGTACAAAAAAACCACCTCTAGCTTGTGTGTTTAAAGGTCCACATACATCTGTATGTATGAGATCTAATACACCATTTGCCTTTTCATTTTGTCCCTTAAAAGGGGCTTTCATCATCTTGCCCATTAAATAAGATTCACATGTTTCAAATGATTCAAAATCAAATGAATCCAATATTCCATCTTTATGGAGTTTAGAGATGCGATTCTCGTTTATATGGACCAAGCGGCAATGCCAGATATATGTCGGATTAGAATGATTAGTTCTAATCCTTTTAGTATTCACATTAAAGATAGGCATATCAAAGTTCAGAACATAAAGGCTATTCATCAAATGTGCAACACCATATACCATATCATTCAAATAAATAGAGCAACAATTGTCTTTTATGATAAAAGGAAAACCTTTCTTGTCCAAACAAGAAATAGAAATAATATTCTTAGTAATGGTAGACACATAATAGCAACTTTCAAGTTCTAAAACAAGCCCAGTAGGAAAAGTCAATACATAAGTCCCTATAGCTAATGCAACAACTTTTGCTCCATTTCCAACTCGCAGGTCGACTTTGCCTTTCTTCAACGATCTACTTCTTCTCAGTTCCTTCACATTATTACAAATGTGAGAACCACAACCGGTATCTAATACCCACGAAGTAGAAGTAGATAAATTGACTTCTATAACATAAATACATGAAGAAGAAGTCCCACTTCTTGGTCTTTAGTTCTTCCAAATACATTGAGCAGTTCCTCTTCCAATGACCGGTCTTACTACAGCGGAAGCAGTCACCTTCCTTAGCCACCCCACCTTTAGGCTTTAAGGCTTTACCAGACTTGAACTTGCGCTTTTGACCCCTTTTGTTCTTCTTGCCATTGGCCTTGCCCTTGTGATTTTGAACCATCATAACAGCTTCGGGCTTGGCCTTCTTGATGTTTACTTCAACAGTTCTTAACATGTTCAGTAATTGTGCCAAAGACTTATCAAAATTGTTATGTTATAGTTCATGACGAATTGATCATAAGATTCTGGCAACGATTGGAGAATCAATTCTGTGGCCAACTCTAGGTCAATCGAGAAACCCATTTTCTCAAGGCTCTCAATATACCCAATCTTTTTGAGCACATGAGATCCTATAGAAATTCCCTCTTCCATAACACATCTAAATAAAGCCTTAGAGGTTTTAAACCTCTCTTATCTAGCCTGCTCTTGCTACAACTCCTTAAGATGTTTGATCATATCGAAAGTTGCCATCTCCTCATGTTGTTTCTGAAGCTCAGAGTTCATGAGTGACAACATAAGACAACTGAAGTTAAGGGAATCATCAAGGTGCTTCTTATTAGCATCCTTATCAACCCTTGGAGCAGTTGCTGAAGGCACTTAAGGTAAGGGGCCTTCAAGGACATACATTTTCCTTTCTTGTTTGAGGACAATCCTCAAGTTCCTGTACCAATCCAGGAAATTTTTCTCATTCAGCTTATCCTTCTCAAGGATTGATCACAAAGACAACACGTATGTGTTTGATGCCATGGTCACCTAAAATAGAGATACATAGAATATGAGTATCATGAAAAGAATCATTTAAACATGGACTTTATTAAATGATTATCCCACTAAATTTTGCGAATAAATATCCTTCACTATCAATTCGGAAAGTAATATTCATAACTTTCTACGTGAGTCAAGATCCATATTTCACCTTGCCTAGAGTTTACTTTGGTAAATCACCCTAGATTTGGTTATTTAGGTAGACAATTCTTTGTCAACTACATCTCATGCAATTCTTGGATAGTTAGGCGAACAACCCTTGTTCCAATTCATCTCATAAATAGCCATCCAACTTTATGCCTCTAAGTCCCAATCTCATTGATATCTTAGTTAAGTCGACTCAATCAATAAGCAATTGGATATCACAATTATCCGATCACGTCTTACTAGGATTGATGTGGCAATTCACTTTGGCAAATCTACACACATCGATCTAAGTCTTGACGAGTGCTTATTCATTGGTAAGCATTTAACTTGACTTGATCACACGAGGGATTTTCACCGCAATCAAACATATTTCATAAAACATAAACTTAATTAGGAAAAGAACTAACATCCGGAGATATACTGCAGTTAGATCCCATTATTTATGATGCAAGTGATAACCTTAAGTGTTAGCTAAGTAGTTCCCAGGTAAGAGGGAGCCAAATCATAAAAGCACATAATTATATAACCTCTTGTCCTTAGTCAGAATTGACTTAGGTAACATTTATCCGATCACAAGCATTCATATATCCCGATTCAGCAAGAATCGATAAATATTGCATTGTATTTCGATTCACCGAGAATCGATAGATACTGTCTTAGGGATTTAACAGCCGCTAACCTAGGTCGCCCCCTTGCGGGGTGCAGGGTAGCGCCCCATCAACGAAAAATTTTCTCACAATTTTCACTTTACCTCCATGAAAAACATAATAAAAAATCAATCATATCAATTTTATGTGAATTTTCGATGTTTCTTACTTTCCCGATTCATTATGCATATCACATATTCAATTGTATCTATAATGTGAATTTTCCATATTTATTACTTTCTCGATTCTTCATGCATATCACAGATTCAATCATATCGATTTTATGTGAATTTCCCATATTTATTACTTTCTTGATTCTTCATGCATATCACATATTTAATTATATTGCTTTATGTGAATTTTCCATATTTATTACTTTCCCGATTCTTCATGCATATAACAGATACAATCATATTGATTTTATGTGAATTTTCCATATATTTTACTTTCCTGATTTTCATGCATATCACAGATTCAATCATATTGATTTTATGTGAATTTTCCATATTTTTACTTTCCCGATTCTTTATGCATATCACAGATTCAATCATATTGACTTTATGTGAATTTTCCATATTTATTACTTTTCCGATTCTTCATGCATATCACATATTCACTTTCCATGTTTTTTACTTTCCTGATTTTCATGCATATCACAGATTCAATCATATTGATTTTATATGAATTTTCCATATTTCTTACTTTCCAGATTTTCATACATATCAACATGCATATCTTAGATCTAGCACGAGCCAATCATGCATATGATAGATCTATACGAATCAATCATGCATATGATATTTCTAGCAAATCAACATGCATATCAAAGATGTAATCATGCATAACTCAGATTTACACGAAGAATACATGCATATCACGGATCTTGTCAAACAAATCACATATCTGGAATGAAAATCATACATGCTTATGACATGAAAGACAATCAGGGTCTTCGAAACTAGGCTCTGATACCACTGTAGGGAACCGAGAGGAAAACACGAAAGCGAGAGCAAAACACGTAGTGGAAACATAAATATTTTTCTCGGTTTTCCCTTTGGTGAGATCTGATTCGGAGACAGATCTGATTAATTTTTCTTAGAACGTTCCTTGGTGTGTGCTAAAGCTCGGATCTGCGAGTCACGAGCAGAAGCAAATCGCTCATGCCTCTGTCGGTATCCACACGGACGAAGGAGAACTGGACAAAGTCGAAAAATCTAGTTGCTAGGCTAGGATTTCGGCCTCTAGATTATATTGCACGAAGTGCTTTTGCCTTTTTTGTGTGTTTTCTGTCACTTTGAGAACATAGCTTAAGCACTATATTTATAGAGAAAAATTCGTTTTACCCTAACCTAAAACCTTAATTAGGGTTTTGCTTTACTAATCCTAATGGGATGAATTAGGCCCAATTAAATTGAATTCATAATTCAATTATAATTGGCCCTAATAACTCAAATTATTCTCAATCCTATTCATAATAGGATTGACCGAATTACATGTCCAACTCCATTCGTCTTTGTGTGTGAACAAATTGGTTCTCATTGCGTTGATCACAAATAATGAGCGGTGTCTAGCAACACATCATTATTTCCTAAGCAATGAAAATGTCTGTGACTCGACATTACCAATCTTGTGATTTATGTATATTAATCCTTTTATCCTTGATGTCTAGATTGAACATGAGTCATGGAACGTATCATACTCATCTAATTCAATGTATGAGCTCGTGATATCACTCCTGTTATATAGGAGTAGGGGTGGGCAAATTACCCGGAGAACCCGTCCCGACTCGAAACCCGTCCCGCACCCGCGAAAAATTACTCGAACCCGGGGGTTCGGGTAATGAAATCTCATTACCCGCAGGTTCGGGTTCGGGTTTTAAAATAACTGAATCGGGTAGCCGAGTATGTATATATATATAATTAGATATATACTTACTATTATTTACAGAAATGCCACCATAACCCTAAATCCATTTTCTTCTCACTCTTTTCTTCCTCCTCTCCTTCTCGTCTCTGCTCCCTTCTTCTTTCCATAAAAAAACACCATCTCTATAACCCCACCACAAATCTATATTGTCTCTAACCGGAGACCTCACTCGCCGACGAACATGGAGAAAGGCTTCTCACCCATCGGTCTCCCTCTGTCTCTTCTTCCTTCCCGACGCCGCCGACCTACTCTCGTCTCTTCTTCCTTCTCGACACCGCCGACCTCCTCTCGTCTCCCTTTCTTCGTCACTCTAACCTAACCTAGGCCGACGCTGTCTTCTATTTTCTTCCTTCCCGTCTATGGTTTTCTTGATTCCAAATTTGATTTTGTTCGAAGAAAAAGTTTGTCAATTTCGTTCCTATCTACCCAATTTCAGATTTCCTTTTATGTTTGAGTTTCTAGGGTTCTTTGTTGTTTGTTTCAGAGAGAGAACACCAAGCACAACAGGTCTCGGAAGAGAACACCGAGCACAACAAGTCCCATAACAGGCTCTTTGTTGTTTGTTTCATTTAGGTCGAAAACCTAGACGAACAAAAAATTGGTTGATTTGATGAAAATTTGGGAGGAGTTTGGTTTTGTTGAAGTTTAATGGGCACGGGTTCGGGTACCAACAAATACCCGATGCATTTGGTGAGTACCCGAAGCCCGGGTACCCGAGCCCTTCGGGTTCAGGTTCGGATAGAAATATATCTACCCGTCCGGGTTCGGGTTCGGGTTCCCTCAAAAATCCAGGTACCCGACCCGTGCCCATCCCTATATAGGAGTGAAAAATCCTTATCTCGATCAACCAACTTCTTACTACATAAACAGATTGCATACCCAATCACTATCTAGTTCGTCCATCCATTTACGAGTGACGTTTGATAGTGTCAAAGCATGCAATTGTTTATGTTAAGATTTCTGGCAATCTCAAGTCATAGGATTATATATATACCATAATCACTATGAGAATTGCTATGATAGTCATGGCGGATCGTCCAGTACATTGTTCTCTAACATGTACTTATGTGTTAAATTGATATCTCATATCAATTTACAGATACTAGTCTTAATGCGTCATTGATATCCTTATTCTCAGTGATGCTCAACTAGGGATGTTTTAAGACTATCTTAAATTATATTTTTAAAGATATTATTTCATCTATTTATATACGTAGACAGTAAATGAAATGAAATAATAGAATGTCATTTTATTGAAAATGTCATGATACATCAGAAATACTCGAATAAGAATCATCTAAATGATTGGTCTCTAGAGCACACTCCAACAAATAGGAGGTACATTGTGATGTTTTGCTGCCAAAAAATGAAGAGAGACGAGTTCGATAAGGAGTTGACAAACCTGGACTGCAGTAGAAATGTGCATAACTCGTTATACCAAGCCCGTGGGACTGGCTTAAAGTTGTAAAGAGCCTTCCGAAGCTTGTAGACGTGAGAAGGATATCTTTGTAAATGAACATGGGTGGTTGAGCCATATACACATCTTCATGTAGAGACCCTTGAGGAAAATCATTATTAACGTCGAGTTTACGAAGATCCCATCCATCCGAGGCTGCAATGCTTATTACAAGACGAATTGTGGCGAGTTTGACGATGGGGCTGAAGGTTTCTGGACAATCAACTCCTGGTCTTCAAAGTTTGAGATAATTTTGGGAAGTTTCGAAAAGTTTTCGAATGGAGATGAAAAACCAATAACCAAGGAGGGGAGGCGATTTATGAGATATACAATTGCCGGAAATGCAAAAGACCAATACTCAAGTGGAATAGAGGAATGAGATAGGAGAGTAAGACCCGTTTCAACAATATGACGATATTTGTGTTCCGAGATCCCGTTATGTTCCGGTGTGTGAGGAGGAGAGGTAAGATGAGAAATTCCATGGAGAGATAAGAAATATTTGAGACCGATATATTCTCCTCCGATGTCGGAATAAAGAGTAACAATGCGATTATCAAATTTGGTTTCGACTAAAGCTTGGAAGAGGATAAAAACATTACGAACTTGGGATTTTCCTTGGAGAGGATACAACCAAGTGTATCGTGTGAAATGATCAACAAAGATAAGATAGTATTTGAAACCATAAAAGGATGTAACAGGAGACGTCTAAACATCGGAGAATAGAATTTCGAGAGGACGAGTAGGTGTAATGGTGGAGACATGAAACATAAGTTTGTGGCTTTTATTAATCGAGCAAGCGGTACAGGAAGAAGAGAGATTCAATGACTTTGACGCGGGTAGAGATGCATTGGTAACAACCTTATTGAGAATGTTTAAAGACAGATGAACTAACCTAGAGTACCACTCGGACAAAGTGGTTTTGTTAGCGGAAAATATGGTAGCTGATGCAGGATGAGTAATGAGAGATGATGTAGAAGAAGTTAACCACTCATACATGCCATTGTGCAGTTGACCCTTTGTTAGATATGCCCCCGTGGTGAGATCCTGCACTTGAAAATGAAGCGGGAAAAAATTTCACTGATACGTTATTTTGAGTGCAAAGTTTGCTAATGGAAATTAGGTTCTTTTGTATTTGTGGAACAAAAAGAAAATTTTGAAGGGAAAGGAACGAGAGGAGGAGGGTAAGAACGTAGAACAAGTGTGTGTTATCTCAAGTCCTGTGCCATTATCGATGACAACACATCAATGCCATCATACGGTGCATGAAGAGTGAGATTGGCAAGATCTGTAGTGACATGATGAGATGCGCTAGAGTCTAGAAGCCATGCAGGTTAAGCGTTCAAATGAAGGCAAGGACGAGCCTTGTTGAACCGGAAGTTGAGCTCGGAGGAGATGACATGTTTTGGCTCTATGCCCCTGAATACCACACAATTGAAATTGTCCTTGATAGCCACGGAAAGGAAGACGACCATTGCCTTGGTAGCCAGACGATCGAGTGTGAGAGGCATGACAGAAGTTGGGTCTCCAAAGGCCGCGAGGTTTTTGTTGTGCAATATTTGCTGTGATAGGAGTAACATATGGAAGTGGTTAATGCACGATGAGATCAGCCTCATGGTTGATCAAATTTTCATGAAGTTCAACAAACGATATCGAGAGATCTTTGGCATTGAAAACATCCTTGATAGGTTTGTAGTCATCACTCAAACCGGCAATAATGAGTTCAAGGAGATCTTCGTGGTCGAGTGGCTTGCCGAGGAGGGCCAATTCCTCTGGTTTCACTTTGAAGTAGTTCATGTAATCGTCAATAGATTGCTCGTCTTTGGTGAACCGTCACATTTGGTCTTTGATCTGTTTGATGTAACCACGACTAGATCGACCACATGTGGTAGCAAGAGTGGTCCAGGCAACGCTGGAGGTGGAGGTAGAGGCAATGAGAGCCTGACAGGAGACAAAGATCGACCCAAGAAGATCAGAGAAAATCAATGTCTTGGCAAAACAAAGAAGAATACGTCAAATTTGGGACGAAGGCGTTGTTGATGATAATTTTCGTCGGAGGGACCATCGCTGGTTCAAGAAAGTCTTCAAGGTTGTATCCTAGAAGAAGTGCACGGATTTGGATGCTCCATGTGAGATAGTTTGTCACCATGAGTTTGGTAACATTGGAGACATTGAGATTTATCAATGCGGTGGGGTGCTCGGGGTTGTATGGGTTAATGGTATCGGATGGAGGATTGGAGGAGCCGAAGATATTTCCGTCGGAGACCATGATTGGCGGTGGAGCAGAGGAGATTTAAAAAAATACGCTATTAAGCGATTTGTAGCTCCGATACCATAAGAGCTTTTAGAGAGAATTGTGTCTTCATTATCAAAATGTACAACATTTAAATATACTAGAGATGCTAAAAATTAGGAAGCTATACACTAAAATTATGGAGAATGATACAATCAATCATGGAGAGTGATTACAATCAATTATTTATGCAAGATATCCGTGATTGAGTGATTGGAGAGTGATTGAGATATCTGTGATTGACTGATTGGAGAAGATAATTAGTTTCTTTCTAAGATATGGTATCGGAATCAATTAAAAACTTTAACAATTGCATGTATTGTTATGTGGTAACAAAATCAAATAAAAATTTAATGCAGCACCGTCATGTGATTCTTTGCCGCTGCACACAATTTCTGTCTCATCCAAGGACGTATCTACTGCATGACTCTCGTTCGTTCACTCCCATTTATGTTGTATGTTTTCGTTTTGCGCTATCAGTGGCTTGCCTTCATGTGCATTCCACATCTTGTTAGTCCGCAATTCTCCAACCAATCGATACCATGGTCGCCCTACATGATCTACCCATCAAGAAAACTTTTGAGATAGCTAATGTATGATCCCACATTTCGAACATTCTAGACATGGAAGAATTGAATTACAATTATTGGCAAGATATCTTTGAAATTCATTGTGAAAGTTTTGCGGTTTTGAACACCTTGACGACTCTACACCATTCATTGATTCGACATTCAACAAGTGAAAGCGTCTTGACGACTTGGTCAATATATGGATCTTAGAGACTATTGCCAAGTCCTCTTTCAACGACTTTCTCAGGGGAACAAGGAAGCTCACACCATATAACTAGACAACGAGTTTTCCAGAATTTCCATTAGAGATTTGTCCATCCACTCCTATTACAAACTGAACATTATCGAATCCCTTGGAAAATTTCGATGACTCGGTGAATAAGAGGACGTTAGTGATGCATGTAATTGATGGTGTCAATGAAAAATTTGACAACATCGTTAATGTCGTTAAGCATAAAAAACCTTTCACACCGTTTTATGATACTCATTCTATGCTCCTTCTTGAGGAAAAACGTCTTGCATGCCATCGTCAACTCGATCTCGTTCATGTGGAATCGGTTCTAGGCTTTGGTTATCTTTGTTTTGCTTGTGCTTTATGTTTGAGGTGTGAAACGTGTCTTTTGATTATTTTTTTCGTTTCCTTTTAAATTTCGTTTGATTGTTTGTTCTAGGCTTGTTCCATCGTAGAATCAGAAAGAAAAAAATAGAAACTAAAGAAAAAGAAAAAAAGAAATTTTCTGTAAAATAAAAAGAAAAACAAAGAAAAAAAAATTTGCTCTAAAAGAAAAGAAAAAATAAAGAAAAATGAAATTTGCTATAAAAAAAAGGAAAAAAAAGAAAATTTGCTATAAAAGAAAACGAAATTCAAAACTAATGTAAAGTTTCGAGCTTAAAGGATTAGGAAATAGTCATTTCAGCTTTTTCCTTATTAAATTCGGTGTTGGTTTTAGTTATTTCCTTTGGGGGCACAAAAATACAACCAAATTTCGTGTTTTATTCCTTTTCCTAAACAAAACATAGGAATAGAACTTGTGATTTTTTGGTTAGGACAGATCTAAGAATAAGTAGGCATTATAATTATGATTTGCAACAATTTTCGGTGGGATCTCAACTTTGTGGTTGTTAGTTAGCTGGATTCTGATTAAAATTCAAATTCTAAAGTTTTTTTTGTTAGGGCGAACCCGACTTGACACGGAAAAAAAGGGAGATAGAGTGCAACATCGAGTGAAACACCATCCTTGAGAGGCTGTGAGGTTCTTATGCACTCCTTTCCTTTTTCTACTTTTGTTTTCATCATAGTTTGTTCATTTTGCAGGGAATATACTCATGGAAAACATTCAACAAAAGAAGGACACCGAAATTACTGAGGAGCAATGGATTGCTGAAAGTTTAGCTCTGAAAACTTGTGGAAGATGACAGTTAAATCAATAACCAAAGAGATCAGAAAATATAAAACAGTATTCGTTTATTTACTTGTCAATCTTTAAGTACACTTGTCAGTTTATACAATGTACTAAAGACCTCCACGGATAACTCCCCTGAGTTAGACGTAAATACAACCTCAACTGTTTTCTTGCTAAGTACAGTATCCAATTAAGTACACCTAAACTTCAGAACTCTCTTTCTCTGTTTCGTGTACTCCGATGATACTCCTCAGATTTGTTAACCTTTTTTTTATTTCCAGGTCAACTTATCGGCCTTGCTCTCGGCTCAGCAACCACTCCCGGTTCTTCAGCCGCGCCGTCATGCTGAACTCTCTTCAGCTTTGAATCCGCTCGATTCACTTTGACTCCTCCTTCTTCTCCTTAGTCTTCTCGTGGACTCACTCCACTCCTCCTCAATTTGAATTCAAGCTTCCTTAATTATCTCAACTTCCTGAAACAACAATTATAAACTACGATCCTATTTTTACTGCATTCACAATCTCCCCCTTTGAATTCTTATCACAAAAACATACATTAGTCAATAACACAGAATTCAAACTAGTGCAATAAAAATCATTCAGGCACAGATAAGTCACAATACGAAATTTAACAACCTAAGTCCATACCATTTTAAGTTCAAGCATAGAAAAGTAAACATTAAGTACATTTAAGCAATTGTCTTTAAATGCACTTAAAATAAAATGAAGAACATGTGGGAACACATCAGTTCCTCTTCCTTTTCCTTTGCTCCTCTTTGAAGAAGATTCCTCCCGAATCTCTTCAATCTCATCATCCACCTCTTCCTCGTCACCCTGCATTTCTCCCCTTGTTTATGTGATAAGATTTCAAACTAGATTAGACACAATATAAGCAAAAACAAATCACACAATAATATAAGTACACTTGATTACTCTGAGAACGCAAGATCAGCCCATCAATGGTACGAAGCACTTCACTTAATGTTGCACTTAAGGTTTGACGCAGTTCAGTAAGCTCCTGAACGATGCTATTCTTGGAAGTTCCAGCTGTCGAAGTGGATGGAATCTTTGCCATATAGCGCTTTTCCAAGATAATCCATGGCGGAGTATTCTCTCGAACCTCGTTTTTCCTAACTATATCAGACGCTTGTTGAACCAAAATGTTCTGAATCAGATGATCATCTCGTTTTCATACGTATTTCTTGTACGATTTTAGGGATGTTTATGATATATATGTGCTGCTTTACGTATGATTTCGTATCCGTTTTACTTGTTTTCGTGTTTTCATGTTCTTACAGGTTTTTACGCATATTTGGTTCATTTTGGAGCTAAAGGACATGCACGGAGCTAAAGAGCAACTTCGAGGATCATCACGGGACAGACGAGATGAGATTTAGCAAGAGGAGCCTCCACCCGGTCGGGCACAACTCATACACAGTCGGGGAAAGGCCACGGCGAATTTTGGTGCGCATTCACGCATGACTCAGGCAAGGAAGTGCCCGACCAGATGCCGCACCCGAGCAGGCACATTCGGCGCCCGAGCGGGTCGCGACCCGAGTTACAAGCTAAGTTAAGTAAAATTAACTTAAAATAAAAGGAAGCTCGTGGAGGAGATTAAGGAAACACTTGGACCGACTTAAGAGACATAAAAGGAGGTCAGAGGACGACATTGGGAGAACTATTCATTCAGTTCGTGATTGAGGAGATTCTTGCGAGGAGGCAAGCAAGGAGCATTGGAGATCAACCCGACACTTCGGTTTCGCTTGCTTTTCATGTTCCTTAGACTTTCTATTTCATTTATGTTTGTTTACAGACGCATGAGCGAGTAGTTTGTTTGTTCTAGGAGAAGGGATTAGCCCTTGGCTATCCCGGACTTTCTATTTATCTTTGAATGCATCTTCCCGTTTTCGTTTACCTATTCTTTATCTGAGTGCTTGAATTTACTTGTGTTTGCGACGGCCGCGTAGATGCATGTGTTAGGGATTAGGCGAAGGACCGAAAGGAGAATTCTATTCCTAGAAGATCAGGTTTAGAACAACCGAGGTTGCGCCACGAAAGTAGGGTAGCAACGGTTGAGGGTAAAACGGATGAATCATAGATCTTATGGGTTTAGTTCAAGGTGTCAGCCACGAAAGTAGGGGGCAACTTG
>CM071868.1:20288431-20337329 GCA_036759665.1 Gynandropsis gynandra | reverse complement strand
CCTATCACATTCAGATGCATTGGTCTAGGAACTAAAATCCAAACATCATTTCGAACAAATTGCTCTAATTCCTCATGCATAGCTTTGATCCAGGATTCATCGTCTAACGCATCACGAACACACTTTGGTTCTATTTGTGAGGTAAAACATGCAAATTTTACCATGTCATGATAGTTTATTCGTGGTTTATTGCGTGTGCGTATTCCATCCTCGAGATTACCAATAACGTCCTCTATAGAGTGATTTCTGTGTACCGTTATTTACTCCATATTGGTTCGAGGACTCTCATGTTTCGAAGCATCTCCATCTGTCTCACTTTCAATTGTATAATGGTCAGCAGGTGCACTTAAATGTTCATGAGTTGAATTTGTCTGTTCTTGCACAGTTTCTGTCGAAAAAGGAAAAATAACACTGTCAGTTGAATGATCCTCATCAAACACAACATTTACTGATTTAGTAACTTTTCTTGTTTGTAAGTTGAAAATTCGAAAAGCAGTTGTGTTATTTCCATAACCGAGAAAAATTCCCTCATCACTCTTTGCGTCAAACTTACCAAGGCATTCTCTATCGTTCAGTACAAAGCAAGTGCACCCAAAAATATGAAAGTAACTCAAATTTGGACTCTTACCTTTCCATAGCTCATATGGAGTTTTCGACATACATGGGTGAAGATATACATGATTAATGATATAGCATGATGTGTTTACCGCTTCTGCCCAGAACCTGATAGATATGGACTTTCCATGCAGCATTGCTCGAGCCATTTCTTGCAATGTCCTATTCTTCCTTTTGACAACTCCGTTTTGCTGCGGTGTCTTAGGTGCTGAGAACTCGTGAATGATACCATGCTTTTGACAAAATTTGTTAAATATTTCATTCTCGAATTCTTTTCCATGATCGCTCCTGATTCGCTCAATGCAACCTTTAGTATTTTTCAATTGAAGGAATAGAAAATGAAACAGCTCAAACGTTTCAGATTTTTCTCTCAGAAATTTTAACCAAGTGTATCGAGAAAAATCATCTACGATGACAAAGATATATCTTTTTCCTCCGAAACTCTCTGTTCTCATTGGACCCATTAAGTCCATGTGTACCAGTTCCAAGATTCTTTCAGTCTTTACTTCAGGCATTCGCTTGTGATGAACTTTGATTTGTTTACCTAGCTGACAAGGTTTACATGTTTCTGATTTTTCTAACTTTAGCTTAGGTATACCTCTTACTGCTACAGAATTGGACAGTTTCACCAAGGATCTGTAGTTTACGTGTCCTAGACGGTGATGCCACAGTGACAGTACGTTGTCTATTGCTTTAAGGCACATTTTCTCTTCAGACCATACTTAATAGTTGTTTGAAGACCGTGATCATGTAAGCACACATTTATTTTCAGAATCCATCACTAAACATTCTTTGTTAGTAAACTTAACATGGTGATGACTGTCACAAAGTTGGCTGATGCTAATCAAGTTAGCCGTTAGACCCGCAACAAATTGGACATTTATCAATGCTGGTTGTCCAGGTGAATTGAGATCTCCTCTGCCAAGAATTTTTTCTTTGTTCCCGTCTCCGAACACTACACTCCCTGCATTCTTTATTTCAACAAAATTTGAGAGTAGTTCTTTATTACCTGTCATGTGTCTTGAGCATCCACTGTCAAAGTACCAGGTATTTGTCTTTTCTTTTTGGGCAGAAATGTTTGCAACATTGCAGCATAATTCACTTTTCCTTACCCAGATTTGTTTTGCATTTGAGGACTTACCGGTATCATACCTGTTTTTCTTGTAGCACGTACGTTGCTTATGACCTTTAATTCCACAGAAATAGCAAATAACAGACTTCATCCTTCTGTTCTTACCATAATGTGTTTTCCAATTGGATATCCTTGGTTTGGTGTTGACACACTTCTTCTCTGATTGTGGCGATGGTAAGATTTCTGATATTGTTCTCTATGTCTGTAGTCAATAGCGTGAGTATTCCAATTTCTTTTTCTGTCAACACTTTGCTTGTTTTGGCCGTACTTTGGAGCGCTATAAGTCGTCTGTCTTTCTTTCCATTTCATACTCTCTTTCAGATCTCCTCTAGAAACAAACTTGTTTTCTGTCTTGCTTGTATTCCCAACATAACCGATTCCATGATTATCACCTTTCATTTTTCCAATCGAAAGAAGATGATCTAATTTGTCAGTTCCATTCGATAGCATCTTCACTTGTTTGTTTGTCTGCATCTTCAGTTGTTTGTTTGTCTCCTCTAGCTTCCTTTTAACAAAGTGCACTTCCTCGTCTTTAGAAAGTACCTCTTTCTTCATGCTCTGAATCTGAGTTTCCAGAATCTTATTTTTTTTCATCAGTTGAACATTCAACTTTCCCATCTTGATCAATTCATTGTATATCATCTCTACATCAACTTCATCTTCTTCTTCAAGTTGATCTTTTTCACTTTCTTTATCGTCCTCATCAATAATGTCGATGAAAGTAACAAAACTTGGCTGTTCTTCTTCTGATTCTTCTCCAGATTCAGAACTGGATTCACTAAGCATGATTAGTGATTTTCCTTTCACCAGATTATTATCAGCACATTCGTTCTTTGTGTGACCAAATCCCTTGCATTTAAAATACTGTGTTTCTCTAAGATTCTTCAACACATTTTCCCTTTTTGTGATGTTGGGGCAATCTGATTTAAAATGACCAAAACCTTTGCACTCGTGACATTGAGAACCAGATTTGTTCTCCTTTCTGAATCCAGCATCTTCGGTTGATGGTTTCTTCATTCCTGACCTTCTCTTCATGAATTTTCCAAATTTTCTGGTCAATAATACAATGTTTTCTTCAATATTATCCAACCTGGTGTTTTCTGAAACAGCTTGTAGTACAACTCCCTTGCTTCCATCTTTGGCAATATCCCCTTGTTCCAACTGCATTTCCAGTTCATAAGCTGCCAGGATTCCAACTATTTTTTTGAAACTAGTTGTATTCGTGTTTAATGACATATTCATAGCCACCTTCTGAGCGTGAAATTTCTTCGGAAGACATCTCAATAACTTTTTGACAAGCTTCTTGTCATCCAAGTTTTGTCCAAGTACACTTACCTCGTTTGCAATTGCATTCATCCGACCACTGAACTCTTTCACACTTTCATATTCTCCCATCTCCAGCTTCTCAAATTGGTGTTCCATTATATCTAAGCGTGTTCTCTTAACACTCGTTGTACCTTCATGGATGGTTTCTAGTGTATCCCATGCCTCCTTAGCAGATTCACACCCTTGAATCTGTTTAAATTCATTTATATCTACTGATGAAAAGATAGCTGTCAGGGCCTTTGCATTGAACGTTGAACTCCTTTTTTCACTAGGTGTCCACTGATCTGATGGTTTTTCCTTTTCTTTTCCATTTTCGTCGATAACAGTTGGTGGTGTCCATCCGTTTTTAACTGCACTCCAAGCATCTTCGTCAATTCCTCGTATGCTCGCTCGCATGTTTACTTTCCAGTATCCATAGTTGAATGAGTCTAACATGACAGGTTTGCCAAACGAATACATGTCTCTTGGTCCTTCCATTTTAGTCGTCTTCTTGGATCTCCAACCAGATTTTAGATTTTACTATAAATGATGGTTACCAGCTCTGATACCAATTGAAATCTTGTAGAAGATGACAGTTAAATCAATAACCAAAGAGATCAGAAAATATCAAACAATATTCGTTTATTTACTTGTCAATCTTTAAGTACACTTGCCAGTTTATACAATGTACTAAAGACCTCCACGGATAACTCCCCCTGAGTTAGACGTAAATACAACCTCAACTGTTTTCTTGCTTAGTACAGTATCCAATTAAGTACACCTAAACTTCAGAACTCTCTCTTTCTCTGTTTCGTGTACTCCGATGATACTCCTCAGATTCGTTAACCTTGTTTTTGATTTCCAGGTCAACTTAGCTACCTTGCTCTCGGCTCAGCAACCATTCCCGGTTCTTCAGTCGCGCCGTCATGCTGAACTCTCTTCAGCTTTGAATCCGCTCGATTCACTTTGACTCTTCTTTCTTCTCCTTAGTCTTCTCGTTGACTCACTCCAGTCCTCCTAAATTTGAATTCAAGCATCCTTAATTATCTCAACTTCCTGAAACATCAATTATAAACTACGATCCTATTTTTACTGCATTCACAAGCTCGTAATCATTATGATGTGATAGCCTTGAACCAGCAAGTTGAGCGATGTCTCCAGCAGTAGCAGAATCAGGTGATGGAGTTGTTTGAGGAGATGGATTGAAAAATTGATCCCTTGACTATGGAACGACAAGCTCCCTAACCACTGCCAGCTCTTCATAAGTGGCCTAGAGGCAATCAAGCCCAAAGGAAAGATGAACTATAGAGGCTGTAGCACCACTGAGAATAGGAAGGCCTCGTGAACAATGGAACTGAGAAAAGGAAGATGCGTACGAGGGTGGGATGGGAAAGAACTTCGATGAAGATCCTTTCTTTGCACCAAGAGCACCAATGCATAGCCAAAATGAACGGAATAATGGATGAAGAGCTGAGCAATATACGGTTGGAAATCCTTTTTTTTAATGGATGCAGAACTGCTGATGATTACCTTGAGTGGGGGAGGCACACTGAAATGGTTTTCGAGTGTCATCGTTACTCGGAACACAAGAAGGTGCAACTTATGGCAACAAAGTTCCATGAATACGCACTAGTATGTTGGGATCAAGTGATAACATCAAGTAGATGAGAAACATTGCCTCCTATAACAACATAGGAGGAGATGACAGATGCTATGAAGCGACGGTTTGTTCCCGCTCATTATGAAGACGAGGTGTGTGAACGACTTTGAACCTTGGTGAAAGGGACTCATAATGTGGAGGAATATTACAAATAATTGGAGATGTTTAAGGCTAGAGTTGGTTTGGAAGATTCACAATCTTGTTGAAGCTCAAAACTATCAGACCTTAGATGAGCTCCTACATCACACAATTAAAGTTGAAAAACATCTTAGATTTGGTGACCAACAACCTCAAAAGCATGGGAAACCCACCTCATTTTTGGACCGATTACACCAAGGGAGAGAAGCCATATTTTACTTCCAAATCTGATCAAAAGGCTAAGCCATCATAGTGTAAGGATCGAGGTAACAACGATAAGAGTCAGACTCATGCTCATGATATTAAGTGCTTTCATTGTTTGGGTAGGGGTCATTATGCAAAGGATTGCCTGAATACGCGCATGATGTACACTAATACTCACGGAGATTTAGAATCAGCCTCTGACAAAGAAGAAGAAGAAGATAATATTGAAGAGATTTAGAGAGATTCAGATAGTGAGTATGAAGAGCAAGAGCTTGTGAGAGGTGAGATCTTAGTAACTTGAAGAGCTTTGAATCTTCAAGCTAGAGAGTAAGCCATTGTTCAACTAGAAAACATCTTCTATACTCGAGGGCACACAAAGGGGAAGGTGTGCATTGTGATTGTTGATAGAGGTAGATGTACGAACGTGGCTAGCACATCCTTGGTTGAGAAACTTGGTTTGCTGACCAAGAAACACCTAAAACCAGACCAAATTCAATGGTTGAACGAGAGTGGTGAACCCAAGGTGAATCGCCAAGTAATGATTCCAATTCGCATAGGAAGAAATATTGTGCGATGTGGTTCCAATGTAGGTTGGTCATTTTGTTGCTTGGGCGCTCGTGACAATTTGATTTGCATGTAAGACGTGACGAGCATATCAATGAATATTCGTTTGAGCACAAAGGAAAAACGATAAGCTTGATACCATTAATGCCAAAGGAGGTTTATGAAGATCAAGTGTAGCTACTTAAAAAGGACAAGCAAGCTAAATTGAGTGACCATGAGGTAGTTCACTTACAAAATGGTGAGGACTTGAGAGAAACCAAGAAAATGACCTGTGAGAGCAAACCCGTGAGGAAAAAAAATTTCTTTCTAAGAGAACAAGAGAGATCAAGAAAACTTTGCTTTCTAATCAGTCGATGATAGTATATATGTATAAGGAGGCGTTGTTTTCTAATGAGCTGACCTCTTCTTTTTCTAGTGTTGTTTGTGATCTGTTGCAGGTTTTTTGAAGACGTGGTTTTGGAAGAAATTCCCTCTGTCTTGCCTCCAATAAGGGGAATAGAGCACCAAATTGACATTGTGCCTTGTGCTAGCATCCTTAGCAAGCCCGCCTACCATACTAGCCCTGAAGAAACAAAGAGTTGCAAAGACAAGTGACTAAACTTATGGAAAAGGGTTATATATGGGAAAGCATGTCACCGTGTGTTGTTCTGGTGATTTTGGTGCCCAAGAAGGATGGTGCGTGGCGCATGTGTGTTGATTGTCGAGCAGTCAACAATATTACGGTAAAGTATTGTCATCCTATTCCTATGTTAGATGATATGCTTGATGAGTTACATGGTTCTAGTATATTTTCCAAGATAGATCTTAAGAGCGGCTATCATCAATTTAGAATGAGAGAAGGTGATGAATGGAAAACGACTTTTGAAACAAAATTAGGACTTTATGAATGGCTTGTCATGCCTTTTGGTCTAATGAATGCTCATAGTATGTTTATGAGGACTATGAATCATGTTCTTACGAACTTCATTGGGAGTTCTGTAATTGTTTATTTTGATGACATCTTAGTTTACAACAAGAATCTTGGAGAACATGTTCATCACCTTAGGAATGTTCTAGACATGTTAAAGGCTGAAAAATTGTTTGTAAATCTTAAAAAATGTGTTTTCTGAGCTAACAAGCTTGTTTTCTTAGGATTTGTTGTTAGTGAGCAGGGAATGCACATCGATTAGGAGAAGGTAGAAGCCATAAGAAATTGGCCTCGACCTACAACGGTTGGAGAGGTCAGAAGCTTTCATGGTTTGGTAGGCTTCTACCAACGGTTTGTGAAGGATTTTAGTACTGTTGCAGCCCCATTAACTAAATTAATAAATAATAATGTTTCAATGGGGAGAAGGCCATTTCCATGTCATTGAGCGCATTAATAACAATGCATATAAGATCGAGTTACTAGCTGAGTATAGCATTAGTTCGACCTTTAATGTTGCTGATCAATCTCGTTTTGATGCAGATAACACCCACGATTTGAGGAAACATCCTTTGGAAGAGTAGAGAATAATGAGGACATCGAGATTGGTGAGGAGAGCAAAGGACGAGGTAAAGAACCTGATCTTGAAGTTACATGGCCAATAACGCGTGCATGAGCCAAAAGAGTATAGAATGCATTCACCAACCTTGTTCAAGCTAAGTTTGGCATGAGAGCACAAGATTGAGGAGATTCATGAGGAGAATCAACTTTCATCACACTAATTGGAGCCAAGGACGTGGATACTTGAAGAACCAGAAGATTTGGACGTTTTTGGACCAAGTCTTAAAGCCCAAAACATAGAGTTTTGTTTAATAAGATTTATTTTCGGTTTGTGAGCTTGGTTAGAGCTTATTTGCTTGGTTTGAGATTATTTTGGTTTATTTGGTTCAGCATTAAGTCAAAACACATATTTTTGCCTTTCAATGGGTTATTTATGTCATTTTCTATTCAATTATAAGACATACAAGGAATTTTGAGATTTAAGAGAGTTTCTTTTGCAAGTTCATGAGTTCTAGCCTTCAACTTTTGATTTGAAGTGTTGAGATTCAATCTGAATGAATCACAAAACCACCTCTGATTGTAGTGTCTTCACACGTTTTCAAGGTTTCTCAGTCGAGTTCTTCAAGGGTTTATGGAATTCTCATTATTGGGACTAGTCCTAGGTTTCGTTTGCTGGTTGTTGAGGGGTTTTGAAACACAAATCCATCTTTTTATCTTGTTTTAAAACATTGAAACATGATCTGGTGTCATATCAATGATGAGTCTAGCTCTATTACCAATTCCTACTACAATCACCGTCCACTAAACTTAACTCATCACATGAACCAACCTCTACCCAACCGCCTCCAAATCATTACCTTCATGGTCATCCATAGCAAAAACGGCATCACCAAACCTAACATAGTCATGAACCCAAATACTGCCACAATCTCGTGCATTCCCACGTTTAATGTTGAAGTCTTAGAGGATCCTCATGGGCATGATGTGATCGATAAGAGTTTCACTCTCTCATTAAAAGCGACATTAGGACTTGGTTTCGCGAATGTATGTCTAACGCTAACATTGAGTATTTCATGTGGTTCTTTTCATCGTAAATGTTATGCAAATGGTTCCTTGGTTCCTTGTCTAAGTAAAAAGCACATTTGGTGGTGAGTGGAAAATCTCAAAATTTGATAATGATTGCGAAGAAACATTCAATCTAGTGGTCAAACCTGCAACAATCTGGACCATATTAAGTATTGCGGTCTCTCAGAGGTGGCTTACACACCAATTAGATGTCAAGAAAGATTTTGTTCATAAACATTCTTGTAACAACCACACCAAAAAAAACACCAATAATTAGTGGTGTTACATATCTTATAAATAAGAGATTTAACACCAAATCAATAAGAAAACGACTAAGTGAATCAAAGAGAGATTTGGAAGGCTAATAGTTTGGCCAAAAAAAGAATAAAAAAGAAGAAAGCTTGGTTCAAAAAGTAAAGCAACATAAACTTTAGAAAGAACCCGAGAAAGAGAGAATAGACTTAGAGTGGGAAAAATTGTTGGTAAGATTTGGTCCTCGCCGGAAGATCATCATCATCGTTGGAGACAACACCGTCATCATTGAAATGACCAGAAAGCAAGATGAGAACCTTCTTTGTTCTTGAAACTTTTCAATGATGGTAAATCATCAGTGGCATGTTAAATTGGTTGTTTGTCTCTAATGGTTGTATGAGTACCATAAAAATTTTAGAAAATGACAATTAGAATGTTAAAAAGGTAGAAAATGTTCATGCAATTAAAGCCTAAATCTACACAATTACTTTGGAAAATAGTAATAAACTTTTATATTTTTACAATAATTGGTCGAAAATAGTAATAAATCAAAAAGGAGATTATCATACATTTGTAAAAAGAGATTATTTATTGACAACCCCAACAACACCCATAAGAGTTTCCAGGCAAAGAACATCGATATTCCCTGTTCACCAAATCTGATATTATCGGAGGACACGATAACCCTAATGATCAGTGTCTATACATCCAAACAAAACTCATCCCGACAACTCCAGTTCTTGGCTCTTCCCCTGTAGGTGTCGGACCTTAGTACGGTGGAGGCGGGTATTGCCCTGGATACGGACCTACAAAATTGAGCAAACGCAACAGAGTATAATATCTTCTGCACAATGATGAAACATATTTGAACTTCCATCAAGGTCACAAACTTGGATCAGAAACAGAAACTGTACCTGGTGGATAATATGGCGAGGCTTGAGGAGGAGGATATGGAGGTGGAGGGTAAGTCGTGCACGGTGGAGGAGGAGGAGGATACGCTGAAGGAACGGGAGGGTACGCTGAAGGCGGGGGAGGGTAGGCAGATGGCTGCTGAGGGTAAGCCGACGAATATGGCGTTGGTGGGTACTGAGAGTATGGCGGTGGAACTGAGTATGGAGGCGGCATTGATGCGTATGGTGATGGAGCTGATGCTGACGGTTGATGTGGCACCGAGTAGGGAGGTACTTGGGACCCGTGAGAGGTGTATGGTGGTGCTGATGGGGCAGAGGTGTAATCATGTTTCTGCATAGAACATGAACCCGACATTTACTGTTTTTCCTTTCTTGTTAACGAAATCATAACCGTTCTACAGATGATAAACTGAATAGACCTACATTCGAGGCATCTCATGTCATATAATCCAACAACTGAACTATTCCATGCCCTTGTCCCCGAGAAAATTTTATCATGGAAAACTGGGATGAAATTTAACTATCTTGACTACCGGCGAAACCAGAAGACAATATATAGGTTTTGTTCGGTTGAAATGAAAGAAAGCTTTGGCAGAAGCAAATTCCAACTAAAAAAAAAGTTGTCAAATGATTCAACTGGTGAAAATGGAGCTGAAACTTACTGTGGCTCCAGCAAAATGCATAATGAGTCTTACTTCTCCCGCATATCTGCAAACAAAAAGAGGAAGATCATAAGAAGAATCATAGGAACTCCAACTCTTACGCTGTGAGAATTCCACAAACTGATATTCTAAAGATTTATAAAGGCGAGCGAACATTATTCTAGACTGATTTTATCATGACCGTCAATAGGTCCTTAACTGAATAGTTGCTCTCATCAGGCACTAGACTTTGTTGATTGAATATATCGACAATAAGAAAAGAATGCTCTTAAAATGCAGTGAACGACACACATATATATCTAAACATCGTGTTGATGCATATACAGCACTTTAACGCCTTCAAAGTAACATGACATTCAACATCAGATAAATGCTCACCTCGAATTCCATAAGTTTGCTAAAACAAAAGTGTTTAGTATTTCAAAATAACTTCTTCAATCACTATAAATGTTTAGTTTCCTAACACGGTCTAGAGACGCTATCTGAATGGCTCCTCATAGCAGCGTATCTCGTTAGCAGGTCCAAATAGACATCCCCATATAACGTTTCCTTAGTGACTGAAGGGAAATTTAAACAGTCTGTGCATTTAACAGACTAAGGATTTAAAAAATCCAGAGAGTTAATGTTCCTCTATTATGCACAAGGTGATGCAAAAACACAAAACCCCATCCAAAACCGAAGCATGAGAAAGGACGATACGTAAATTAACACAAGAAATTATATAATCACGTTCACGAAGCTATTAAGCATTAAAAACTCTTACAAATCAGTCACAGCATGGGACGACAACATTGTAATAGTTTGTAGAAGTTCCAGCAATCATGAACAAGCCTAAACCCAATTCTTAAGCAGAAAGTCACTTTGTGACCCGCAATTATCTATCACCGTACATGATGCGCAAGTGTTTCAGTACACCACAACTAGTAATAAGGGAAACAAAGATACAAATTCGGCTCCATACCTCCCAGTTTTAGTCTGTAGAGTCCAGGTACAGTCGTCGTATCCTTGAGAAAGAACCTTTTGCAACTGAATCCTAATCACAACAGAAATAAAACAATTTGAACTCAAATCACCAACGCCGTACCCATGTAAGCAAATTCACATGCTAATACAAGAAATTTGCTTCAAGCACTGTTACATACGTTGCGTTGCCGATGAAATCATCTGTAGTCAGTGTATTGCTATTCCACACGGCAACCTTAAGCTCCCTAAGCCCTTCTATCAAAGTGAACATAAATTTCTCTTGGAACGTAGGGTTCTTTCCACCATCTGAAACCAATCCAGTTCAGATTATCAGTGCACCGATCTAATTAGACGCTAACCAGAAGTTGCAATTTTCTCAAGCAAATCACGGATCTACGAGACCCCCAAGGAAAAACCAAACCTGTGCAGGTCCTTGTACGGTGTCTGGTGCCACCATAATCAAGGCAAACGTACGGATCTTGCCTTGAAATCCATTCTGTGTCTTTCAATTTCTGACACCCGACAACTGAAGAAGACCACAACAACAACAAAAATCAAGAAAAAAAAATCAAACTTTCACGAAAATCGAATAAATGGGTAACGTTCCATTGGTCGAGTTCCGATCAAATTTCGCAACGATGAGGAACAGAAAAAGGGAAGCGAGAGCGACACCAACCAGTGATCTCAAGAATCTGGCCTTGAATACCCATAATAGATGTTGAAGAACCTTCAGGATTTGCTTCAGAAACCAGCGGATGCTTAGGGATTGAGAGAACTATCGATAAAAGTTCAGATTTTTGGTATTCGAATAATACAAATGGGTTTTATGAATGAAGTGTCGACGCCTTTTAGATGAATGAAAAAGTTGACATATTACTTCAAAAAAAACATTTTTTTTTTCTCCGACGAATTCAGTTTTACGCGTTTTTTTAATTAATTTTCTCTGTTTTCCATTTTATTTTCTTTGGTCGCCTTCTTCTTTTTTTTAATAGCATATCGCTCAATTTATTATTCTTTTTAAAAATAACTCTAGAAAAAAGTTAAATTTATTCGACTTAAAAAAACTTTTAAATTTTGTGGGAACAATGTTTTCGGTTATACAGTAAATATAATATATTAAACGCTACAAACAAAGACATTATATATATATATCAATATATATATAAACTTTTTCGAGATCGAGATATGTAAAATACACTGTCCTACATCAAAATTTTGTTTATGTGCATAAAATGCAATGATCAAAGGAATTGGTTTGCTTGCCGAAGTATCTATAAGGAATTTCGGAGAATAAATTTGTTATTTTTTTCATGAAAACATCTATTTATAAACATTTATAATCTTTTGAACAATGAATTATGATTATTTGGAAAATCATGATTATTTATAAATTCGTGACTATTTATAAATCAAGCTAAAACTTTTTTGAATCAAAACAAAGAACACTAATACAAAGGTTCAATATTTGACATTTCATATATATTAAATATCCATACGTTCATATATAAACCCATTTTAAAACTCATATCCCAAGCTTATGTCATTTATTTTATCTATACAAGAAGAGGAATCATTCAACTTTCTATGTGAGACTACCCTTTTTATATTTATTCATAATATAACTAAGACTTTTAAATGGGTTGTTGATCCGCGTGCTGAATATGATCCATACCATAAAATAATAGGTTGGTTAATAAAATTCTGACATTGGAAACAAATGAGTTCAAGGATTGAATTGAAATTTTTTGTAACCCATATAGGTCAACCCATATAAGCCACACGGGTCAATCAACGAGCCAAAAAAATTATAAATAATAACAATTTGTTTAGTTGATTTATAGTTTATTGGTATTATCCTAAAGAAAAATAATGATGAATACCAATAATTTTTCTATATTTAAATGTTAATTTCCATTTTTTGAATTTTTATTTATATTTTTATTGTTTATTATATTATTTGGTATATTATATATTATTTTTAAAGGGGTAATTTCAAAAATACCCTTCAAATGCTATTTTGATTTCAAGTCTATCGTTCTCTAGAAAAAGTTTCAATAGCAAATACACCCTTAAAATAGTGATAACATCATATTACCCTTATCCATTAATTAGTAGACAAATTTTCTCTTTCCGCCATATCACCTCGATGTTTCTCGCGAAAATCACTATTCTCCCACCCCACATCAGATTCGGCGCGAGTAGCTTGAAATCTACATCAGATTTACCGCGAACGTTTGTTGTCAACAAAAAAGCTTGCAATTAAGCATGTTCTGCAGAAAAACCAGGTATGTGTAGTAAGTTTTTCGTTCTCTTGTGTTTTTTCGTGTTTCTTTTGTGAATTGGATAATCCGAGTGAGTAATGAGTAATATGTATAGATTCAATTCTCCCCTTTTCAAGACAAGTCATATATTGATGTATAGATGAGTCATATTTATTGAAATGTCAAATGATTGAAATGAGGGACAGTCTCTTCGAGTCGCTCGATCGCACTGGGTCACTGAGTCTCATCGAGGGGTCAAAGGGATCATAGGGATCAAAGGTCAAAGGGTCGTAGAGATCCAAAGGTCGTAGAGGTACAATGGTCGTAAAAGGGCCAAAGGATCGCATGGGTACAAAGGTCGCAGAGGTACAAGGGTCGCAAAGGGGTACAAGGGTCACAGAGGAACAATGGTCGCAAAGGGGTCAAAGGGTCACAGAGGTACAAGGGTCACAAGGGTCCAAGGGTCGTAGTGGTACAAGGTTCGTAGAGGTACAAAGGTGACGCGATTCCGACTGGAACGACGCTCAAGACAAGGTTAGGGAAGGGATATGCCTTGCTGCAACGGAATTGCACAAGGGTGTGTGGGGCGAGTGGTCACACGAGGGTTGCGGAAGGCCCTCGATTCACCGGTTCGTCTCCGATGGATATTACACACCAACGAAGAACAAACTTCCATTGGATATTACACACCAACGAGGGTTGCTGGATATGACGCACCAACAATCCAAGAATTCACAAGAATTCAAAGGTAAAAACTTCAAAAGTTTTGATTCAAATTGGATGAAAAAGTTTGATGTCTTCAAAGAGATACATGGCCGGCCATAAATAAGAAAACAAGGCCATGCAACCATAAATACGACATTAATGGGTAGTCTTCATGCAAGGCTACACATTAATATATGGAAAACATAAAAACATTAAGACAAGCTTGATGGACGTGCATGTTGGGGCGTGAACTCTTCTTGAAACTCTCGGCCAATAATTAGGTCACGGAAGTTGCCTCGTAAAATGTGCCTTCGCCAATATCGATTGTTTCCGAGTTGTGTTTCGGCTTGTAGTATGATGTTGATGTCGGAACTTCTTTGTTGACTCGAGCACTTGTCTTGAACTTGAACAACCATGAGAAATCACGTTGTTAGCCTCCTTGAGCTTCCTAGCTTTAGCTCGGGTCACGGGATCTTCTTGTATGACCAAGGCTTCCTCATCAATAGCCCTAGCTCGGGTCACGGTACCAACGTCCTTCTTTCGGGTCG
Source organism: Gynandropsis gynandra (assembly GCA_036759665.1). Classification (NCBI taxonomy): domain Eukaryota; kingdom Viridiplantae; phylum Streptophyta; class Magnoliopsida; order Brassicales; family Cleomaceae; genus Gynandropsis; species Gynandropsis gynandra. The sequence continues at coordinate 20,322,879 of CM071868.1, read as the reverse complement.
CCTCCATCTTCCGTCCTTTTGGTTCAGCTCGAATCGCCTCTTCTGTAGCGCGGGTCTTGTCCTTTGCGACGGGGGTCGCATGCTTAGTAACACGGGGCACGTCTTTGGCAACATAGGCTGCGTCCTCCTCGGGGTAGGTTGTGTCCTTCTCAACACGGGTCGCGTCCTCCTCAACACAGATTACATCTTCCTCATCATGGGTCATATCCTCTTCATTCGCCACGGCTCGGTTTGTGTCCTCGACCCCGTCCAGGATCATATCAAAAGGTCACAAAGGGGTCAAAGGGTCGCAAGGGTACAAGGGTCGCAAAGATACAAGGGTCGTAAAGGGGTACAAGGGTTGCAGAGGAACAAGGGTCGCAAAGGGGTCAAAGGGTCGCAGAGGTACAAGGGTCACAAGGGTCCAATGGTCGCATGAGTACAAGGGTCCCAGGGTACAAGGGTCGCAAAGGGGTACAAGGGTCACAGAGGAATAAGAGTCATAAAGGGGTCAAAGGGTTTTTGAGGTACAAGGGTCGCAAGGGTCCAAGGGTCACAGAGGTATAAGGGTCGCAGAGGTACAAGGGTCGCAAAGGGGTCAAAGGGTTGTAGGGTACAAGGGTGGTAGAGGTACAAGGGTCGCAAAGGGGTCAAAGGGTCATAGCGGGAAAAGGGTCAAAGAGGTACAAAGGTCGCAAAGGGGTACAAGGGTCGGATGGGTACAAGGGTAGCAAAGGGGTGAAAGGTCGAAGGGGTACAAGGGTAGCAGAGGTGTCAAAGGGTCGCATGGTCGCGCTGTGTCACAGAGTCTCATCGAGTTGCACGATCACGCTGGGTCACAAATCTCATCGAGTCGCACGGTTGCACTAGATCATAGAGTCTCATTGAGTCGCACAAAATTATTCTCTTTTTATGTTTCTGTTACATGTGTAATGGATTCGGTGGATGAGAAAATCACACTGATTTATTTTTTTATGATGGTAAATGGGAAAAAAACCCAAATGGATAATCTGAATGGGTTGGTAGAATTTAGGAAAACCAGAGAGTATTTTTCTATTATCCTCCGGTTAGTCTGACATACCAATAACTTTTTGATGAGTTATGCACAAAGACTATAGTGAGAAAAAATACAACAAAGTTGAAGTTAAGATATTTACCTAATATTTATGAAAATAGGAAGCCGACATATATAATGAATGACAAGCATCTTATTTGTTATTTGTTCGATCGCATAAGAGGAATTCGACTACTGCTACTTGTGGAGATATAATCAGCAAGTGTGAAGTGTGAAATCGAAATTGAGAGAGAAGTTGAACCTCTCATTCTTGCTTTTGGAATTATTGCTAGAGAAGGTGAGGATGAAGGTGTTATAGATTATGATGATTGTGTTATTTTAGGTCCAAATAACAAAATTAGAGTTGGGAGTAATCCGACGGAAACAATACATATTTTGGATTCGGATAATTTTGATAGTGAACATACCAGCGGGTTAAATCAAGATGGTGAGTGTGCAATGAATATGGTAGTTGATAAAGTTGTTTGTGGCAGTAATAAAGTTGATTCTGATGTGCCAATATAGCATGATGGTGATGGTGAGAACAACTTGGAAATTGTAGTTCACGAGAAGGCAGTTAGTGTAAATAATATCTTTGAGTTTGAAGATGGATTGCATTTTAATATTGGGCAAGAGTTTGATTGAAAGAAAGATGTACACGCATTTTTAAGGAATGGTTCAATTGAAGCTTGTTTTGGATATAGAAACTTGAGATCTGATTCGAAGCTGTGGGAAGTACGATGTACGTTTGCCGGAAGTGGTTGTAAATGGAAATTATGCATGGCAGCAACCCAAATTTCAAACGGTTTAGTGTGAGAACACACTATCCCATTTATAAATGTTCACCTGTATCTAAATCGACAAAAGTTACAAAGGGTACAACACAATTGGTTAAGGATTATTTGAATGAGGAATATGCCGAGAATAATGAAACACCTCTAGCAAAAGAATTGATGGCTCGTGTAAAAAGAAAAGTACGATGTCAATGTATCGTATTTGATGGCATTACGAGGCAAATGTAGCGCTCAAAAGGAGATTCGTGGTGATGACTTTGAACATTATAGGAGGCTTCCAAGGTGGTTGCACATATTTACATAAAGAAATCCCGGATCTGTCACAAATCTTAAGCTCGACAGTGATGGGAAAACTTTCAAATACCTTTTTATGGCTATCGGAGCGGCTATAAGAGGATGAAAATACATGTGTAAAGTGGTTCTTGTAGATGCAACACTCCTGATAGGAGTGTAAAAGGGAGCATTGATCATCTCGTTTTCGTACGCATTTCTTGCACGATTTTAGAGATGTTTATCATATAGATGCGAAGCTTTACGTATGATTTCGTATCCGTTTTACTTGTTTCCATGTTTTCATGTTCTTACAGGTTTTTATGCGTATTCGGTTCATTTCGGAGCTAAAGGACGTGCACGAGAAAAAGTATCAACATCGAGGATCATCACGGGACAAACAGGACGAGAATCGGCAAGGAATAGCCACTACCCGTGCGGGTAACTCCCTAGCCCGAGCGGGCATTTGTTACAATGATTTTTTCCAGCAAATTGAGCACGTGTCGGGCAAGAATTACCACGCCCGAGGCCTCAGCCCGAGCGGGCATCACATCAGCCCGAGCGGGCATCAGCTTAGCCCGAGCGAGCATCACCTCAGCCCAAGCGGGCATCACCTCAGCCCGAGCGGGCTGCCTCTTTCTCCATCGCTTTCTTGCACGATCATCCGCGCCGCACCCGAGCGGGTCACTAACCTAGCCCGCGCGGGTCGCGTCCGTCACCTGCCACTCAAAATAAGTTAATTTGACTTAAAACAAATGGGAGTTTGTTGGGGACTTATACAATAAGGAAAACGACTTGAGAGAAGAGGAATAAGTGATTTTTTGCTAGAGAAAGTAATGGAAACGTCACCCAACTTATTCAAGAATGGAAACTCATGAAAAGACAGAAATCGATGGCTGCTGCAACAAAAGGAAGAATTGAACGGCCGAAAGGGAGAGAAGGGAGAAAAGGAAAGAAAAGAGGAATGAAAGAAGAGGAGAGGAGTGAGAGGTCGAGCTCATTCACTCAGTTTTTGGTTCTTGATCGAGGGGAGAGAGTAGAGAGAATGAGAAGGTTCTTGCGAAGGAGACTTACAAGGAGCATTGAAGATCAACCCGACACTTCGTTTTTGTTTTATTTTCATGTTCCTTAGACCTTCTATTTCGTTTATGATTGTTTACGGACGCATGAGCGAGTAGTTTGTTTGTTCTAGGAGAAGGGATTAGCCCATGGCTATCCCGGAACCACTTTTGATTTATCTTTGAATGCATCTTCCCGTTTTTGTTTATTTATTCTTTATATGAGTGCTTAATTTACTTGTGTCTGTGATGGCCACGTAGATGCATGTGTTAGGGATTAGGAAACGACTGAAGAGAATTCTAGTCCTAGAAGATCAGGTTTAGAACAACCAAGGTTAGGCCACAAAAGTAGGGTAGCAACGGTTGAGGGTAAAAGGGATGAATCATAGGTCTTATGGGTTTAGTTCAAGGTGTCAGCCACAAAAGTAGGGGGTAAGTTGACTAGATCATGTGTCTATGCCTCGAGAGAAGGTTGATATCATATTAGGATCGTCTGCCTTATATAACTTGACTGGGATTGCATGATAGATAGGTTGATTGTTGGTTTCGGTGGTCTTGTGGTGAAACTGGATTCTTGGAACGTTTGTCTCATTTTTAAGAACTAGCTTGTTTATTTGTTTTTAGTATTTCATTCTTAAAACCATATTTCGTTTGTTAGCAAGTTTGATTCGTGGTTTGAGTTTAGGTTGTGTTGCGTAGTCCCTATGGGAACAACACCTGAAGTACTACACACGTGCCGTGCATTTACGGGTAGTTTAGGTTATTTGATTAACTTTGATAACGCATCAAACATTGATTGTGGTAACCGCGCAAGATGGTGAACATCACCAATATCCGATTGATAAGGAATAGTTGACAGAGAGAAGGACGAATCATGGACGTGGTTTATGTCAAGATTGAAAGAGGTGATACCAGATGGACGTGATGTCTTGTGATATCTGATCGCCATAAAAGCTTGATTAAAGCAGTCAAACAAGTCTATAAACAAGTTGATCATTGTTTTTTGTGCGCGTGATATATCACAAAATATAAAGAGCTATTGCAATAAAGCGCATTGTAGAAAGACTTCAAAGGGTGATACTGTGGCGGAAATGTTCTTCAAATGTGCAGTAGCATACACAATGAACGAATTTGAAGTGCTATTAAATGATTTGAAGGCCAGGTACAAATATGTCTTTTGTGACTTTTATACCTCTGCGACCTTTTGACCCCTTTGTGAACCTTGTACGTCTGCGACCCTTATACCCCTTTGCATCCCCTTACCTCTGGGGACCCTTCTACCTTTACGACCCTTGTACCCCTACGACCCTTGTACCCCTGCAACCCTTGTACCCCTGCGACCCTTTTACCCCTTTGTGACCCCCTTACCTCTGCGACCCCCTTGTACCCCTGCAACCCTTGTACCCCTTTGCGATCCCCTTATCTTGCGACCCATGCACCTCTATGACCCTTGTGACTGTTGTGATCTTTGTGACCTTTTTGACCTTTGTGCAAGTATCCTAATGTTGCAAAGTATTTGGAAAAAGAGGAATTTGATCTCGTTAAGTGGGGATGATACAAATTTAAGGGTGAAAGGTATAACTTATTAACCACTAATGGGGTCGAGTCAATAAATTCAACGTTGAAGAAGGCAAAAAAGTTTTCGATCCTAGGGCTTTTAGATATTTGTTTGGAAAAGACTGTGGAATGGTTCAATAGGTATAGTTTAGAAGTAGCTACCGGTGATGATTCTGAAAAGTTAACACCTTATATTGAGAAAACGTTACATGAACAATTTGGACAGGCATCCAAGTATGAGGTTATTGAATTGAATAGACTTAGTGATGAGTATGAGGTGGAAAATGAGATGGGTAGAATATTTGTTGTCAATCTTCAAAAAAGGTTGGTAAAGGTCACAAGATACCAGATCTATGTTGGTAAAGGTCACAAGATACCAGATCTATGTTCAACATACTACCTTCATGAGACATGACGTTTGGCTTACCAAGATACCGTGTATTTGGTTCCTGATTGCAGTGATTGGAACATTCCTCCTCAATATTTTGAAGTTACGGTTCTACCTCCTATGCTGGCTGAGAAAAGGCAAAATGGGAGACCTAAAGAGAATCGTTATCTTGGACCCGGTGAGGCTCGGAGAAATACCCCATCTTCATCGAGACAAACCCCATCTTTGTCGAGACAAACGGGTTCAAATGCCAGCATCACTGACAGTGTTTGGAACGTGACAATCGAGACAACGCCTACTTAAAAAAAGGGTTTGTTAGTGTGTAATATTATATTATTTGTATTATTTGACTAAATCTTTATGACTTTTATCATTATTATTCGATAAATTCTTCATTATAATTCCACCCATGCGACCCTCCCGGACATTGCAACCCTTGCGAGCATAGCGATCCTTGCGATCTTTGTGACCCATGCGATCCTTGTGGTCATGCGACCCTTGCAACCTTTGTGACCCATGCGACCCTTGCGACCCAAGTGGCCATTACGACCCATGGGACCCATGTGACCCTTGTAACCCTTCCTTGCGACTAGTCGTTTTGATGTCAGACTCCAGGCTTTTCCAATGCCAGCTATGATTTTTTTATGAATGCCACACTCAAGACCCTTGTGACACGTCGTTTTGATGTCAGACTTCTGTCTTTTCGACACTGTCTTTCCATCGATCTCTGTTACCCCTATTTTAAAAGGTTTATCAAATCCTCTAAGTCTCACCATCGCACCCAAGATAATATTGAATCGGGAGAATATCATTTCTCTTCTTTTTTTCGTCTAAGTCTCTAACTGTAAATTCGCTGGGAAAATCTTTGTTACCTTTATCACCTTTGTGATGAAGGTGACATGGTGGACGCAGGACATTGTGCTGTCTATGTATTTCTCAAGGTCTTGGTAATCGTCGGACTGGGTCTCTATGTACACACAAGTTATTACAACGTGGATGGAGGACATTGTGCTGTATCTGCATAACATAAGGTTTTGGTAATTGGCAGACTCAAACATTGTTGTGTACCCGCGGTATTTAAGGTCACGGTTGGAGGTGAACTTGGAGATGCATTGAGTCACACACGACGTTCTTCACCTTTGTGACCTTATGTAACCTTTTCTTTCCTTTTTTTAAACTTTCTTTAACTTTTGCAATCTTCTTTTTCTTTTCGTTTTTGTAACCTTTGTGACCTTATGTAACCTTTTTCTTTCCTTATGTAACCTGATGTAACTTTTTGTAACCTTTGTGACCTTTGTAACCTTTGTGACCTTTGTAACCTTTGTGACCTTTGTGACCTTATGTAATCAATATTTAAAGATTGAAAATGTCTTATTTTGCATCTAAGGTTCAAAATTACGTGAAATCTATAAAATCGTCGACCCTCAATTGGATTAAATTATAATCAAGTTTAAACAGGAACCCATCCTACCCAATGCGACCACATATGAATATTTTGCGACTCATGCGACCAATGTGCTTATCCGACCTATGTGACTCATGCGACTGATGCGACCACATATAAATCTTCCGCGACATGTGTGACTCATGCGACCTACGCGACTCATGCAACCCATGTGACTCATGCGACATACGCGACGCATGCGACCTATATGACTCGTCGTTTCGATATCAGACTCCTATCTTCCAACCCATGGGACTTGTCGTTTCGCTGTAAGAAATGCCATTATCAATATGTTTGAGTGGAGGGATACATCTTCCAAACCTGTTCATAATCCGAGAAAAATAATGTATCAAGTTAGCCTCGGGGTAGAGGGATACATCTTCCATTCCCAAATATATCAGTAGCCATCTTGTCACGCATGGAAGGACCATTATCGTTGCAAATGAAGGGAAAAGTCTGACGTCTTATCATTACAGAGGCTTCAAAGAATTTGAAGGCGCAAACACCACAGTCACCCGCGCTTTTGTTCTGAGATAGACCTTCATAATACTTGTACCCCATTCATGTTCTCCAGATGCCAAAGAAGGAAACCCTCCGAGAACAAGCATCTTGGGGATAGCTTTTCTTATCTTCTCAATCAACAGATCATTATGGATTTCTTTCATATTGCTCTGGTAGTCGTATACCGTGATGCATCGGGTTTTGAAATCCGCTTTGATGGCTATCCAATGAATAGGTATATATCGACTTTTGAGCGATGGAATGTTTAGAATCGAGATAAAGTCATTGAAATAACTCATTGGTGTGTACCTACTTCTGAATGGATACTTGCCATCCAAAAAATCACTAAAAGAATTTTTGGAAATGTTTCCATATGCTCGTACATCCACAACGTGAGCGTCTGCATGAAAGTAAGAGGAAAAAACGTAATAATTCCGATATATGAAGGGGAATGTCCTTATGTGATAATATAGCTCCAACAACGCCTCATCCAATTGCTGAAAAAAAAATAAAACACATGAATACATATGACACAAAATAACCTCTATGACTAAAGGTTTAAAAAAACTTACATCATCTTCAAGCCATACGTTGGGCTCTAATATGGTCTCCTGAAACTCTGGCCCTCGGGGATAATTTAGATCGGATTTCCACCAACAATCTTGTCGAGGTTTCATTAGGCACATATATAGAGCAGTCAATGTTTCACCGTTAGCGTGAATGAACGAAGGTTCTCGGGTTATCCTGCCCTCTCCTAATCCCATGGGCTGCCACACAAAATGCCGATTCCTTGCAGGTTCTTGAACCATCTTTTTTCTTTTCAGGTTCTTGAACCACCTTTTTTTACGGGTTCTTGAACTACCTTCTTTACGGGTTCTTGAACTACATTTTATGCGGGTTCTCCATTAATATCTTTCCCTCGCCCTCTCCCTCGTCCTGTTTTTTCTCTTTCCATAGGCGGAGTTTCATCATATGCCTTGCGTGGTCTTAAAACTTGTTTAATTACCGATGGAGGTTCAAGATATGGCTCAGACTCCTTCGATAAAGGTTCAGCACCTGCATAAATTGTACTTCATTAAACATATGGCGACCCATGCGGCCAATGCGACCAATGCGACCCTCCGACCGTGCGACCCATGCGGACATGTGACCTTTTGTGACCCATGCAACCCATGTGACCATGCGACCCATGCGACTAATGCAACGATGCGACCTATGCGACTAATACTACCTTTTGTGACCCATTCGGCCCATGCGACTAATGCGACCTTTCTGCTCAAATGACCGTACTTACTTGGTGGTACTTCGACATCAATGACAATAACTTCTCGAGTTCTGTCAGCACCAATATCAACTACGACCTCTTGGATAGGACCCATTGGAGTATAATCCACAGGAACCACCTTAGCGGTGACCTCTTCGGCAGGATCCACTGGAGTATCCTCGATAGAAACCTCGTCGGCGATATCTTCGACAGGAACTAGAGTATCCTCGGCAGGAACCTCCTTAGCGGGGACCTCTTCGACAGAACCCACTGGAATATCCTTGGTAGGAACCTCCTCGTCGGCGACTTCTTGGATAGGACCCACTAGAGTATCCTAGGCAGGAACTTGCTCAACAGGGACCTCTTCTATAGGACTCACTAGAGTATACTCCGCAAGAACCTCCTTAGCGACGACCTCTTGGACAGGACCCACTGGAATATCCTCGGAAGGAACTTTCTCGTCGATGACTTCATCGACAGTAACCATTGGAGCATCTTCATGAAATTACTTTATTCATTAGACTCATCGTTCGTTACATTAATGCGACCCTTGCAACCCATGGACATATGCTACCCATGCGACCCATGCGACTCTAGCGACCCAACCACTTATGCGACCATACGAATTTGCGTCTCTTGCGACCTATGCCGAATCTTGATGGAAATTGACTCAAATGTCCTTTTTCACTAAATATTACTTACTTGGTGGAATTTCATCACGAGGAACGACTGCAGTAATCTCTCTGGAAATGTATTCAATTAGAGGAATGGTGGCAGCACATTTGAGATTTTCAACTAATCCCAAAATGTTTGCCAAATCCTCTTCCGAGCCATCTCCAGAGTCATTTTCAGCCTCTGACTCAACCGACTATTCGCTTGGCTCTTTTCTTGACACTAGATATGGACGTCGAAGGAATTCAAAATCATCATCTCTAACAGTGCCAGAATATTGGTTTCCGGTGTTCGCATCTTTCTCGACAGATTTTGATATTTCCTTTTCATCACCTTTGGGATTTGCCGCCTTTGATTTTGGATTAAGCAAATGAAACACGACATCCCTTAGAAGGTATCTTACGACGTTGATGTTTCTTTTCTCCAACTTCTTTATTTCCTTTATTACTTTCTGTAACGTTGATGTTTCTTTTCTCCGACTTCTTTATTTCCAGTGTCAGAGGGACTGCAGTTTCTTCTCTTTAGCTTCAGCTTCATAATCACCTTCTCCTTCAGCTTCATCAACACCTTCTCTTTCAGCTTCAGCGTCATCATCACCTTCAACATCACCTTCTCTTTCTTCATCAGCTTCAGCAACACCTACCATTCCTTCGTCTTCGTCATATTCAGTCTCTATTGTTTTTTCACCCACACTCTTCTTCCTCTTAGTCCCCTTTTCTTTCCCCTTCTTTTGATCACCAAGAGCTGCTTTTCACGTCGGCATTTCTTGCTTACAGATGTCCTCCCAACAAATACCGTTCGGATTCTACGAAGATGTTCAATCCATATCTAAACATAGGGATTGTGGTATCCCTCGTAATCATCTAGATAAAAAAGTAAAGCTTCCTTTTTATGTTCAACACGAAGAATACTTTTAATATCCTGAAAAACAAAAAATAACCATTATTACCCTCTATGACCCTTGTTACCCTTGTGACCATTGTGTAATTGTTACCTTAGAATCTCTGATCTACCTTATCACGTCTACATATTTCGGGTTAAAACTGGATTTAACAATCTTCTTACACATTCTTGGGCATGATGGATCCACATCCATAACATCAACTTTCCATCCTGTTCCGCCTAAGCTAAGGATGGTTTCGAATGGAAGTAACTGAAACATTTAAACAAAATGATAAGAATGCAAAAAGTACGAAAACATTCAAGTTATTCGATAATATATACAACTTACCATTAGTGAGAACATGAAACCGCCACAATACCATTTTGGTTCGATGATTCCATGCTAATATGCTTGTGGCAAGTATCAACAATCTTCTCGAATGTGTAACACCGCCATGGAAAGCCTTCACAACATTCCGAGTCATCAACCATGTCAATGATATCATGGCTGATAAAGTTGTCTGATGAAGGCTTGTGAGCCATAACTTGCGCTAAAAACATCAAAGTTGCCAACCTCGTCGGGTTGTCGAAATTCTTCGCCTTCATAAGCTTTTCATTGACTTGTGCGGGGGTCACCTTTCCGTGGCCGAAACTCTTCAGCCTAAATGTATCACCCCTTTTGGACAGCCATCCTTTAGGATATGGTCCGCATTTCAATCCGGAAATTAGTGTGTGCTCCACTATAGAGTATCGAATGGGAACACCGTTTAAGATGAACCACAACTCCTTCTTGTCCCGTACAATCACGGAGTGATTTAGTAGGATAGATATTTGAACCTTCGTCAATGTAGACTCACATTGGAAATAGAATAAATGCCTAAATTGTGACTCCTTCTCAAAGTAATGCAACTCATATTCATCTAAGATTCCTCTCAGGTTCGTTATTGTCTCGTGAGGATAACACTTGGTGGTGATCTTTGGCATTCCGTCCATGTGCTTGAATTCATACACAAAATTCGGCTTTGGTGGCACCTGCAAAATCACCAATTAAGAATGCATTAGACTTCTACCGGCTTAAGCAACCCATGCAAATTAACCGATCCTTGTGACCCATGCGACTTAAGCAACCCCTGAAGTCAAACGGCCCTTGTGACTCAATGACACTCGAGCGACCCATGCGACTCAAACAACTCTTGCGACTCAATGACACTCAAGCAACCATTGCGATCATTGAGACAAAATGAGTAGCTTGGGTCGACGATGGTCATGCAACTCGTGCGACTCAATGAGACTCGATCAACCCTTGCTACACAACTGACACACTGAGACTCAAGCGACCCATGCGACTCAAGTGACCCATCTGAATCAAATGACCCTTGTGACTCAATGACACAAGCGACCCATGCGACTCAAACGACCTTTGGACCCTATGCGACACTCAAGTGACCATTGAGACCCAATGAGTCGCTTGAGTCGAAGATGGTCAAACTCCTGCAACCCTTGCGATTCAACTGACTCACTGAAACTCAAGCGACTCACTGAGACTCAACCGACTCACTGACAGTCACACCCATTTCAAATCAATAAAACTTTTTGCGATTCGACAGCCTGCAAAACCCTAAAAATCGATCTACTTACACTTATTGACGCTATTGAAGATTGACTCGTGCTCTCTTCTTCACTGCTAATTCTAGCCATTTCCTTGGTATCCATTTGAATTTTCCTTCTTTCCAACTTCAAATCCATCCCTCTCAAAGTTCAAAATCACTTCATCTTCCTTTCTCTAAAATTTGAAACGGTTTGAAACAGGTTTTCACGTTGAAAAACTATTCGACTTCTGATAAACTCGTTTTCGTACGTATTTCTTGCATGATTTTAGATATATTTATGATATAGGTGCCATTCTCCAATGAATTGAGCACGAGTCGGACAAGAAATACCGCGCCTGGGGCCTCAGCTCGAGCGGGCATCACCTCAGCCCGAGCGGGCATCACCTCCCGAGCGGGCATCACCTCAGCCCGACCGGGGCACCTTCCAGCCCGAGCGGGCTGCCTCATTCTCCATCGCAATCCTGCGCGATCATCCGCGCCGTACCCAAGCGGGTCACTTACCCAGCCCACGTGGGTCGCGTCCGTCACCTGCAACTCCAAATAAGTTAATTTGACTTAAAAAAATGGGAGTTTGTTGGGGACTTATACAATAAGGAAAACGACTTTAGAGAAGAGGAATAAGTGATATTTCGGTGGAGAAAGTAATGGAAACGTTACCCAACTTATTCAAGAATGGAAACTCATGAAAAGACAACAATCGGTGACTGCTGCAACATAAGGAAGAACTGAACGACCGAAAGGGAAAGGGGGGAGAAAAGGAAAGAAAAGAGGAAGGAAAGAAGAAGAGAGGAGTAAGAGGTCGAGCTCATTCACTCAGTTTCGGTTCTGGATCGAAGAGAGAGAGTAGAGAAAGAGAAGAAGAAGGTTCTTGCGAAGGAGACTTACAAGGAGCATTGGAGATCAACCTCACACTTCTGTTTCGTTTGGTTTTCATGTTCTTTAGACCTTCTATTTCGTTTATGATTGTTTACGGACACATGAGCGAGTAGTTTGTTTTGTTCTAGGAGAAGGGATTAGCCCTTGGCTATCCCGGAACCACTTTTGATTTATCTTTGAATGCATCTTCTCATTTTCGTTTATCTATTCTTTATCTGAGTGCTTAATTTACTTGTGTTTGCGATGGCCACGTAGATGCAAGTGTTAGGGATTAGGAGAAGGACTGAAAGGAGACTTGTAGTCCTAGAAGGTCAGGTTTAGGACAATCGAGGTTAGGCCACGAAAGTAGGGTAGCAGCGGTTGAGGGTAAAACAGATGAATCACAGGTCTTGTGGGTTTAGTTCAAGGTGTCAGCCACGAAAGTAGGGGGTAACTTGACTAGATCACGTGTCTATGCCTCGAGAGAGGGTAGATATCATATTAAGATCGTCTGTCTTAGATAACTTGACTGGGATTGCATGATAGATAGGTTGATTGTTGGTTTCGGTAGTCTTGTGGTGAAACTGGTTTCCTGGAACGTTTGTCTCATTCTTAAGAACTAGTTTGTTTATTTGTTTTAGTATTTCATTCTTCAATCCATATTTCGTTCGTTAGCAAGTTTGATTTGTAGTTAGAGTTTAGGTTGTGTTGCGTAGTCCCTGTGGGATCGACACCTGAAGTACTACACACGTGACGTGCACTTGCGAGTAGTTTAGGTTATTTGTTTAACTTTGATAACGCATCAAGCTTTTGGCGCCGTTGCTGGGGACTATTGTCAACACGTCTTAGATTCGGGCCTAGAGTCTTTCTTGTTTTGTTTTTGTTTTTGTTTTCTCTTCTTTCGTTCTTTCTACCTAAATCGTTCTTTATTTGTCCTTCGCAGAGCCGTCAGATCAACGAGAGATGGACAATTAGAATGACCACGAACAGCTTCAATTACCTCTCGGTAATTTAGGGCACATGCAGCAACAACAACTCACGCCTAAACCGCGAGAACCACAGGCTCCTCCACCACGTCGCCTCAGAGATTACGTGGTGCCAAATATGAATAACGTGCAAACAACCATTAGGATGCCTGCTGTTGCTAGGGAACAGATTGAGATTAAGCCGGCGATGATCAACATGCTTTATCAGAAGAAATTCATGGGTGGAAATCATGATGATCCCCATCAGCACCTCAGAGACTTCCTTGAGCTTTCCGGAACATTCAAGATACACGGAGTCTCAGAGGACGCGATCTTACTGCATCTCTTCCCCTTCTCAATTGGGGGACGAGCAAAAACATGGCTGCAATCGCTCCCCGCTGGATCTATCACCACTTGGGACCAACTCTGCACATTGTTCTTATCACGCTTCTTTCCTCTGGGTAAGATGATTCAGATAAGGGGGGGAAATCACAACGTTTAGATGCAGATATGAAGAGACTTTGTTTGAAGCATGGGGCAGATTTAAGGATCTTCTACAGATGTGTCCACACCATGGTCTAGAGAAATGGTACGTTATCCAAACCTTTTACAACGGAATTTCAGACGAACACCGAACGACGTTGGATAACGCTGCTAGAGGATCATTTATGGATCTGAGCGTCGAGGAGGAGGCATACGAGCTGATCGATAACCTTGCCATGAACCACACCATGTGGTCAACACCGAGAGGTATGCCTAACAGCACTCGTCGTCTATATGACCCGAATTAGAGCAGAGCAACGGGTAATGCAGCAAACACCATGAACTGTGTGAATTACGGAGATACAGAGCATGTAGCGTATCAATGCACGGTACATGAGGATTTCAAACAGATGAATTATGCTCAACAGCAAGGAAACACTCAATTCGGGATTACTTACAACCCGAATTTGAGGAATCACCCGAATCTTTTATATCGAACGACTCAACCGGTAAAGTACTCGGGGTTTCAGCAAAGGCATCAAACTTTTCAGCAAAAAAACCAGCAATTCCAGCAAGCTCAGCCAGTTCCGCAAGCTCCTCAACCTCCTCAAGCCTCTTCGTCAAACCTTGAAGGAGTGTTGCTCGAATTTATCAAGGAGCAAAGGCATCAACATTCAACTCAAACCAAATTCAATGCGGATGTGGGACAACGATCAACGAGCTCAAAACTCAAATGGAATCCTTGAACAATCATGTGAAGAGTTTAGAGAATTCCGTAGCACAGCAGGCTGCCTCATCCTCTGGGAATCCCGGACAGCTTCCAGGTAAACCCGAATTGAACCCAAGAGAGTACGTGAATGTTATTTCTGTGTGCAGCAGTGATATGATTGAGGATTCGCCCTCTAAAGAGCGAGAGCAAGCTGCTGGTACGTCCATGAAAAGAGAAAAAGGCACGATTGCGATTATGGAAGGAGTTGAACCAGATTTGGACAACCATACATTGCTCCACCAGCATACCAACCTCCAATATCATTTCCTCAACGGTTGGTGAGCAGTAAGAATGAAGAACGAGTGGACAGGTTTGTAGAGGGTCTCAAGAAGCTTGACATCAACATCCCATTCCTGGAAGCCCTCCAAAAGATGCCTAATCATGCCAAACTCATCAAAGAGGTTCTTTCCAAAGAGAAGCATATCGAAGAGAACGAGACTGTAGCACTCATCGAGGAATGCAGCGCTATCCTTCAAAATAAGCTGCCACCAAAGTTGAAGGACCCCGGAAGCTTCTCCATTCCGTGCACAATAGGTAATATTGGTATTGATAATGCTTTGTGCGATTTAGGGGCAAGCCTGAGCATCATGCCACACTCAGTTTTCAAGCGGATGGACTTCGGAAATCTCAAACCTACAAAGATGTCTCTACGCCTCACTGATCGTTCGGTAAGATGTCCGGTGGGTGTTGAAAACGTTCCCACCATGGTAGGTAAGCTTTGCATTTCCACTGATTTTGTGTACTGTAAATAAAGGAAGATGCTAGGGTACCCATTATTCTTGGTAGACCGTTCTTAGCTACTGTAGGTGCAATGATAGACATACAACAAGGAAAGCTTTCCTTACGTGTCGGAGATGAGACAATCGAATTCAACATGTCCAGCCCCATGAACGAACCCTTATCCAAGGAGTCTTGCCTTAGAGTCAATTCGCTGGACGAGTTATCAAAAGACACGCATGATCAAGTAACTGCTTCTGATCCACTTGTACGATATCTAATACGAGTTTGCGATAATGCAGGATTTAGAGATGAAGGAGCTGAGGTGTACACGAAATTCATGAGTGCTATTGAAGCACTAGGAGACGCCCACGTGAGGAGATACCACACAAAATGCACACTAGTTTCAAAGTAGAGAAGACGTCCAAACTTGAGCCCGAGCCACCTCCGTCTTCTTTTTGGTATGAGTATGTTGATTGCGATAAAATATATTCTGCTATTATGAATGCTAACTTGAGTGCAGATGAGATGAAAAAACACTCCACACGTGTCATGAAGCGTAGGAGAGTCAGCTCTTCAATATGTACGCACGGAAGTTCTATGGAAGACAGCCACGAACCTTCCACCGAAACTCAAAGGAGGCTGCACCCGCACTTGCAAGAGGTAATGGAAAAAGACGTGATACAACCTTTCAATGTAGATACCATTTATATAACCTTGGACTGCGAGCGAGTGAATTCCGTGCATGATGTGTCAAAGAAAGAAGTAGTGACTAAGGGATGGCACGACGAAAAGACCCTACCTCATGATTTCCAATAAGGTGATATAGTTCTACTTCTCAATTCTCGTCCTAAGCTTTTCTCGGGCAACCTACGGTCCCGTTGGTCTGGTCCTTTTCAGGTACAAGAAGTCTTCATACATGGAGAAGTGAAACTATGGAGCGATTCAATCGAAACAATCAAAGCTAATGGACAACGACTAAAGCTCTACCAAGCCGTTCAACCGATCGAAAGTGGAAACTCCATTTCCCTTTCCGATCCACCCGTCGCGCACGCATGAGGAATGGAGACGTCAAAGCTTAAAGACGTTAAATAAGCGCTTTCTGGGAGGCAACCCAGCTGTTTGTTTTTCTTAGTTTTTAGTTTAAGACTCTATTAATCGTTTTCGTTCTAAAAAACAAAAAACACAAAAAATACCACCACAAACGTGCTTCACTTTCCTTACCTCCATCGGAGCTTCACGTCGAGGATGTCGTTCAATTCAAGTATGGGGGAGCAGCTCACGTTTGTCAGATGATTTCGTTTCATTTTCTTTCATTTTCTCTGTGATTTCAAAAATTTTAGGTTGTTTTCGATTTCGTGAGTCAGAGTCGTCCTAGGCACTTGTCCGGTGCCACGTTTTGAGATGAACCCTGAACCTAGGATACTTAAGGAGTTGGCCTTTTCCGTGATTTTTTGCACGTTTGAGCTAGTTTTTTTTAAGCGTTAGAGCTTATTAGTCGGTTGAAAAACAATAGGTCGTAGTTCTTTGGGAATCCTAGTGTTGCTTGTGGGGGGTTTAGACGAGGTTGCTAGGCTAGTTTATCGTTTATTCTCTCTATCTAGATGGCCATACTTCGTGTAGACGATGCTTTACTTCACTTTTCTATGAGGATTACTATATCGTATGAGATCGAGCTTATTTGCAGATTAAGAGCGCACACTAACACTCTGTTTTCGATAGAAATAATGCCTAAAAAGCATGATTTAAAATCGATATGAGTGCATCGACCTTGATACTCTTTCGATGACTCGGGTCTAAGTGGTGGGTTGGCGATCATCTTTCTACATCCTAAGGGCATGGCACAATAAGACACCACCTACTCCGCTGCACTCTTGAACGAGATGTATGAGTATACCGTCATCGGTAGTCAGGGTCTAAGTAGAGGCTGGATCCCTTCAAATCCGACGTCCTAGAAGCCTAGTGTGTATGTGAAGAAAAAGAAAAAAAAGGAAAAGAAAAAGAGGACATAAAAAGAAAATGAAAAGAAAAAAGAGAAAGAAAAAGAAAAAAAGAAAAAAAGAAAGAAAAAGCTCGGAAAAGAAACAAGTATCCTCGGTTGTTCTAGGTTTAGCATTTGTCTGAAGTCTTGTTTGGCGGAGAGAGTTATGGTGGCTTTTTTAGTTTTCCTTTGATTTACTTTCTCATGAGTAGCCTTGGTGAACCTAGGATGAAGGCTGAAAACTTAATTAGGCCGAATTTGCTCTTGACGTGCTAATTGATCGGTTAGGTTCGCTATAGTGGTACTTCTAGGAGAAGGGAGAATTCTCGGATTTTGTATACCCCATGTGTTACACGTTTACGTTTGCTTAGGGACAAGCAAACATTCAAGTCTGGGGGATTTTGATCATCTCGTTTTCATACATATTTCTTGCATGATTTTAGAGATGTTTATGATATAAAAGCGATTCTTTACGTATGATTCCGTATCCATTGTACTTGTTTTCGTGTTTTCATGTTCTTAATGGTTTTTATGCGTATTCAGTTCATTTCGGAGCTAAACGACGTGCACGAGACAAAGTACCAACATCGAGGATCATCACGGGACAAACAGGATGAGAATCGACAAGGAATAGCCACTACCCGCAGGGGTAACTCTCTAGCCCGAGCGGGCATTTGTTACGGTGATTTTGTGCAGCGAATTGAGCACGAGTCGGGCAAGAAATACCACGCCTGGGGCCTCAGCCCGAGCGGGCATCACCTCAGCTTGAGCAGGCATCACCGCAGCCCGACCGGGGCACCTTCCAGCCTGAGCGGGCTGCCTCATTCTCCATCGCGATCCCACGCGATCATCCACGCCGTACCCGAGCGGGTCACTATCCAGCCCGCGTGGGTCGCGTCCGTCACCTGCAACTCCAAATAAGTTAATTTGACTTAAAACAAATGAGAGTTTTTTGAGGACTTATACAATAAGGAAAACGAGTTTAGAGAAGAGGAATAAGTGATATTTCGCTGGAGAAAGTAATGGAAATGTCACTCAACTTATTCAAGAATGGAAACTCATGAAAAGACAACAATCGGTGGCTGCTGCAACATAAGGAAGAACTGAACGACTGAAAGGGAAAGGGTGGATAAAAGGAAATAAAAGAGGAAGGAAAGAAGAAGAGAGGAGTGAGAGGTCGAGCTCATTCACTCAGTTTCGGTTCTTGATCGAAGAGAGAGAGTAGTGAAAGAAGAAGAAGGTTCTTGCGAAGGAGACTTACAAGGAGCATTGGAGATAAACCTCACACTTCGGTTTCGTTTGGTTCTCATGTTCCTTAGACCTTCTATTTCGTTTATGATTATTTACGGACGCATGAGCGAGTAGTTTGTTTTGTTCTAGGAGAAGGGATTAGCCCTTGGCTATCCCGGAACCACTTTTGATTTATCTTTGAATGCATCTTCCCGTTTCCGTTTATCTATTCTTTATCTGAGTGCGTAATTTATTTGTGTTTGCGATGGCCACGTAGATGCATGTGTTAGGGATTAGGAGAAGGACCGAAAGGAGAATTCTAGTCCTAGAAGATCAGGTTTAGAACAACCGAGGTTAGGCCACGAAAGTAGGGTAGCAGCGGTTGAGGGTAAAACAGATGAATCATAAGTCTTATGGGTTTAGTTCAAGGTGTCAGCCACGAAAGTAGGGGGTAACTTGACTAGATCACGTGTCTATGCCTCGAGAGAGGGTAGATATCATATTAGGATTGTCTGCCTTAGATAACTTGACTGGGATTGCATGATAGATAGATACATTGTTGGTTTCGGTAATCTTGTGGTGAAACTGGTTTCCTGGAACGTTTGTCTCATTCTTAATAACTAGTTTGTTTATTTTCTTTTAGTATTTCATTCTTAAAACCATATTTCGTTCGTTAGCAAGTTTGATTCGTAGTCAGAGTTTAGGTTGTATTGCGTAGTCCCTGTGGGATTGACACCTGAAGTACTACACACGTGCCGTGCACTTGCGGGTAGTTTAGGTTATTTGTTTAACTTTGATAACGCATCAACTTCCTTGCTCCAAACTTTGACACGGTTTGAAATAGGTTTTCACGTCGAAAAACTGCAGAACATGTGTTTTTTCACGTCCAAAAATTAAAGGCAAATTTATATTTTCTTTAGTTTTTTTCTATTTAATAATTGTTTTAACGAGGGTAGACGTGAAACACTTCAACCCTACGAGGGTATATCTGATATTATGCCTATTAAAGAGAAAATTTAATTTTTAATGTTATAAAAGGATTAAAAAAGAATCACAACCCGCATAATATCCCACATAATCTATGGGTTTTGATGGTTTAACACAGTTAGAAAAAATAACTCAGTCTATGATGGATTTAGCTGGACTAGTCCAATTAACACTCTTAATTCTAACAAATTTCACTATGAAAATATTTTGAATCCAATGGGCTTTGGATCTGATTATTTGCTTTTCTTTCACAATATAGTTTTTCAATATGCAACTTTGATCGGTTTGGAATAAACTATTTGAATTTTCTTAGGAAAAACTAAATTTATGAATTCAATTATAATAAAAATCAATACAATAATGTTATATTATTTTAGTTCATAACTTTTATATTTTGATAATAAGAAATTCATAAACCTTTATCAACAATTTTCATGGGTGTTAAAAATGCAAATCCTAACTTATACGTTAAAAATAAATTATTGTAAATAGTGACTTTAGCGATGTTACTATGCGTCATCCGATCGAGAATGGTGATGTGTTGTCTCAATTTCATTTGTTGATTTAGTGAAAAATGGTGGTTGCATTTTTCTGCATGTTTTCGGTCTTTAGATTCGCGCGATTCACTCCCTTTCATTGGATATGAGAATAACGCAATTACAAGGCATAATATCAAGGATACCCTCATAGTGTTAAGTACTTCACACATATGTGTCCTTATATTTTGTTAGTGAAAACACATACGGTTTTGACATTTGTGTTAGTGAAACGAAACCTATTTCAAATTTGAGAGGAGGGAAACGAAGTTGAGAGTGATTTTCTTCCATTTTCGAGCGATTTCCAGGAAGTTTTAGCGCTTTTCAACAATTCGAGCGATTTCCAACGATTTTTAGCCATTTCCAGTGATTTACAGCGATGTTCAGCGATTTCAAGAGATTTCCGATGATTTCGAGCGATTTTCGGTGATTTCCGATGATTTCGAGCGATTTCCGGTAATTTTGGGTCGCACTGGGTCACATTGGGTCGAACGGGTCGCACTGGGTCGAACTGGGTCACTGGGTCGCACTAGGTCACAGGGTCGCACTGTGTCGTTGGGTCGAGGGTCGCACTAGGTCGCATGATCGAATTGTGTCGCAAGGTTGTAGGGGTATTTTGGGAATATCAATATTGTAAGGGTAATTTTGAAGTTAAATGTTTCTAGAGAAGGGTACACTTGAAGTCAAAATAGCGTTTGGAGGGTATGTTCTAGGTTATCCTTAATTAAAGAGTGCATATTTCTCTGGATATTATATCTTTTTGTTGGCTTCGTTTGAGCTGCCCTATTTTTCATCACTGATTGTTTGGTAGTTCTATTGAGTTTATTTAAATCTTGATGTGTTTTGGACTATGATATGCATGTAAATTTCAACCATCCGATGTATGAGTTTTTAGATTGTTTTATTTTGGTTGTTATTGGTTTATGTTTTTTGATCGAACGATTGTGGTAAAAATACGCATCTTGATATGTGGGATTATACAAATGATCATACTTTTTCATGCAAAAACTATTATAGATCGGTCTGCACTGTCTGCTCGTGTAATTGGTGATGATTAGTTGTGATCCCTCGATTGGATATGAGTTTATGAATCATCGAATTTTATCTTATCACTCTGGTGATGTATCGCCAAATTTTTGTTGAATCAAACGACTACTAATTATGTTTAATGTCAACCGTTAGATTAGACGAGCTTGTGTTGTATAAATCATCAGCGTCAGTTTTGTAGTATAGGGTTGAAGGGACTTTCTTCTAGGTGTGTGTTCTTCCTTTTTTTTCCTTTCACCACTGATTCCTTGATTCAAGCCAATTCAATTCTTTTCCTTATTGGTTTGAGCCAATTCAATTCTTTTTCTTGTGTTGTTTGGTCTTTTGTTTAGCGGTGTGTTGAAGTGTTTTTCGTCTTTTAAATTCTTCATTTTGTATTTTTCTAAATGATTTCTGTAAGATATTGTGGTTTACATATCTATTATGTTTTTCCATTAATATGATAATTAGTATCTAGATTGTCAGCATTTTTATTTAATTTTGTTGTGTTATATTTGGGTGTAATGTTTGTCATTTGCAATTTTTTTAATTGCTTTGATGTCTATACATGGAAAAGAATTTTGTGATTTGATTTGCCTTCGTGTTTAGTTTTATACTTCTTCGGGGTTTACTTCTTTTTTGGAATATATAATGTTTTCTTTACAATTACATTGTATAATATTTTTGGTTGTTATTTGCATCATAATTTAGTTTGTTATGTTAACTTCTTGGGCAATCGATAATTACTATTTTAATCGATACTTTCGTCGAGGGAAGATTTTTTTTTCAAGAGTTTAGAGTGGACGTGCAATAACATGAGTAGTTTGTTCTAAGTTGAGATCTCTGGATGATTTTTGTACCATTGATTGTTTATCCAAGAGGTGCAACAATGTGTGTGTAGGGTGTTCATGTATCTCATGTTAAGAAGAAAGGCCGCTTGCCGCTCTTCTTCGCATCCCGAGCCGCGTCCCGCTCCCTTTTCCGTGTCTCAAGCCGCGTCTCGCTCTTCTCCCCATCCCGAGCTGCGTCCTACTCTTCTCCGCCTCTCGAGCCGTATCCTGAGCCGCATCCCGCTCTTCTACTCGTCTCGAACTGCGCCCCGCTCCCTTCGCTGCGTCCCGAGCCGCGTCTCGCATCCTGTGACCTGGTCAAGCCTACTTATGACCTTCGTGGTCTCCTATGCCTTGTTGACCGCTCCAGCTCATGCATGTTACATCTAAACTCGTGCCTTGCATGTGTACATATATTTTCCTTGTTTTCACCCTTTCTACTTGTATAAATAGGTATTTTTAGTTCTAATGAAATGCATAAGAGAATACTTATTCTTATTCTCTCTAATTCTCTCGATCTTTCGCTCGCTCTTAGTGTTTCTATCTTATTTCCGCTGATTTATCTTTGTTTTACAAATTCTACATGGTATCAGAGCGGTGATCGAGTCTCAAAAAATGTTTTTTGACCGATTTTGTTTCTTTTGAAATCTATTCTCTTTCAAAAGTTTTTTTTCGGTCAAACCTTTTTTTAAATCTCTCTTTGTTATTTTATTTCCCTTTGTTTACTCGGATCTCTCATCATGGACTCGACCAAAAGCATCTCAATCTCGTTCAATGGAAACAATTATTCTATTTGGACGAAGATTGCTAAGGCCAATCTTGGGATGCGAGGTCTATGGGGTTTCGTGACAGGATCGGATGTGAAACCGATAGATTCAAGTACCAAAATAGAAAAATGGGAACAAAATAAACTAATTGCGTTGGTTATTTTACAAAATTCCCTCGAATCTCATATACTTCGTACATATGGGCACATAGAGTCTCCTAAGGAGCTTTTGGACGAGTTGAAATAAGTTTTTGGCAATGAATCCAATCTTAGTCGTGTGTACAAAATAAAGAAAGGCCTTAATAATCTAAGGCAAGAGGGAAAGCCTTTTAACCAGGCTTTGGGTGATTTTAAAGAATATTTGTCGGAACTCGAAACTTTAAAGCCTCATACTGCGGACCCTGTCGAAATTACTCAAAGAGCAAACTAGGATCAAGTCTTTAGCCTTTTATTCTCCCTCAACGACAAATACAACGATCTATTCATCACATACTTCGCCTAAAAAAGTTTCCTTCGTTTAACGAAGTTTATATGATGATTAAAAGGGAGGAAGGGGGAAACCGTCTCTTTAAAAGAATGATCGAGGAAGCTAATGTCTCCAAACGTACCTCTGGAAAAGCCACTATGATCAAGCCTTTCAAAAAGCAATTCTCTTGTGAGTATTGCAAAAAGAAAGGTCATACAAAGGATTGTTGTTGGATTCTTCACCCCCATTTGAAGAACAGAAGCCATGACGGTCAAGTTAAGGCTAATATGGCCTCTGAATCTGAGTTTGTCTCCAAGGCAGACCTCGAGGGGTTTTTCCAAATCATTCTGGTAGGGAATCAAACAAATAAAGCCGATGAAGAAGGAGGTAAAGTTATCTCTGTTTTCTCTGCTTTTCGAAACCATTTTATAATAGATTCTGGAGCTACAAATCATATGATTAAAACTCATGACTTGCTTAAAGATATAAAACCTCATTGTGGCTCTGTTTCTATTGCGAATGGGGAGAAAGTTCCAATTAAAGGAATAGGGAAGCTCAAGCTTCTCGGTCATGATACAAGGGCTCTCTTCGTTCCAAAATTTTTTAATAATCTTATCTCTGTACAAAAGCTTGCAAAGGACCTTAACTGTCATGTTTGTTTCGATTCTAACTCCTTTTGGATAAAGGATATTGAAAGCAAACAAGTAATTGAAAAAGGAAAACTCCTCAATGGTCTTTATGTTCTCGAGTCTATGTATTGTGATCCAGAGTCCGTGTTTCTATCAAAATTAAAATTTAATAAAGTTTCTAAGTGGCATGCAAGACTTGAACACCCTCATAGTAAAGTTCTAAGTATCATTTTCCCGATCTTAAAGATAAACATGAAACGTGTGAAACTTGCATCTTAGGAAAGCACGTAAAACAAGTATATCCAAACTCAGTTTTGGTTTACAAAAACTACTTTGAGCTGATTCATTCAGATGTTTGGGCAGCTCCATGTATTTCTCGTGATCAAAATAAATATTTTGTAACCTTCATTGATGAGAAATCAAAGTTTACATGGCTTTATACTCTCTCGTCTAAAAGTAGTGTTTATGATGTATTTGTGAAGTTTCATAAGCATGTTTTAACTCAAAATGAGGACTAAAGTAAAATGTCTAAGGTCTGACAATGGCGGAGAGTATACTAGTCTTCAGTTTCGCAGGTACCTTGAAGAACAAGGCATTACACACCAAACCTCATGTCCATATACTCCGCAACAAAACGGAGTGGTCGACAGGAACAACAAATACCTAATCAAAATCTCAAGAATTATCATGTTCGGTCGAGATGTTCCTAAAAGGTTTTGGTCCGATGCAGTCATGACCGCATGTCACATCATTAATAGAATTCCAACAAAGGTTCTAAAGGACAAATCACCTTATGAGGTATTAAACCTTACAAAACCTAATCTTGAGTATTTTAGAACTTTCGTTTATGTGTGTTTCGTTCTTGTGCCTGACTCGCAGCGAAACAAGTTAGAACCGAGGAGCACTAAAGCCATGTTCATCGGATACTCAGTAAATCAAAAAGGCTACAAGTGTTTCGATCCAAAATCTCAACATGTAATAGTGTCTCGAGATGTTATGTTTCTCGAAGACAAGAGCTTTGATGATAAAATCAGATGGGAAGAGTTTAAAGGAATCTCAGAACCAAATGATATAGGTTTATCCCTTTGAAACTTAGTAAATTCAATTTCGAAAAATAACAATGAAACATGTCCTCTGCCAAGTGTACCTGAACGTCATGAAGACCAAAATGATCAAGAAATATCAGAAAATGAAGAATAAGAAAACCATGATGTATATTCTGAGCAAAATCATGAGGAGGAAACTCGGGCCACAAATCATGAGAATGAAGATAAAAGCCATGATCATAACAAAAATGAGGATCAGGACGTCGATGAAGTTGATGGAAGGATTCTAAATGAGATAGTGCCTCGGAGAAGCACTAGAATAAGGCGACCAATCTCGGAATGGATTCACAATCCTATTCAATGGCGTGGCAACTAAACACCCTATTTCAATGGTGTGGAAACCGAACATCCTATTCAAAATTTTGTGTCTTTGGAATTTATCTCTACTGATCATAAAGCTTTTCTTAGTCCAATTGACAGGGTTATCGAGCCACAAACCTATAGAGAATCCAAAAGGAAGCTAGAATGGGAGGAAGCCATGGCTGAGGAGCTAGCAGCCTTAGAAAATAATTAAACATGGGACCTTGTCCCTCTTCCTAAAGAAAAGAAGCCCATTGGAAGAAAATGGATATACAAAATCAAATATAAAGTAATGGTGAGGTAGAAGGTTACAAGGGTTGCCTTGTAACACAAGGGTATAATCATAAGTATGTGGAAGATTATAATAAGACTTTTGCTCCTGTTGCTAAACTTCATTCTTTTTGCAATATCTTTTCTATTGCTATTAATCTTAATTGGAGTTTGTGGCATATGATGTTAAAAATGCTTTCCTTTAGGGGGAAATAAAGGAAGAGATGTATATGAAACCTCTCTAGGCCTCCAAACCGAAAAGGAATTGTATGCAAACCAAAGGGAGCTCTCTATGGACTCAAACAGTCCCCACGAGCTTGGTACACTAGGCTCTATAATGCTATTCAAAAGTATGGATTTAAGAGGAGTGAGGTTGATCATATCTTCATCATCCGAAACAATTCCGGTATCATCATTCTCTTAGTTTAAGTTGATGATATCATCATAACAGGTGATGATAATAAAGGAATAGAAAGTGTTAAACGTTTTCTAAAAGACACATTTGATATAAAGGATCTAGGTGAACTAGTGCTTTCTTGGAATTGAAGTAACTAGATCTAATGATACTTTATTTCTTTCTCACCGAAAATATTCTTTAGACCTTTTTGAATGAAACAGGTAAACTCGAATCTAAGCCGGCCAAGACCCCCATCGAAGAAAAATACAAAGACTTGCATGAGGGGGAACCATTTCATGGTATAGAACAATAGAGTCGCCTTGTCGGTAAGCTAATATATCTCACGATAACAAGACCTGACTTGTGTTATGCTGTGAATCAGGTCAGCCAGCATATGCATGCTCTAAAGGAACAACATTGGAAAATGGTGGACAGAATCCTGTGACCCATCAAGAACGCTCTAGGAAAAGGTATACTTACAACGACACTAGTCTAATTGGCTATTCTAATGCAGATTGGGCCAGTGACCGCAAAGACCGGAAATCAATGACGGGGTTCTGTACCTTTGTTGGGGGGAACCTTGTCACATGGAGAAGCAAAAAGCAATCGATGGTCTCTCGTTCGTTGGTCTCTTGTTCCAGCGCTAAGGCTGAGTACCGGGCTATGGAAAATACAACATGTGAGCTCATTTGAATCCGAGCTCTCCTTAAAGATCCCAGCCTCGAACCTTCGCAGGCCACGTGCTTCATTGCGACAATCAGGTGACAACTCACTATGCATCAAACTCGGTGTTCCACGAATGAACAAAATATATTGAAGTTGACTGTCATTTATTTCGATAGAAACTCGAAGATGGCATCATTGAATTCATATACACGAGAAGCGTAGATCAGTTGGCTGATGTCTTCACACAAGCCACAAGTGAAAAAGTCTGCAAAAATCTCCATTATTGGATCGACCTCATTAATAATCTTCAGTCCCAAGGCATCACATTCAAGTTTAAGCGATCGTTCTTCAAGCTCATAAGCTGTTGTACTCTTTTTCCTTTGTCGGGTTTTTTTGTCCCAATTGGGTTTTCCCCAAAAAGGTTTTAATGAGGCTTCACTTATGTTGCTTTTGAACACCTAAGCTTAAGGGGGAATGTTAAGAAGAAAGACCACGTCCCACTATTCTTCGTGTCCCAAGCCGCATCCCACTCCCTTCTCTGCATCTCGAGCTGCATCCCGCTCTTCTCCACGTCCCGAGTCGCATCTCGAGCAGCGTCGCGCTCTTCTCACCATCCCAAGCCGCGTCCCGCTCTTCTCCGCATCTCGAGCCACATCCCAAGCCCGTCCCGCTCTTCTCCGCATCTCGAGCCACATCTCGCTCCTTTAGTCGTCCCGAGCCACATCCTGAGTTGCGTCCCGCTCTCTTCTCCGTTTCCCGCGTCCTGTGACCTGGTCAAGCCAATTTATGGCCTCCGCAGTCTCTTATGCCTTGTAGACCGCTCCAGCTCATGCATGTTACATCTAAACTTGTGCCTTGCATGTGTACTTGTATTTTCCTTGTTTTCAGCCTTTCTACTTGTATAAATAGGTACCTTTAGTTCTAATGAAATACATAAGAGAATAATTATTCTTATTCTCTCTTATTCTCTCGATCTTTCGCTCGCTTTTAGTCTTTTTATCTTGCTTCCACTGATTCATCTTTGTTTTACAAATTCTACAACTCATATGTCTTAAAGTCCCACATTGGAATTGAGAACATTAAATGAACTCTATATAAGTGTTCATACTTGGAAAATATTCAAATGGATAATTAAATGGGTATTAGAATGGACTAATGGATTGCTTTACAATTTGTCATATATTTATGTTTCATTTTGGATTTTCTTAGTTCCTTTTACGTCTTTTTTGGGTCATTTTGTGCTCTTTCAGGTAATAAGGTAAGGAGCACATTATGGAGAAACATGACATTATTTAGCACGAAAACAATCATCCTAAGCGGAAACATTCGACCCGAGCACCAAAAATGTTCAGTCGAGTTCATTGAAATCAAATGTCCCAAAAATTCTAGAGGATTCGCTCGATCCGAGCATGCATAGGCTCTGTCGAATGTTCAGATGTCTCTTACTCTAGTAGATACGGTTGACCCGAGCGGTCTTTTGCTCAGTTGAGTAGCCTACTATAAGTAGTCAAAGATAGCTCTGATTCATATGGGAAAAGTGTAGAACAACAAACAGCTCGGCCCGAGCAAATGAACGCTCGACCATGCAGTTCATCAAACTACCTAAACAATTAATACTTTAAATTGCTTAAGTGATAAGGAAGCTTTTCTTTAGATTGGGGACAACTATAAGTGACAACGTCTATATTTTGTAGTATTTTCATCCATTTTTATAGTTAGTTTCATCATTCATTTAGACTTTACCGAACGTTAAGCATCATTTAGCTATCTTCTAGCGTTTTCTCGTGTATTTGCAGGAAATGAAGATATCAGACACTAACACGAGAAAATGTCACAAAAACTAAGCAAAAAAATTCTCCTATCAGCTATACACGGTCAACATCCAAGAATCATAAACCAAAGAAGAGAAAATGGAAGCTAGCCGGCTGGAACACAAATGGATACATGGCTGAAGAGAGTGGAAATTTAATGGCCGCTAGAGCAAAATGGAAATCTTTGGCTGCTGAAACAACACTTGAAAGACCACGGCCCATAAATGGAAACCTCATTAGAGCAAGAAGAGGCAGCACGGTGAGCAAGCAAAATGGAAACACCAGCCACTTGCAACAAAACTGTAAACCTTCAACCGCACCAAGCAAAATGGAAACAAGGCCTCTGGAGCAAAATGGAGACGAGCGGCTGGTCAGAAAAATGGAACGAAGGAGAAAAGAAAGAAAGCCAAAGTAAAGGAAAAGAGGAAGAAGAGGAAAGAGGAACGAAGGGCAAAGAAGAAACAGTTAATTTCGGACATAAGACAATTCACACAACACACACGCATGGAGCAAGAGAGAAGAGCAGAACGCCGAGAGGCTGATAACGTCTATTTTGTTATAGTATTTTTGTCTATTTTCATAGTTAGTTTCATCATTCATTTGGATTTTACCAAGCATTAAGCATCACTTAGTCCTCTTTCATCGTTTTCTCGTGTTTTGTAGTGAAGGGAGATACCGGGACACAAACACGAGCGAATGCCCCAAAACATGACCGTTCCATATCAAAGGAGAAGTAACCCCCGCAGGTGGATACCTTAGCCCTCTCGGGCTCCATGTCCAGCACCTTCAGCATGCCTCGGACTCATCCTCCACCCGAGCGGACAACCTTGCTCCAATCACCCCGCGCGGGGTGTCCATTTTAGCCCGCGTGGGCTCACTCCTCCAGCAGCTCCAGCCCGAGTCGGGCTCTTCACCAGCACGCACAGGGTCTCATTTTCCGGCCAGCCCGCACGGGGCACTCATCGGCCCGTGCGCGTCGTGTTCGTCACCTGCATAAGCCGGAAAAGGAAATTTTGCAAAACAAGAAAAGGAACATGCTGGTTACTTAAATCAAAAGGAAATATAGTTAGGTAAGATAAACGGTAGCTACATGGCTGGAAAATAAAGAGAAAACGTTGAAAATTACACAAGAATGGAAAAACAAGAGATAGAAAAACTCGGAAAAGGAAAACTGAGAAATAGAAAATTCCAGCCACTAAAGAGGAAAGAAAGGGGACGACCAAAGAGCAAAGATTAAGGGAAAGGAAAGAGGAGAAAGAGGGCTAAAAGGGGAGACCTTCAGCAGCCCAACACGTAGAGAAAACGAAGAGAGAGTACAGAGCACACGTAAAGAGAGTAAAGAGAGAGCAGAACACGTACAAGGGCAAGGAGGGGGCGACGAAGCTGGAGCGCGGAGGAGCTATTGAAGACGTCGATAATAGAATAGGGAGGGATCTCATTCTGTATCCATGTTGAATATAGTTATCATTTGTTTTTCGTTTTCTAAGTTCATGTCCGAGTAGGTCCATAACCGTGGGTTAGAGAGTTTTGCCGATATGTAATGAAGTTTTGTTCTTAATGCTTGGTTATAATATTTGTTCGTTTCGGATTGGTTGGTTGTTCGTAATGTTTTGTTCTTGTTGGCCACTTGAATGAATGTTTATAAAAATCTAATTTCATTGGGAGATGAATTGGATTTCTGAACGTAGCCATGATGTGAAGTTTCAATTGATTTAGAACCTTGGCCGGTCGGTTAATTGAACATAGGAATTAGGATAACGATCTTAATGCATCTAGTAGGTGAGATTACATAAATGGGAGATTGGTAGTACGCATGCTAGATAGTGGGTTTAGGCATCGGGAGAGTCATTCCGTGGGAAAGAGCTTGAATTCCCCGAATACGTAACGATATCGGTAACCATGATCTTGTTAGAACTTCATTGCATCATCGTGCATCTCTCAAAACATGTAGTGTTTTCTTCATTGAGTTTAATCCGTTAGTTAGTTTATCTTTATACGCATTCTAATCACTTATTGATTTTACATGTCCTACTCATTAGTTTACTAGTTTTAGAGTCGCATCGATTCCTCGTGTTCGACCCTCGTACTATACGATTCGTATTCTTGCGGAAGCGTTAGTCTAGGTAAATTATTACTTGAGATTAACCATATCAAGTTTTCGACGTCGTTTCCGGGAAATTGATTAGGACTTTAGAGTTAGGATAATTTTCAATTAGGATATAGTCCTTTCCGGAGTCTTTAGTTGTTTTCGTACTTTTGCTTTTGTTTTCCTTTTCTCTTTCTTTTTTTGAGTCAATTTTTTTAATCTCTCAGACCTTAATCGAGTTTTGTGTTCTTATTTTGTGAAGTATCATGAATGAGGTACATCCTTTGTATGCCAGTATAGCTGAATTAAGAGATCAAATTTCCGGAATTTATCATATGTTGTCGAACTCACACCGTCCGCATTACTCGGAGCAATCATGGGAACAAGAATTTCGGGGGTATGAAGAAGCGAACTACGAGAGTTACAATCAGCCTTTCGGGAACACATATAATTATGGATGGAGCGATCACCCAAAATTCCCATATAGGAACTCCAACGGTGTGTTGAATGCGTAACATCTATTGGGAAATTTTCAGCCGCAAGCGATGCAACGAAACCAGAACTTTCAGCCATGGACGCAACCCTCAACTCAGAATTATCAATCACATGTGCCCCCATGTTCGCAGCAAGAAGCTAACCCCGATATTATGTCCATGCTCGCTCAAATCTTACAAGGGGAGAAAGATCACTACGCCGAACTTAGAGAGATGCGAATGAGTTATGGAGATGTAAAGAAGGAGGCTATGGAACTCGAAACGCACCTAAAGATCTTAGACAATCAAATTTCACAACTCGCTACAAATTCCTCCAAACCACAAGGAGTTCTATCGGGAAGTTCAGAAGCAAATCCTCGTAAGCATGTCAACAAATTTTTGCCTAAGGAATTGTAAGACGGTGGATCAACCTACTTCAATGTCTGAAAGAGGTGAAGCATCTATCACAGTAGTGGAAACGGCTGTCAACAAGCTTAAAGGAGAAAGAGGAGCCAAAGTACGTAAAACCGTATCCGAAGCCACCTTCATTGCCATTCCCACAACATCAATGCATGAAAACGGTGTCAACTTAATTGACACACTTGAGCAGCCGCGCGTTATCGACTTCGTGTTCCCCGACGACGTCTTTGAGAATTTAGCCAAGGAAGTTTGTGAGGATTTTTGGAATATGGATTTCCTAGATATGAATCTCATAGCAGCTGTAGAAGGATTATACAAGGTACCAAACGAGCTGCTTGACAACAAAAAGAAGAAGGAACCCCCCGACCGAGACTTTCGCACAACCCGAGCTAAATGCGATGCAAATTAGTACATAAACAACCCCGAGACGCCGAGAAGCTACACAAAACGTGCAGCACACAGTTGGAGCATTGACAAGGCACCCAAGGTGAAGATGAAGCCTTCACCACAAAGGCTCACACACCAAAAATTTCAGGAGACGCTGACGGAAACAAGCGACGAACGCCTAACCGGTTTCATGGACTGCACAACCGGACTTATGGATAGCTCAACCAAATTCTTTGGACAGCACGATCTAGCCCCCATTATAGGTAACAACACGACTGAGCTTAGGAAAGACATGACTGATCGTGCAGGGAATCCAACTTATCCGCGTGCTACATCATATCGAGCACACTATGCACGTGAGACGCTACGTACACGACGATGTCAACGACGTCCACCTAATGAGTAGCACGTTTTGGTCAGGCTCGTGACCTTAAACAAGTGCTTCTTGGGAGGCAACCCGAGCCTATATCCTTTTAGTTATTTCGTTTTAGTTTTTTTAAAATTCAACTCTTATTCTTTTCACAAGCATGCTCCTTACCAACAACCCCGATGTATCGTACTGTCTCCTTCGGATTGTGTGACTTTTGTTACAGGTCTTCCAAAACTTTGAAATCATCAAAAACATAAGGAAAGATGTGTACGTCCAGCTGCATCAACTTGGGACAACAAGCACACATCAGGTGCACACGTTCCTATCTATCGTATTTTTCCCCGAGTTTTTGCATGTTAGTTCTTCTGTTAGATTTTGAACACCGGAACAGTGTTCCGTTCAAGTCTGGGGGTATTCATCAAATATCATGATTGTGATTAGGATTTAGATGTTGAGTTCTTCGTTTTTTTGCTTTTACGTTAGTTTTGTTAGGATTAGACGGACAAATATCTAGTACGAGAAATTTCGAACTTTAGTCACCTCTGTGCAACTTTGTCGAATCGGGAACAAAAGTCTAGGTTTGCTGAAACATGCCTTTAGATATCGATTAGTTAGAGGTGGTGCATGAATCCATAGCCTATAGTGTTATTCCTCCCCTTAGGCTTCAATCCCAAGCACTTATATCTCCGAGCATACCTTTCATTCTTTATTTTATTTCGATCATTATATTTCCACGTACTTACACTCCGCTGTCAATAGACTAAGTGCTTTAACTTTTTTAGCCCTACATTGACATGAAGGCATCAACATTGATGGTTCGGGTCTAAGTGGTGGGTCGAGGCGGTTTTTCTACGTCCTAAGGGTTAGAGAGTCTGCGTATTCACAATAGTTTAATCAAAAGAAAAAAATCAGCAATGACGCAACCTCTTCACTCCGCTAAGGTTACAAGACCTTATGAGTGTGCCAATTGGCAACCTGGGTCTAAGTAGAAGGCTGTCCTCTTCAACTCCGACGTACTAGAAACCGAGTGCAAATTATAAAAAAAATGTGTGGAAGCCGAAAAGAAGAAAAAGAAAAAGAAAAAAACAAGTGTCTTAGGAATGATATCGAACTGTTTGTGTATTAGAATAGGTATGGAGATCGCTTGGATGTGGTCTAAGGGTTAGTGAAATGAACTTAGGATATGTGTAGGATTGCACGGTTAGTAGCTCTCGGTAGATAGGGGTCTAAATTCGGTGCGCTTAGATCTATGTTCGTGTAACACGTTGTTGCGTAGGGTGGCTGATTCGAGTTGATTGTGCTAGTTTCCGGTTGTTGTCTAATTCCTCTCTTGCTTTGTTCTATATTGCTCGAGGACGAGCAAAGGTTCAAGTCTAGGGGAGTTTGATAACGTCTATTTTGTTAAAGTATTTTCGTCTATTTTCATAGTTAGTTTCATCATTCATTTAGATTTTACCAAGCATTAAGCATAACTTAGTCCTCTTTCATCGTTTTCTCGTGTTTTGTAGTGAAGGGAGATACCGGGACACAAACATGAGCGAATGCCCCAAATCATGCCTGTTCCATGCCAAAGGAGAAGTAACCCCTGCAGGTGGGTACCTTAGCCCGCTCGGGCTCCATGTCAAGCACCTTCAGCACGCCTTGGACTCATCCTCAACCCGAGCAGACAACCTTGCTCCAATCACTCCGCGCAGGGGTGTCAATTTTAGCCCACGCAGTCTCACTCCTCCAGCAGCTCCAGCCCGAGTCGGGCTCTTCACCAGCACACACGGGGTCCTATTTGCCAGCTAGCCTGCGCGGGTCGTGTTCGTCACCTGCATAAACCAGAAAAGGAAATTTAGCAAAACAAGAAAAGGAACATGCTGGCTACTTAAATCAAAAGGAAATAGGGTTAGGTAATATAAAGGTGAGCTACATGGCTGGAAAATAAAGAGGAAACGTTGAAAATTATACAAGAATGGAAAAACAAGAGATGGAAATACTCGGAAAAGGAAAACTGCAGTTGCTGTAAGAAACAGAAAATTCTAGCTACTAAGAGGAAAGAAAGGGGACGGCCAAAGAGGAAAGATTAGAAGAAAGGAAAGAGGAGAAAGAGGCCTAAAAGGGGAGAGCTTCAGAAGCCCAACACGTAGAGAAAACGAAGAGAGAAAACTGATGTGTTATCAGAGTTAAATAAAATAACCTAAACTACCCGCAAGTGCACGGCACGTGTGTAGTATTTTAGGTGTCGATCCCACAGAGACTACGCAACACTACCTAAACTCGAACTAGGAATCAAACTTTCTAACGAAAGAATGTGGATGAGGAATGAAATATTGAAAGTAAATAAACTACTTGGGTTCTAACAATAAGACAAACGTCCTAGGAAACCGGTTTCACCACAAGACTACCGAAACCAACGATCAACCTATCTATCATGCAATCCCAGTTAAAGCTATCTAAGACAGAC
>CM071868.1:20259201-20270562 GCA_036759665.1 Gynandropsis gynandra | reverse complement strand
CCTATTTTCTCATTGGCGCTCTCTAGTTCCGCCTCCACTCCCATGCATAAATAGTCTCTATTCTCAAGCATTTCACGGAGGTAGTTGTACGTGGCGGGATATTCTAGGGCTGCTACGGGTTGAGTCGGGTGTGGTTGAGGCACATAGGAGTGATATCTCTGGGTTTGGGGTTCCGTCCATGGCTGGAAATTCCCAAACGATTGCTGTGCATCTACTATACTCTCGGTATTCCTATACGGGGTGTAGGCTTGATCCCTCCATTCATGATTGTAGGTATCCCGGTAAGGATGAGCGTAGCTGTCGTAGATCTCCTCTTCATACCCCCTAGTGGTTGGTTCCCGTGATTGTTCAAAGTACTGCGGGTGGTATAAATAGTAGAGCTTACGACGAACTTCGGAAATTTGGTGTCTCAATTCAGCTATGTTGGCGTCCGAAGAGTTGAAGTCGTCCATTTTACCTCGCAAGACAGAGGACATCAAACTCGATTAAGCTCTGTGAGGTAAAGATATATATATTTTTTCATTTTTTTCGACTCTATATGAAAACAAAAAGGGTTACCGGATATTGCATACATGAACGACTAAAGATCATAGATCTACAACCTACTCTTGACGACGGGAAATTCATGCTCTACTGTCGAGGAGTGATTCTTCCGAGCCTAAACCTCCTAACCATGGATACATGCAACCCTGCCTTCCGACAGCCGATTAACACGCATCATGGCAGCGTTACGTCCGTAATCACTATCCCTAAGTTGGCTAACCGACCGGTCAGATTCTCATTAGCCAAAACTTAATCTACTACTTAGCGGACCGGATTCGTTCCTTAACCTTCCAGCAAGGTTCGAGATCCATTGTTGTTGAGCGGTCAGCACTAACATATGATTGATATTGCTAAGCATAGAACCGTAATCAAGAGTGAAAATCGTAAAACTAAGCATTAAGAAAAGTCATCGTTCATACATACAAATCCAATAAACCCTACCCGCAGTAGGGACTCTACTCACTCATGGAATACATGAAAACAGAAGATGACATAATCCAATACATAGTAAAACCCTAAGGAACTCGATGCCTCGACCTTCCCTAATGCGTTACCGGTGTACGGGACGGTGTTTCTCTTCTTCTCCGATGCTTCCCGAGCTTTTCCAGATGTTCTCCAGTGTTTCTTCTCCTGTTTGTCGCCCCCCTTTGCCCTAGATCTGTTCTCTCCCTTTTATTAGCTCGTTTGAAACTAGATCTAAGTTTGTTGCGGATCTCGCAGCCCGCTCGGGTAGTGATGTTACCCGGTCGGGTAAAGGCATGCCCGACCGTGTTGAGCATTGCGCCCGATCGGGTAGTGGTCACCCGATCGTGTGGTCGAGGAGCCCGAGTCGCGTAAACTTGCGGGGCAGACTGACGCGTAACCGCCCGGGCGGGTATTCATTTGTTGCCCGATCGGGTAGATGTTACCCGATCACCTTGTTCATTTGCCCGGTCGTGTAGTTTTGCATGGATGAACTCCGTAGGCTTTACCCGAGCGGGTGGAGAGTGGTGCCCGATCGGGCACCCTTGCTCTCTTGATATTCTTCTTTTCCGCTCGTTGCTCGGGTGTTCCTTTGGGTTCTGGAGCTCGGTCTTGGTTCTGAGTAGATTTTCCTTCAGATCTTGTGGTTTTGTTCAGAAATCCTTCGTATTTAGCTCATTTAGGCCTTGTCGCCTAAAAACCTGAAAACCAATAAAACCGGTGTGTGAAGCTCAAAATAATATCGGATAAGTAAGTAGACGATGTAAGAAATATCCTAAAATGACATAAAAACCTATCCTAAATATGATACACTTTCAGTGTTATCAACACACAAGGCTCTTCATCACATCTAACAAATTTGAACTTTTCAACTGCCTTGTTAAAACGAATATTCCAGGTTCGAGAAGCTTGCTTGAGTCCATAAATGGACCTCTGAAGCTTGCATACCATATGACCTTGAGTTGGCAACGTGAAACCCTCAGGTTGAGTCATGAAAACCTCTTCATGGAGCTCTCCGTTAAGGAAAGCTATTTTCACGTCCATTTGACAAATCTCATAATCATGGAATACCGCTATCGCAAGAAGAATCCGAATAGATTTGAGCATTTCCATAGGGGAGAACGTTTCTTCACAGTCAATCCCTTCTCATTGACTATACCTTGTGGCAACTAGACGAGCTTTATAGGTCTCGACCTGCCCGTCTGCTCTAATCTTCTTCTTGTAAACCCATTTACAACCAATCGGTCTGGAAGCCTATGAAGGATCAACCAAATCCATACTTTGTTGATCTTCATAGATTCCATCTCAGATTCCATGGCTTTCCACAACTTCTCAGAATCTGGACCTTGTATGGCTTCTTGGAAAGTCAATGGATCATCATTTCTATTACCGATCACATCCTCCTGCACCATCAGATTGAGTCTCTCAGGTGCACGATGAGAACGTGTCGACCTTCTCAAGGAAACCTGTGCATCATGTTCAACCTGCACTGGGATACCTTGTGACTTGTTCCTGAACAGGTTCTTGAACTAGTTTTTGAAATTGTTCTGGAACGGGCAATGTCACTTCAACATTTGAAGAAGGCCCCGAAGCCTAACAACGTATCACCCAGCCAAGATCGCTCGTTTGACATCTCATGTTCCTGAGCATGTGTTGGTTTGTCGGGTTCTTGAATTTTTTCAAGAACTATTTCTCCACCATGAATTCTTTTCTCAAGGAATTCCCTTTCAAGAAAGGTTGTCGTTCTGGCCACAAACACTTTCTGTTCAGATGGGTGGTAGAAATAATATCCCATAGTTTCCTTGGGATAACCTATGAACCTACACTTGTCAGACCAAGCATCTAGCTTGTCTGGCTGAAGTCTCTTAACGAAGGCCAGACAACCCCAAACCTTGATGTGTCTCAGGTTTG
Source organism: Gynandropsis gynandra (assembly GCA_036759665.1). Classification (NCBI taxonomy): domain Eukaryota; kingdom Viridiplantae; phylum Streptophyta; class Magnoliopsida; order Brassicales; family Cleomaceae; genus Gynandropsis; species Gynandropsis gynandra. Next base: position 20,267,646 of record CM071868.1, on the reverse strand, counting down.
GTTTCCGTCCTTTCCATATCTCATATGGAGTCTTAGAGACCGCTTTAGTGGGAACCTTGTTTAAGATATAAGCAGCTACTTCTAAAGCATAACCCCATAAGTTTATTGGAAGATCCGTGAACCCCATCATGGATCGAACCATATCTAATAAAGTCCGATTTCTCCTTTCGGACACACCATTATGTTGTGGTGTTCCAGGATAAGTCCACTGAGACAAAATCCTATTTTGTCTTAGATAATCAACAAATTCATGACTAAGATATTCACCGTCCCGGTCATATTTCAACACCCTGATGCTCTTCCCGATTTGTTTCTCCACTTCACTACGGAATCTCTTGAAAATTTCAAAAGATCCGGACTTGCGTTTCATCAAGAACACGAAACCATACCTCGACATATCATTAGTGAACGTGATGAAATATGAATATCCACCCCTGGCTTGAACTCTCATCGGTCCACATACATAAGTATGTATGAGTCCTAGGAGTTCTGTAGCTCTCTCTCCGGTTCCACTAAACGAAGATTTGGTCATCTTACCAGTGAGACAGGACTCACAAGTTGCATATGCTTCATAATCAAATGGCCTAGGAGACCATTTTCATGCAACCTGTTTATTCTCTTCTCACCAATTTGATCGAGTCTACAATGCCAAAGGTACGTCTGTCTTTGACGATCATCTATCTTTTCTTATGGACCGAAACATGCAAGTTAATTGGTTCTACATTAACATTAGGTAAGACATAAATCCCTTGTTGCAAATAACCATTCACATATGCATCATCACCATGATAAACAGAGCAAATGTTATTACTAAAGACTGTTCGACATCCACGTTTATCAAGATAGAAATAGAAATGACGTTCGAAACAAATTTAGGAACGTAGTAACAGTCTTCTAACAACAAAGTCTTGCCCATAGGCATTACAAGAGAAATTGACAGCTAGAGCAGCAACACTTGCGCCGTTTCCAACATTCAGATTGAATTCTCCCTTCCTAAACCTCCTACTGATCCTCAGTCCCTACAACATATTGCAGACGCTAAAACTGCTACTGGTATCCAATACCCATCTAGATGAATCAATAGTAGTTAAGAAAATCATGAAAACATTTTCCATGAGAATCTTACCTGGCTTCTTGCCTTTCAGAGACTGTAGGTATTCCTTACAGTTCCTCTTCCAATGATTTTTCTTCTTGTAGAAGAAACACTCAGCATCTGATTGGTTGAACTTGGTGGCACCGCCCTTTGCCGTGGTCACACCAGTCTTAGGCGCGCTCTGCCTGGTCTTGGGCCTCTTCTTGCCCATCCTCTTCTGATAAGAGGACTGCCCAACCATCAGCACAGATCCTGATACCCTCTTCCCTATGGACATCTGTTTCTCATACTCTGTCAGCATGTTTTGCATCTCATGCAACTCAACGTCCAGCTTGTTAGTGTTGTAGTTGACCACGAACAGGGAGAAGGACTCCGGAAGTGAGTGCAAGATCATCTCCTGCTGCATCTCCTTGCAGAGTTAGACATCGTAAATATCGTAAAGACATGGACTTCATCTATATGATATTTTTCGCTAATCAATGTTACAATAACATTAGAAATCTTATTTACAATTTACATCAATCTATAACTATATGTCTGAGCCCCTTGGTAGTCAAGACCTTTCCCAAACATATAAAATAGGTTCTTTATAAATTTTATCCCCATAAAATTTATAGTGAATTTAATTCGGCTCTATATCACATAGTCACCTGGTAGTCAGGTCGTTCCTATCGATATAGTTGAGTTCATCCTTCAACTCATGGTCGGATAACAATTAAGTTCATGTCCCCCGGATAGTTCAGACATTTACAAAAACTAATTGTTCCCTCCCACTAGACATCTGATGTAATAGACATATGAATCAAATTCTTGAACTACATGCCTCCTGGTAGTCAGGACGTACCATGTAAACGAGAACCTATTCAAACGTCTATGATGAAGGAGAAACCTAACGATAAACAATTTATCGTCTAAAAACTCAATTATTAATTATTAAATTAAAATTCTTTAATTTTAATTTTAATTTAATTTTTTTTTGCACGATCGGGTTACGTGCGCCGGCTCGGGCTCACCCGTGCACCCGCTCGGGCTCGCTGAACTCTAGGGTTAGGGTTAGGGTTTCTGGAAAAACCAAGCCGCCGCCCTGGCCGCCCCCTCACCGATCGCCCTCTCCGAGCCTGAAGGGCCGCCGGTTCAAGGTGCCTGCGCACCAATTACACAACCGGTTGCAAATCGCTGGCGTCAAGCACCTACGAACCGCCCGCTCGGGCGAATAGTCGGCTAGGGTTCCAGCGGGTCTTCGACGATTTTCGCCCGGATCGAATGCCCATTCTCGTCGTAACTCACCCGCTCACGGCCACCTATCACCCGGAGCCCATCTCACCCGTCGTCGCCCGCTCGGCCGCCAGCTATCTCGCCTACCGCCTCGCCTGAAGACGCTGCCACCCAAGCTCCACCTCTCCTTCACGTCTGTTCATGAGGTTTATCGCGTGCCGCAATTCACGAATCGTAATCCAATTTTTCACAAAAAATTCAAAAAACTAATCCTAAACAGACGACCAGGCGCGCTGATCTATCTGTTGGGTTTATTTGGGGTGTAGAAGCGTATTTTTATCAACCCAAATTATTAGATCTAGTCATGTTCGGATTGGTTTTTCGGGTTTCAACGACGAACATAATTAGAAATGATTTCGTAATACCTGTTGCATTGAAAAAAAATCTGATTGTCGGATGTAAGACTTTATAGCGTAAGCCCTCTATGCATATCCACGTCGAGATCGGATCTGCTTTCACTGATTGGCGTGGAATTTTTCGATGAACGAAACTGTTTCGTTCTTCGTTTTCTTTTGACGGCTATTAGGGTTTTGATTTTTCTGCAAAAGGATTCTGATAACGAAAACTCGTTCTTCGTTTATTAAATAATTATTAACTTTTAATAATTACAACTTAAACCCTAGACTATCAAAATATTACAGAAAAGGCATTATACTTTCATTCCGTTAATATAATAATTAGTATGTATATTGTCAGTATTTTTATTTAATTCGTTGTGTTATATTTGGGTGCAATGTTTGTCATTTGCAATTTTTTATTGCTTTGATGTCTACACATGGAAAACAATTTTGTGATTTGATTTGCGGTTGTGCTTAGTTTTTTACTTCTTCAGGGTTTACTTCTTTTTTTTAAATATATTACGTTTTCTTTACAAATTTACACTGTATAATATGTTTATTTATTATTTGCATCGTACTTTAGTTTGTTACGTTGATTTCTTAGGCAACCGATAATTACTATTTTAATCAATGCTTTCATCGAGGGAAGATTGTTTTCAAGAGTTTGGAGTTTGGTTTGACGTGCAATAACATGAGTAGTTTGTTCTAAGTTGAGATCTTTGGATGATTTTTGTACCATTAGATTGTTTATCCAAGAGGTGCAACAATGTGTGTGGGGTGCTCATGTATCTCATATGCTTAAAGTCCCACATTGGAAATGGGAACATTAAATGAACACTATATAAGTGTTCATACTTGGAAAATATTCAAATGGATAATTAATGGGTATTAGAACGGGCTAATGGATTGCTCTACAATTTGTCGTATATTTATGTTTCATTTTGGATTTTCTTAGTCCCTTTTTTACATCGTTTTGGGTCATTTTGTGATCTTTTAGATTGATAACATGTAATCCGTCGTAGTATTTACATGATTATTAGGTTTAGTTTTGATTAGATTTCTTGGACTTTACCGATTTATCGAGTTTACTCAAGGACTTTATCTACCATTTCGTGTTTTGTATAGGAAACGAAGACATGAAGCGAAACACGAGAGAATACGACAATTCAACCCCGAAAACGTGATTGAATGACAATATACAACATGTGCATGGCCACAGATTCAAATCGAACACTCAAGCATCGAGCAAAAGGAGCGGCAACAGCAAAGTAGAGGGTACACGCTCGAGCTTGGACCATGCCCGCTCGGGCTGAGGTTGTGAAAGTAAGACTGAAAATCCCCGAAACTTAGCCCGACTCGGACTGATAGATCACACAGTCGGGTGAAAATGCCCGCTCGGGCTGCAAGAGAGGACCCGCTCGGGCTACACTTCTCCAATTAGGACTGAAAAATCGCCGAGACCGAACACGACTCAGGCTCATCCTCTGCACGACCGGGTGCATATGGTGCCCGCGCGGGCCGCCTAATCCGGAACTAACTATTTTGAAGGTTTGAACGGGCAATTAATGAAAAAAGAAGCCATCTAGGGCTAGGAGACGAACCGGACATCAGAGGAGACATTCAGAGACACAAAGAAAGAGAGAGAAGGACGGAGCAAAGTAGCGGGAGCGTGGAAGAACTATTGATGATGTCGGTAATAGAATAGGGAGGGATCTCATTCTTTATCTATCTCGAACATAGTTATCTTTTGCGTTTCTTTTATTGAGTTCATGTCTGAGTGGATCCACACCCATGGGTTAATGAGTTTTGCGAATTTGTAATGAAGTTTTGTGCTTAACGCTTGGTTATAATATTTGTTCGTTTCGGATTGATTGGTTGTGTAATGCTTTTGTTCTTGTTGGCCACTAGAATGAATGTCTATAAAGTTTTAATTGCATTGGGAGATGAATTGGATCTTAGAACGTAGCCATGATATGAAGTCTCAATTGATTTAGAACCTTGGGCGGTCAATCGATTGAACTTAGCAATTAGGATAGCAATCTTAATGCATCTAGTAGGTGAGATTATACAATTGGGATATTGGTAGTACGCATGCTAGATAGTGGGGTTTAGGCATCGGGAGAGTCATTCCCTAGGAAAGAGCTTGAATTCCCCGAATATGTAACGATATCTATAACCATGATCTTGTTAGAACTTTGATTGCATCATCGTGCATCTCTCGAAACCCTTGGCGTTTAGTCATTGAGTTTATCCCGTCAATTAGTTTAGTTGTTGCATTCGCATTCCCATCACCTATCGATTTCACACATCTTATCCATTAGTTAACTAGCTTTAGAGTTGCATCAATTCCTTGTATTGGACACTGGTACTATACGATCCGTATTCTTGCGGAAGCATTAGTCTAGGTATATTATTACTTGAGATTAACCACATCAAGTTTTTGGCGCCGTTGCCGGGGAATTGATTACGACTTTAGAGTTAGGATACTTTTGAACTAGGATATAGTCCTTTCCAGAGTCTTCATTTGTTTTTCGTAATTTTTGCTTTTGTTTTCTTTCTTATTGAGTCAATTTTTTTTATCTCTCGGAGCTTAATCGAATTTTGTGTTCTTTATTTTGCGAGGTAACATGAACAAGGTCATTCTTTGTATGCCGATATAGCTGGAGTAAAAGATCAACTTTCCGAAATTCGTCATATGTTGTCTAACTCATACCATCCGCATTACTCGGAGCAATCATGGGAACAAGAAGTTTGGGGGTATGAAGAAGAGATTTACGAGAGTTATAATCAGCCTTTCGGGAATACATACAATCACGGATAGAGCGATCACCCAAACTTCCCGTATAGGAACACCGATGGTATGATGAATGCACAACATCTATTGGGGACTTTTCAGCCATGGACGCAGCCCTAAACTCAGAACCATCAGCCATGTGCATCTCAGTCATAGCCAAACCAATCCGAAGCAGCCCCCGATTTCAACGCCATGTTCACTCGTCTCCTCCAATTCCACGAAAATCAAGGTAACTTGATGTCAGAAATACAACAAAGTCAGGATAATTTGGTGAGGAATCAAGAGAACACCAAGAAGCAGCTAGAGAGCTTTCAAACTTATCTTAGACAATTGGAGACACAAGTTGCACAACTTGCACAAGGGGCATCACGGCCACAGGAGGTTCTATCGGGAAGTTCAGAAACAAATCCTCGTGAGCATGTCAACGACATTTGCCTAAGGGATTGTAAGACGGTGGATCAGCCTACTTCAATGTCTGAAAAGGGTGAAGCATCTATCACAGTAGCGGAAACGGCTGTCAACGAGCTTAAGGAGAAGCTCGAGGAGGAAGAGGAGCCAAAGTACGTAAAACCAGATCCGACGCCACCTCCATTTCCATTTCCACAACGTCAACGCATGAAGACAGTAGATCTGCCAAATCCCTTGATAATTGAAAAAGGAGAAGAATCTAACACGGGAGAGGATAAGGCTACGGACATTGATAAGCATAAGAAGAAACCTGAGATGAAAGTAGAGTTCAGCTTAATCGACACACTTGAGCAGTCGTGCGCTATCGATTTCGTGTTCCCTGATGGTATCTTTGAGAATTTAGCTGAGGAAATTTGTGAGGAATTTCGGAATACAGATTCCCTAAATATGAATCTCATAACAGCTGGAGAAGGATTATACAAGGTACCAAACGAGCTGCTTGACAACAAAAAGAAGGAGGAATCCCCCGACCGGGACTTCCGCATAACCCGAGCTAAATGAGGTGCAAATCAGTATATAAACAAGCCCGAGATGCCAATAAGCTACAACAAACGTCCAACACACAATTGGAGCATTGACAAGGCATCCAAGGTGAAGATGAAGCCTTCACCCCAAAGGCTCACGCACAAAAAATATCTGGAGACACTGAAGGAAACAAGCGACGAACGCCTAACCGGTTTCATGGAGTACACAACCGGACTTATGGATAGCTCGACCAGAATTTTTGGACAGCACGTTCTAGCCCCCAACTTAGAGAACATCATGACCAATCTTAGGGAAGACATGACTGATTGTGTAAGGAACTCAACTGATCCGCGTGCTACGCCCTATCGAGCACACTATGCACGCGAGACGCTATGCACACGACGACGTCGAGGACATCTACCTAATGAGTAGCACGTATTGGTCAGGCTCGTGACCTTAAACAAGCGCTTCTCAGGAGGCAACCCGAGTTCCGTATCCTTTTTCTTCATTTTCATTTTATTTCTACTTTCGAACTCTCTTTAAGACATGGACAATTGTTTAGGATTTAGGATTTTAGTGGCCTTTATGATTTTTTGTTGCATGGTTTTCCTCGTATATTTTTTTTCGGTTTTGCAGCACAGCCCGTTTGGGCTGACAACATTACCCGTGCGGGCCAGGTTAATTTCAAAGACGCCCGATCGGGCGAGTTCACGTGACCCGTGCGGGCACGTGTATCATCTGCAGAGGTAAGTTTTATTTCAAGTAACCCGAGCGGTAACCCTTACAAACAAAGAAATCGACCCAAACGTGCTCCACACCAGCAACCCTTCACGCCGCCGGATGCTATCACGGAATTAACACCCTACACGCCCATCACGATGTCTCACCTACAATACAACTACCGGACAACAACCTTTTTGTCCGATCAGAAGTCAAGGTTCACTGAGCTGATGCCGCGCATACAGCCATCCCGTGTCCGGTCAAAAGCCATCAGTGCTCTCCACATCGAGGAGCACATCGACACCATCTTCAACACATTGGGGTGGATAGGATTGCGGGAGGCACGGGAGTACACGTACTGATCATCTCGTTTTCATACGTATTTCTTGCACGATTTAAGAGACGTTTTTGATATATATGTGTTGCTTTACGTATGATTCCGTATCCATTTTACTTGTTTCCGTGTTTTCATGTTCTTACAGGTTTTTACACGTATTTGGATCATTTCGGAGCTAAAACGACATGCACGGAGCTAAGGAGCAACTTCGGGGAAGATCACGGGACAAACGGGACGAGATCTAGCAAGAAGAGCCTCCACCCGGTCGGGCACAACTCATGCACGATCGGGCAAAGGCTACGGCGAATTTTGGTGCGCATTCATGCACGACTCGGGCAAGGAAATACCCGACCAGCTGCCTCATACCCGAGCAGGCACACATCATGCTTGATGGGGCATCCCTTGCAGGCCATGACTCGCGCGTTCTGCCCTAGCCGCACCCAAGCGGGCACATTCAGCGCCCGAGCGGGTCGCGACCCGAGTAACCAGCTAAGTTAAGTAAAATTAAATTAAAACAAAAGGGAACTCGTGGAGGAGATTAAGGAAACACTTAGACCGACTTAAGACACATAAAAGGAGGCAGAGGACGACATTAGAAGACACCATTCATTCAGTTCGTGATTGGAGAAGAAATCTTGCGAGGAGACAAGCAATGAGCATTGAAGATCAACCCGACACTTTGGTTTCGCTTGGTTTTCATGTTCCTTAGACTTTCTACTTTGTTTATGTTTGTTTACAGACGCATGAGCGAGTAGTTTGTTTGTTCTAGGAGAAGGGATTAGCCCTTGGCTATCCCGGAACCACTTTCTATTTATCTTTGAATGCATCTTCCCGTTTTAGTTCATCTATTCTCTATCTGAGCGCTTGATTGACTTGTGTTTACAAAGGCCACGTAGATGCATGTGTTAGGGATTAGGAGAAGGACCGAAAGGAGAATTCTAGTATTGGAAGATCA
>CM071868.1:20242413-20258970 GCA_036759665.1 Gynandropsis gynandra | reverse complement strand
AGCTTAAACTGGGATTGCATGATAGATAGATTAATCGTTTGTTTCGGTAGTCTTGTGGTGAAACTGGATTCCTAGAACGTTTGTCTTATCGTTAAGAACCAACTCATTTTTTTACTTTCAGTATTTCATTCTTCATCCATATTCTTTCGTTACCAAGTTTGATTCATAGTTCGAGTTTAGATTGTGTTGCGTAGTCTCTGTGGGATCGACACCTAAAATACTACACACGTGTCGTGCACTTGCGGGTAGTTTAGGGGTTATTTTATTTAACACTGATACGCATCACGTACCGCAACCTCACTGCAGAGTTCTTTGCGTCATACACAACATTGTTCCCCGAGTCAAGAAAACGGGAGAGGGCATTTATGGAGTTCCGTCTGCTAGGACAGAACTACCGGCTCAGCGCGCGACAGTTCGCAATCGTGCTAGACGCCCCGCACCACGCCTTGAAAAAATTTCCCGAGCAGAACAAGAGCTGTCAAGCGCAGTTTTGGACCCGGATAGCGTATGGTGACTATTCAACGAAGTCCAAGGCCAGCCACATACGTCATCCCGCCCTAAGGTATTTCCACTATTTCCTAGTCTCCTCAATCCTAGGGAAAGGAGCACAAGGTGGAGTGAACCACACGGAGCTGGCATACCTTAGGCGTACGGTACACACATATTTCGATGGCGACGAATGGGATATACTCGACGTTGATCTGGCATCGCTGGTTATGCGACACTTCCACGACATTGCCACCGAGAAGTGGAGCACAAACACAAAGATCATTTGTGGTGGGATAGTAACGATGATAGCACGGAGAGTTGGGATCAACCTTGGCATTCTGACTGAGGACAAGATTGCTGAGGAGCCCGAGCTGAACCTCCAGAACCTTCACAACCGACGGGCAATATCGATCGAGCGGCACAGAGTCATTTGGAGCTACAAGGATGAGCAGGGTCGAACCTTGGAGGTCGACCTCGATGAGATTCATATGTCGAGATTAGACGAGGAGGGCATACACTTCAGGATCGACCCCCGCCATCGCGCACACTAGCCCGGGACTAGATGAGGTAGATCCAGCTCCAGCAGCTACCCCAGGGCCATCGATATCTCGACAGTGCAGCCGACGCGCCCCTCATACTCGTACCCGCGCCGACTACCGTCATCACGGCTCTGACTTCCCTTCTATGGAAAGTGTTTCCGATGTTCTCAGGTATGTTGCGGAGGAGAGCAGATATCAGTCCTTCATGGCAGAGCAGCCATACGACCTCGAGGCGGCGAGGTACGACATCGAGGCTACGAGATATGCGGAGCAACAGCAATTCCAAGAGCAGTCCATCCAGCACACGCACTACATCACGGAGTCCGTTCGCAGATTCCAGCAGCTGAGCATACAACATTACTCGGAGCCGTACGTGTCGATTCCGGAGGACTACCACGCAGGTGCTATTCCATACCGCCCACACATCCTGTACGAGCTGCAGTCATTCTACTTCCCACCTGGGGAAGGGACATCCGCGGAGGCAGCAGACCCTCCGACCACCCGTGGTGGAGAGGAAGAGGATTAGGCCACCATTTTCCTTTTTCCTTTTCTTTTTCCTTTTTTTTCATTTTCTTGCTTTATGGACCTATTTTCTTTATTTTATTTCTTTTTCGGTTTCGCGTTTATGTATGCTCTATTGGACTTAATGATGTATTACTTTCTTCTCTACTTTTGCGTTGCATGATTCTCATCACAGGTTTTTCACGATAATACCCGCAACAGAGCAAGAGAGTATAACATCCGATGTATCACAAATTCGAGAAAGAAAAATACACAAGGTGTACTCGTTCTTATTCTTTTATATTCTCTCGAATTTTTGGCATGCGAGTACCTCTCATAGATTTCGAACACCGGGACTGTGTTTCGTTCAGGTCTGGGGCGGTACTCTTTTGAGTGATATGATTTCTTTGAGTGACATATTTGCGATTAGGATTAGATGTTGATTTTTGTTATTTTTAGGAATAAACGGATGGATACCTAGTACGAATTTTCGAGCTTTAGTCATTATTGTGCGACTTTGTCGAATCGTGAACAATAGTCTAGGTTTGCTTAGAAGTCTTTTGGATACCGATTAGTTGAGTAGTTGTGCTTGAAACCATGATCTATAGTTGCATTCACCTCCTAGGCTTCAGTACCAAGTATCCATATCTCCGTGTATACCGATTGATCAATGCTTTGTTTTACATATTTTGTCGTTCATTGATCATTAGATTCCACACGCTTATACTCCGCTGTCATCTTGGAAAAGTTTTTAACTATTTCAGGTTTATATTGACATGAGTACATCGAGATCAATGGTTCGGGTCTAAGTGAAGGGTTGAGGCGCTTTGGTAAAAAAAAATAAAAAGAGAAAAATGTTCTTCAATGACGCACCTCTTCACTCCGCTAAGGTTACAAGACCTTATGAGTGTGCCATAGGCAGCCTGGGTCTAAGTAGAAAGCCATCCCTCTTCGACTTCGACGTCCTAGAAACCAAGCGTGGATCTATTAAAAAAGAAAAGAAAAGAGAATAAGAACGAGAATACGAGTTTAATGATATCTCAAGCTTAGGAGAATTGGTATGGAGATTGCTTGGACGTTGTCTAGGGGTATGACATAGACTTAAGTCATTGGTGGAATGGCATGTCTCGTGACTTTCGGTTGATAGAAGTCTGAACAAGGTGCGCTTAGGCTTACATTCATGTGACGCGTTGTTTTGCATGATGGCTAATCCTTCGAAGTATTTGTGCTAGAGTCCATTATTGTTTAGCTCTTCTTGTACTCGACTCTAGATTTGCTCGAGGACGAGCAAAGGTTAAGTCTAGGAGAGTTTGATAACATGTAATCCGTCGTATTATTTACATGATTATTAGGTTTAGTTTTGATTAGATTTCTTAGACTTTACCGATTTATGGAGTTTATTCGAGGACTTCATCTACCATTTCGTGTTTTGTATAGGAAACGAAGACATGAAGCGAAACACGAGATAGTACAGCAATTCAACCCCGAAATCGTGACTGAATGACAAGATACAACATGTGCATGGCCACAGATTCAAATCGAACACTCAAGCATCGAGCGAAAGGAGCGGAAACAACAAATTAGAGGGTACACGCTCGGGCTTGGACCATGCCCGCTCGGGCTGAGGTGTGAAATTAAGGCTGAAAATCCCCGAAACTTAGCCCGACTCGGGCTGATAGATCACATGGTTGGGTGACAATGCATGCTCGGGCTGCAAGAGAGGACCTGCATGGGCTACACTTCTCCAATTATGATTGAAAAATAACCGAGACGGAACACGACTCAGGCTCATCCTCTGCACGACCGGGTGCATATGATGCCCGTGCGGGCAGCCTAATCCGGAACTAACTATTTTGAAGGTTTGAACGGGCAATTAATGAAAAAAGAAGCCATCTAGGGCTAACAAACGAATCAGACATCAGAGGAGACATTCAGAGACACAGAGAAAGAGAGAGAAGGACGGAGCGAAGTAGCGGGAGCGTGGAGGAACTATTGAAGACGTTGGTAATAAAATAGGAAGGGATCTCGTTCTTTATCTATGTCGAACATAGTTATCTTTTGCGTTTCTTTTGCTGAGTTCATGTCTGAGTAGATCCACAGCCATGGGTTAGAGAGTTTTGCTGATTTGTAATGAAGTTTTGTGCTTAATGCTTGGTTATAATATTTGATCGTTTCGGATTGATTGGTTGTTCATAATGCTTTTGTTCTTGTTGGCCACATGAATGAATGTCTATAAAAATTTAATTGCATTCGGAGATGACTTGGATCTTGGAACGTAGCCATGATCTGAAGTCTCAATTGATTTAGAACCTTGACCGGTCGATCGATTGAACATAGGAATTAGGATAGTGATCTTAATGCATCTAGTAGGTGAGATTACACAATTGGGAGATTGGTAGTACGCATGCTAGATAGTGGGTTTATGCATCGGGAGAGTCATTCCCTATGAAAGAGCTTGAATTCCCCGAATACGTAACGATATCTATAACCATGATCTTGATAGAACTTCGATTGCATCATCGTGCATCTCTCGAAACCCGTGCTGTTTAGTCATTGAGTTTATCCCATCAATTAGTTTAGTTTGTTGCATTCGCATTCCCATTCCCATCACTTATCGATTTCACACGTCTTATCCATCAGTTAACTAGCTTTAGAGTTGCATCAATTCCTTGTGTTCGACCCTGGTACTATACGATCCGTATTCTTGCGGAAGCGTTAGTCTAGGTATATTATTACTTGAGATTAATCACATCACAGATAATAGGGCTAAGGAGCATATTATGGAGAAACATGGCATTAATTAGAACGAAAACAATAATCCTAAGCGGAAACACTCGATATGAGCACCAAAAATGTCTAGTCGAGTACATTGAAATCGAATATCCAAAACATTCTAGAGGATTCGCTCGACCGAGCAAGCATAAGCTCAGTCAAACGTTCAGATGTATCATACTCTAAATGGATATGCTCGACCCGAGAGACCTCTTTCTCAGTTGAGTAGCCTACTAAATGTAGTCAAAGTTAGCTTCAATTCATATGGGAAAGTATAAAACAACAAACCGCTCGACCCGAGCAAATGAACGCTCGACCGTGCAGTTCATCGAACTGCCTAAAGAATTAATACTTTAAATTGCTTAAGTGATAAGGAAATATTTCCATTAGATTGGGGACAACTATAAGCATAAAGGAGAGTGAAAAACCATTGGACTTCATCAAAGGATCGAACTACCGACGGAGACAAGTCGAAGGGGAGGTCACGACGGTGACTGATCGAGAGATCCACTGAGCTTCTCTTAACCTTTCTCTTTACTTCTTTCTTTTTGTAGTTTATTCTCAAGATGTAGATTCATATATATGATATGTGCTTTAGGATAGAGTTTGTGTATTTAAACTCATCGTACTACATGAATTGATTTATTGTTCGTTGCTTTTATAATTTAATGCATGTTTTATTCTTTCAATTGTTGAACCTAATTTTAATTTATTTTACATGTTCATATTAGATATATCTACACCTTTTTGTTTTTCATGGCTGTAGTTTTTTCGAAATCGATAGTTCAAATTCCTCTTAGTCCTTATCTTCGACCTTTGTATGTTTAGATCGCACCTCAATGATGCATAAAGTTTTTGATATCTTTGTTGGGGACTAAAGGTGATTTTACTATTTGATTTTACGAATCAGGTTTTTTTTTTAGTCCATTAATGAAATCTTTTGTCTTGTTTTGCTTGTTTCTTTTGCAGGAATTCAATTTATGACTATAGGTACTGGGAGATCTAGACTCGTGCACTTGAACCAGAAATCGAAAAGACAACAAGCATTAACAAGCAAGCAAGAGGGAGAGCCATAACTGACCACTTCATCAAGAATAGTGGAGACACTCCCGAGGAAGCCTAATCAAGCTCTCTGAGAGTAGAAACGGATATGGTCGAGCTCAAGAAAATAAATACGGATATAAAATGAATTGGTTCGGCTCAGCTCCTTTTCAGCTCGTAAAAATGAGATGGTTTAGCTAGGTTTATTTTCAAAACGAACTGGAAAATCCTAGCTCAGGTCAACTCGCCTTTAATTCGTAAAAAAACGAGTTGGCTCGCGAGTTTGACCATTTAGTTTAAAAGAGTTGTAATATATTAATGTTATATATTAATCGTCCTTAAACCAAATAAAATATATAAAATATAAAACATTAATTCGAATACAAAGTTATTAAATACCAAATTATTAAATGCAAAATAAATTTATCAAATGTCAAATAAAATATTGTATGTAATAACGTAATTTTATATTATTTTATAATAAAATAAAATAATTTGGTAGAAATTCAATAATAATAATAATAATAATAATAATAATAATAATAATAATAATAATAATAATAGTAATAATAATAATATTATTATTATTATGCAAATAATATGTATGATTGTAGAAAAACGAAAATATGAATATGGCATGTGGTTTGTAGTTATCTCGTGAGTATTATTATTTTATGCAAATAATATGTATGATTGTAGAAAAACGAAAATATGTCATTTGCATGTGGTTTGTAGTTATCTCGTGAGCCAACTCGTCTAAGATCTATTTCCTTTTTTACTAAGCTCGCTTTTCAAACGAACTAAAAAAGATCCAACTCGACTTTCTCAAATATGATTCGAGCTAGAGCTGACTAGCAAACCGATGCTCATTTTACACCCTTAACTATAAACGAGCGCTTCTCACAAGGCAACTCGAGCCTTTTTCGAATTATTTTGGGATATCTTTTTGGACCTTATCTTATATTTTTTTTGTCATAGGAACATGTTATTTGAAATCCATATTCGCGTATATTTACCGTAGGAACCATAAAAACAACCGAAAACAATGTTTGGAAGAATGAAAACAAAACAAAGAAAATGCATAAGTCGAGCGATCATACGCTCTAAAATGCTCACTTGAGTGGCAGGTAAGGTAAACCGTTTCTCTCGCCCGAATAAAATCTCCCAAGCCAAAATGATTGCATATGTTGCCGTTATAAAAGAGGTCTTTGTATGTGACGGAGAAATCGAAAAACCAAAACCTAAACTCTATGTTTATCTCTATTTCTTGAATTTTTTTTTCGGATCAATCATTTTCTTTTGTATTTTAATTTCTATAAGGAAAAGAGATTTTGATGAGCGAGCGCTTGGGAAAAATTAAGGTATTGTCTATTCGCTCGACCATGTTAACTCTAGTCGAGCGATTTTAGGCCTTATCAAAATTATGCATCTTGGAGCAAGTATGAATATACCCCGAGACACTTTGACAACACACTGAGACGTTTTGAGCCTTGATACATTAGCATTTCCAACACTGACATTTCTTCCAGCTCTCCATTTTCGTTTTTGCTTTTTTTTTTTCATTTTTTATTACATAAGCTATTTGATGTCTATCTCGATGTATGGTAATCGAGACTCTTCCCTTTTTTATCCTCATATGAGTGATTACAATATCGAAAGACCGCGAGCCAAAATTTAGGAATATGGGACATAACACTATAAATCACGCTTAGCATAATTACGACACAAACACATCAATACTTTTAATGATATTGAGGTTATGTGTTATGATCTTTTACTTTCATTATCTTTTATGGTTATCTATCTCAAGTTAATTCGACACTAAGGACGGTACAGAGTCTAAGTCTGGGAGAGACATAGATTGACATCTTAGCCACTACTTAGGTTGAATTTTATGAAAATAATTTTTTAAATTCCAATTAACGTGACCACACATAGCTTAGTTACGAGGTAATGTAATGATGTTATGGAAAATAGAGAATCGTTCTTGTCCAAATAGCTACATATACCGAATTTAGTACCAACTAAGTATTCTGAATGACTTGTTGATTATAGTTGACTTATTGGATTCAAGCTTAGGTTGATTTTATTGTTACGTGGGGTATATTGACACTTTGTCATCTTAAGATCGTCTTGGAATCTTAGTTCAAAGCATATATATTTTCTTAAGAGTCGTTCTCCATTCTTTAGAATATTAGGATCTTTTCATCTTGTTTGAGTTTGCTGCAAAAAAATTTCACTCGATCAAGAGCCAGGCTCGAGGTTGGCAGCAATCATCACGTGTGGTTCTTAGGTCTGGTTACCCATTCTCTTTACTATTTTCATATGATCATAGTTCCATAATTACAGAAACAAAATAAAATAGAAAACATAACAAAAAGTCCAAATTCGCACATATACAAAAAGAAAAAAGGAATGAAAATACCAAGTCTATGAAAAAAGAAAAATCAACACATAAAATTTTCTATCACTTTCTCTGAGCCTTACCTTAATCATTTGGACCAATTTACTCCTTAGAAAAATGGTAAATGGACTTGAGAAATATGCTTGGTAGGATTTTTAATTCGTTCTCTAAAGATTTTAGTGTTCGTATAAATCTTTCGACTTAGAATCTTTCTGAAAGTTAGGACTCTAGAGAAGACTAGTTCGATCACTCACGACCAACATAGTCTAAGCAATAATGAATGTTCTTGAATTCCTTGTTTCTCTCGATATTCCTTGTGCTCACATTCTAGAGTTATTTATTGATTATGTTTGCTAGAGAAAAGCAAAAGCCAAGTCTTTGAGACCTTGATCACACCCATTTTGCTTTATAATTTGACGTATGTTTCTATTTTATTTTGAATTGTTATAATATATTTTTACACATTTTTTGGGTCATTTTGTGATATTTCAGGTAATAGAGGCGAATGATCATATAAAGAAACATGGTGACATTTAACACGCAAACGCGTATTGTAAGCAAAAACTGTCAAAATGCTCGGCATGAGCACCAAAAATGCTCGATTGAACATTTCAAAATCAAATGCGAAAAAATATCTAGAGGATTTTCTCGACCCGAGAAAGGAAAAACTCAAGTGGATTCGCTTGACTTGAGCAATCTCTTGTTCAGTTGAGGAGCCTATAAAAATTAGTTCAGAAAGGAAGCTTTGCTATAAAATGGGGAAAACACTTTTAGGTTGTGCGAAAGAGTGAAAAAGCAATTAAACTTCATAGAAGGATTGAACTATCGGCGGAGATGAGTTGGAGGTAACAATGGTGATTGTTCGATCGAATGAGCTTCTCTAAGCTTTTCTTTTTTACTTGTTTCTTGTTTTAGTTCATGCTCAATATTTTCATATATAGATGTGATCCATCCTTTAGGCTAGAGTTTTATATATTTGAACTCATCGTACTTCATGAATGGATTTGTCACATGGTATGATTCAAATGGAGACGTCAGATTATATTAGATTGTATGCATTAGATAAAAAATGATCATATCGGCTGGTAAGTTGGTTTGTTTACAAATGGTGATAATGGACGATAATCCATTCACATGTAATTCATAGACGCCAATTATTTGTATGTTAGATAGGAATTTGCACTATGAAAGTAGATGAATTTATCGATTGCTCGTTCAGTATGTAGGTTATTAGACGATGACGACAATGAGTTATACTAGAAAATGATTTTCACTACGACAAAAGATAGATTTGGATTTACACTACGAGAGCAAGTATATCAACTTTAAGATGATTGAATTCCCCAACAAAAAAACTACGCTTTTAATAATCCTTAATGGATTCATGTACGTGAAAATAATTCCCCCACCTAAAAGTATCTTCTCACTTGCATATATTTGTATTGTAATTTATTTTACATGTTCATATTAGATATACCTACACCTTTTTATATTTCATGATCGTAGTTTTTATAAAATCGATAGTTCAAATTCCTTTTAGTTCTTGTATCCGACTATAGTACTACACGATCCGTATCCTTGTGGAATGTCTAGTCTAGGTATAAATAACAAATTTGATATATTTAGATCACACCTATACGTTGCATCATGGGCTTGCAACATATATAAGGGCCTAGAGCTGAAATTCTTTTTTTCTCTATTTTCGACCATTTTGATTTTGGTCATTAAGAAATGAAACATGTGTCTTTTTAAACGTTGCAAACACTTTTCTCCAATACGATGCGTCCGAAGAAAAGGTTACACTCGATGACTTGCACCTGAAGTTATCAATATGGCTGATAATTGGACTATTCGATAATCAATTGAAAAACTCTTCGTTTCTTTCACTAATACCTCTTAACATCTCAGAAATACACAAACAAGATTTGAAAAGAGATTAATCTCTTCTAATCGTTGAATACTACGACGGAGTTGTGCGGAAATTTTTGTTTTAAGACACTGCAAAATGTAAGGTTCATTCAATCATAATATGGTATTTTACTTTAGTTGTTGTTTTACATTTGTCATTTTTATTATTTGTTTTTAAACAAAACATGTTGGTTCTAATAGTGATCGCAAGATTGAGATTTTTTTATAACTTTTTAATTTAAGTGGTTTAATTAAAGTTTTCTAATGTGTCATTGATCATGCCATTAAACGTGTTTTGTTATTGATCGTTAGATATAAAATATTTTGGGTAAAAAATATTTTCTTTATCATTTTCATTTTCATTTTGATGTATATTTTTGCTACGTGGCGTCCATCAAGTTATCGAAAATGTCTCTTTTTTTCTTTTGATACGATAGAATTTTTTAATATTACATTTGTTTTTTAGAGTATGATAATTGTTTTAAATATTTGAATCTATTAGATATTTTTTTGTTGTTTTTCCATTTTAATGTTATTGGATTTTTAGTAATTAGTTTGTGTACTCTGTTTTTTTTTCTTTTGAAATGTTATATGATTTATTGTGTGCTCAAGATTTTTACTTAGAATTTGTTGACGTTGCTTTGTTGTTTTTATGAAATTCACTATTAGGAAAAAAATGAATTACAGATGACCAAATTCATCCGTAATTTGTTTAGAAATGAGATTATGGACAAATTACGAGAGATGAATGTTTTTCCACAATCCATTCTTCATCATTCTAATCCATTAGGAATCCATGCGTACTTACGAACATAAAATTTGTCTAGAATTATGTATGGACAATTCATTGGAAATGACCATCGAAAAAAACAACTAAGTTCAAATTTTGTTTCTGCCATCTACATTTCTAACTCTTTGGTTTTCGTTATATTTTTCCCCTTTAAAGGCGATGACGAAAGTTGAATTGGCTTCACCATCTACGACATAAAATAGATGTTTACTCGTGTAAAGTGTATAAGAATCAAGCCTTACCATATATACTTGAATTAAAACAAAGGTATGTATTCCTAAGATAAACAAGTGTTAATATCAATTCACATCATAAATTTGTTATTTAAAATTGTTAACACTTTACGCATTTTTCATGTTATCGCTTTCTTCCCTCTATAGGTTTAGTTTGTCATCTGAATCTTTGGAGATTCCCAAAAAAAATGCATTTATAAATCCATGTCCTTCTATGGTAGACTCTTTTGAATTCTGGAGCGCATTTACGAGAAATATGGTTGTTGAGCTATTATAGAAAAATGAGGTATTTAATGAGTCTCGATCACACGTATATACGCCTTGATACGGTGGTGGGACACTCACTTCACTCGCCATAAGGAATAGAAAGAAAGAAACTTGCAATTTTGGCTCTAGTGGACTCTCGCCATCTAGGGTTTTCTCTTACATGTCCATGGATTCTACGGCACGTTATCTTGCCAAGGTTGTGTGTGTTTTTTCAACCTAGCTCAAGTCCAAACTATAAGGACCCCTTAAAGGTTCTAGGCAGGGAGGAGTTAGGAGTTCTCCTTCTAGGTTTCGAAATAGAAGGAAAGAGGTTCGCAAGAGGTCAGTCATGTTTGATTGTTTTCACCAAGTCGGGATAGGCATGTTTCTGTCCTTTTCACTTCTTATTACTCTTTTCATTTACTTTTTCTAACATTTCTAGTACCAACTAATTCATTTTGGTAAGACATATTACAATTATTAGAGACTCAAACACTCTATCTCAAGAAGAGAGTCTCATCCATGTAAACACTCATTCTCAAGCAGAAGTTTCTGCTGATTAAAACGCAATCACATCTTCTACAAGCTTGCGTAAAGAGCTTCACTCCAGTGGCAACTAGTTACAATAGATTCAGCAACAACCAACGGCATAGAAGGAAATCATCTAAGTGTTCGTTTGGGACATTGTTACATTCCATTTTAGAGTTGTTATGAATATGTTCAAGTTTGTTAGGATTTGTATGACATTTTTTATCCTCTTAGAAGCTGTATAAATTTAAGCTATATTGAGGACATTTGACAGTAATGGAAATACACAAAAGTTTACATATCATCTTCATCTCTTTTTTTGATCTCTTATCTCTTGAATTGTTCATGTTCACATGGTATCAGAGCTTCTGAGCCTGGTTTTTCCTTGGTCTTGGATGCTCCAACTGTCTTTCTGTGTCCCGTTCATGTCAATATTTCTACTTTCATCGCAATCAAACTCATGCTTCTAACTTTTTTGTTTTGGGAATTGAGTATTTGCTTCGTAGTCAAAAGCTGTTTGGATTCGTAGATGGTTTGAAGAACCTCCAGAACTATAACAGAGCAGAAAAATGGTTTTCCATCTCAAGTATCTAATCCTACATATGATGAACATTGTATGAAGAAGTATTTAGTCATATTATTGGGATGGATTCAACAATGGATGTTTGGAATTCTCTTATTAATCACTACAATCAAAGGTCTGTTGCACGTGAATTTGACCTCTTAGCATCTTTGCAAATGCTATCAAAAGATGTAAAATCAATGCCCGAATACCTAGGACAGTTCAAAGCTATTTTTGATAAGTTAAGCTCCACTGGAAAGCCAATACCTAAGCCTATGAAGATATTTTGTCTATTGCATGATTTGGGAATATAATATGAGGCTTTTACAACTGTTATACAAACATCAATGCACAAACCTTTATTTCCAACTTATGATGATGTTGTTTCTCATCTTAATAGTTTGATATTGATGAACACACCAGTGAGACATTCAGATATGTCTCATCACTTAGCGTTTCATGCTCAACGTCCGCATCCTATATATAATATTCAGTCTTCAAATTATCGAAGAGGAGGATATAGTGGAGGTAGCATATCACACTATAGAGGAAATAACATGAACTATTCTACAAAGGGAAGGGGTTTTGCATAACATGTTTTCTCTTTTGCTAATGTGATTAAACCTCTAAATAATATTGGTGCTACTGGTGGTAAAGATCAGAATAGTTCTTCAACTAGACCTATCTATCAGATTTGTGGGAAAACAGGTCATGATGCTTTGCGTTGTTGGCATCTTTTTTATAATACATATCAAAGCAATGATATATCTTAAACCTTGGCAGTGCAAAATCTGGATCAACAAACCAACATTGATTTGTTTCCTGAATTAGGAGCTTCAACGCATATAAGAAACTCTGCTCAAAATCTTCAACGTTTAATCCCTTATAATGGTTAAGAAAATGTAATGGTTGGAGATGGATCTTTTCTTCTCATTTTTTATGTTGGTTCATCTGTTGTATCAACACTAGAAGGTATGCTTCCTATCAATGATGTTTTGGATTTTCCATCTATCACCAAATAATTGTTATCTATTTCACAGCTCACACAAGATTATCCGTGCTACTTTATCTTTTATGCTGATGGAGTTTGTGTAAAGGATTCTTTAATACAAAAAGTTCTAATCAAAGGAAGGAAACAAGATAGGATTTACATACTTCAGAACATGGATTTCAAGCCTTCTACTCAAATAGAAAATGCAGTGGTAGTCACACTTTTTGACATCAACGTTTGGGGCATGCTATTAATGAGATTCGACGTCATCTTAACCAAGTCATAGCGACTTCTATCAGTAATTCTACAACTCATATTTGTGAATTCTTTCAATTAGCAAAAAGCAGTCGCCTGCCTTTCTTTGCATCTTTCTTCCATGCCACAAAACCATTAGAAAGTCTACATTGTGATCTATAGGGTTCAGTTGCTATTAGTTCTAATCAAGGCTTCGAGTACTATGTTATACTTGTTGATGATTTGTGAAGGCTTTGTTGGTTTTATCCACTGGAATACAAGTCATACTTTCATTATGTGTTTGTTTCATTTCAAAAGATGTTTGAAAATCAATCTTCCTGCAAGATTCAAAACATTCAAAATGATGGTGGTGGAGAATTCTGTAGCATTGCCTTTCAAAGTCATCTATTAGATAATGGAATTAAACATCTTATTCCATGTCCATCAACACCTGAACAAAATGGATTGGCTAAAAGAAAACACAAGCATATTACAGAGTTAGGTTTGTCAATTCTATTTCAAGCTCAAGCGGCTTTAAAGTATCGGGTTGAGACTTTTACTACTGCAAATTATATCAGCAATTTGCTTCCTGTTGCACCTCTTAACAAAGACAATCCTTATACAGTCTTATTCAAAAGAAATGTTGACTATTTGCCTCTCAGAGTGTTTGGTTGTTGTTGTTATCCTTGCTTACGACCATTCACAAGTAACAAATTTGATCGAAGGTCTTTAAAATGTGTGGTTTTTTTATACAATGAGAAACACAAAGGCTACAAATTCCTTTATCCTCTAACTGTGAAAGTTTATATCAATAGACATGCTTTATTTGATGAAATTTCATTTCCCTTTCAGGATTGTTATTCCAATATTTCATCTCAGATTAATACTCCTCTGCTAAAAGCTTGACAATTGTGAATTCAGCAAGAGCCATCCTCAATTTTAGATTCTTCCATACTTCCAAGGTATCAAACTCCCTCACCTTTACGTGTTCATATTGTTGCTGCAGTTCCTACTTTACTTTCTCATATATCAATACCTAACCCTTTATCTCATACCACCTCTCCACAAAATACTCAATCCTTATCCTCAAACAACTCTCCTTTAAACACTCAATCCACAAATATGCCACCCATACAATCTGAGCCCACAAATACAGTTTCAACCACTTCACAAAACAACCCTCCTATGATTACCAGAACAAAATCTAGTGTTCTTAAACTAATCCCTTGTTACACTCTCCTTACTACCACAAACATTCCTCACGAACCTAAATCAGTTATCTCAGCCCTAAAACCTGATCGATGGCGTAATGCTATGAAATCTAAGATGGAAAAGCTTTTACATATTAACAATAATTGGACCTTAGTTCCTGCTACTACAAAGATGGATATTCTTGGGTGTAAATGGGTTGTCAGAACCAAGCTACATTCAGATGGTACATTAAACACACTAAAAGGTTAGATTGGTAGCTAAAGGATTTTATCAAGAAGAAGGACTAGATTATAGTGAGACATTTGGTAATGTTGTTAAAATTGCAACAATCAAAACTGTTCTTGCCATTGCTATTGTAAATCATTGGCCTATCACTCAACGTGACATTAAAAATACTTTTCTACATGGAGATTTGCAAGAAGTGGTATATATGAAACAACCACTAGGGTTTGGGGACTCTACTCATCTTTCACATGTTTAGAAGCTAAATAAGTCACTCTACGGAATGGAACAAGCACCTCGTGCTTGGTTTGACAAGTTCAACAATTTTTACTGGAGTTTGGGTTCATCTGCAATAGGTCAGACCCTTCACTTTTTGTGTTTAACAATGGTGTTGTAAAATCTATCTCTTACTTTATGTAGACGATATGATTTGGCTCAACGTGTTGAATCTTTGAAAGAAAAATTTGCTATGAAAGATCTTAGCTCTTTTGGATTACTTTCTTAGTGTACAGACAATTTATCATTCAAGAGGGTTATTCTTACATCAAGAGAAATATGAAAATGATTTGCTCATCAAGGCTGGAATGCAGAATTGTAAACCTGTAGGAACTCCTCAACCTTTGAATCTTGATCAGAATGTTTCAGCAATAGATAAGTTCTCAGATCTTTCATATTTCAGAAGTCTAGCTGGTGGTTTACAATACTTGAAAATTACTAGGCCTGAAATTGATTTTGTTGTGAGCTTCATCTGTCAAAAGATGTACAATCCAATAGTTTCAGAATTTGCCTTGTCAAAAAGGATCTCGAGGTACATTAAACGAACTACAAATATGGGTCTACATATTCATTCCAGTAGCAACTTGAATCTATTTGCTTTCAATGATAGTCATTGGATAGGATGTAAGGTTACAAGGAGATCTACTACTGGTTATTGTACATTTCTTTGCTTCAACATCCTTTCTTGGTCAACTAAATGCCAGCCTAAAGTGTCAAGATCTTCCATAGAGGAAAAGTATCGAGCTTTAGCATATATTGGGTATCATTTCTACTGAGAAACCTTGGTATTTCACAACATTCTCCTTATGTCTTGCTTTGTGATAATTTTGTGTCGTTCATCTCACAACAAATCCAATGTTTCATAGTGACGCGATCCCGACTGAATCGACGCTCTAGACTTGGTTAGTGATGGATATGCCTTGCTGCAACGGATTGCACAAGGGTGTGTGGAGCGAGTGGTCACACGAGAGTTGCGGAAGGCTCTCGATTTACCGAGTTCATCTTCTATGGATATGACGCACCAAGGAAGAACGAACGGTTCGTTGGATATGACGCGAATAGGAAGTTGGATATTACACACCAACAACCAAAGAACTCACAAAGGAATTCAAGATGAAATCAAGAATGATTCAAAGTAAAATTTTCAAAGTTTGATTGATTGTCTTTTCCATAGGTGGTCGGCCATAAGTAGATACAAACAAGAAGGAATTCAAAAATTACAATAAATGCTAGGTCTTCATGCAAAAGCCCTAATAAATGCATTGGTTTCTTCAAGCAAGAAGATAAACTCCTTGTTGGCCGTGCACATGGGGATGCGTCCTTCTTATGTCTCGTGTCGGGTCATTAATTATGTCGCGGGAAAATAAGTGACTCGCGGCCTCGTTAAAAACCCGTCGTCGGAAAACCCGGTGGGACAAAACCGACGAGGGGAAAAGAGTACACGCGGGTCACTTTACCTAATCAATGACCGTTGCGGGTTGAGCTTCGGCTTGAATGACGTTCTTTAGGCTCATGACTTCACGTGAACTAGCATACTCCTCATGAGCGTGGACGGACGTAAGGATCCCGATAATAGCTTCCTTGAGCTTCGCGGCCTTGGCTCGGGTCA
>CM071868.1:20198068-20231850 GCA_036759665.1 Gynandropsis gynandra | reverse complement strand
CCGGTATCCCGTACACCCGTAGTGTTTAACATATCTAACTTTATCCCTAACCTAGTTTCGTTGTCACCACTTAGGTTAGTTTAGAAATTTAGGATCACATCCCTTTCTATCTTTTTCTATCTTAGTTTAGTTTTATTCTTAGTTTAGCTGCTTTAGTCCCTAGAGATCGACCCTGGTACTACACGATCCGTATACTTGCGGTGAAGTGGTCTAGGAATAATTAAACTCGTGTTTACACCACACCACTAACCTTGCACCGGTGCTGCCGAGTGAAATTTCTATCTTATTGCAGGATTATGGAGACGTCGTTCCCAAAGAGAACCCCGCCGGATTGCCCACGTTTCGTGGTATTGAACATCAAATTGATTTCGTTCCCGGAGCCACTTTACCAAATCGGCCAGCCTACCAAACCAAAGCCGTGGAAACCATGGAGCTACAGAGGCAAGTGGAGGAACTCGTGGCCAAGGGACACATTCAAGAAAGCATGAGTCCATGCGCCATGCCCGTTCTGCTCGTGCCAAAGAAAGATGGCAGCTGGCACATGTGTGTTGATTGTCGTGTAATCAACAACATTACGGTGAAGTATCGACATCCTATTCCTAGGCTAGAAGATATGTTAGATGAATTGCATGGAAGTAGGATATTTTCTAAAGTTGACCTTAAAATTCGATATCATCAAATTGGGATGAAGCAAGGTGACGAATGGAAAACGGCGTTTAAAACTAAGCATGGATTGTACGAGTGGTTAGTTATGCCTTTTGGATTGTCAAATGCACCTAGTACCTTCATGCGCTTAATGAACCATTTTCTTAGAGAATATATAGGTAGATTCGTAGTAGTCTACTTTGATGATATATTGATTCATAGTAAGATTTTAGAGGAGCATTGAGGCCACCTAGAGTCAGTATTAAAGGTACTTAGGAAGGAAGAGTTATACGCCAACTTGAAGAAATGTACCTTTTGTACAGATAACATTTTGTTTCTAAGTTTTGTAGTAAGTGCTGATGGCGTAAACGTTGACGAAGAAAAGGTCAAAGCCATTCGGGCATGGTCGAGCCCAAAGGCCGTCGGGGAAGTCCGAAGCTTCCATTGACTCGCGGGGTTCTATCATCACTTTGTTAAGGACTGTAGCCCCTTGGTTGTCTCTCTTACTGAAATCATTAAGAAAAACGTGGGATTCAAGTGGGGATAATCGCAAGAGGAAGTGTTCCAAACGCTAAAAGAGAAGCTTACCTATGATCCTTTACTAATTTTACCGGATTTCAATAAAACTTATGAAATCGAATGTGATGCGTCCAGTGTAGGAATTGGTTCAATCTTGATGCAGGAACGGGAACTATTTGCTTATTTGAGCAAGAAGTTTGGAGGCGCAACCCTCAACGGTGCCACATACGATCAGGAGCTTTACGTGCTTGTGAGAGCATTGCAAACGTGGCAGCATTACTTATGGTGTTTTCAAGCCCAGAGGCGAATGATTTTTAGGCCCGGCGATCAAGTATGGAACCATTTGCGAAAGGAGCAATTCTCAAACAAGAGAAAACAAAAATTGATGACCCGGATAAGCAGACCCTTCACATTGATCAAAAAAATCACCAGTAATGCCTACCAAATCAACTTGCAAGGTAAGTATAACGTGAGTTCTAGCTTTAATGTTACTGACTTGGTTCCTTTTGTCGCAGCTCAAACGGATTTCATGGTAAATCCTTCTCAAGTAGGGGGAACGATATAATCTCGGACGACGTCGAGGACTCGACGTATATAGCATAGGAGGACGCGACCTACAGCACTGAAGAAGACGCTACCTGCGTTACCTGAGATGCAACCTGCACGACCCGAGACACAACCTGCGCAACCCAAGACGCGGCCTACACAAAGGATGAGGCGACCCGCACTGCGGAGGAGATGTCCCAAATTAAATGAAAGGCGGATGCGACCCGACAGAAGGACGTTGGTCCTGTGACCCGAGCTAGGGCTAGGGAGGAAGAGACCTTACCTTTACCAACTGGTCCCGTGACCCGAGCTAAAGCTATGAAGCTCAAGGAGGCAATCATCAAGATCCTCACGGTCGTCCACGATCAAGACGAGTATTTAAGTCCACGTGAAGTCACTAAAATCTGTATCGTTCTTCAAGCCAAAGCACAACTCGCAACGGTCAATAATTAGGTAAGTGACTCGCGTGTACTCTTTTCCCTTCGTTGGTTTTGTCCCATGGGATTTTCCAACGACGGGTTGTTAACGAGGCTGCAAATCACTTTGTGCGACCTAATTATTGACCCGAGGGTTTCAAAACAAGTTTGCACCCAAACGGCATATCTTACGACTTGTCCTATTTAAGTCCTTGGCTATTTTCTAGAACAATTAATTGTTGCCTTGCATGATGAAAAGCAATTAATGATGTATTTATGAGTTGAATGGCCATTTTCTTATTCATATGGCCGGCCATGGTGATGTAACTTAGACAACTTTGAATTTTGAAATTAAACTTGATTTTCCTTGCGAAATAATTCCTTTGTTGTTGCGTTACATCCAGAAAATATGTTGGTGTGTCATATCCAACGTTTGTTCGTTCTTCGTTGGTGTGTAATATCCTTTGAAGACGGGCCGGTGAATCGAGAGTCTTTCCGCAACTCTCATGTGGCCAATCGCTCCACCCACCTTGTGCGGCTCGGGTGCAGCAAGGACTATCCATCCGACCGTTAGTCTAGAGCGTCATTCCAGTGGGATCGCGTCATCATCTAGGATTAGAATTCTCCGTTTGGTCCTTCTCCTAATCTGCAACACATGCAATTACTTTACCTTCGTATATACAAGACGATTCAACACTTAGACAAAGAATAGATAAAATTAACAGTAATTGCATTCATGAAAAAATCGAAAGACGTTATGAGATAGCCATGGGCTAATGACTTCTTCTAGAACTAAACAACTACTCATTCATGAGTTTGAAATCAAACAACATAAACGAAATAGAATGTCTAAGGCGCATAGAAATTCAAACGACGCATAGCTCCAATTTGATCTCCCCATCTCCTTGTGTATCTCTCGTACCAAGAGTGCTCTCAAATTGATGAATAATGAAAATTATGAATGAATGATGTCCCCCCTCTGTTCTTCACGTTATCTCTTTTAAAATTTGAATCCATCCGTACTAAATTCCGATCAAATTGGAAGTAAGAGAGCTTACCAAGTCATGCCCGACCGTGCATGGTATGCAGCCCGGTCGGGCATGCATCTTTTCCCCATTTATAGAACGGCTTCTTTGGGTGCCCGCCCGTGTTGTGTGAATGCCAGGGTCGTGCATCACTCTCGGGGGTATTTGGTGCATTGAATACCCGACCGTGCATGGTGTCAAGCACGACCGTGCAATCTTCCAAGAGGAGTGCCTGACCGTGCACTCTTCTAAGAGGAGTGCACGACCGTGCTCCATGTGTGCCCGGGCCATGCATCACTCTCGGGGGTGTTTAATTCATTGAATGCCCGACCGTGCATTGTGTCATGCCCGACCGTGCATGTGGTTCTTCACTTCAGCCCGGTCGTGCATCATGAGTTGCTCGGACGTGCTCTTGATGTTGGTTTGTTCCCCGCTCATGCTTGTTGAACTGCTCGGCCATGCAATGCTCCTTACTTCAGCTCGGTCGTGTGTGCCTATATCCGGCCCATTCCTTGTCTGTTTCTCGTCACGTTTCCTCCATTGTGATCTCCGATGCACGTCTTCTGTCCCATGTATGTTCTTTAGCTTGAAACGAACCAAATACGCATTAAACCTGTAAGAACATGAAAACATGAAAACATGTAAAACAGATACAAAATCGCACGTAAACATTGCAACTATCGTCCTAAATATTTCTAAAATCATGCGAGAATCGTGTACAAAACGAGATAACCACATTGTTTGAACAAACAAATCAACTTTCTTTTGCAATGTTCAATCGAAGACAATTTCATCAACATAAAGTTTAAAAATATTAAATAATAATCAGATTTATGAATAACTAAAGTTTGATTAACTCCATTTCGTTTGTATCCTTCGTTGATGAGAAATGTGGCTAGCTTGTCATACAATGCCCTTGATGCTTGTTTCAATCCTACAACCTTATTTGTCTTTGTCATTTTGGGGATACCTCGAGTCGACTCTAAATTGGATTATTTAACAATATTTCTATAATTAACATGTCCCAATCATTGATGTCATGAATCCCACATCCATAGTTTATTTAAATATATAATATTGTGTTGTATTTATTGAAATTATCTATTTTTCATTTATGTGTGTAGGTTTTACATGGATGATGTTCTCAAACATATGAACAACAACATCATCCAAGGTTCCATGCATGATCGACTATATTATTTTTGGCATGTGACGCTAGAGGTTATTCAGCCCCGATTGTGGTGTATATTTATTGTAAATTATTGTTTATATAAATTTAAATTAATTATCTCTTGAATTTATGTAATATATTAATTTTCTTTATTTCATTTTGTAGAGGATGTACATATGACGTAAGTAGGACACATCACACATTATATCGTGTGGATGCGTGATATGCAAACACGCCAAATTAGTTGTTAGAAGACTTTCAAGGCCAAGAGAGGAAAGGACAAGAAGTATCGCTAAGTCAACAAAGTTGCTAGGGATGGTCTACATCGAGATCAAATTTATTTCTGAAAGAAACGAATTGGTAAAAAAAATTATAATTTATAATTTATATTTTTTATGTAAAGGGTACATGTATAGGGGTATATACGTCTTTTTGTAATTACATCTTTTATTGTAATTTAGGTCTAATACTCTTACATATAGCCTTTACTTTCAGTATTTCATTCTTTATCCACTTCCTTTCGTTAGCAAGTTTGATTCGTAGTTCGGGTTTAGGTGTAAAGGGTACATGTATAGGGGTATATACGTCTTTTTGTAATTACATCCTTTATTGTAATTTAGGTCTAATACTCTTGTACATATAGCCGTTTTGGCTTGATTCATTAATTCAATTCAGATTCTAATTCTTCATGGTATCAGAGCGGAAAGTCTAACGACGCAAACAAACCCTCCCAAAATTCCGGCCGCCTCCTCCCTCCTCCCTTCCGCCGCCGCCGCCACTCCATCTTGTGGCCGCCGACCATTCTCCCTCCTCCCTTCCGGCCGTTCAACCTCTCTATATCTCCAACCATCGTACCTAGATCTACAATCCTCATCCAAACAGAAAACACAACAACAAACCCTAATTTTCCGGCCGCCGACCTCCACTCCTCCCACCGGCCCGATCTCACCGCGTTCCGGGTCGCCGCCCGCCCCTTGTGCCACGCCGCTCTTCATCACCGGTTAGTCACCTCCTCCAAACCCTAGATCTATCATCATCTCCATAGATCTACAAACCCTAGATCTACCAAACCCTAGATCTATCAAACCCTAGATCCACCGCCTCACACTACCGCCCGCCCCTTGTCCCGGATCGCCCCTCGTCCGCGTCCGCTAGCCACTCCTTTGCGGCCACCGCTCCTCTTCCAACCTACCCTAGATCTAATCTAAGATCTAACCCTAGATCCACAATATCAAACCCTAGATCTACAACTCTTGATCATCTCCCCCAAAACCCTAACAATGGCCGGCCAAACAAGCCAACCTACCGCCCGTGTCTCCGATGCGGCCCCGACCTTTGATCCACAACATCCGCTCAACACTCTCCTCACCGTCAATATGGCCAACATCACCAAATTGACGCCAAGCAACTTTCTCACGTGGAACATTCAGATTCGTGCCCTCCTTGAAGGACATAATCTTCAATGTTTCATCGAGGATAACTCAATTGTTCCTCCGGCGAAAATTCAACGTGATGGAATAACCGTTGACAACCCTAACTTTCAACCGTGGAAGCAACAAGATCGTCTCCTGTTTTCAGCCTTGTTTGGGGCAATTTCAGCCTCTCTCCAGCCCCTAATAGCACGTGCACCGTCCACCTATGAAGCATGGAAGACGCTTGCTAACACATACGGCAAAGCGTCTCGCGGCCACATTCTCCAACTCCGTGACAAGATCAAGCGCTCATCAAAGGGATCTCAATCCATTGATGAGTACCTCCGTGCCATCACCACTACTGTTGATGAGCTTGCCTTATTGGGAAAGCCACTTGATCACGAAGATGTCCTTGATGCGATCCTCGACGGTCTTCCCGAAGAGTATAAGCCGATTGCGGATGTCATTCGTGCAAAGGATACCGCTGCATCCGTTGAAGAAGTTCATGAGAAACTTCTAAATCATGAAGCCAAATTGGCTACTGCTGAAACGCATCCACTTTTGGCCGTTGCACCCATCACGGCCAACCCTAGCTCCATGCGCTCTTCCAATTGGTCTCGCCCGGAATCTCGCTCGTCCGGCTCTACCAATTGGTCTCGTCCGGAATCTCGTTCATACGGCTCATCCAATTGGTCTCGACGTCCACGTCAACGTTCACCAACACGTCGTGGCTATCAAGGCAAATGTCAAGCGTGTGGCGTTCAAGGACACAGCGTACAACGCTGTCCACGCTTCCGTCTTGTCTCCTCCCCCGGTATTCTAGAGAATCCCCCGACGCAACCTTGGCAGCATTCCTCTTCACATTGGGAGCCACGACCGCAAGCTCATCATGCTGCCGTCTCATCCTATGATGCCAACTCGTGGATATTGGACAGTGGAGCATCTCATCACATTACATCGGATCTCTCCAATCTTGCTCTTCACTCCCCGTACCGCGGCAATGATGATGTGGTTGTCGGTGATGGAAATGGCTTATCCATCACACATACGGGTTCTATTTCTTTACCCCTTGATACTAGGCCGTTAACATTAGATAATGTTTTATGTGTGCCTAAGATATGCAAGAATTTGATTTCGGTCAATCAACTTTGCAAGACTAATGACGTGTCCGTTGAATTTACTCCTTGTGATTTTCAGGTGAAGGATCTCAGCACGGGGGCGCAACTTCTGCAAGGAAGCGCTAAAAATGGAGTTTATGAGTGGCCCGCCCCATCTAGTACCTTGCTTTCTCCCTACGCATTTCATAGTGTCAAGACCACTTCGTCCGAGTGGCATTTCCGTTTAGGTCATCCGTCGTCTTTAGTTTTAAATAAAGTTATTAAAACATTTGATTTACCATTGTCTCGGGATTCCCCTCATGTGTTTTGCAATGCGTGTTGCCGTAATAAAAGTCATAAATTGCCATTTTCCACTTCTACTCTTACTACATCTCGGCCACTTGAAGTTATTTATTCCGATGTTTGGACATCTCCAATTCATTCTATTGATGGCTTCAAATATTATGTCATTTTTGTGGATCATTTTACACGATATTCTTGGTTGTATCCACTAAAAACCAAATCTCAAGTTCGTGACACCTTCATTCAATTCAAAACACTCGTTGAAAACAGATTTGAAAAACGCATTTCAACACTCTATTCGGATAACGGAGGTGAATTCATTGCCTTACGTTCTTTTTTATCCTCTCATGGCATTTCTCATTTTACTTCTCCACCACATACTCCCGAGCACAATGGTATATCGGAAAGACGACATAGGCATGTTGTAGAAACCGGTCTTTCACTTCTCACGCATTCCTCCATGCCCCTAACCTATTGGTCGTATGCCTTTTGTACGGCAACCTACCTCATTAACCGTCTCCCGACACCGATCCTTAATTTGTCGTCCCCCTACGAGTGTCTCTTCCAAAAACCACCAAACTATACCAAACTTCGTGTCTTTGGATGTCTTTGTTACCCTTGGCTACGTCCCTATACAGCGAACAAATTAGAACCCAAATCCGATCCATGTGTCTTCCTAGGGTACTCATCCACTCAAAGTGCATACGTGTGTTTTGATCCGCTTAGGTCGCGCTTTTTCATCTCCCGTCATGTTCACTTCATTGAGTCTATATATCCCTTTGCCGAGCCTACTAAATTTTTCCCCCAAACCACCAAAACACCCACGGTAATCACCTCTACACCTAGTGTCACCCCTACTCCCTCATTCTCACCGCCACTCATAGCTCCATCGCCGGTTCAGCCCCTAAGCTCGGATTCTTCACCGCGGCAATCCTCGGATATTGGCTCTCCGTCTTTGACTTCTCCTCCTGATGAGCCCTCAACGTCGACACAATCTCCGGAGCTTATTATCTTGGACGTGCCCCAGCCACGTACTCGTGTGAATTCACATCCGATGGTAACTCGTTCTAAGAGCAACGTTGCTAATCGAAATAACCGATCTGCCCTTGTAGCTCAGGTTGAATGTGAACCGGCTAATATCACTCAAGCCTTGAAAGATCCTAGATGGCGTGATGCAATGGACTCTGAGCTACAAGCCTTACAACGCAACAATACGTGGCAGCTTGTTCCCGCAGAACAAGCTAAGAATGTCGTTGGTTGTAGATGGGTATTTCGAATCAAACGCAAGCAAGATGGATCCGTGGAACGTTTTAAAGCGCGACTTGTTGCCAAGGGGTTTCATCAAAGACCGGGCATCGATTATCAATTCAGTCTCAGTCCGGTTGTCAAACCTACAACCATCCGCACCATATTGAGCATTGCGGTCTCTCGTGGATGGTCTCTTCGACAACTTAATAACGCCTTCGCCTTTCTTCAAGGGCGTCTCATGGAGGAGGTATACATGTCTCAACCCCCGGGTTTTACTGATCCAACACATCCTACTCATGTATGTAGACTTCAGCGAGCTATCTATGGCCTCAAACAAGCTCCTCGAGCATGGTATTCGGAACTTCGCACTTTCCTTCTTGCTCGTGGCTTCAGCAACTCGTTGGCGGATACCTCCTTGTTCATCCTCAACACCACCAAGCTACAATTGTATGTGCTGGTGTATGTTGATGATATTGTTGTTACAGGTAATTGCTCATCGCAAGTCCAACATTTCATTGATGTCTTAGCCGCCCGCTTCTCCATCAAGGACTTGGGTGACTTATCATATTTTCTCGGAGTTGAAGCAACGCGGACTTCTCGTGGTCTTCTATTAACTCAAAGGAAGTACATTCAGGATCTTCTCAATCGTTGCCTCATGCATGAAGCAAAGTCAGTTCCTACACCCATGCCGTCATCCTCTCGTTTGACACTTGACACCGGGATTTCACTCTCCAATCCCACGGAGTACCGCTCCATTGTTGGCGCACTACAATATCTATCTCTCACAAGACCGGATGTTAGTTTTGCTGTCAACAAGCTGTCTCAATTCATGCATGCTCCCACGGATGTTCATTGGCAAGCGGTCAAAAGAGTCCTACGCTATCTTGCTGGCACGAAAGACAGAGGTATCTTCTTATCCGCCAAGAACAACCTCTCCTTACATGCCTTTACTGATGCAGATTGGGCTGGAGATTCACTTGATCTCAAGTCCACTGGGGCGTATCTACTTTTCCTTGGTGCACATCCTATTTCCTGGTCGTCTAAGAAGCAAACGGGACTCTCCCGTTCGTCTACCGAAGCTGAATACCGCTCCATTGCATCCACAGCCGCGGAAGTTCTATGGGTACTCGCTTTACTATCCGAGATTGGGGTCACGTCATCCTCACCACCTACCATCTATTGTGACAACATTGGAGCGACATACCTCAGTGCCAAGCCCGTCTTTCACTCCCGAATGAAGCACTTGGCGCTAGACTATCTCTTTGTCCGTGGCCTAGTCGAGTCGAACACTATTCGGGTCACGCATGTTCGAGCCGCGGATCAACTTGCTGACATTCTCACAAAGCCTCTCTCGAGGCTTCCGTTTCAGCTTTTGTGTTCCAAGATTGGACTCACCGAGAGTGCTCCATCTTGAGGGGGCGTGTAAAGGGTACATGTATAGGGGTATATACGTCTTTTTGTAATTACATCTTTTATTGTAATTTAGGTCTAATACTCTTGTACATATAGCCGTTTTGGCTTGATTCATGAATTCAATTGAGATTCGAATTCTTCATTTTATATTTTAAAATTTTATCTAATTAATATTAAATTTATATTCGAGATGCTAAAGATTGGAAGAGAATCGACACTTCTTGAGATGGTCATCAAGCCACATGCCAAGATGAAGTCCATCGTCGGAGAAGATGCCAACCAACCTAAGTTGGTTAGCCCTCGGGTACAATTGATGGTGAAGGTGTGATGAAGAAGATCACACAACAATCACAACTTGTTCGTTCATCTACGAATGATCTTAGTCCTTTACAAAAGGACAAAATATATTTACATGTGAAACTTATCATTTTTATCTTCAATTGTTTATTACAAATGAAAATTGTTTTACTAATGTTTAATTGTTTTATAACAAATTCTGTTAGGCCGTATAAGGGGATGTATAAATGGTTTGAGTTTTCTACAAAATGATAAAATAGAGAATGTCATGACTGTACCTCGTTCGGTGTAGGAGACGTACCCGAAAGAAAAACGCATCGAGCAACTCTAGACTACGCCTCGAAAAACTGTAGAGATGATTCCACACATGGAGAGCATAATAGAATCGATCACCTTCGGAAGACACATCACCGAGGAATGAACCAGCATTTGATTAAAACGTGACTCGTTCAAGGGGCACCGGAGTAGACAGATAAGAAGAAGATGGTGAAAGTTCAGATAATTTGTAGGGTAATTTATTTTTATAGGTATTTTATTTGGTTTAAAATATTGTATTAAATTTTAATATATTTTTAAAATAA
This sequence comes from Gynandropsis gynandra, assembly GCA_036759665.1. Lineage (NCBI taxonomy): Eukaryota > Viridiplantae > Streptophyta > Magnoliopsida > Brassicales > Cleomaceae > Gynandropsis > Gynandropsis gynandra. The sequence goes on along the minus strand of CM071868.1, from coordinate 20,221,177 downwards.
TATTTTTCATTTAAAACGTAATTATTTATTTTTCAAATTCGCCAAAATATCGACAGATGTCCATTGATAATAGAACAGGTATATCAACACGAATCCATTGAAACCGTTCAAATATTTTTGGGCATAATTGCCAACTAACATCTGTTGATAATTCTCCACTTAGTTTTTCAACGAATGTCCATTAAAAGTGATAGGCATCTACATATTGGGACGATTATTGATAGGAAACAAACAATACGAAAAATATTGTTGTCTAGGTGTGATGTAATCCTAATCAAGTTTTTATCTTTATACATGGCTAAACAAAATGAAATGATACGTACAGTGTAGTACTAAGTTGAACACAAGGACTAATAGTGATTTAGATTATTAATATTGCGAAAACTACGACCATGAACAATCTGAAGTGTGTTATTTACAAATAATCTATCCTAAATGTATGATACAATTATTTACATTGGATAGTGTTTCCAGATTAGAAAGTTGTTGATCAAGATGAGGCTTCGGCCAATACACCAACGACATAAGGACTATTCATCATAATGTGTTTGCTCGATTGGTGGTAGGCGAACTTTCCAAGGAACTACAATGGCATCAAGACACATCAAGAGAAGCTTATGTGACATGCCTATAATGTATGAGTCGAGAGGAACAAGAAGCTAGAAGATCTAGAGGCACTCAGACTGCGCAACTTGGCGTTCGACCCGAGCGAACCTACTAAATAGAAGACGATTAATGTGTTTGACTCCAGCAAAGGACCACTTGACCCAAGCAATCGCACTGGACTAATGGAGCATGCAGAGGGATTGACCGCTCAGCTCGATCACTAAAGGATTCGACCAAGCATTGTTTTTGCTTGACCGAATATACTTTAGTTTTTGCAGAATTAGATTTAATACATAGACGTCTCTTGAGCAAGCAGTTACAATGTTGGATTGAGACTTTGAGTCGGGTTTAGCTTACTTTTTATGTTTCCAATATTATTTGGACCCTATAAATAGAGCACCATTTGTATGACATTGTTATATAAGTTGTTATCAATACCGTTTTCTTTTTCCTTGCTAATCCTATAGATTTCATTATCAAACTCTTGTAGAAGTTCTAGGATATTCATTGACTTATCAGAACTAGGTCACAAGTGTTGTGGCGTATTCGTGGCGTTTGAGGTTCTCTTGTAGGGTTGTAGTGTAGGTTTAGACTGTCCCTTCTTAAGGAAGACAATTTTTAGGTTCTACTATCGAATTGCTAATACGTTTTATTTCAATTCCATATTCTTAATATTAGAGCGTTAATGTAGGATCATATCAATTTTTTTTACGTATGTAAATTTAGTGAAGATATCAGAATCACTTTGGTTTCATCGGGAAATTCAATCATCTTAAGTTGTATTTAAATGCTCTCGTAATGCAAATCCTTTTCTCTTATATATCTTATTGGTGTCTTTGTTTAATAACCTATATTTTTAACGTGCCCTTAGTCAATCTACATGCTCTCACAGTGCAAATTCCAATCCAATATGTGAGTTATTAACATTTATATATCGAATGCAGTATAGCTTGATATCCAAACTCCTAAACCAACTAACTTCTATCTCATTATGATCATTCATGTCGATCTAATGCATACAATCTAATATAACTTGACATCTTCATCTGAGTTATACCATGCGACAATCATCTACAGTAGTCATTAAAAAACCAAAAGAGTGAAAACATTCATTAAACCATAAAACTCAAACTAAAGTAAATTTGATCATTCAGTACGCTAAATGCAAATACACAACACTCATAGCCTAAAGGATTGGATCAACTAGATGATTCTACATGTGAGGATTAGACTACGGTAAGAAACAAAGGAAAAAGAAGGTTAAGAAGGCTTTATTCGATATCTTGATCAGCCGCCACCACAGCCTTGCTATCTACCCATCTTTGCCAGTAGTTCGATCCGTTAAACTTCTTCTTCTACAGTTTTTTTCCTCTTTTGCGCCATCCAAAAGCCTTTTTCTTACTTTATATCTTTTTTCTATCACCTCTTCGTCAGTTATTTGTTTTAGTTTTTTTCTAGAGCTTCACATGTCCTTTGTTAATTCCAATTTTGAACTCCTTAGTATTTTGGCACATCTCTCGATCGAGCATTTTTATGTCTAGGCAAAGAGATTGATGTTTCCGCATGCTTTCCCTATAATGCATAACTAACATTGACTTGTGCATGCCTTCTTCTCAACCAAGTGATGAGGTGCTCGAGTCAAGCGAATCCACTAGAACTTTGGTGCATCTCGCTTCTCTTTTGCTTAACCAATCATTGAACTGCTTGAGTTGAGAATTTCCTTTTGAAATTTTAGTCGCATCTCGTGTTTATATTGCTCAATCGGTGATGATCTTCTCAGATCAAGTATTTTTGTTGTCTAAACCAATGATGCTCATTTTGTGTTATAACTTATGTTGCTTCACCATTAATATGCTCCTTCATTCCTATAGCCTACAATATCATGAAATGAAGCAAACAACCATAAAAACAAAGTAAAAGAGGCTAAAACTATATAAAACTTGGTAGAAACATGCAAGTTAATATAATGTAAAACGGTGTGGTCCAACTCTCCCAAACTTTTACTTTTGCTCATCCATGAGCAAACATAGTCAATGAATGCTGCCAAAAAGGGACTATAAGTTAATCAATATCATATAGGATACTTAGAATATCCACGACCTTGAAATTACCAATACAATAAAAGAGTCAAATATCAACGGGCGAATCCATTGATCCGTCCGTTGATAACGCTCCCAATGGATTGCAACGGATTTTAGAAAATAATCAATGACCACATTTATGTTGAAAACCCTTTCATTTATCAACGAAAGATTAAATATTATATCTGATATATAGGTCTGTTGAAACACCATTGAAAACCGCCTTTTTATTCTAATGGATATTCGTTACGATTATCAACGGATGCTCGTTTGAATGTTTAAAATTTCAAGGATTCCACTGGAATAATTCAATGTTATGTTTCAAAAGACGTCTGTTGGTAATATCAATGGGTGGCCATTGGAAAATTCATTATTTATTGATCAAACTAGAATCTTCTACCATCAAGCCATCAACACGATATAAATTTTCAAATAGTGTTATCTTCTTCAAATAGAGATATATACAGATCTAGAGAGTGGATGTATAGAAGAAAATTTCCCATAATCGAGGAAGTTACTCAAGAATTCTTACACGGATTTGAGTTGTTCATGAGTTTTGTGTCGATGAAACCTTTGTGTCAAGAACGTGGGAAAATGTTATGTCCTTGCAAAAGATGCAAAAACATGAAGTATCGAAATCAAGAAATTGTTTGCAAACATCTTTACAAGGTGGGTTTCGTAGAAAATTATGAAATTTGGTTATTTCACAACAAAATTTGTGGCATTAGAGATAGTATGCAAGAAGCACAAGAAATATAAAGACATTAAGAAGTTGTTTGTGAAGCATCGACGACCAATCCTTACGTGGAAATGGTGTCATATGCTTTTCCTAGAGTTGTCGAGCAAACGCATGAAGAGATGTCGAACAATGAGGCACACTGATTTTTCGACCTATTGGATTCGGTGAAACAACATATATATGAAGGTTATCGTGAAGGTCAGTCTCGTTTATCTTTGTCCTCAAGATTGATTATATAAAAACATACTACAATATTGCAGAAAAATGAATGGATTCATTTTGCAAAATCATGCGTGGATATTTACCAAAAAATAATCAAGATGTCGAGACATATTACAAAACAAAGATTTTTTAACAGATTTGGGAATGCGACATAAAAAAATTGATGTTTATAAAATTAGTTGCATGTTGTTTTGGGAAAATGATAAAGACATGTTGGAATATAAATTTTGCGTTGCAAGCAGATTTCGTCCAAAGAAATCAATTTCTCGTAAATATATATCATACAAAAAGATGTTCTATATGCCTGCAGCAAAAAAGTTGAAAACATTAGATGTATCGAAGAAACCGTTGCGGCAATGAGATTGCACGTAGAACACACGAGGGGCAAAGGGATAATGCAACATCTATCTGACGGTAAGACTTGGAAAGATTTCAATGAAATACTTTCTGAGTTCACGTATGAAACGAGAACTTTATCTTTGTTTATGCATTGATGGTTTTAGTCTATATGGAAAATTTGGAATTCAATATTCTCTGTGGCCGATGATTTTGTCTCCGTATAATTTGCCTTCCGATGTGTGTCTGGAAAGAGAAATAATGTTCCTAACGTTGCTGATTATAGGACCAAAACATCTGAAGAAAAGTTTGGATGTCTTTTTTTAGCCCTTAATTCATGAATTTATAGATTTGTGGGACAACGGAATTCTCGCTTGTGACGTGAGTACAAAACAAAATTTCACATTAAAAGCGGTCTTGTTGTTGACAATTAGCGACTTTTTTGCCTTTGAACTGTTATTTGGCTGGAGCATGCACGGGAGATTGGCATGTCCATATTGTATGGAGGATACAAATTCATTTCGACTAGTAGATGGGAAGAAACCATATTGGTTTGATTTTCATAGAAGATTTTTTCCCCGTGGACATACCTGCAAAAAAGAAAAAACAACTTTTTTTCAAAAGAACGTGATACAAAAAGATGAGGTACCGTGCATGCAAACAAGAACACAAATCCTTTTACGAATGATTAAACACAATGGAAGATTTACAAGAATTGGTAGAATGTGGTGGATATCGTCGTGGGCACGAAAACAAAAAGGCCAAGGTTAATGGCATAACTAGTATTAATATAGTATTTTTTTGGGAACTACTGATAACACTGAAAGTGTATTAATTTTAGGATAGGTTTTAGTGTCATTTTCGCATATATTTTATATATAGAGTTACATATCCGATATGATTATGAGTTTCACACACCCGTTTTGTTGGTTTTCAGGTTTTTAGGCGACAAGGCCTAAATGAGCTTTAAAAGACAAATTCTTGAACAAAACCATGTACTTTGATGATATATCTACTCAGAGCCAAGATCGAGCTTTAGAAGCCAAAGGAACACCCGAGCAACGAGCGGAAAAGAGAAATTTCAAGGAAACAAGGGTGCCCGGTCGGGCACCATAGACCACCCGCTCGAGTAAAACCTATGGGGTTTTATCCGCATACCTTGCACGACCCGGGCACGAAGGCAACGAGATCATACCCGCTCGGGCGTTAATTCATCCCAAATTCCCCGAGAGTTTGCACGACTCGGGCCGTTCAACCACGCGATCGGGTACTGATGCCCGATCGGGCACTATGAAGGAGCACGACCGGGCGCGCCTCTGCACGACCGGGTAACAGTGGTGCCCGAGCGGGCCGTGTATTTCACAACAACTTAGATCTTGCATTCAAACGACCGAATTTTAGGAACAGAACAGATCTAGAGCAAGGCGGCAAAGTACAGGGCAAGGAAAGGCTGGGAAAACATCTGGAAAGGCTCGGGAGACGTTGGAGAAGAAGAGAAGCATCAATCCTTGCACCGGTAACACGATAGGGAAGGTCGAGGCATCGAATTTCCTAGAGTCTATCATGTATAGGGTTATGTTATCTTCGTCTTTTGTTTTCTCCATGAGTGAGTAGAGTCCCAACTACGGGTAGGGATATCGGATTGTATTGGATGAACAATGATTTGCGTTAATGCTTAGATTTATTGATTTATTTTTAATTATCGATTCTACCCTTAGCATTATCACTCTTACGTTGGTGCTGCCCGCTCAGCAACATAGGATTCCGGACTTTGCTGGAAGGTTAAAGAATGAATCCGGACCTGTTAAGTTGTAGATTAAGTTCGGCTAATGAGAATCTGACCGGTCGGTTAGTCGTCTTAGGAATAATGATTGCGGTCGTAAAGCTGCCATGGTATGGGTTAATCACTGCTGGAAGGTAGGGTTGCACGTACTCATGGTTAGGAGGTTTAGGCTCGGAAGAATCACTCCTCACCTTAGGGCATGAATTTTCCGTTGTCAAGATAAGTTGATAGATCTATGATCCTTAGTTGCTTCATTCATACGATTCCCGGTATCCCGACACTCGTAGTGTTCGTCATATCCGAGTTTATCCCCAACCTAGTATCGTTGTCACCACTTAGGTTAGTTTTAGATATTTAGGACCATATCCCCTTCTGTCTTCATTCGTCTTAGTTTAGTTTCATTCTTAGTGTTTGGCTGCTTTAGTCCCCAGAGATCGACCCTGGTACTACACGATCCGTATACTTGCGGTGAAGTGGTCTAGGATAATTTATAACTCGTGTTTCCACACATCAACTACCATATTGGAAACCACTAATATAGCGTCATAGTTCTGATGTTATGCATATCGAATAAACTTTTCTATAACATAATCGATAATGTTTCAAATGTGACAGGGAAAACGAAGGATAATATACAATCAAAAAAATATTCGAATATAATATTTCTAAGATCTGAGTTGCAGTTACGAGATGGAATGGCCCCTATCCCAATATTCAGATTGTCTGGGCCAGCGAAAACCGCATTTTTAAGGTGGTTAAAAGAAGACATTAATTTTCCAGATGGATATGCATCGAACATTAAATCGGTATGTGGATATTGTGGGTTTGAGGCTGATCGGGGTGAAAAGTCATGATTTTAACTCATTCCAATTGCATTTTTAGAGTTCTTACCACGAAACGTTCACGATGTGTTATGCACAATTAGCATATTTTACAGAGATATATGTTCAAGAAATTTAAAAAGGGATGACTTAGAATTATTGAAAAACAATATATCTGAAGTATTATGCTCATCGGAAAAAGTGTTTTCGCCTTCCTTCTTTGATGTCATGAAACATTTTCCAATACATTTACTAGATGAGGTAATACTCAGTGGGCTAGTTTAGTTCAGATGGATGTATCCTTTCAAAAGGTTTTTCTTTCATCTAAAGACAAAAACAAAAAAACAAAGCAATAGTTGAAGGATCTATTGTTAAACAATACTTGTTGGAAGAAATCACGTATTTCAGCACATTTTATTTGGAGTCGCATATTCCTACAAAACAATGACGCTTAGCAGAAGATCACTCAGACTATCTATATCAATATAATCCTCAATTTGGCACAATCCAAAGAATATTGACTAACAGTAGAGGACTATAATCATGTTCACACATATATATTACCTTTGAAAAGGTATAAAACAATGACAAACGATCTTTTAAGCACAAATATATCTATTTATAATATATATGTGTGTTAACGTAGTTTCATTACAGGATATTTGATGAAGAAGTAATGGATACATATCATCATCTAAATGCAAATGAATTCACAAAAATGAAAGGTCAACATTACAGCTCGTGGTTGAGAGATTATGTAAGTACACGTATGTTTGTATATATATATATATGAACAAAATATTATGTTATAAGTATTCATTTGTTTTTATCTTATATAGGCCAAAGGTTCCGATGAGAGACATTCTACCTAGTTAAAAGATTTGGCTAATGGTCCCACAAGAAATGTTTTGTGTTGGCCAATTTTGTTTACTTGTGGATACACATTCCAAACTTACGAACACGAAAATCATAGAAGCACGTATATTTATGGAGTTTGTGTTCTCAGTGAAATGGGTGGTAATAATTTCTACGTAATTTTTAACCAAATCCTACAGGTGGAATATCTCGATCTCGTTCAATTGAAGGTAATGCATTTTAAATATCAAGTGTTCGACCCAACCATAGACAGTGGTACACAAAAAAATCAATAGGGAGGAATTGACATCAATTTTGTACGAAAATATGGAAAACATAATCCAATCATCAAAGTAGATAAAGCAGAACAACTACGTTACATGCAATATCAAACAACATTGAAACACTGAAAAGAGGATATTCTCACAACAATGAAATACCGTGTGGAGATATAAGAATAGACAAAAAATACGATCCATTGCAAACCGATTAACCTAAACTAATACGTTTAATTGATATATACGATCAAGAGCAGATTCTTGCAAGAACTGACATAGCTATCTATGATTATGAAGACATTAAACGGAAGATACAAAAGATGAACAGACGATGAATTCAAGGAACAACTGAAGGACGACTCGCTAAGCGAAGAATCAACCGAAGAACAAATGTGAATAGTGTAATTATAACATCTAACTTTTGTAAATCTTATTAACATTATATATTCAAGTTTCAAGAGACATTCGTTGGGAACATCAATGGAAACCTGTTGAACAATTTCATTTTCTTCGATTCTTAGAAAAGTTTTAAGGATTTCTCAATTTTGTATGGGCATCGTTGCTAACTCCCAACGGATGCCCGTTTCCAAGGTTCAGAACGCCATCAGATGATCGTTGGCAAATGCAATTGGATGCCCATTGGTAACTTGCAACGGAAGCCCGTTGGCAATGACCAAGAAGAATCCATTGCACACTAGCAACGGATGTCCGTTGAAAACGTCTTCATGGCTATTTTATGGATAGTGCATCGATGTTGGCGTTTCAACGGACATCCATTGGAATTTTCAACGGATACCTGTTGGAAAGAAGACGTACAGTCATTATGTAGTCTGTTGCCTCCGGAACACGCCTTGCCAACGGGCATCCATTGGAAATTACAATGGATGCCTGTTGAAAACTCAATAGTCATGTCAATTAATTGCTTCTGTTGAGGTGATGTTATTTCCAATGGGCATCCGTTAGAAACATTTGTATTTTAACCGTTGAACAGTTCATTTTCTACACAATCACAAAAACAAAATATCAATTTCTCTCAAAAGTAAACTCTAAACACTAAAAAAATGAGAGCTCGATGATTTGTCGGACATAGTGGAATGATGGCGGTTCCATAGGAGCCCCACCACCACTTCCACCGCAACCATTTTGGCCTCCTTCCCCTATATCACACCACAGATATTTGATAAAGAAGATGATATGGTGGATATAGACGCATTGATTGATAGTGTCGATGAGCATCCTTTCGTACTTATTATTGATCCTGAACATCCAAGCGAGAAGCTATGGTACGATAATAGTTAGAGAATTGATTTTGAAATTAATTATAAATATTATCTAATTATTTTATTTACACGTGTAGGTTTGATGTGGATGAAGTTCTAAAACACACGAACAACAATATCACCCAAGGTTCGCTACAAGATCGACTCTATTACTCCTGGCAGGTGACAGTAGAAGTTATACGCCGCCGATGGTGGTGTACATTTATTGTAAATATGTTTATTATTTATGTAAGTTTTTGAATTATTACATACAATTATTTATAAATTAATTTATTAAAATTTAATTTTGTAGTGTGTATATAGAAGGCATAAGAAGGATACATGGTGCATCTACACTGCTCGGATGCACGATATGTAAGCTCGGTTACGTTTGATGAAGAACAATGCCAAGCGCAACTATTACAAGAAGAACGGCAAACCGACATGGAAAACAAACGAGGTATTTAACCAACTCGTTCATCATTAGGAGTCAGAGGACTTCAAGGCAAAAAATGAGAAGGCCAAAAAATGTCGGTAGAGCGAGATGGTTCTCGGGAATTGTCCGCACAGCCATACCTCACGATCAAAGTCATTTCAGAAAAGAAAAGAAAAAAAAAATTGTAAAAGTTATACATTAATTATTTAAATTTATTGATATATAAAATTGTTAACTGATCATATTACTATAATATTACATATACAAAGAATGGGAAGAGAACCGACTCTTGACATGTTTGTAAAGACCCATGCGAAGAAGAAATCTGTCATTGGGGAAGAGGTCGGCGAATTTGAGCTGGTTGACCCTCGAGCGGAAAGGACCGTGGAGAAGATCACACAGCAGGACAAAATTTATTTAGAGGTATATAATAAGATTATTGTTGTTATAATTGTTTAATTACCTAAAATATTTTCTAAAAATATACTAAATTTAATGTGTTTTACATTGTAATTTGTTAGACCATATAAGGAGCGTCTGTACAGTCTAGGTTCGCTACAAAAGGATATCATCGAGGACACCACGATGCATGGAGCAGCTCAAAACTACCCTTCGACCAAGGCAAGATGCTATTCAAGTAATGCAACTTGTGGTTCGAGATACGCGAGCACATATATGTCACATGGAGAGTATCATCGAGTTATTGACAGGTCGAGCGTATCAGCCACCATCACCGATAGGGACAACAACTCCGAGACAAGAACCAATAATCGACTCTGATGCAACCCCTTAATGAGGCGTTGGCAATCACGGGGATAAAGATGAAAGTACCTATTTAGATGATCTGTAGTAAATTAGTTTTTTAACATGTATAAATTTTATTTATATTAAAATTTTTTCTAATTTTTTATTTTTTATGTTTTATTTTTCGTCAATTTTTCAACAGATGCCCGTTGAAAAATTTCATAAATTTCAATTGGCATCTGTTGGATTATTTTAAATTCCTGTTGTTTTTGTTTCAAACTGGTCCTGTTGATGTCTCCTTCCAATTAATCCCAACAGTCATATGTTGAACAGTTTTAAATTCCCACCATTTTTGTTTTCCGACGGGCTCATCAATGGATATCTCTTTCATTCACACTGATGATTGCCCACCTCCGGCGAGATTACTAGCTCTGCTCTGCTAATTCATCCCAATTTGATACTCCAATGACGTAGTCTTGTTTTAAAATTTTTAACATTAGTAGGATGATTCAATTTATAAAATAAAGTAAAAATCTATATGTTAATTTATTAAACTTTGTTAAAATTTTACCTATTAAAAAATAAACGAATGTCAATGTTTTAGTGACGTTGGAATGTGTGGATTTGATCATTGCATAACTATTATAAATTCAGTGACATCTAAAACGTGAACTTTGATTTAGGTCTAGTATTTCTTACAATATAAATATAGTAGTCCACAAAATACTTCTTGTTAGACAATATTTGTAACGGTTGGCTTGACGGTTGAACTTTGATTTAGTTCTAGTATTTTTAGTCCATGCTGCAAGGTAACTCATGATAAGGAAACACACAATTGTCCATGACTGAACACCAGTCTTGGTAAGTACAATCTAATCCGTTTTAAACTTTGTCCTAGACTTTTATTTATCGCCATTGCATAGCATTGTCTAACCATAAATTGCCTCTTGCGTAATGTGAATGGTAGCTTTGAATCGGTTGGTGATAAAATGATTCTAGGAATAAGCACTTTTGTACCGATATGTGTCTCCATTATAACTTCAGTCTCCAATACTCTTTTCCCCATTGAGTTACCACCAATCATGTTCTAATACATAGCCTTTTTATGATTGAGAAACATCATTATTGGTACACCTACTTATAATTTGCGCTGATGTTTTGGTAAATCTAGGAATTCAAGTAAGTTTAGATATTCCACAGGGTACAACCATTGCCAATTAGTGGTTGGAGAATTTTCGATACCAACTGCGTCTGAACTTAAGTATCTACCATCATTCTCGGAAGTTTAAACAAGAGAAATGCATTTGCCTCATCCACATCTTCATTTCTTGGAGTTAAGATCGTTTTTTCTTTGAGGTACTCATGATTCGTGAACATTTCAAGGAACATGGGATATGTTGATTTTGTAATCCTTTGCAGTGGATCTCCTATGACTTCAAGTATTAGATTCTTTTTTTACTTGGGATGTTATCTCTCTCACTGTAGTCACTACACAACTTATTCAACGAAGGTGTTATGCCATCTCCAACGTTCAATAACCACTTAGCGAACTTTTTCTCGTTTTGTCGCAAACGCTTGTTATGTGTTAAATTATGAACATATATTTAATATCACTTGATTTTATGCACTACTCTACGTTAATATGGGCCCAATACGTCTTGAGGATTTGTAGATTATAGGGCACGACAAACCAATTATTGATGTGATTAATCTCAAGTAATAATTACCTATTCTAACGCTTACACAAGAATACGAATCGTGTACTACCAGGGACGAACACTAGGGAATCAATGCAACTCTAAAGCTAGTAAGCTAATGAATAGGACAGTTAACAAATCAATGATTGAATTCGAAGTAAAGACGAACTAACCTAAATGGTTGTAAATTCAATAAATTAAACACTACAGGTTTCGAGAGATACACGATAATGCAACGAAGTTCTAACAAGATAATTGGCCTTAGATATTATCACGAATTCGGGAAATTCAAGCTCTAATATTAGATTTGACTAGCGTAGACTTGTCAACTATCTAGTGTGCGTACTACAATTTTCCTAGTGCATAATCTAACCCACTAGATGCCTAAGACTGCTATCCTTATCTCTATATCCAAATGACTGACTTTGCGTAGATTCTAAGTAAATTGAGTTCCTAAATCATGGCTTAGTTCCAAAGTCTAATTCCCTGGCATAGATTCATTAGACTTCTGCTATCATTCATTCAAGTTGCCTGCAGGAACGAAAGCAATAAGAACAGCTAATCAATCTGAAAACAATCAAATACCAAAATCGTTTATTCAGGTTGCATTAAGCACAAAACTTCATTACACATTGGAAAATCTCTCTAACCCATAGCTACTAAAACACTCGAACATGGACTTCGAAAACAAAACGCAAAAGAAATCTATATTCAACATAGATAAAGAATGAGATTACTCCTTATTCTAATACTGATGTCTTCAACAGCTCCTCCGTGTTCCGAGTTCGACGCCCCGTCTACGGCCTTCCGGCGTTATGTTCTCTCTCTTGTTCTCTCGTGTGTGTTGTGTGGTATGTGTATGTTCAGTCTGAAATTGAGCTTTTCCTCTTGATCCCTTCGTCCTTTTTCCTCTTTCCTTTTTTTCATTTTCTCCTTTTTTCCTCTTTGGATGAATCTAAGCTCTCCAGCCCTTTCCTTTTCTTCCTCCTTTCCTCTTTCTACTCGTTTCTTTTTTCTCGGTTTCCATTTTCTTCAGCAGTTTGTGTTTCCTTTTCCTCTTGTGCAGTGATGGTTTCCTTTTCTTTTCTCTCTTTTTCCTCTTTGTTTGGCTGCCTTCTTTCTCTTGTCCATGCGTTTCCATTTATTGTTCCAGCAACCATTTCCATTTTCTATCTCCAACTGTTGCAGTTTCCAATTCTTGTGTATGCGGCTATCTTTCCATTTTTGTGTAGGGGGTGGGAAGTTTACATTTTGTTCCACCAACTTGCTTCTATTTTATGTAAACCATGTTTCCTTTTCATGTTCCAACTGTGCTCTTCTTATTTTTGTTCCAGCAACCGAAAGTTTCCATTCTTTTGAGCCGCGGCCTAAGTTTCCATTTTTGTGAGCTGCCTATTTCTTTTTCTTTGTGGTCGTGTGCTTTCTTTGTAATCCAATTGTCTTTGCTTGCATTTTTCTTCTTTGATTCAAGATCATTGGATGTTGACCGTGTATAGTTGTTAGGAGAGTTGTTTTTGCTTCATTTCCTCATGTTTGTACCCTGATATTTCATATTTTGCAATAACATGAGAAAACACTAGAAGAGGACTAAATGATGCTTAATGCTCGTTAAATTCTAAATGAATTGTTAAACTAACTATGAAAATGGAATAAAGTACTATAACAAAATAGACGTTATCAATTATCCAATTTGATATTCCCTTTCATTGGAAAGTTTGAATCATCTCTCCTTCGTTTGTATCGTGCATATCCTAACTCGTTGGTTGTTGTGTAATTGATGTATTGACATAGATAGTTCTTTGAACATATGTCATTTTCCATACATGGCGAGTGTGCTCTATCAACGCCACATGGACCATGCAGAATGTGTTGTGAATGGGTTGTAATTACCTCTAAAAATTATAAATGTCATTGTTACCTTACTATCTCCATATTTGCGTGTGACAATCACCACTAAAAATTATAAAAGTTATATATTACACCAATTGCGATCATTATTATTATTATTATTATTATTATTATTATTATTATTATTATTATTATTATTATACATGGACGATAATATGTTAAATAATAATAATAATAATAATATGAATTGATACTACTCGCTCAATAAAAAATAATTAATGAGTATTATTATTATTATTATTATATGTCATTCATATTACAAATCTCATATAAATAATTAATATCATAAGATTTAAATTTACATTTATTACTAATAATAATACTATAAAATCATTTATAAATAATACTGTAAAATCATTATAACATTTAAATTGGCATTTTGTTTTATAAAATCATTATAAGATTATAAGATTTGTTTAGGTGGCTTCACCACAAAACAAAATGCATAATAATAGTTAATAAAATAAAATAATGCATAACACAATATAATAAGATATACTAAAACTTTTCTGGTGCACAAAATACATGAAAAATGGTGAATATAGATCTACTAAATTGTAGTTATGTTGATACTGTAAAATAAATAACAATATAGTATAATAAAAAATATTATTATAAAGTGTGTTACCTGGTTGAAGAAAATTTTTGTTGTACAACATTGTGTTGATTATTTATTAGAAAACAAACAACAATGATTAACAAGTAGAAGATAGAAGATAGATTTGTTTTGTTCAAGTGATTTTCTTTTCTTATAAAATGTGGGGAATATCAAATGGAATAATTTGTATATAAACTTTACATGGTAGATAAAGAAACAAATTATTTATAATTACGTAGAATTAATCTTGAGAAATGAGTGAATAAGGCTTGAGAAAGTGTGAAGAGTTAGAAGACCAAAAGAATTGTATAACTTATATTATATTCATAATAATATATATTTTAATATTTATTAAAACATATGGTCAAGTGGGCGGAATATCAGAAATACCTTTATAGGGCTAAACCGCTTCAAAAATACCATTTCCTAAAATAAATATTAAATCGGGAAAAAACTGAAGAAAAGACAAATTGGCCCTTAATGTCCAAACCTGAAAAAACCCACGTTCTGCAGTTTTTCGACGTGAAAAACTGCCAAAAGCGAGAAAGCCAAACAGTTTTTCGACGTGAAACCTTTTTAGAAGTTTATAGCAAGAAAGAATAAGTGATGTCGAACTTGAGAGGGATCGATTTGAAGTTTGCAAGAAGGAAAATGGCTAGAATCAGCAGCAGTAGTGAAGAAGGGAGCACGAGTCAATCTTCAATAAGTGTAAGTAGATCTATTTCTAGGGTTTTGCAAGCTTTCGAGTCACAAAATGGTTTATTGATTTGAAATGGGTGAGTGTCAGTGAGTCGGTTGAGTCGCAAGGGTCGCAGGAGTTGCATGGTCATCTTCGACTCGGTGAGTCGGTTGAGTCGCAAGGGTCGCAGGAGTTGCATGACCATCTTCGACTCAGTGAGTCGGTTGTCTTAGTGAGTGAGATGGGTCGCAATGGTCGTTTGAGGAGTGTGGGTCGCTTGATATTATGCCCCGAGGGTTTGTTGAGTCTCAGTGAGTCGGTTGAGTGTCGGAGAGTGTCTGAGGGTCGTTTGAGTTGCATGGATCGCACGGGTCGGTTGAGTCGCATGGGTCGCACGGGTCGGTTGAGTCGCATGGGTCGCTTAAGTCGGTAGAATATAATGTATTTCGTAATTGGTCATTTTGCAGGTGACGCCAAAGCCGAAGTTTGTGTATGAATTCAAGCACATGAACAAAATTCAAGCACATGGACAAAATGCCAAAGATCACCACCAAGTGTTATCCTCACAAGACAATAACGCCGCTGAGTGTTTTCTCCTACAAATTCGTAGAAGCCTCGTTATTGAGTATGAGGAATATGTTTCACTTTATTTGCGACGACAATGTTACTTCCATGCATGAGAAGATGGGGGCTGATATATTTAGTAATGGAGAACGTATCTATTCACCCCAAGAAGACTAACTTGATATTTGGTACATTAAGTTTTTTTTTTGGAATGGAAGATGTAAATATTTGGTACATTGTTTTTTTTTTAATATTTAGTACATTGTCGCAGGGGTCAAAGGGTCGCAGAGGTACAAGGGTCGTAGAGGTACAAGGGTCGCACGGGTCCAAGGGTCATAGAGCCTCATGCGACCCTTGCGACCCATGTGGACATTGCGACCCTTCCGGCCATTGCGACCCTTGCGACCCATTTGTCAATTTCGATCCTTTCGACTAGTCTTTTCAATATCAATGCTACATTCAAGACCATTGGGACATGTCTCTGTTACCCCTATATTAAAAGGTTCATCAAATTTTCTAAGTCTCACCTTAACACCCATTTCAGATGAGTATGAATCTGGAGAATCCCATCTCTCTCCTCTCTTCGTCTAAGTCTCTAATGTTGGATGAATCTTTGTGTGAGAGTTTGTGTCCACTTTAATGTGGTCAATACATGCACCCTGTGTCTTTGTGGAATTTTTGGAGTCTTCTAGCATTTATTTTTTCATTAAATACAATTTTATAAATAGAGGAGGAAAAATCGAAGAGCTACAACAACTCGTAGCACCAAATCATCTCTTGTTTTCTTTCTTTTTTTTTCTTCAACTTCTTTTTGCCTTTTTTCTTGAGCTTCTTTTTGCTTTTTTTTCTTGAACTTCATTTCTTTTTGCCTTTTTTTAACCGTTGTGACCTTTGAGACCTTATGTAACCTTATGTAACTTTTGTGACCTTTGTAACCTTTGTGACCTTCTGTAATCAATATTCAAATGTTGAAAATATCTTATTTTTCATCTATTGTTCGTACGGTTATGATCCATCCGGCTCATGCGACCCAATTTGACCCGTTATGCGACCCTCAATCGGATTAAATTAGAATCAAGTTTAAACGGGAACCCATCCAATGCATACGACCTCATGCGACCACATATGACCATGTACGACTCATGCGACTTGTCGTTTTGTTGTCAGACTCCTGTCATTCGACCCATGTGACCCTTCCAACCCATGTAACTTGTCGTTTTGCTGTCAGAGTCTTGTCATCCGACCCATTTGACCCTTCCTACCCATGTAACTTGTTGTTTTGATGTCAGACTCATGTCTTCCGACCCATGTGACCTTTCCAACCCATGTCTATAAGTTAACGTCTACGTCTCTTTTCTTAGTATGCATTTCTAACCCTAATTTCTATGGGAAATCTTTTTTACCTTTGTGGCCTTCGTGCCGCAGTCACCATTGTCGACCCAGGGCATTGTGATGTCTATGTGTTACTCAAGGTCTTGGTAATCGGCAGACTCAGTCTCTATGTAGTCACTGACGAGTTGCGGGGGTGACTTAGTTGACGGTGTTGGGTCACTCTTGAAATGTGACTTGAAGACGAAGTACATGGCAGGAGATAACTCTGGACTGCAATACTAAACAAGAAGAATGTAGAAGACTGGAAGATGGAGACGGACTGCGACCAAGCGACCCATGCGACCCTCAATTGGCATTAATTAGTTTGACGTTGTAGATGTATTGTTTTGATTGGTTTTTGTTAATTTATCATTATAAACTAGTAAATTCATCGATTTCGCATCTATTGATCCATATATACGACCAAGCGACCAATGCCATTATCAATATGCCATTATCATCCGACGAGTTCTCAAAACACTACTATCACTTTTGAAACACAGGCATTGGTTATACACAAATGTATCAAAAACGTCTCCTAAATCGTGCAAGAAATACGTATGAAAACGAGATGATCACACAACTCAACTAGGTACACATGGGACATAATCTGTTTTATCTGTTGATTGGTGATTATCGGAAACTCAAGCAATAATATTTCCTAGACCACTCTACTGCAAGTATACGGTTCGTGTAGTACCAGGGTCGAACTCGGGGGACTAATGCAGCCTTTTCTAAGAATATAACTAAACTAAGACGGGATGAAGTAGATGATGACGTGGTGTAAGTATCTAGAAAACTAAACTAAATGATGACAGCGATGAAAGGATACGGGAGACTTGGCGATGAAGAACACTACGGGTTTTGAGATACCGGGAATCGCATGGATGTAACAACGAAAGATCATAAACCTATCGAATTATCTTGATAACGGGAAATTCATGCTCTAAGATGAGGACTGATTCTGCCGAGTCTAAACCTCCTAACCATAATTACGTACAATCCTACCTTCCAGCACCGATTAACTCGTGACTACCGCAGCGTTACGCACGCAATCCTAATTCCTAAGTCGATTAACCGATCGGTCAGATTCTCATTAATCAAACTTAACCTACTATTCAACAGTTCCAGATTCATACTTTAACCTTCCAGCAAAATACAATTCCTAAGTTACTGAACGGGCAGCACTAGTATAACCGTTTACGGTGCTGATTATAGAAACGAATATCAAGAACAATACGATAGATCTAAGCATTTATGCAAAACTTGTACATCCATTACAAAACCGATATCCCTAGTCCTTAGTTGGGAATGTACTCACTCATGGAGCTTATTGTCAATAAAGATAACACAACCCTAAACATGATAAAACCTAGGAAATTCGATGCATCGATCTTCCCTATTATGTTACCGATGTACGGATTGATGCTTCTCTCCTTCTCCAGCGTCTCCCAAGCCTTTCCTGATGATTTCCAAGCCTTTCCTTGCCCTAGCCGTCGCCCCTCGTGTCTGGAACTGATCTCCCCTTCTATTTTGTTCATTCAAACTCTAAAAGTAGGTTATTGCGAGAAAGGCGGCCCGCTCGCGTACACACTTCACCCGGTCATGCTGAAGGTAGCCCGATCATGTTCACTCTCCAGCCCGATCGGGTGTGGTCATCCGATCATGTTGTCTTTGTGCCCGGGTCGTGTTGATTGTTGTAATTAACCCTGTAGCTTTTGCCCGAGCGGGCACTCTTCATTCCATGCTTAAGCTCTTTTTCGCTCGATGCTCGGGTGTTCCTTTAAGTTCAGTGGCTTGAATTTGGCTCCGAGTGAATTGTATCTTCAATTTGTGTGGTTTGATTCAGGAATTTGCCTTTTTACACTCGTTTAGGCCTTGTTGCCTTAAAACTTGAAAACCAATAAAAATGGCGTATATAAAGAACAATCGTATCGGAATTGTAACTCGTGTTATGAAATCTATGCGAAAATGATGTGAATACCTAGCCTAAAACTAATACACTTTACGTGTTATTAATTGGCGTTGTAGATGTATTGTTTTGATTGGTGTTTGTCATTTTATCATCATAAACCTGTAAATTCGTCGAGTTCGCATCTATTCATCAATATATCCGACCAAGCGACCCATGCGACCCTCAATTGGCATTAATTAATTTCATGTTGTAGATGTATTGTTTTGATTGGTTTTTTTATTGTATCATCATAAACCTGTAAATTCGTCGAGTTTGCATCTATTCATCAATATATGCGACCAAGCGACCCATGCGAACCAAAATTCCCGCCGAACTTTTAACCAAAATTGAAAAAAGATATTGAATTCCATCTGACGGCGATTCGATGTCAGGGTAATGTCTTTTCGTATTCCAGCCGTTTTCTTTTTCGAATAACGAGACACACTCTCTCTCTCTCTCTAACTCATCATCTTCCATCCATTTTTTGCCAAAAATGCAACAACTCCCTACTCTCGTCCAAATCATTCTTCCGAGCTTTCTGGAGAACTAACTCGTAATATCCTTCATCTCTCTCATTCAGTATGTTAATGTAGATGATGTAAAGATTTCACTTTTTCTTTGATTTTTGTTACAGGATATTCCGACGAAATTCTTCGATGAGCATATTTACGGGAAAACGAGGGACGACAACACGGCAACGCTTAAATCGGATGTGTCTAACAAAAAATGGGAAGTCAAGTTGGATGGCTCAAGATTCAATAATGGATGGAAAGATTTCTCCGAGGACCATGATTTTCGTATTCAGGATTTCTTAGTTTTCCGTCATGAAAGTGACATGGTTTTTCACGTCACTGGTTTTGGAGATGGTATGTGTAATCACAATATGCATCATCTATATCATTATCATCATCCATAGAAGCAGGGTCATCTTCTTCTAGTGAAAGGATTTTCACGGTACCAGTCACGCATTCAAATCTGGCCGTAGATGCAATAGTAAGTGAACTCAAACCAATTTATTCGATTCATCAAACCTAGTTGTATATGCATTAGTTTAGCGTCGTTGTAAATTTATTCGGTTATCGCAGACACTTCCAATAGAGTTTGCAAGGTCGAGTGTTATTTGCGGTAGACGAAGAAAGATTAATCTGATAATCAACTATGACGGATTTGGGAGGTAGATCTAAGGTCCGTAAAACGTGGTGGCGCTAGCATCACCAAGGGTTGGACGAAGTTTTGTCACGATAGCTTTAACGTGGGTTGTACCCTCGAAGTCGAACTGGACACCGTTCTTGATGATGTAGCTTTTCTACTGTTTACCCCTCGATCAAGGCCTATAATCAACATAGATTGAATCCTTTGTATTTTGATTGCTTTGAACCTCATTTGAACAACAAAATTCATGTTTGTAATTGGTTACTTTTTTACTATTATTCAAATAGAATGTACTATTGTTAGTATCAATGTTTTTTGTGGATTTTCTATTATTGTGATAAGGGTCGCAGAGGGTCCAAGGGTCGCAGGGGACAAAGTGTCGCAGAGGTACAAGGTCGAAAGGAGATAAGGGTCGCGAAGGTCCAAGTGGTTGCAGAGGTCCAAGTGGTAGCAGAGGTACAAGGGTCGAAGGGAGACAAGGGTCGGAGGGGGACAACGGTCGCACAGTCCAATGGGTCTAAAATAATTCAACTTTGTACATTGTTATTTTTTAAAAAATGATTCATATTATTTGTAAATAATTATTTAATAATAAAGCGTAAATGGGCGCACGGGTCTAATGCTCGCAGAGGTACAAGGGTGGCACCATTTGTCCCTTGCGAACCTTTTACCTGTTCGACCCTTGACCCTGCAACCCTTTTACCCGTTCGACCCTTTTACTCCTGCGATCCATGTGACCGTGTGGTCATGTCTTTTTGAATTTCATCTAACGTCGATTTGATGTCATGTCTTTTCGAATTCCAGTCGTTTCCTTTTTTCCAATCCATTCCTCTCATCATATTCCATCAATTGTTTTCCGAAAATGCCACATTTCCCTCATTTCTTTCGACAGATTCATGTGCAGCATATGTACTACCTTGTAATCTTCTTTAAAACACTCTGTCGGTATGTTACATGTAGAGAATGTACAGATTTGACTTTGTTTTTCGTTGTTTGTTATAGGAAATTCCGAAGATCTTCTTCGATGAGTAGATTTACGGGAATACGACGGACAATAACATGGCAACGATTAAATCGAATTCGTCTAACAGAGCATGGGAAGTCAAATTGGATGGCTCCGAATTCACTGATGGATGGACATATTTCTACAACGACCAATACATTCGTATTGGGGATGTCGTACTTCTCCGTCACGAAGGTGACATGGTCTTTAACGTCACCAGTACCACTCTTGATGAGAGGGTTTTCATTGTACCAGTCACGCGTTCAAATCTGGCCCTAGATTCATTGGTAAGTGACCTCAAACCGATTCATCATATATAATTTGGTTATTTATTATACTTTTATTCATTTATAATGATGTAACTCGGTGATGTCGCAGACACTTTCGATAGGGTTTGCAAGGGAGAACGGTCTGTGTTGTAGACGATGTCATGTAATGATGTACAACGATTACGGAATCGATCACCGAACGTTCGATTTTTCGCTAGCAACTTTAAGGCCCGTGAGTCGTGGTGGCGCTTGCATTTGAGGGGGGTGGAGAAAGTTTTGTCCACAAAATGGACTGAACGTGGGTTGTTCCCTCATAGTAAGAAAGTTCTCCATTGCAGGAGATCCTGTGCTTCGATTTATCAACAACATATTTTGATTTGAGTTGTATTTTGATTTCTTTGAACCTTCTTTTAACTTGAACTTCATTTGATCTTGTGGATTTACTATTATTCAATTGTTAGTGTTATTGTTAGTATCGCTGTTTTGTGGATTTACTATTATTGTAACAAAGGTAGCAGATGGACAACGGTAAAAAAGGGGACAAGGATCGCACGGGTCCAAGGGTCGGGAGGGACAAGGATCGCACGGGTATAAGGGTCGCGAGGAACAGGGGTCACACGGGTCCAAGGGACATGGGTCGCACGAGTCCAAGGGTCACAATGGACAAGGGTCGCACGGATCCAAGGGTCGCGAGGGACAATGGTCGCACGGGTCCAAGGATCGCGAGGGATAGGGGTCACGAGGGACAAGGGTCGCACGGGTCCAAGGGTCGCGAATGTACAAGACTCGTAAAGGGACAAAGGTCGTAGAGGGACAAGACTCGAACAGGTCCAAGTGTCGCAGAGGGACAAGGGTCAAAGGGGTCCAAGGGTCGAATAGGTACAAGGGTCACAGGGGTCCTATGGTCGAAGAAGTCCCTCTGTGACACGTGTACCTCTGCGACCCATTTACCTCTTCGACCCTTGGACCACTGCGACCCTTTTACCCTCTTCGACCCTTGGACCCCTACGATCCTATCCTAAACCCTGCGACCCTTTTACCCCTGTGACCCTTTGACCCCTTTGTGACCCCTTTACCCCTGCGACCCTTGGACCCCTAAGACTCTGTGATCCAGCGCAACAGTTTTTCTACGGAACTTGCTTAATTGCAAGCTTGTTTGTTGACAACAAACGATTTCAATCTATTGGCAGCGAATCTGATGCCGATTTCAAGCTACTCTCGCCGAATATGTCGTGGTGTGGGAGAACAGTTATTTTCGTGCCACAGTAGATAGAGAAATCAAGGTGCTCTGGAGGAGAGAGAAAAATTGTCGACAAGGGTAATATGAGATTATCAATATTTTAAGGATAGATTTGAAGTTGAAACTTTTTTTAAGGGTAGGGTATTTTTGAAGCACTTTAGCCCTACGAGGATATTTCTGAAGTTCCCTCGGTAAAGTGAATAATTAAAAAACTATATGTCACATATTTACCCGTTGGATTTAGGTTTTTAAAAAAGATAGATATTTACAAACCATTAGATTCAATTTTATACTATTCACGGGATGGTGCATTTTTTTCCATTACATCTATCTGTAAATTCATCTCAATCGTTTGTTATTTGATCATCTCGTTTTCATACCTATTTCTTGCACGATTTAGGAGACGTTTTTGATACATATGTGATGTTTTACGTATGATTCCGTATCCGTTATACTTGCTTTCGTGCTTTTCATGTTCTTACAGGTTTTTACGCGTATTTGGACTTTTGGAGCT
>CM071868.1:20163528-20190729 GCA_036759665.1 Gynandropsis gynandra | reverse complement strand
TGGCTAGATCCTTCACCTGAAACATATGAGGAAAGAATTCAACGAAAACACCATTAGGCTTGCATAAACGATGAACCGAAACCAAATTCTTGTGCATTGAAGGAACACAAAGAACACTATCAAGTAACAGTGAACGGTGCGGTAAGGATAGCGAAAAAGAACCCGTATGAGTGATGGGTTGTCCGGAACCATCGGCTATGGTGACTTCTTCGCCTCCTTGATACGGACTGTGGAGTGAGAGATGCTGCAAGTCGGAAGTGATATGATGCGAAGCACCACTGTCAAGAAGCCAACTTGAGGCATCATAAGTCGGATATGTTGCAACGTTGGCAGCAGGCGGCCATGGACGTTGAGGGGGTGTCCACCGTTGTTGAGGTGGATTCGAGGAGGAGTTCATGGAGATGTGTCGGAATTGATTGCAAAACTTCGCACTGTGTCCTTGAGTTCCACAAAGTTGACATCGACCTCGATAACCTCCCGTGGAGTTCCTATTGTTGTTGCGACCCCATTGAGAATTAGGGTTTCGGGGTTTTGGACGGGCAGCGGCAAGGTAAGCCGTGACCGGTAGAGCAGCAGTTGGCGGAGGAAGTTCAACTGCAAGTTTTGCCTCGTGATTGATTAGTTTTTCGTGCAACTCTTCAATGGAGATGGCGGTGTCTTTTGCATTGATTACATCAGCCACCGGTTTGTACTCTTCCGGCAATCCATCAAGGATTGCTTCAAGAACATCCTCGTGATCCATCGGTTTCCCGAGAAGTGATAGTTCGTCCGTTTTGGTGGTGATAAAGCGGAGGTACTCTTCGACCGATTGTGATACTTTGGCACAGCGCTTGATCTGATCTCGTACTTGTTTGACTGGAGCGGGAGGGAGAGTGCGCCGAGCATGGAGCTAAAGAGCAGTCGGTCTTGGTGTTTCCACAGGCTGAATCCGGGATTGGGTTGCTGAATTCCATCGATGTGAATCGTTGCTGGCGGTACAATAGAGTCTTCGGTGATGAAGCACTCGAGATTGTAGCCTTCGAGGAGGGAGCGGATTTGAACGCTCCAAGTGAGGTAGTTCGTCGGGGTGAGTTTCGTAACGCTTGACATGTTGCAAGCGAACATGAGTTTCTGTGGCTGTTGCGGATCGAACATGCTCACAGACTCGGTGCGATTCGACGGCTCCGGAATATTCGACATGAGGGCGAGAAGCGACGCGAGAGACTAGGGAGTCGGTTGGGAGGACGTGGCCGAGAATCAGGGAATTTGGTTGAGGCGACGCGGCTTGATGGAGATCTGGGTCAATGGACAGATCAGATCCGTGGTGGTGAGACGACGAAGCCAAGGGGAAGACGCGCAAGCGAAGAGGAGTTTCTGTGGCTGTTGCGGATCGAACATGCTCACAGACTCGTTGCGATTTGACGGCTCCGGAATGTGCGACATGGGTGCTGGACGCGGCGCAGGAAGGCGACAAAACAGGTGGGGCGACGCGGCGCGAGCGGGCGATGCGGACGATAGGGAAACGGTTGAGCGGGACGCGGCCGATGATGGTGCGTGCGGTTGAGCGACGGGGCGCAGATTGACGGGTAAGGCAGATCCGGGCTGGTGGGGCGACGGAGGAGCAGCTGGTTCGGATCAGCGGCGGAGGGTGGGCTAGTTGCGGCGGCCGGACCGGTGATGGTGCGGCGGCTAGGTTTGACCGAGAAAGAGACCGTGAGCAATTAGGGTTCGTCGTGAGACGGTTTTTGCTCTGATACCATATGAATATTTTGAATTTGCAATATGATTTCAGATTAGCCAAGACGGCTATATGTACAAGTGTTTAAAGAATATAACCCTAATTACAAGAGAGAAATTACAGATATGCCCTTAGTACAATAATATATTTATATCCTTCATAGTACCATCAATTCTATACGTTCTAGTTTGGCTTCTCTATATAAGGCCTACACATTTGCTATTGCTAGGAGGGGCTCACTTTGACAATTTTATGTCCTATACTAAATGTATAATCCATAGTGATCGGCTTTGCTTGAGCTATTACATTTATAGTTTCACTCAAAACAAATATACATTCGAGTATCATTCATCAACTCCTTATCAATTTTATTTATTTTCAATATGAACAATAATTCAAAGGATTCAATCAACTAGAATATAGCAAAAAATTACGAACAAAAACTAGCTAGACATCATCTCATCTAGTAGAGTCTGAGTACCGTATGCTTTCTCATTCGCCTATTGGAATCACATGTAGAAATGGTTGGAAGAGATCACAAAATCCAACCACTCACCTACGTTACTGATCCTACCTTCCCATCAAGAAATAGAACTGAGTAATCCTTAGTCAAAGGGTCGAGAAAATCAAGGCCACTATTCTTGAACAACGTGGAGTGGGGCTTTTTTTCACACAATTATGAGTATAAAATGAAAATAATGGAAAATTTTGGATTCAATTTTCGACCATTCCCTCTTTATCTTATCCCTTATGTTTGAATCAATATACTATGACTGAGAAAGAAGCCATTGGAATTACAAAAAATTCTTTCACTAAAGTTTAGGAAGGATCGGTCACCAATCGAAATGACTCTTGTTAAATAGTCTCCCCTATCTATCTTTTTATAGCCTTAGTGGCGCACGTTCTCTGAATCCTAAGGGATCCCATACTTGATCCCTAATTAGGCCTTAGAGCAGTCCAATGTGGACGAAAGCAATCTTTGAATCTTGTTTCTTCTATTTAACGAGCGTACTTTCGCACACAAGAAATAGTTACCTACTTAAAAAGCACACTCAAATCCTTGTCGAATCTTTCACTTGGTTTCCTTTGACCTATTACATTAATGATCAAACTGCCACATCGGGCTATAAAATATAGTTGTTGTCTTGACTTTTGGGCACTCCTCTATATATTTCTTATGTCCTTTTTCGTGTTATTCACTTCCATTATCTAACCTATTGTCAGCTATGATATATTCAAGTTCTTCTTTTGCTATACTTTGTGTTCCACGTTCGGTTTGTCAAACTGAGTAGCTTCAGGCTAATAGTTGGATGAGTTTTTGCACCTCTGAAATATTTTTCCATTATTCTTCAATTATAACTAGATCTTAGACCACTAGGTGCATCAATTCATCTACATCCACATAATGGTGGATTTCTACACAGTTTTGTATATCTAGGTTGAAATCGCTTAGAAATCGATCCATTGTTATCTCCTGATCTTCCTCGATCTTTGTCTAGATCATTAGAAATGGTATCTTCTTATAGCAGTCTTCTATACTCCTACTACCTTGCTCCAATCGCTTTAAAGATTGATTGACCTCTCTATGATAGTGAAGCTTCAATCGATGTCTCATGATGGTATGCATCTCGTATCAAGTGATGATAACATGCTCCAAGTCGCCTTTGACAAAGCGTGATTTGATATCACCATACCAGTGCAAAGTCATTGAAATTTGTTGATGGCAATTTCACCTTTATTAATTCGGAGTATTGATGGAAAACAAAAACCATCTCCTTTTTATGCTCTCACTCCAAATAAGCTTATACATCACTTCGACAAATGAACGTCGGAATTTCCATCATGATGTTGATGATGCCTAATGGGACATTCATACTCCTCGTTTAGAACATTAGCATACTCATCCTCGTCTATGTCAAGAGGTTATGGATTACAAACTATATTTGGTCTCCTCTGGTGTTGTTCTTGACAAACCCCACAAGTTATGTCAATCACCCTATCACGTCGTTAGTTAATAGTAGTGAGTTCTTGCATCATGCATCGACACTCATCCATCATCAATTACAATTGTGCTTGCCATTAAATAGCTTCCTTACATTGCGGTGGTTTGTCACAATTATTTCCTCACATGGAGATTTGAAAGGTAGTTGCAAAACAAAAGAGTTAGTAAAAGCACAAATGATGAATGAAAGAAAAGATGAACGAAGTTCATGATCTTTCATAAATATTTTTCGCTTAATATTTTTACTTGTTTTCCTATCTTTCCCTCAACTTCTTCTTTTCAATTTAGTTCAGAATACAAGAATAACGTGAATAAGTTTTTGATAAATTCAAACTAAATCTTGACGGTACAAATATATAACATCATTGATGCATCTAAGATTCCTGACCATTTCCCATGATACTTTTATTTTTTGTCTAAGGTTTTCTCTATTTGTTATATTCCTTTTTTGTTCGTTTTTCTATCTTTCTTTTGTTTTCTTCATTTTCTTTATTTTTTCCTTTTTCTTTTCTTGTTTTTTAATGTTTGTTTTTTTTCACTTTTTCATTTTTCCTTTCTTCTTTTTTATTTTTATTTTGTTTCGATTGTTTTTCCCTTTTATTTTTTACAACAATGAAACCAAACTAATCTAACCTAAAATAAATCAAAGAACATTAAAAAAAATTGATAGACTAAGGTAAGAAGAAGACTTTGATCCCACTTGATATGAACCTAGACCATTTTTTATTGTTTGTTGGATATAATCAAACTGAAACCTTCTAACAACTCGATTGTAGAACTTGGAACTTAAGGAAAGAATGCCCCGAACCCCAACTACAACCCGACTAAAAAAATTCAAACTAACCAAACAACGTCACAACACTTGTGATCTAGTGTTGATATGATACACGCCACAAAACATGGAAACCATGACGTGTACATGGAACCCGATTTACTCAAATTCTTGTGTAGGATTCTTCAGATTGTGTAGGATTCTTCAGGTTACTCAAACCATGACGTCTATTGGAACTATTCAAGAGTTCATCGAGATGAAGATGGATGATATGATCACACAAGACAATAAGATAACCGTGAAATGAAGTATATGGAAAAACAAGGGTTATGTGGGATTAAAAACACCACAAAAGGTGTGAAAACCTTTTGATACAATAAAAAATGATTCAAAAATTCCCCATACAAGTTGAAGATACCAAATTCTTGATAATGATCAAGACAAGAAAAGTTTACTACTTTCAATAGTTCAATTCTGTATAGTGCAAATGGGATGGAGTCCTTTATATAAGATAGACTCCATATTATACATAAGGAAAATGTTCAAATAAAAGATTGAAATAGATCTACTAGTCGATAGGAATATTTTCTAGACATTGGAGATCTTCGTAGGAGGAATGTAGAAGATTTGGAGGGATATTGATATACTTGTGCCATTTCCTAGTTGTTGGAAATGATAAGGAAAGATATTTATCTTTTTTCCTTGTTCGTCTATGTGACATGGGACTGTTCATAAATCCTCTTTATGATCTAGTATCTACCATGCTTCATTTAAGTAGCTCTTACGACTTGTTCCGTAAACTTGTGGCTCGACCACATGCAAGTAGTTCTTGGGAAAGTTCTATCCTTTCAGTTCCTAGTTTTAGCTCCTAATCAGTGTGACCCTTCTTCGGTGCGATGTCATTGCCATTGCCTTCACCATTATCACCTACATCAAAAGTAGATATCTTAGCGATATTAAAGGTGGTAGACATATTATACTCACCTGATAATTCAATGCGGTATCCATTCTCATTGATCTATTATAGAATGCAGAATGAGTCATCTCCTCTTGATGTTAGCTTTGAACATGTTCTATTAAGGAACCGTTCTTGTCTTAGGTGTAACCACAGCCAATATCCTTTTTGCTCTTTAACATATATCTAATCATTAAATCTATCGATAGTTTGTCTATTGAAGAAATGAAAACCCTCATACTCAGATATTAGGTCGTGCTCATTACATGTAATAGGTAGTTCATTCGGTTTCTCTTTAAACATGTCCTTACAACCCTCAAAGCTTTAAAATTCATTAGTAGCTTCGAACTATCATGAAAATTCTCAAACGTGTTACTAGAATCAGGATAAAACTTATTTTATTGTTATTTCTATTATCTAATGGACTAAGAGGGGTAAGAGATATCTTGAGCTTGTTGGTTCACCATCCTATCATGCATCATATTGTGGTCATATTGGCATGGTCTCCCTAGTAGGATATTTCCAGCTTGCATAGATATGACATCGCATATGACTTCATCCTCGTATCACTTAATGCATAAAGGTACCTTGACACATTATTTTACCTCCAATTATACTTTATTGTTCAATCATTGAGGCTTTTACAATCATGGATACTCCTCGGTCTTAAAGCCTAGCTTATTGATACACGCCTAGGGTCGGAACTCGGGACGCATGTGGAGAATTAGTTAAGCCTCGATCGGTCGAGTAGGATTCGTCATGTGTGTCAAAGAGGATTTCTTGACTGGTCTAAGAGCACTCTTCAAGAAAATCGTCCGTTAACGGTGGATGGAGGTGGAGGATGGCGGAGGATCTCTTGACTGATCTAAGGGCTCTCTTCAAAATTCTTCCAGCGATGATGGAGGATGGAGGTTGATGGTAGTTTTCGAAGTTTTTATGGTGGAGCGACAAACACCACAAAGAGGGATATGATTGGCTTGGGAAGCTTTTCTAGTCGTTCGAGATCTTTGGAATAGGAAAGCAGAGCATCTTGAGGTATAAAATTAGATTTTAAGGATATTTTCCTAGTCATGTATTTATTTCCCGCCTTTCTTTATCCGTGTCACCCGAGCCCCTCGATTTCAGGGATGTGGTCGCGGTCCAATTCAATGTAGAAAACCAATGTGGGTTTTTCTTAAGTTGTGATAAAACCGTTGGATGTCATTGGTGGAGGAAAATACAGGACTTGAAGTGATATTGATATCCTTGGGCATCTTCCTATCTGTTGGACGGGATAAGGTAAGCTTTTTATATTACATCCTTCTAAATCCATGTGATATGAGCCCTTTGGTAATTCTTTTTCTATCCTTGACGGCTTTTTCCACCGGTTTCTTATCTGTCCATTGCAAGTAGGTCTCGGGAAATTTTTCTCTGTTTTGTTCCTTGGTCTAGCGCCTCGTCGGTGTGACCCTCTCTTGGTGCGATGGCGCTACCGATAACCTCATCACTTATTCACCAAATAAACACTTCCCACGTTAGTTCATGAACCACTATCGATTATGAGGTTATATACATTATCTTTTATCAAACATGAAGCATGGAAGACTAATTCTCATTGCGAGTTTTTCGTCTAGTAACAAGGAGCTCTCTATTTTTTGGGTATGATCTCTTCTTCAAGGGTTACTTCTTCAGCCTCATCCACTGATTTGTACTCTCTGCTATATTTTACGAGCTTGACTCATGGATTTGGACATGCCCAAGCCATGTTTCGTTGTCCCTTTCATTTAAAACATAAGATTTCACGAGAGATGGAGTATTTATAGGAAGAGTCTTGTTTACCATTGTTCTTCTTTTCGAGCATGGTCTTTGGTGCCTTGCGTTTACGGGGGACTCGTGCTTGTTTTATGTTATTTTTTTTATCACCGTGTCATAGTATGAACTTTGAGTATGTGTTTGACTAGTCGTGGCTTGCATTTTTTTTATATGTTATTCAACTCTTATAGAAAGATGCAAATATCTTAGAAATTATGGTAACCATGCTTTCTACCTTTCGTGCAATTCTATCCTACAACCTATCAAGAATGTTAGTCATAATAGTTTTTTTAACCTTAACAAAGTGTAGCGTATTACGAACTTTTTCAAACTCTTCTAAGTATTTCCTCAACAATCCTACATCCATGGATTATCCTCTTATATCATTTTTGTATTTCCTAATGAAAATATTAAGGTGCATATGTAGGTTGTTTATTTTTAGTGATGTTAACATATTGTGAATCTCTATGCAGACGATGCGTTAATTCATCATCAAAGTCATCATCATCATACATATGATTGTGATGATGTCATTGTGGTCTTCATGGCAATTCATCACCATGTGCATTATCATGACGTGGTGGGATCATCGTTCCCTATGCCTAGGGGCGGGTCGGATGGTTATCTTCTTCGCTATTTGCTCTTGGGTTTTGTTATTGAGGTCCAAGTGATATGTTTTGAGCCATAAATGTAACTGGTTCTTGTATTCTTGGAGCCTCTTCTAAATGATTCATTCATTTGGGACTCCATTCATTGGAATAAATTATAAAAGTTGAGATATATTATATCATAACTACCTAGGCGACACATTGGTAACACCTCATCTAAGTCTGTTTATGATATATCGAAGCTCATCAGATTTCCATCATGTCACATGAAAAGACTGACGTGTATACAAACAAATGTATGATCTTTTGGAAAGATGATATAAATTTGTTGTATTTTACTATGTAGCTAAAATATTTAAACCTAAAAATGCAAATCAAAGCGATTTTCCCGCTTATGGGATGTTGTGTGGTTAGAGTATATACAAACATTTTTTGTGTCCATATTGTATGAAAAATCATGTTAGATTGATCGTCATAGTCTCTTTATTCCATTATCATCCTTTGAGAAAATAAATTAATAAGAATAACACATTGGATGAATATGCAACATGCATGTTGACACGAGATGATATACCAGTTTGAACGATTAGACGTTATTAATGGGTTATAAACGACCATTGAGTGTCATGAACGATTAGACGTTATTAATGGGTTATAAACGAACATTGAGTGTCATTGCAAAACCTATAAATTTAAAAAATAGATAGAGGGAAAACGTTTCAGAGGAGAGAGTGTGCTTTAATGGAGAGAGAATGTGCTCAATCAGACGAAAAATTTGAGAGACAACCACAAATTAGAGCAGAGGGATAGAAGTTACCCATGGATGGAAATAAATCTCCTAAGTTTCAAGCACCATGAACAACCCCATGAATGATAGTTTATAGTAGAAATGAAGGACTGAAAATATATGTGAGATAGCTATGGGTAATGAGAATGGTTAGGATTAAAGATAAAACGCAATGGAAGAGTTACGATGGTTGCACGCATAAGTCACCAAACAAACGGAACCCCTCCAATGGTGGCTTTTGTTATCTATTAATAGAACTCTCTTAGAAAAAGGTTCTCCAAACCACATTTATGCTAACGTTAGCCTTCGAGAAATCAATCAAGGAAAAATTTGGAGAAGGAAGTTGAAAATAAATATTTTCTTTTGTATATTAAAGCGAAAGACGAAGAAGAAGAAAACCAAGGAAATTCTGTTTAGATTTTAACAACGAATTTCCATATTATCTCCTTTTAAATTCTATAGTAATTCATGCCAAAACATTTCGCGTATTAGTAGAAGAAAATAGAAAAAAATGGAATTACTAGGTTTCGTTGTATAAAATTGGTAAAGGAAATACTGATAATATTGTAGATGACATAAAATAAATAAATATACTTTTATCGTGATGCAAGTTAAAGCTGATGGGGATATAATAAGACATAGACACCATCGCAAGGTTAGTCGATTGACATAGTCATAATATAAAGATAAATTTAGGATAAAGGGTTTAGATATAATCGAACACCCTAATTGATTGTCAACAATGTCGTAGGCTAAGACACTCTATAAAGCGGGACTAGACGTGAGCAAAATGTCCCTAAGGAATATAGTTGTCACTAACACTTAGCGATGAATAACACCAAAAGCCCCAAAAATTAAGTGTACGCGAAGACAATAGTCAAATGGAAATGAGTCTAGTGGTTAGAGATGAGGTCACTTATCATAATGATCACTAAAACAATATTTATGTAGTCTTTGAGAATTATAACATAAACTGAGAGCGAGCAACATTTATCTAGTTTTATGGATTATAGTAACATAAAATAAAGAGTGAGCAATAGTTACTTAGTCTTTTGGACTAATAACACAAAATCCGAGTGAGAGAAAGTGTAAGTGATATTTACTTAGTTCTATGGACTAGTAACTA
Organism: Gynandropsis gynandra; assembly: GCA_036759665.1. Lineage (NCBI taxonomy): Eukaryota > Viridiplantae > Streptophyta > Magnoliopsida > Brassicales > Cleomaceae > Gynandropsis > Gynandropsis gynandra. The sequence goes on along the minus strand of CM071868.1, from coordinate 20,180,971 downwards.
AAAATACAAGAAAAAGAGAAAACGTAATACCTAGTCTTTAAAATGAGTAGTGTAAAATCTAAGAGAAAGTATAAGCAGTATTTACTTAGTTCTCTAGACTAGTATTCTAAAATCCAAGAGAAATTTATAGCATTAGTTACTTTGTCCCACAAACTAGTAACATAAAATTCGAGAGACAATAAAGAGTATGACGGAATAAGAAATAGGTCAAGATTAAAGTCTAGAGTGATGAATTTATAAATGTTGATCTAAAACATTCTAACTTAGCTAGGGGAGATAAGGGTGTTCGCGTAGAAAGCTCATTGAATTATGTTTATGTATTCACCTTGTTTCTGGGGTTGTCTTGAATGACAGGTCAACAAGGCCCGAATGATGATGATGAGGAGCAACACGAAACCAAGAGAAACATAAGAATAAGGATGGAAAGTTTGACTTGGAGACTTTATTATAAGTTTATTTTAAAGTATTTAATTTTCTAAAAAATTTTAGACTTATACACATATTGTGAACTTATTCAGTAAATTGTAAATGAAGTGATGGTGGAAACTTAAAGGCCCTTGAAAATGGATTATGGTTGATAGAACGATGTAAATGCACATGATAAATACAAAAGATTTAGAGATTATCGCAATTGGTATAAAAAGCTCTTTTTCAATATATCTATTAGGAACATCATCTCATTCGTCACAATCTTAATGTTGTCCTGATAGAGAAAAAAATATAACATTATCAATAAAATAATGAATGCTTCTGAAAAATCAATGAAAGGTTGGATATTAAAGATACATCTGTACGAAAGAAGCTTAAACTTAGTAAATATGAAAAAGCAGTTATAGCCACTTTTAGGCTTATGTTGCAACACAAAATATAATGCTAAAATGTTTAGAGAAGATATCAAATTTCCCGAAGGTTATGTATCAAACATAGTTGTGTAAAAGTCCTCCCCAAAACTTTTCACGAGTCATTTTGTGGTATTTGCTCATTTGTCGGAGATAATTTTTTGTTAACATTAAAATTCAATGATGTTCGAGTTTTAAGTGATAATATTACACATTCTTATATGTCTTTAACTAGGTCTTTCTTTTTTATATAATGGAACATTTGACCATACATCTTCCTAATAATACTCAGTTGGTCGGTCATGTGATGTTTCTTGCAACATCAATAGACTACTGATGATGATCATTTTTGTATCTTGACAGTTTTTTATGTTGATGAGTTATTGCATCGTCCGGATCGCATGTCAATGCGGTGGTTACATCTAAAACAATATCAAAACTGGATGGTAAACCAATATATTGGTAAGTTTTTAAACTATAATTTGTTTTAAATAATTTTATTTTTTATAAACTAATTTGTTATATGTTTTTTATTGCTTGATTTTAATGTTTTAGTGTTGTTTAGAATTATCTGGTGCACTAAGATTAATTATTTTGATTAGTACATGGATTGAATGTCTATTCATAGTGTGCCAAAGATTATTGATGGATTGTTCTTATTGCAAGTTAATAATTAAAGATTTATTTATGAATATTTATAATAAATATACTTTTATTAATTTTATAATTTTATTTTTGCAAGAATGGTTAACGAGCTAGAAGAAGAATTGGCTCGACGACAAATGGCAAACATCACATAAGTTATAAATGAGTACATGATTAGTGAAATGATCAATGTGACAAAACACCTCAAATCACTTATCACGAGCGAGATGGATAATTGACTCGTCGATCGACATTTTGACTAATATCCTCTAGATTTCATCACTCTTGATATTTCGGAGGTAGTTTTCACCCAATGGTCGAGTCTGAATATTTTCAAGTGAAGCGATAAACCATAGAGAAGCTTGGAGGCCCCTGTTACACTAGATCTAGCACTGTACAACCATATTTTTGGTGCAAAAACATTTAAAAAGTATTTTGACTTATTAGTAATAGTTAGATTTTATCTAAAGGTTTTATTATTAAATATATTTAATATTTTCATTTTTTTACACAGACAAAAATTGATTCGAGCTCTAAATCTTTTGAGCTCATACGAAATACCAATAAAAACAAAACGAGTTGTGGCTCTACAGGAAGATTAATCAAATAACCGATGAGATCGATAAAAATGTAATTTTTTACAATATCATTATATATATTAAATTAATATATAGTTTTAACTAATTTTTTTAATAACGAGAAGAGTTAACGCGATCTCAAGAGAGATCATTGGGTCAATGAAAATTCTCAATACCTTTTGAGATTACTCTGGTCGTGCTCGACGATCTTTTCGTGGAAAGACAGCTATGTTCGGAATAATATCTTTATATTCATACATTTAGGTTTACTATGACACTTTTACGCTAAAATATGCGATTATCGACAAATACTTATGGAAATGACATTGCAAATATTAAAAAAAAGCAAGCTGAATATAAAATCAGGAAAGTGATCACTTTTACAATTTTAGAATTTGATGGTGGAGAATGTATAATAGATATTTACATATAATATACATATACTAAGGTTTAACATAGCAATATAAAAATACCTTGCTTTTCCGAAAAAGAGATATATAATGTCCCACAAATGAAATTATTTTAGTGCATGAAGATTTACATTCTTTAAGATTTCCATTTTATGAACATTTTTTTTAAATGTGTGATAATGCAAAATTTCTATTTTTATTGACATTCAATATATGATATTTCCATTATGCATATTTTCCATTATTATTGATATTTTCAATTGTGTTAGATATTTGTAGATTTGGAAACATTCACAAGACATTTAGAAATATTCTAAAAGGAGACAATCAAGTGACTTAAAAATTCTATGGAAAGGAAATCAAGTAGCAAATTGGAAAAGAACTTAGCATTTAAAGGAGAAAGTGGATGCACGTCCAACCCACTCTCTTGATCATATTGATATGCTGAAATTCAAGAAGAAGAGAGGAGAGTGAGAAAAGAGTTTTTGTGTTCGTTTGAGAGCATTCAAAACGAGTGTTTATAACATAAACCTTAAACCAAAAAGTTTGAAGGCTTATGGGTGAGTGATTCGAGTGTGAGTCTTTGAAAACCTAGGATTATTGTGAGAATAGTTCTAGGCGGTTCATGCAAGTGTTTGAGTAGTGTAATCCAGGTATATTCGTAGAAACACCGAGTTATACCTGGTGTCCGTCTGAAGTTTGAATAAAGCAATGTTTCAGTGTGGTGTTGCGAGAACATCATGGAAAAATCGTTGTGTGTTTTCTCTCTAAACTTTCAATTGGGATCACAGCTTGCAACGGATCAGAGGAGTGAACCTTACACATCTATTAGACCAGAAGGAGAGATAGACACAACATGAGATATCTACTCATATTCCAAACCGATAATGCTAAACTCATCCAATTATGGGTATTGGAAAGTTAAGACGAAGGCAAAATTCACGGAATCGATGAAGACGTCTGGAGAGCTGTCAAGTATGGGTGGAATCCTCTACTGGTGATTGATGAACATGGAGATAAGAAGGAGAAGTCATTGGAACAATGGATACCGAATTCCACTTACAACGCAAAAGCATTGGCTGCAATATTTGCTTCGGTTGATATGGACGAATTCAAGCAAATACAAGGATGTGAATATGCTAATGAGGCTTGGGAAACACTTAAGACAATACATGAAGATACTCCAAGTGTAAAGAGAACAAGAATAGATATTCTTGAGCACCAATTTGAGAAGCTTGAAATGGGAGAAAACGAGAATGTAAAGGAGTTTAGGGGAAGACCGTTGTATGTTTTTGAAGTTTGAATAAAGCAATGTTTGAGCGTGATGTTGCGAGAACAACACGGAAAAATCATTGTGTTTTCTCTCTAAACTTTCAATTGGTATCAGAGCTTGCAACGGATCAGAGGAGTGAACCTCACACATCTATGAGTGATCCAGAAGGAGAGATAGAAACATGAGATATCTACTCATATTGCAAACCGGTAATGCTAAACTCATCCAACTATGGGTATTGGAAAGTTAAGATGAAGGCGAAATTTGCGGAATCGATGAAGACGTCTGTGGAGCTGTCAAGTATGGGTGGAGTCCTCCAATGGTGATTGATGAACATGGAGATAAAAAGGGGAAGTCATTGGAATATTGAAAGCTGAATGAAAAGAGACTTTCCACTTACAACGCAAAAGCATTGACTGGCATATTTGCTTTGGTTGATATGGATGAATTCAAGCAAATACAAAGATGTGAATATGCTAAGGAGGCTTGGGAAACACTTAAGACAATACATGAAGGTACTCCAAGTGTAAAGAGAACAAGACTAGATATTCTTGAGCACCAATTTGAGAAGCTTGAAATGGGAGAAAACGAGAATGTAAAGGAGTTTAGCGGAAGACTCAATGCGTTGGCAAATGAAGCACATGTGCTTGGTCAATGAGATGAAGATAAGAAGCTTGTAAGGAAACTTTTTTGTTGTCTCCCTCAAAGATTTATTGCTCAAAAGTCTGCCATGAATATGACTGATACAACAAGTTTCAAGGAGTTTGTGGCAATTCCTTCGACATATGAAATCGGACAACAGTTGGAAGAAAGTTCAACCAGCAAAGAATCCAATCAAGGAATAAGTCTACAAGCCGTTGGAAAATCATCTAAGATTGAGGAAGTAGTAGAAGATATATCTCTCTTGGCGAAAAAGTTTAATAAGTTTCTGAAGAAGCCTGAGGTGTACCTCAAGTCGGGCATATCAAGAGAAAGGAGGAAAGTCAAGAATAAAATGCCATGAATATAAAGGGTGTGGGCATATGAAAAACGAGTGTCCTAGTGTTCAGAAAAGAGAATCCATGTTGAAAAGCTAGAACACAACAAAATGTTTCAAATGTCAAGGATTTGGGCATACAAAAAATGAATGTGGAAACAAGGAAAGAAGATCCGGTAAATCATTCCTCACTCAAGAAAAAACGGAGTCAAATTCTAAAGAAGAAAGTGATGATGAGGAGATGATGAACTATATAACATTCATTGGAATCATTGACCCCGATGACGAAGGAGAAAACACAGATGAAGATGACAGTGATGATGACCTCACCATAGAAGAGATATATGGAAAATACATCAAGATGAGCGAGCTCAACATTGAGATTCTCAAAGAAATTGAGGAAATACGTTCACAATTGCAACATATATGTGAACAGCCCAAAGAGAAAGAAGAAGAAGTGACGCTAGTTAAAAGCCAACTTGAGGAAAGTAGAAAAAATTACAGATGTTGACTAGCGGAACAAAGAAGCTTGATTATCTCCTCACAATAGGCAAGAAGGAACCCAATAATTTTGGTCTTGGATACGAAGGTGGAGAATCAAGCACACGTGGAAAATTCGTCTCAGGTGGATCTCTCAATGACAAAGACATACCTCATGTCCCACTGAGTACATATCGAACAAAGGCCAACTTAAAAAACAATAATCCGAAAAGAATACAAAGAAATTGTTATTACTCTGGAAAGAAAGGATATATCCAGTCCAAATGCTACTACCTCAAGAGACAACGAGCACGAGAAAACTATTCTCCATGGATACCACAAAGAACTCATGGTAAGTATAGATATTGGTTACCAAGAAGTAATTGGAAAGAAAATTACTATTGGACATCTCCACATTTTCGAGGTAAGTATTCTTCATGGCAATCTCCTAATTTAAGCAAATTTTGGTTAAGAAAAATAAATTGCAATGTTACACTCACCTCCATTCAATATGAACAAGATTCAATGTGGTATTTTGATAGTGGTTGTTCAAGACACATGACAGAAAATTTTAGCTTACTATCAAACTTCAAAGAGAATGAGAAAGGAGGATGCATGACTTTTCGAGATGGATGCAAAGGACAAATACAAGGAAAGGTAATGTTAAAACAATTGGACTACCTGAATTGACTAATGTACATTATGTATAGGGTCTTCGAGCAAATCTAATAAGCATTAGCCAATTATGTGACCAAGGACTAAAAGTTCAATTCTCATATGAGAAATGTGAAGTTACGAATGAAAATGGAGAGTATGTTCTTGCAGGGATTCGAGCTTCAAATAATTGTTACATATAGATCCATGAGTTAAAATGTTATAGAGTCACACAAGATTCACTTCATTTATGGCATCAACGCTTGGGACACGTATGTTATCATACACTTTTAAAGTTTTGTAATTCAGATCTAGTTTGAGGTGTTCCCAAGTTGTCCAGAACAGATGAGGATGTGTGTAAACTATGTCAAATGGGAAAGCAAATACGAATTCATCACAAAAGAATCCCAAGAATCAGAACCAATCGTGTGTTGGAATTACTTCACATGGATTTGATGGGACCAATGCAAACAAAGAGTATTGGAGGTAAACAAGGTGTATTTCTATATGTTGATGACTTCTAAAGATTTACATGGATGAGGTTATTGAAATAAAAAAGTGAGACATTCGATGCATTTCATTACTTATGTTTGAAATTGTTGAATGTGAAAGAAAATATTGCAAGGATTAGAAGTGATCATGGACATGAATATGAAAATAGTTTATTTTTAAATTTGTGCAATAAGTTTGGTATTTCACATGAGTTTTTTGTTCCTAAAACCCCACAACAAAACGGTGTTGTGGAAAGAAAGAACATAACGTTACGGGAAATGGCTCGGGTAAAGTTGCATGGCAAAGGAGTTGCACCTCGGTTCTAGGCAGAAGCAATCAATGATGCATGTTACATCACCAATAGGGTCTATGTTAGAAGTAGTACTTCAAAATATCCCTACGAAATATGGAAGTTAAGACACCAAATCTTGGTTATTTTCATGTATTTGGGTGTACATGCTACATCCTAAATGATTGTGACTATCTTTGTAAATTTGATGCTAAAAGTGATGACGGTATGTTTCTGGGAGATGGTACCAATTCTACAGCTTATAGAGTCTATAATCTCCGCTCCAAGAGTGTTATTGAATCAGTTAATGTTGTATTTGATGAGGATAGCATTGCATCTGAAGTTTTACCTCATACTTTTATAGATGCACAATTGCCAACAAAAACACCCTCTGAACTGCACGGTGTACCTGACGAGCGCGTTGGAAAATCTGAAATAGAATCTTCACCAAAACACACAGTTAATGAATGTGACACAGAAGTGGAAGGTGACACTGTTAGAGTACACAAAAATCACTCCAGTGCCGATGTTATTGGAAAGATTCATGATGAAAGAAAAACACGAGACAAGTCGTGCATAAACTACTATGACTTGGTGATATTTGTTTGTTTTACATCTCAATTTGAACCTAAGAATGTGAATGAAGCTTTGAATGATGAATTTTGGGTAACGACTATGCATGAGGAATTGGAACAGTTTGTGCATAATGATGTATGGTATCTTGTTCCTCGAACTACCAACACTAACGTAATTGGGGCAAAATGGATATTCTAGAACAAAACCAATGAAGATTGTTAAATAACTCAAAATAAATCACGTCTTATAGCCCAAGGATACACACAAGTGGAAGGGATTGATTTTGATGAAACTTTTGCACCCGTTGCTAGATTATAATCTATTAGGTTGCTACTTGGAATTGCATGTGTTCTTCGTTTCAGATTACATCAAATGGATGTCAAGAGCGCATTTCTCAATGGAATCGTCCAAGAAGAAGTCTATGTAGAACAACCTCGTAGATTTGAAGATCCTAGACTTCCTAATTATGTGTATCGGCTTAAAAAGGCTCTTTATAGACGAAAACAAGTTCCACGTGTATGGTATGAAAGGCTAGCAACATTCCTCATCAATACAAAAGAGGGGGAGTAGATCGAACTTTATTTATTCATAAATCTGATGGCAATCTTCTTGTAGTTCAAATCTATATTGATGATCTCAAAAGAAAGTAGATTGGTTTGTCAAAACAATGACAAGTGAATTTGATATTAGTATGTTCGGCGAATTAAAATTTTTTCTTGGATTGCAGGTGAAACAAATGCATGGTGGAATCTTTATATCTCAAAGCAAATATGCTCGTGATCTTGTAAAAAAAATTTGAGATGGACACTTGAAAATCAGCTCATACTTCGATGTCCACCACAAGAAAACTATCAAAAGATTCAGATGGAGAAGATGTGGTTCAGAAAGTGTACCGTACCATGATTGGAAGTATACTTTATCTGACTGCAAGTAGACCTGATCTTATAGTTAGTGTTGGAATTTGTGCACGATACCAGTCTAAACCGAACATTTCCCACTTACAATATGTGAAACTAACAATTAAATATGTTAATGGGACTATAAATGTTGGTGTGTATTACACAAAAGACACTAATTGTGAATAAGTTGGCTATTGTGATGCAGATTGAGAAGCAACGCAGATTATCGTAAGAGTACTTCAAGAGGATGTTTCTTCTTAGGAAATAATCTGATCTCTTGGCACAATAAGAAACAAAACTCTACTTCATTTTCTAGCTGAAGCGGAGTACATTGAATTAGAAAATTGTTGTACGCAACTCATTTGGATGAATCAAATGTTGTCGGACTATTGTATGGACTCTGGAACCTTTATAGCTCATTATGATAATACTATTTCCATAAATATCTCTAAGAATCCGGTACAACATTCTATGACTACGCATATTGAAATCCGCCATCATTTCTATAAAGAACAAGTTGAGAAAAAAACACTTACAGATCGATATGTGTTCACCGAATGACAATTGGCTGATATTTTTACAAAACCTTTGGATTTGACTCGTTTTGTGTGTTTGCGTAAATCCTTCAGGATCTATGAACTCTAAACTCAGTAGTGATTAATGAAATTATAAGGTAGGAGAAGTTTTGCATAATTACACATGAAGTATACGAATGAAAATAAAAGTATCACACCTGAGGTTTTGAAAGTATACCTTGAAACTCGTAGCTGTTACATAATGTCATTTAAAGAGTGTAGATATTGAACAACACTCCTACACTCCACTATCAATGGAAATAGTGCATAGAAATTATGAATACACGATAGTTGATATGAGTGCAATGAGTACATTGGATCGAGTCTAAGTGGTGGGACGAATATCCAACTTCGACGTCCTAAAGGCGTAAGGTAAAAAATAAACCTAAATACCCGCTATAATTGAAATTATAAGAGTATATCATATATGGTACCCTAGGTCTACGTGGTGGGAAATCCGTCAACTTTAACGTCCTAGAAGCCCTAAGTGCTTGTTCACAAAAGATAAAAAAAAAGAGAGGTACATTTAAAAAAAGATTGCTTTAGGTGCATCTGCAAAATTTCCGAAGTACACTTTGATTGATGATCTACCTGCATTATGTTTTAATTCAAATACCTCATATGAAATATTGATCTTTGCTGAGTAAAGGGTTTATTTTTCAAAATAAAATGACGATTTTGTTAAGAACGTAAGTCAGCTTATTAAATTTCTGTGGCTCATCATTTGTGAAGTTGTTATTTTTAATCATCGAAAGATTTAAAGGAATATGATTGATTTTGGTATTGATTAGTTAGAGGTATAGAGATGATGAAAGAAAACTACTCATGACCACATGTTCATTCCACCATAATTTGTGCATGATCTTTAAGAATATCTAACGTCATTGTTCGAATAAGTTACGATGTGTTCTAGGAATAAGTACCCGGTGAAAGAGGTCATTAACAAGATGATCAATTATTTTTTTGGTCTTCTACTCACACAAACATGGGAGAAGGTACCACGAGTGGTAATCCGGGTACAGTTGAAGGGGAGAATCCTTTACGGTTTGAATATGTTCTTGATCTCTTTTTGGTTAAATTGTTTGATATTCTATTGGATGCATAGATCTACTGTTTTCTAAGTTTGTATGAGCAGAAGATCAAAAAGGGGGAGATTGTTAGTGCATGAAGATTTACATTCTTTAATAATTTTATTTTATGAATATTTCCTTTATTGTGTGATAATGTATAATTTCTATTTCTATTGAGATTCAATATTATGATATTTCCATTATGCATATTTTATATTACTATTGATATTTTCAATTATGTTAAATATTTATAGATTTGGGAACATTCACAAGACATTTGAAAATATTCTAAAAGGAGACAATCAAACATCTTAACAATTCTATGGAAAGGAAATCAATGAAACATTTGGAAAAGAGCTTAGCATTTAAAGGAGGAAGTGGATGCACGTCCAACCCACCCGCTCAATCATATTAGTGCGCTGAAATTCAAGAAGAAGAGAGGAGAGTGAGAAAATAGTTTTTGTGTTCGTTTGATAGAATTCGAGAGGAGCGTTTGTAACAGAAGCCTTAAATCATAAAAGTTTGGAGGCTTATGGGTGAGTGATTCGAGTGAGAGTCATTCATGAACCTAGGATTATTATGAGAATAGTTCCAAGCGGTTCACACAAGTGTTTGTGTGGCGTTTTTGCTTGTAATTTAGTTTCAAGACGGCTGTAGTACTCAGGTGGAGTGTCTGAGTCGTGTAATCCAGGTAAACTCACAGAAAAACCGAGTTATACTTTGTGACTGTTTGAAGTTTGAATAAAGCAACATTTGAGCGTGATATTGACGAGAACATCACAGAAAAATCGTTGTGTGTCTTCTTTCTAAACTTTCATTATTTATGAGAATAATGATATGTTGGTTGAATCGTGTGTCAAGAATATAGAATACCTAAATTCAGATACATTATGTCTTTGTAATTTGGATAACGAAAAAAATGAATTTTACAACACAAAATTTGTGGATGAAATGTTTGTGAATTTCAAATCAATGTTTGAAACCAAAAATTGTATTCTGGTGATCCTACTAGGAAATCTATATCAAACACTTGATATGTGAATAAATACATGACTAAAAATGTGTAATTGAAAAACAATATTATTGAAAGAAAAACCATCATCGTGAATATGTAGGAGACAAAATATTTATATCTCTATATCCAATACCGACAAATACAATAATATTTTTTCGATTTGGAGAAAAAAAATTCATAGTATTCAATGAGGATTAACAAAAGTTAAAAATAAATGTATAAATTCGTAAGGTATTTAAAGCAACATTTCAAATTATTTAACTCTTCAATGACGTTGTTTTTTTTTTAAATTTAAAGTACAATTTAAATATTTCATTTGTAAATATATAAATATCATTGTAATGCCCATTTTAAATTTTCATAGTAAAATATTTTTACTAGTTATAACTCTTTACACAAAAACGTGATCTGGACAACATGATCATATATATAAAAGAGGAGTATTTTCATCTCTTTTGGTGTTGTCACGTCAGTACAGGGAGAGAAAAAACCTTCTTTCTCTCCTTCAATTTTAATATACCAGACGAATTTCTAAAATCTTTCATCTCCTATCCAGATCAAAACCCTTCGGTCTCCTTCTATCTCCTTCAAGCTCTACGTCTTGGGTTCTTGCAATCTCTTCCTTCACCAAATCGTCTTCCTTCTCTTCGTTCAGGCCATGGTTTTTTTCTCTCTCTATTTGATCTCCACCGGTAAAGGATTAAGGTAGTTTTCCACTAAGAAGCATACGCGTCCATGGAGATGGAGGTGGTGGTACTCGTTCCCGATTAAGGTAGTCTTTCAACAAGAGAATCAAGGGTTTGAGCTCCTCGATTAAGGTAGTTTTCCAACAGAGACTCAATAACTTTCTCTCCATCCATCTCTCTGATTTAGATAAATCAGCTTCTTCACCAACAAAATCTATTTGTTGTGTTCTTCCAAAATATAGGTTTTGGTCTGTTTGAAGCTTGCTTTGATGTCTATCGTGGAAAAATATCCAATTTATGAGCGGAAGCAATCGGGTTTCCACGGCGATGATTTGGAGATTGAACGCGGATCGAATACGAACGCTGATGATCCATTGAAAAGTAAGCGATAGGCCTCCTGGTGTCGAGAAAACTGCAATGATCAGGTTTATGTTCTTTTCTGGTAAGAAATTAATCTCTTCCTCATCGCCATTGAAACTCTAACCTAAAAGTCATGGCTTTCTTCAGTATCCCGTGATGTATGGTCTAGGAATTTCCCAGAGAAGACTTGTGTTTTGAGTCTATGCGCCTGACAGTCGAAATGGATCGTCTGAAGATGGTGGTGGTTTTTCGTGGGTGAAGTTTACACGGTCTTTTCGGGTCAGGGCGGAGCGATTTCGGGAGAAACTCAGAGACTCGGTGAAGAAGAAACTTTGTTTGGACTCGGAAATAGGTGTGAAGGCGAGTGAGTTTGTGGGTCAAGTTAAAGGTGGTGTTGAGGAGGGTTAGAACGAGTTAAATCAGTTAAGGACTGAAGTACCCGAGTTTGTTGATTGGAATAGGTTTGCTGGAAGGTAAGGCTTTTCAGCTTCTTTATCGGTTCTTAGTAGAGTTTCTTCTCTCAAGTTACTCTTGTATGAAACACAGCTTAAACAGTTCAATCATCAATGGTAGAATTTAGGTTTATTATATTAATCTTTAGAAGTACTGAGCAAAATTTGGCTATAACTATCACTTCTTTCTAGGGTCTGAAATGATGGTTGCCAAAGTTTATGGAGGATATGGGCAGAGATGGCTTCAAATTCCTACAGTATAACTTGAAAAACTTGTTTTGTTTAATACTCCAAAATGATCAGGATTGTTGAATGTCACATGATTCTTATTTATGGGGAAACTTTATTTGAGGCTGCATTGAATCAGAATGGTCCAGTGACATAAGTCAAACCAATTGGATTTTCATCATTCCCATTTACATCGGTCAATTGATTGGAGACCTTGATTGGTATATGGGTTTGCTAAATGAAGCCATCAAATTTTTTTAGAGGGAGGTAACTCGGATGCTAGCAAATGATTACGAGAAACGTGTAATGATTTTTTACACCTCTAATGAGATAGGCGGTTATTGTGATATACCCCATCCAGGGATCAACAATGCTAGGCGAATGCAAGTCCTTGACTCTGACATGCAACACAAGGCATAAAATAAACTCTTTGTTAATTTCAGTTATTATTCTGTGTTTCATTTGTTTTGATGTAAATTTCCTGCTTCTTTCCCTGCGTAACACAAAGATTCCTTTTCTATTTGGTAATAGTTCAATGTGCAATGTTTTCCTTGAAAATGATCTCACTTGGTAGCTACATTTTTTTTTATTAAGTGAGGTGATTATTACTTACATGAGGGCAATGGTATTTTTGTTCTTTTCTCCAGGTACTGATAGAAACAGTTGAAAATCACATGCCTCAAGTGATCTTGATTGATGAGATTGGAACTAGACTTGAAGCAATGGCTGCCAGCACAATAGCAGAACGCAAAATTCAGTTGGTTGCCACTGCTCATGGAGCAACCATAGAGAACTTGATTATGAATCCTTCACTATACTTGTTTGTTGGAGGAGTATAGGTTAGACATTATAGTTTTTCTATAAAGTAAAGCAATAGTTCAGAATTCAAGAGAATGGATGAGCTTGCATCTCATTCTATATTATTATGGATTAATGCGACTGTAAAAGACTTCTATGAGGTCGATGTATTTTTGTTCTTTTCTCCAAGTACTGATAAAAGCAGTTGAAAATCACATGCCTCTAGTGATCGTGATCGATGAGATTGGAACTAGACTTGAAGCAATGGCTGTCAGCACAATAGCAGAATGTGGAATTCAGTTGATTGCCAATGCTCATGGAGCAACCATAGAGAACTTGATTATGAATCTTTCACTAGACTTGCTGGTTGGAGAAGTATAGGATAGACATTATAGTTTTCCTAGAAAGTGAAGCAATAGTTTAGATTTCAAAAGAATTGATGAGCTTGCATCTCATTTTATATTAACATGGATTAATGCCACTGTAAAACTCTTCTATGAGAATAGGGGCAAAGAAGAAGGTGGATATTTGTTGAATAACAAACCTATAGGTAGAGAAGGGGAATTTGGGGTAATATGGGAAGATATCTTTAGGTTGTTACTTATCTATATAGAGAGGGTAAAAGGGACAGATTAAGCAAGGAATTTGTGAGAAACGTTTGGAGTATTAGGAGAGCTGAAGTGATCTCCTGATACCACCACATTCTTGTATCCCAACCTATCTTCTCATTATCAATACTAAGTTTCCTTTCCTTTACCTTGCTAGGATTTGGAATTATCCAAATTCTCAACAAACTCTTAGGTCTCAGGTTACCGCTGAATTCAAGATAGAGTTTGAACAATCTATTTATGTATCGGGATGAGTATTTCTTTCCAATGAAAACGAAAATTCCTTTGTCAATTAGATAGATTCATATGAAGATGGGTTTCCTGTGAAGTAATTGGTTGATAAGATTTTGTTTTCCATTCCTTAAGGATGGCTTTGAGCTCGTGGAATGTGTTCATTTACCTTCCATGCAGGAGTTACAAAGTATTTCAAGTTACGGTAGTTTAGAATGATTATAAATTGTAATTTTGGATATGTTATTTTCATTTATAAAAACTTGATTTTCTCATCCCGAGATATTGTTAGTTTAATTGGTCTTATGAATTTGTACTCTCAGATAGATTTTTCTTTCACAGACATTAACACTTTTGGCAGAGTGTGACTCTAGGAGATGAGGAAGCAAACAGGAGAGGTGGCCAAAAGACTATCCTCGAAAGGAAAGGCCCTCCAACATTTAGTTGTGATGTGGAAATAATTTCAAAGACTGAGATTCGAGTTCATTGTAGTCCTGAAAAAACTGTTGATGTTGTTCTCGCAGGTGCAATATTGTCCCATATCGCTTTGCAGTGTATGAACGAAACAAAGAACATATACAAAGGGAGAATATTTTGTTGCAACATTACTGGTGGAAGTACTAAGCCACTGACACAGTTACCATACTTTAATAATTATCTTCTTATTGTTCCTAGATGTTAAGGTCATTTACCAAACGTCAAACTCTGTAAGGTAAATTTGCAAGGAGGAGAAATAATTACAGAGAAAGAACCTTCCCTTGACATGTTAATACAAAAGAAACAAGAAATGTCAACTGAAGATATTTTTGAGCTGTTTTGAAGAAACCAACTCTGAAGTCCACTCGTCAAAAGAGATAACTAAAGAAAAATTTATAAAACATGAATCACCACTGTATCCATACATCTATGGGGTAAGAAGGAATAAATATGGAGAATTTATTTTGTTCCCTTTTAATGCTTATGTATCATGGAGCTTTGGTGTATGTCGATTTAATTTGGCCTTCCTATCTGTTGAACCATAACTAAAGTGATCAGTTGAGAACTCACAATGTCCTCGATATCTCTCCTACATAGGTTGCAGAGTCAAGTGTTGTGCATGGAATCAAATAATTAGAGATGAAAACTGCAGTTGAGTTAACTGATGACATTAGCAAAGCAGACGCATTGCTTGCTTTACAATCCAAGCTAAAGAAGAATCCCCGGATTAAATCAGTGGCTACAGCTCATGGAATACCTGTATACATAACAAAGGTAAAATAATAATCAGAGATGTGTCTCCGAATCCTCCCGTACGATAAGAGCGGTAAAAATCCTCGAAAATTCTTGATTGCGGTGTTTTTTTGTGTAAATATATAGTATATATCATATCCTCTGCCTTCGTTGGTTAACTCGAATATAGTATGTGTGAATCTGAATTGTTTTAATTTGGTTTCAAAAACACATGTCCATTGGAAGTTTGATCAAAGTGAACAGGGAATTTCATTCAATTCCAGCTCCTTGATTTCGATATATAAATTGGCGTTAATTCAATTGATTTTGTTTTGCATTGTAGTAATGGAGTTCTCGCTGATTAGCTGAACCGTAAGGGTCCTCAAAGTCTTGTTGGCTCTTACAAAAATCGAGCAGTGAAGGTAGATGATCATCTCATTTTCATACGTATTTCTTGCACGATTTAGGAGACGTTTTTATACATTTGTGATGTTTTACGTATGATTCCATTTCTGTTTTACTTGTTTTCGTGTTTTCATGTTCTTACAGGTCTTTACGCGTATTTGGGTCATTTTGGAGCTAAAGGAACATGCACGGAGCTAAGGAGCAACTTCGAGGATCATCACGGGACAAACGGGACGAGATTGAGCATGGAAAGCCTCCACCCGGTCGGGCACAACTCTTGCACGACCGGGCAAAACCTACGGCCAATCTTGTGCACATTTATGCACGACTCGGGCAAGAATACCCGACCATTTGCCTTGTGCCCGAGCGGGCTCACATACCATGCCCGATCGGGCATGTATTCCAGCCACACAACTCGCACGTTCCACCCTAGCCGCACCCGAGGGGGCACAATGACCGCCCGAGCGGGTGGCGGCCCGAAACTGCCTATTAAGTTAAGTAAACTTAACTTAAAACAAAGGGAACTCGTGGGGGCAATTTAGGCAACAATTGGACCGACTTAGGAGGCTTTAAAGGAGGTAGAAGACGTCATTAGAGCAAGCTTACATTGGAGAACAATTCAGCAAAAGATAGAGCAGATTCTTGCGAGGAGATAAGCAAGGAGCATTGGAGATCAAGCACCACCACTTTGGTTTTGTTTGGTTTTTATGTTCCTTAGACTTTCTACTATGTTTATGTTTCTTTACAGACGCATGAGCGAGTAGTTTGTTTGTTCTAGGAGAAGGGATTAGCCCTTGGCTATCCCGGAACCACTTTTGATCTATTTTGAATGCATCTTCCCGTTTTAGTTCATCTATTCTTTATCTGAGTGCTTAATTTACTTGTATTTGCGAACGGCCGCGTAGATGCATGTGTTAGAGATTAGGAGAAGGACCGAAAGGAGAAATCTAGTCTAGAAAGTCAGGTTTAGAACAACCGAGGTTAGACCACGAAAGTAGGGTAGCAACGGTTGAGGGTAAAACGGGCGAATCAAAGAGCTTATGGGTTTAGTTCAAGGTGTCAGCCACGAAAGTAGGGGGCAACTTGTCTAGATCACGTGTCTATGCCTTGAGAGAGGGTAGATATCATGTTAGGATCGTCCGCCTTAGATAGCTTTAACAGGGATTGCATGATAGATAGGTTGATCGCCGGTTTCGGTAGTCTTGTGGTGAAACCGGTTTCCTAGGACGTTTATCTCATCGTTAGAACCCAAGTAGCTTGTTTACTTTCAGTATTTCATTCTTCATCCACATTCTTTCGTTAGCAAGTTTGATTCCTAGTTCGAGTTTAGATAGTGTTGCGTAGTCTCTGTGGGATCGACACCTAAAATACTACACACGGGCCGTGCACTTGCGGGTAGATTAGGTTATATTTAACTCTGATACGCATCAAGTTTTTGGCGCCGTTGCCGGGGACTATGGTCAACGCATCTGAGATTCGAACTAGAGTCCTTCTTGCTTTGTTTTTGTTTTTATTTTTATTTTTGTTTTCTTTTCTTTCGTTCCTTCTACGTAAATTGTTCTTTGTTTGCCCTTTGCAGAACTTTCAGGTCGACAAAAGATGGATAACCAGAACGACAATGGACAGATGCAATTACAGGCTCATCCACCACATCGTCTAAGGGATTACGTGGTGCCGAACAGGAACAACGTGCAA
>CM071868.1:20128454-20158462 GCA_036759665.1 Gynandropsis gynandra | reverse complement strand
AGAGCAGATTCTTGCGAGGAGCTAAGCGAGGAGCATTGGAGATCAAGCACCGCCACTTCGGTTTTGTTTGGTTTTTATGTTCCTTAGACTTTCTACTATGTTTATGTTTCTTTACAGACGTATGAGCGAGTAGTTTGTTTGTTCTAGGAGAAGGGATTAGCCCTTGGCTATCCCGAGACCGCTTTTGATCTATTTTGAATGCATCTTCCCGTTTTAGTTTATCTATTCTCTATCTGAGTGTTTTAATTTACTTGTGTTTGCGCTGATCACGTAGATGCATGTGTTAGGGATTGGGAGAAGGACCGAAAGGAGAATTCTAGTCCTAGAAAGTCAGGTTTAGAACAACCGAGGTTAGGCCACGAAAGTAGGGTAGCAACGGTTGAGGGTGAACGGGTGAATCACAGAGTTTATGGGTTTAGTTCATGGTGTCAGCCACGAAAGTAGGGGGCATCTTGTCTAGATCACGTGTCTATGCCTTGAGAGAGGGTAGATATCATGTTAGGATCGTCCGCCTTAGGTAGCTTTAACTGGGATTGCATGATGGATAGGTTGATCGTCGGTTTTGGTAGTCTTGTGGTGAAACCGGATTCCTAGGACGTTTGTCTTATCGTTAGAACCCAAGTAGTTTATTTACATTTAGTATTTCATTCCTCATCACCATTCTTTCGTTAGCAAGTTTGATTCGTAGTTCGAGTTTAGGTAGTGTTGCGTAGTCCCTGTGGGATCGATACCTAAAATACTACACACGTGCCGTGCACTTGCGGGTAGATTAGGTTATTTATATTTAACTCTGATACACATCAGTAGATGGCAGAACAAACATTCCTCGACTTCAGTTACCACAGACACCTGATCAAAGAGTTTCACGGAACGAGACATAAATTGTAATGCACAGCGAGCTAACATTTTCACCAAAGTCTTGGACAAATGGAAAAGGATCCCACATACGAAAGTCCTTAAAGACTATTGGAAAGTTGATTAGTGGTTCAGAGAAAAGGTATGAGGAACACTTTGTGTTAAAAAAAAAGTTATACATTTTTCAATATTCAGGATGTTTAAGTTACATTAGTTTATAATTTCACTCTTCAATCTTGTGATACCACAGAAGAGAGAATAGTGGAGTGGAATCACAGTCGCACATAAGAGTTGTAAATAATTTCATTGATGCAAGCACATTGAGGCGGTTTTCACTTACAGGCGTAAGGCCATCACGAAGATCTTCTCTCGGGGGAAAAGCGATCTAGAACGGTAAGCATATGCCATAAGTTCATGAGCCTTAGTTTTAATCAAAACTAAAACCTTCTCTCTTTTGCTTTATTAGGTTTAAACGATGCAAGAAATGCCAATACACCTCCTCCCGTGCATCCATCTTCCAAATTAAAAAAGAAATGGGTCTAGATTAACTAGAAAAAACACGTTTTTGCTTTGGCTCGAAGCATACTTTTCTATCAAAGCCACTTGAATTCTGATTCAATCACATGACTTTGTCCATTCAAGTAAATAAGATCTCTTTAATTTAGATGGATATGTTTACCGTAGATGTACAACACTCAGGAATTCTGGTTAATAAAAGCGTCATATTTCCAAAGTCTTCATATTCATTTCTTACGGATTTGTAGATTTTCTTTCTTATTGTAGGTAGGCCAGAGAGTAGAGCAACATCTGAGCTTGAGACTTTTGGATAACTCATTACTTCACAATTTTATGAACATTTTTACAAAGATTTTTGTATTTTTTTTTTCCAGTATTTTGTGCAGATTATACAACATCAACTTGCAGAAACCAAATCAGGTCAGCTCAAAGACTTTGCATAAGCATCAAGTAACACCTTCGTGAATCTTTGGATTTCTAGATTGACTTGTTGGTTGACTAGGTATACTGTTTTCGTGGATTGCCATCCTTTCTTAGTGATGTTGTTAGGATCTTGAAGAACTGGATCATATGGATCATATCTCTGGTATAGCGAGCTTTCTCTAGGAAGAATCTTATAACCAATGTACTCTAGACCGAGCTTCTTTGCAGGGTGTCCATAATATGTCTCAGCTGCACAATTTGTTCCCAATGGGATTATCTGAAGATAGACACTTCCAGGTCTCATGAACAGCAAATGGGTCATGGCAGCTCCATGAACTCATACCAAGACATTGCTTGAGTTAAGCACATTATAAATCTTTGCCAATTCCGTCGACTTATCTAGCCTCAAGGCTTCAACTTGAAACCCAATTCGTTTCGCCATTTTTACCAACATATCCTCATTCGTTATCCCTTCAGAACCATTCCTTGACAATATCGCCATCTTCAGCCTCTGCAAGCTTCCTTTAGTAGTCTTTCTTCTCTTTGCTTCTTTTGCACTAAAATGAAGCTCCTTCTTACTGACCAATCTGTTGATTCGAGGTATGTAAGTTTAATCTAGAAGTTTTTGAAAATCTAAGATGGTTTTGTGATCTTTTACTTCAGAGGGATCTACTGTCAGCTCATCATTGATTCTAAGGCCAATGATGGCTTCCTTAAAGCAGTGAGTTCTCTTATCCCTACCGAAATCAACAAGTGGATAATCAATAAGCTAAGAAGAAACATCTCCATACTTCATTTCCCATCATTTGTGGTATTCATCAATCACAAAGATTACCCTTTTGGCAAAATGTTGAGATGTTATATACAAAGGAATAATCTCATCGTTGAATTCGTGATAGATATTGCCAGTGTATCCTCATGAGGAGAATACCACAGCATAACATCATGAAGAACATCATAGGTATGACCATTACTAAGCTTCGAATCCCTTTGCTCTAGGTTTAGCTCTTTAATGGTCGCCATTATACTTGTGTAATTAGTATTATAAAAACCTCCTTTTAAGATGATACCCGCGCTCTGTACGGATTTGTGATAATTAAACTATATTTATCTTACTTTTTATATATAATTCATTAATTCGAACATTGTCATTACATTTAATATAAATATTGGGCAATACAAATGTATGAATTAAAATTTTCAATGTATAAGTTTCAAAAATATATTTATAAGCGGTAATGTAAACCAATAGTGCAATTTGTTTATAATGTATTTGAAATTGTAGAATATAAATTGTCGGAAAAAGCAATTGCATGATTTGAACCATAGTTTTTTCATGATTGTTTTTCTTATCCGTACCTACATAAATTTTGAAGATTAAATTTAATCAATAATATGATTTAAGACCAATTATTAAGATATGGACATGATTTGAAAATTTCGAAAATTTACCTATGTTTGAATTTTTTGATTGTCTTTAGCTGTGGATCTGGGTAGATATGTGTTTAAAACTCTCTTAATAAGACATCATCGCATTTGAATGATTTTAATATTTTATTTATTTTTATTATAAAATAAAATTAATATATAAATATATTATTATGTAAAATCATGATTATATAATATAATATAGATGTATAATTTAGGGTTGGACAAATAACTAATATTTGTAAATTCGACTATTTGTATTTGTACTCGACGAATATCCAAATTCATTATTTGTATTTGTAAATTTTGATATTTATAAATACGAATATTTGTGAGATATACTCATGAGATTTTAGATTTCTCATGTTCGACATATATTATCCTATGTTTTTTATATTTTGTCATATTTTAATATATGTGCTTTTGTTTTTCCGGACTTGAAGGTGAGTTTGACGGTGGTGAATGTTTACTGATTGGTTATGAGTTCATCGACTACCTTAAGAACATCCTCAAGTTCAAAGTTACTCAAAGAGTTCACCTTCAATGAATCCACTTTTCTTAATTGTTATTCATATATGTGTATAGGGGTTTCTCCATCTCTTAATGGCTTGGGATCAATAAGATAATAATTCCAGAACACGTACACTTAAATCATAGTTCATCCATCAATGTTAGAAACAATATGGTTAGCTAATGTAGAATAGAAACAATTTTCCGTGGTTCATAGTTAGTTATTATATAATAATACAAAAGATCACTTACATGTTGTTGTGCCATTATATATACGTCAAAAATTATGAGGGACAATGGCAACTCAACAGCTTCAAATCACTTTTATCAGTTTTTCAACCTCCTTGACGTTCCTTCTTTATTTATACTCTTGGAACAAACTGCATTTTACGCCTCTGAAAGTGGATCAATTTGTAATCGAGTGGATCTTATCTTCCATATCAACTACTTAAGAGATGATCATGCCGATAAGCTTGAGGAAGCGAGAGAAGAAGAAAAGAAAAGGAAAGAATTCCCGAATGAGTATTATTGTTGCTCAAATGATCGTCGAAGAAACAGTCATGATCATAACAGTCATTACTCTCATTATGATTAACGGTATTAAAAAAACTAGATAACATGTATTATTCTTTCTAAATATATCAAACAGGTTTGTTATCACTTCGTCCATCCTGCTCCACACACATCTATACAGATAAAGAGCTAAAGCCAATCATGAAATTCAAACATAGGTAAATTTTTAAAATTTCCAAATCATATTCATATCTTCGTAATTGTTTTTAAATCATGTTATTGATTAAATTTAATAATCAGTATTTATGCATGTACGAATAAAAAAATAATCATGAAAAAATTACGATTAAAATGGTGCGATTGCTTTTGCGACAATTTATATTCTACAATTATAAATACAGTATAAACAAATTATAGTGTTAGTATACCTTACAATTTATTAATCTATTGTTCAAATTATACATTGAAAATTTTAATTCATGTGTTTATATTACCTTATATACATATAAAACCTAATAATAATATTCAAATTAATAAATTATATATAAAATATAAAACAAATCTATTTTAATTATTACAAATCCGATCCGAGTGAATACCATCCGATTAACATAAATTTTAAATATTTTGGCGCATTACTAGGGCCCATTACCAAGACCAACCCTGATGTTTTTACTCTACATGCGTGACCACCGAGGACACCGTGCTCCCTCACCGACACTCCTCTCTCGTGAGCTCGTAATATAACCTTGAGTGGACACGTGCGTCATGTGACGATAACCAGAGAAAAATGAAGAAGAAACGCAAACGCAGAACAAAATATTACTATAGCCTCGAGATTTCCGAGGAAGCTTCTTCTACGACCTTATCCTCGCGCTTCCACACGCCCAATCATTACGATGCGTATTATTCACGCGTCATCAATTCTTACTAAGCCTAATTACGAAACTACGCTTTAGTTCCTCTCCTAATCCTTTATTTCCAAATTATCCACATCCATTTGATTAGCTTAATATATAATCAATTTTTTATATATAATCTCTATTTTTTCAAAATTATATAATCAATTTTTTATATATAATCTCCAAATTTTTTAAAATGATAATATATTAAGCTAATCAGTTTTTTCAAAAAAAATTGGAGATTATATATTAGCTTAATATATAATCAAATTTTTTGAAATCTCCAATTTTTTTTTAAAAAAAATTGATTGCATGAAACAATAAAAATATGAAGACCTGAAAATAGGGAAACAGTGAAGCCACTGCACTCTCTCTCTCATCTCATTCACCGACACATTACTGTCTTTTTTATTTCAAAACATCCTACAAAAAAATACCTTTAAAAATGAAGGTTTTGCTTTCCAATTATTTAATTTAATTAATAAATTGAAAATAAAAAAGTTTTTTCCAATTTAAATTAGAGTTTTTATGTTGAAGAAAGTGTTTAAATTAATTGGGTATTTAAAATGATGTAACGAATTATAAAACTTATAAATTGTCTTTTAAATATTGACAAATAGAAAATTTATTACGAAGTCAAGCACTAATTTTTTTAACAAATAAATTTTGTATAAAAAATCCTTTTTATAATGACTAATGCAATCTATTAGTAAAGATAAGCGGATTTTCTTGATATAAGTATATACATTTATAAATTAATATAAGCATATAGTAATTTTGTAGATCCAAAATTTGTTTGTACATTATACTAAAAATTGCTCCCAGCATCCGACAGGACATGCATCAATTGCTTGAGATTCACTTCGATACTGTTTTTTCTTTTTCAAACTTTTGACTTTGTTTCAATTTAAAAAAAATGAAAAAAAACCTCGAAAAGTAAGTTAATTACAAAATAGGCCTAAATCAGTAATCGTCATCGCCGTCAATCACCGGCGCAAAAGGTTTTGACCAACCAGTCGAATTCTGACAAAACCGAACAACCTCCGGCGAACCAGCTCCGTCATCCTCTGCTGTTGCAGCCACAGTGAAATGCGCTAATTCTCCGACGACTCCAACCATATTCTCCTTGCAGAGGAACTCCTCACTGTACACTCTCTCCACTTTTCTCCCGAACTCATGCACGAAGACATCCGTCTTCTTGTTCTTCCCTTCTCTCTTGCTTCTAGCCAAAACCGCCGCCGTAAAGATCGCTGACATCCTACCTGGAGATTCTCCGGAAAACCCACTAGGCCCGTCGACCAGAATCACATCCCAATCAGTGTCGTATACGAAATTGGGGAGATCGTTGATGCCCAGCTTGCAATCGGAGAATAGGAGATTCTGAACTGGTCGGCATTCGCGTTGTGTCCTGTAATAACGTAGGAGCTCACCGGCCTGAGAAACCCTGGTGGAGAAAACCACGTCGTAGGCCTCGACCCCCGGATGTGTCTGCTCAAACTTGGAGACGGCATAAGAGTTGTCGCCAACGAAGACAGTCCGACCAGGGAAGTTGATGGATCTCCAGAGGAGGGATTCGTGGGTGAGGCCGAAGACGAGAAGGTTGCAGCCTCCGCCACCGCAGGAATGGGAGCGAATGGCAGTGGAGACGGCGGAGAGTTCAGAGAGGGACATGGATGTGTTTGCGGCGGAGAGGGAGGTATAGTGGAGGAGTGCAGCGGCGATGGGTGGCGGGAGAGAGGGGGATGCAGCGGAGGAGGAGGTGGAGGAGAAGGAGTGGAGGAAGGAGGAGAAGAGGGTGAAGGAGAAGACAAGGGTGAAGAAGAAGAGGAAGAAGATGAACCAGAGACGGTGGTGGTGGTGGTGTTGGTGGTGGTGGGCGGTGGCGGCTACGGCGGCGGCGACGGCAGATTTAGAGGTAAAGGAGGGATGAAAGAAGATTAGTTTTGGTTTCATTTTTATTGTTGTTTGTTGTGTATGTGAAGCAAAGGACACAAAGAGGGAAAGAAGAAGCTTTTGGTGTGTTTGGAGTGCTCACAACGCTTTTATAAATGAGAAAGAATGCGACCCAAATATAGAATTTTGAAATCTGTGTTTCCAATTAGAATTTCGTTTGATTTCATTTTAAAATTTAGATTTGAAATCTGTGTTTCCAATTAGAATTTCGTTTGATTTCATTTAAAAAATTAGATTTTTCTTTTCTTTTTTTACATTTGAATTTTGTTTAAACATACTATGTTTTTAATGTTATGATTTTTAATTTAAGATACATATATATATATATATATATATATAATATGTGAACATTCTATTTATATTCATCAAACCTACGTAGTAACTGAAGAATATACTTTAATACTTTTTTTGTAATTAGAAATACCTGATTAGGTGAATCTATTCGGTTTTATTTATTAGAGTTTAATTAAGTATAGTTAATAACCAAATCAAACAGTAATAAAATATATAAGAAAATCATAACTTTAATTGAAAACCAAAATTACTAAAAAAATAACAAAACTAAATAAAAACAAGATCAAACCAAAATATAATTTTTTAATTGGTTGTACATAATATTTTAAATCGAATTGCCGAATCTACCCTCAATCCCTTTTACTTATTTCAATTTTACCTTCATTTAAAAAATGATCGAACAAATCTGAAGTTTAAAAAACCGAAAACATATGTTGCACTCAACTTTCGTAATAATTGCAGGCGGATCCTTCTAGTATTATGATATTTCATTTTATTCTACTAAAAATGGTAGATTTGATAATAGATATATTTTAATTGTAGTTTACTGATTTTTTCTTCAGAAAATGACATTTAGATTTTATTAAAATATTTTGTTTATATACGATTAAAATATTTTTGAAAACTTTTAGTCTAAACATGTTCTTATATAATGATTAAAATATTATATACAAATCTTGTTTTATTATAATTATGGTACTTCTAATTTTGTATTAAAATCGACAGTATTCAATTTATTTGAAAATCTTCTTGACTAAAACAATTAAAGCCAACTTTAATTGGTCATAACTCATGAACATATTTAAAATTTTAGTATGGAAAAGGTGATAGGCGTGATTCTTTTATTTCTCTAGTTGGCTGATACAACTACTGCCTCCACATATATGGGATTATATATAAAAGTATATTTTTATAAAATATACATGCATATACATATTCAATATTCCAAATAGAAATGTTATATCATAACATTAAATATCATATTAGCTTTCTCAACAATGATCGTACATTTCTTCTTTAAACATGTATAAAAAGTATATATATATATATACATGTTCAATATATATATTGTTTGATTAAACATCGAAATTTGTTTCGTTATTGTTATATTGTGTCTGATTATGTACTTTATATGAGTTAAAACATGAATAATATATTGCTATTAAATAATCTTAATGTTTCATTTAGTGTTGAAGTTAATTATTAATTATATTTAGATTCACATTTAGATATAATATTATAATTAGATTTGTTTTGATTTGAATATAATTTGTTTTGATTTGAATATTTGGATATTGAATTTATGTTTTAATTCACATTATCTAACAATACAAAAAAAACATATCCGTTGGAAAATGCCTAAAATTCGTTGGAAAAGGTTCTTTCCAACGAATGGCAACGGATTCTCGTCCGTTGGGAAATGGTCGTTGGAAATTCGTATCCGTTGCAATCCGCAACGGTCTTCCAACGGATAGTATCCGTTGCAATATTGTAATGGAATTTGCAACGGAAAACTCCGTTGAAAAAATGGTAACGGACACCCGTTGGAAATATTTGTAACGGATGCCCGTTGCACATTTGTAACGGACGACCGTTGAAAAAGGGTAACAGGCGTCCGTTACAAATTTTCAACGGACACCCGTTGCCATTTACGTTGGGAAAATAAGCGGGAATTTAGCTTTCCAACGGACATCCGTTGCCATTTACGCGGGGGAAATGAGCGGGAATTTAGTTTTCCAACGGACATCCGTTGGAACGTGGCGGGAAAGAGCAATGGACATCCGGTACAAAGTGGCGGAAAAGGGCAACGGACGTCCGTTACCATTAGGCGGGAAATAGAGTCCAATGGATGCCTGTTAGAATTTCCAACGGGCATCCGTTGGAAATCTTAAAAAAAATAAAAAAATGTTTAAAACATTAAAAATAATTTCTAAAAGAAAAAGTTTTAAATTAAAATATTAAATTGTTCACAAAAACTAAAACTAAAATTAAAACTACGTTAATCTATCCTATTACATTTCGTTTAAATCAGCGGGATCGATATCGTCTCTGTGATCTCCATCACCTCTAGATGGTGTTGCATCTGAATCTGGACCCGGTTCTTGCTGCGACGTTGATCCCCTCCCTTGCCCCATCAACTCGATGACGCTCTCCAAGTGCTGAACTTTGGCTTCGAGCTTCTGGATTCGCCGTTGTTGCGTGAAACTCTCTTGTACTACGGGAGGTACCGTCGTGGCGTCCTCGACAATATCCTTTTGAAGCACCCCGAGACCGTATAGACGTTCCTTATACGGTCTCACCGAATACAAGACAAACAAAAGTAACATTAGATTATTACAAATTATTTTATTAATAATCGAGAAATAAAATAATAAACTTTTACCTCTAAATAAATTTTATCCTTTTGTAAAGGACTGAGTTCGTCGGGGCTTGAACCGCAAGCTTGAGATTGTTGTGTGATCTTCTCCGTCACAGCTCTCACAGTTCGCTCTGCTCGAGGATCGACGAGTTCGGGTTCGTCGCCCTCTTCCCCGACAACCGGCTTCTTCTTGGTATGGATTTCTAATACCAGGTCAAGAAGAGTCAGTTCTCTTCCTATCCGTTGCATCTATAATATAAAATAAATGTAGTTAGATAAATATTTAAATAAACAAAAAATTTAAATAAAGAAAATTTTACTTATTCTTTTCTTCTTTTCGGGAAGGATTTTGATCCCGAAGTATGGCGATGCGGACCATCTTCGGGAACCTTCTCACTGTAGCGATATTTTTTGGTCTTCTCGCTCTTGGCCTTGAATTCTGAGGACTCCCAATGCTGAATCATTTTGCTGAAGACCGCTTCCGTTGCCCATCTCGGTTTGCTATTGCTGGCGTAATAGTTGCGTTTCGCACCGTTCATCATCAGGCGCTCCGCGCCTGCATGTCGTGCATCCATGCTATGTAGATGCGCAACGTATCCTTTCGCTTCTATCTGTATGAGCGCTGCAAACAAAGTTATAAAATTGTTAGTTTTATAATATATATATACCAAAAAAATTGAAATTTCATTAAAAAAACTTACAAAAAAGTGCGCCACCATCGCTGGCGCACAACTTCTGGCGTAACTTTCCAGGAATAGTACAATTCGTCTTGTAAGGACCCTAGGATAATGAGGTTGTTGGTGTATTTCAGTACATCATCAACATCAAACCTGTAAATCAACAAATCAGAGTTAGATAATATTTATAACATTTAATAATACAAATCAAAATAGTAATTTTTTTACCATAACGTCCCAAGAGGATGTTCTGGATCGATGATTGGAAGTGTTGGACGCCCATCGAAATCGTCGATCAACGAATCAATATCTATCATATCATCATCGTCATCAAATATCGGCGGTGCTGATTCTAGTGACAGAGGATGATATGGTGGTGGTGGCAGCGGGGGAGGAGCTCCCGTGGAACCAGCCAATAAACCCCCCGAACCTATGAATCGTCTCGGTCTCATTGTTTGTCTAAGAATACTACGTGTTTGTGGGTGAAATGTGATATTGAGAGGAGTTTTTTGTTTATGATTTGTGTTGAAATAAGAACTTTTCAACGGGTTTATATATATCGAAAATATGCTGATTCCGCATAACACATCGTGAACATTACGTGTTAAGAGCTCAGCAAATGCAATTGGAATGACCCGTTGCATGAAAACGTGACAATCTGACTTTTCAATCCGATCATCCTAAAACCAACAATATCCACACACCGAGCAATGTTCGATGCATACTCATCGGAAAACTTAACGTCCTCTTTTAACCATTTTAATAATGTCGTTTTCGCCGGACCAGACAATCTGAATACCAGGACAGGTGACCTTCTATCTCGTAATTCCAACTTAGGTCGTCGGTATATTGACTTCAAATCTTTTCTTGATTGTATATTATCCTTGGTTTTATCCGTCATTTTCAAAACAGTATTTATGATGTCATCGAAAAAGTTCTTCTCGATATGCATAACATCTAAATTATGACGTAATATCAATGATTTCCAATATGGTAGTTCCCAAAAGATACTACGTTTATACCAGTTATGTCATTCACCTTAACCTTTTCGTTTACGATGCACACGATCTCCACCGTATTCAACCGATTCTTGTAAATCATCCATTGTGTTCAATCTTTCGTAAAAGATTTGTGTTCCAGTTTGCATGCACGACGCCTCTTCTTTTTGTACCACTTTCTTGCGAAAATGTTTTTTTATCTTTCCGAAAAGCATGGCCACGAGGAAGAAATCTTCTATGACAATCAAACCAACATGGTTTCTTACCATGTACTAGTCGAAATGCATCTGTATCCTCCATACAATATGGACATGCCAATCTTTCGTGCGTGCTCCATCTAGATAACATTCCATAGGTAGAAAAATCCCTAATTGTCCATAACAAGACTGCTTTCAATGTGAAATTTTGCTTAATACTGACGTCATAAGCAAGGATTCTTTCGTTCCACAACTGTCGTAATTCATGAATTAAGGGCTGCAAAAAGACATCGAAACTTTTCTTCGGATGTTCAGGTCCTGGAATCAACAACATCAGAAACATTACCTCTCTTTTCAAACACATCTCGGGAGACAAATTATACGGGAGCAAAATCACCGGCCACAGAGAATATTGACTTCCAGATTGTCCATAGGGACTAAAACCATTCATGCATAAACAAAGATAGACGTTTCTCGTTGCATTATACCTTCGACCGTTGAGTGTTCTGCGTGTCATCTCATTGTCGCAACGGTTTTTTTATTCATATAACCTTCTCAACCTATTTCCAACAGGCATATAGAACATTTTCTTGTATGGTACATATTTACGTGAAGATAGTTTTTTAGGCCGAAATCTGCTTGCACCGCAAAACTTGCATTCCAACAAGTCTTTATCATTTCTCCAAAACAACATGCAACTGTTTCTACAAACATCAATTTTCTCATGTGGCATCCCCAAATCTTTTAACATATTATTCGTTTCGTAGTATGTCTCAGGAGCTTGATTATTGTCCGGTAAATATTCTCGCATTGTTTTGCAAAATGAATCCATGTAATTTGCAGCCACATTGTAGTCTGTTTTAATACTCATCAATCTTGAAGATAAAGATAAATGAGACTGACCTTCACAACAACCTTCGTATATAGACTGTTTCGCCGAATCCAATAGGTTGAAGAATCGACGTGGATCGATGTTCGACATCTCTTCATGCGTTTGTTCATTAACAACTCTAGGAAAAGCATCTGACACCATTTCCACATATGGATTGGTCATCGATGCTTCATAAATAACTTTTTCATTTCGTTCTACTTGTGCATCTTACACAATATCTCTAACACCGTAATGTTCACCGTGAAAAAACCAAATTTTGCAATTTTCAACGAAACCCACCTTATAAAGATGTTTGCAAACAATTTCTTGAATTCGATTCTTCATGTTTTTGCATCTTTTGCATGAACATAACATTGTCCGCGTTCTTGACACAAAGGCTGCATCGATGCAAAACTCATGAATTGCTCCAATCCGTGTAAGACTTCTTGCGTAATCTCTTCGGTTACAGGATCTTTTCTTCTATACATCCACTCTCTTGATGTATATATATTTCGATTTGAAAACGACGATATTTTTTCGAAAATATTTTTGTTATTGATGGTTTGATGCACTCTTTGCTATGATCTAAATAGTGAAATTTCCAACGGTCATCCGTTGGAAGTTGCAACGGCTGATCGTTGAAATAGGTTCACGTGAATTAATTTAAACCGACGGTCTTAAAATTAACAATTTCAAAGGGCATCCGTTGCAAATTGTAACGGTCATCCCTTGCCAATTCCAACGGATGCCCGTTGAAATCTTATCCAACGGATTAATGCCCATTGCAAGTGCTTACAAATTCGTTACTTTTTTCATATTAAAATATTTAGATCTTATGAATTACAATTTTGTAATTATAATTCATTTCATTTTGATGTCTAATAGTGAACAAAAACTGAAATCAGCATCTTTACATCTATTATCGAATCCAAAAACACCCCTCTTAAACTGAATCACTGTCTGGATTCCTTTTCCCGGTTCCGGAGGTGAAACAGTTTCAGAAGGGTGTTTTAGGTTCGACGTTAGACATTAAGATATTTGTTATTGATGATTTGAGGTAACTCTAGGTTCCGATGTAAATAGTAACTATTCCAGCGGACGTTCGACATCTTTACATCTATTATCGAATTCAAAACAACCTTTACGAACTGTAACACCATCGGGAATCCTTTTCCTGATCCCGGCGGTGAAACAATTCATCAAAGTTGTATTGGATTCAATAATAGATATTAAGATGGTTTTTATTGATGTTTTGGGGTTAGCCTAGGTTTCGATATATATAGTAAAAATTCCAACGGATGCCCGTTGCTCCTGCGCGGTAATTTAATTCGACAGTTGAACCTTGAAATTCACAATATAATCGGGCATCCGTTGCTATTTCTAATAGGCATCCATTAGAATTTGCAAAGGACGCCCGTTGGAATCCTTTTCCCCGGTTTCTAACGGACATTCCAACGGATGAAATCCGTTACACTCCGTTAAAAATCGCGACGGATTTCAACGACTATTGCAATGGAGAATATCCATTATAATTCCGTTGAAATTTGTAACGGATTGCAACGGATTGTTGCCCGTTGAAAATTTCACCAAATCCGTTAAAATCCGTTGGTAAGTGTTTCCAACGGATGGATCCGTTGCCCCGTCCGTTGGAAACTACGAGTTTTTTTGTAGTGTAATAATGAGGATATAAAAGAAATCTTTATATTATATTGTTCAATATCGGTTATGATATCAATCATTACCTCATATCTCATATAAATATTTTTAGATAACTCTTAACTCTTGAACTAATTTTGAAATTACGTTCTATCCAAACACATATTTGATATAATATCAAAGAATGATTCGTTTCTATTTGAATATTTTAATGGTTATTCTCGATTGCGATGTTTACGTTTGAAGATTGAACTTTGACATAAAAAACAGTGTACATTGTGTTATTTAATATCGATTAAATATGAATAATAGATTATACGAATAACATAGTAATTCTTACATATAAATTTTACGGAGAATATCAAGAATGCCCCCTTAGGGCTAAAACACTTCAAGACTACCCTCCTAAATCTGATAAAAAAAAAAATTGGAGAAAAGACATATGTACCCTTAATGAAAAACACATACAAAGGAGGGAAAGGCAAATATGAGAAGAGGGAAAACGAAAATTGAGAGGAGGGAAACAAAGTAGAGAGCTATTTCCTTTCATTTTCGAGTGTTTCCCTTCTATTTTCGAACGATTTCCTTCAATTTTTGAGTGATTTCTTTCCATTCTCGAGTGATTTCCTTCTATTTTGAGCGGTTTGCAGCAATTTTCGAGTGATTTCGAACAATGTTTCAGTCCTTTTCAGTGATTTCCAGCGTTTTTAGCGATTTTCCGGTGATTTTTTGCGATTTCCGGTGATTTGTAGGTGAGTTTCAGCGATTTCGACCGTTTTCCGGCGATTTCTGGCAATTTCCGACAATTTCTGGCAGTTTCCGGCGATTTCTGGCAGTTCCGGCGGTCGTACTGGGTCATAGGGTCGAACAGGGTCGGACTGGGTCGGACTGGGTCGCTGGGTCGCAGGGTCGGCTGGGTCGGACTGGGTCGCAGAATCGGATAGGATTGCTGGGTCGCAGGGTCGACTGGGTCGGAGTGGGTCGCAGGGTCGGATAGGGTCGTTGGGTCGCAGGGTCGACTGGGTCGGACTGGGTCGGCTGGGTCGCAGGGTCGCAGGGTCGGACTGGCTAGTAGTTTCCGACGATTTCTGGCAGTTTCCGGCGGTCGCACTGGGTCACAGGGTCGAACAGGGTCACAGGGTCGAACTGGATCGGACTAGGTCGGACTGGATCGCAGGGTCGGACAGGGTCGCAGGGTCGCAGAGTCGGACTGGGTCGGACTGGGTCGCTGGGTAGCAGGGTCACAGGGTCGTACTGGGTCACTGGGTCGCAGGGTCAAACTGAGTCAAACTGGGTAGAAGGGTCGCAGGGGTATTTTGGGCATTTTGGCATTTGTAAGGGTATTTTTGAAGCAAATTTTTTTTTTCGGGAAGAGTATTTTTGAAGTCTTTTAGCCCTACAGGGATATTTTTGATAATGCCCCTAAATTTTAATTCTTATATATAATATTTAATAACACTAAATTTTTAAATTAAATTCACATTTCACAATTATATCGTATTTGAATATCTCACAGCGACTAAAGGGTGATATATATTCATCATATTAAAAATATTTTGATTAAAAAATCATACTTCCATCCAATGTATATATATTTTTTCACACGATAATTAAAAATATTTCGATTGGCTTGAAACCGTTTTAATGATTTTGATCGTATTACTCATAAAAGTTTAATTCATTCTACCCCCTTTATTATTATAGAGCTCATTCCACGTAAAATATACAATACATACAAAAAACATAACTAAAGAAATACATACAAAATTTTGTAAACATATAACGGATCTTAACCATGTTAGAATGTTTACATATCCAGTAATACTTACAAATAAATTTCATTCTATTTGAGATATCTTATGAAATAAATTATTTAATGGCAAGCAATGTATTATTATTATGTCACCAAGTATGGCTTCACAAATTAATTCTTATAATCATTACAATTTGATTACGATACTTCTAATTAAACAAATTCCAAGTTAATATTTGCCATTACGAGTTTTTCTTTTGGATATTTGCATGATATTGATAATTTTTTTATCATTATAGTATTTTCTACAAAGAGAACTTTTAAAAAACGACAAAATTCTCAAGATTAAGACAATATATTTAACAAAATTCATGTCATCTAAGAGAATTTTCGTCGAACTTCGTATTTATTGTCATTGAAAATGCAATTGTTAAATTTCCAATGTACGAATATTCATATTTTGAGTCGATATTAAATATTCGTACAATTTGATAGGTTTTGAAAAAATATTCGAAATATTCGTATCCGATTCGTATTTGAACCGAAAATTTGAATATCTGCTGACACAAATACAAATATAAATATTGGATATCAGATATTCGACAAATACAAATACAAATATTAGACTCAATTATATTCAAGATTGGTTCTAATCAAAATGAATTGGATAATGTTATAGAGACATTACAGTATATACAAAAACAAAACTCATTAAATATATAACTTTTTGGCGAGTTTTATTTTAGTGTATAATATAACAATTTGTTTCATTATTTTAGGTGAATTAACGATGTTCGTAAAATTATCGACGAAACTAAATTTAAATGACTGATGTAGAGATTATTATTAAGATTTGGTACTTTGTTTTATTTATATTATGCATCTTTGAATCTTTGTGCGATATGAATTTTATTTTTAGATTATATTCGATGATTATTTTTTTATTAAAATTCTTTTCTATATATTTTTTAAGTTAAAAAATTTTTGATTCGTATACAAATATCCGTATATCCGACGGATATTCGTATATTTGAAAAGTATCCGTTTTTACAAATATTCAAATTTCCAAATATAAGTACAAATAACAAATCTGGATATTCTTCGAATATAAATACAAATACAAATAATTGGATATTCGTAAATATTCGTTATTTGTCCAACCCTATAATTTAGTTGTAACCTTTTATATCAGAAATTGTAAATAATTTTTAAAATTTTGGATGATGTAGTATATATTATTCAATGTCGATGATACTTTTAAGTTTTTTATTTTAAACGGTATAATATAATAATGATATTACATTTATTAATGGTTACAGGCTGTTAGGATTATATTAATTGTCATTTAAAACGGGAAATAAATGCATATAACAAATGTGTCTGTAGGCCATAACTCATGCTTGCTTGGGCCATTTGTTTGCACCAACTCTTACGTTCTACAACTCTCTCTTGAAGTATAAAAAATGGCATTAGAAGTACAAATTATGAATTTGTGAACGCAATATATATATATATATATTCTTAATGCTTCAATCATATAATATGGGATGAAAATTGAAATTAATGGACCTCTAAAAAGTTGGGAGAGTTCAAAAGAAAGGCATTGCCTTTGTCCCCGTCTTTCTCGGATATTATAGTCAATCATTGCCATTTTTTACATTTCTTATATACTTTTATATTTATAAAAACAATTTACATGTGGACAATATCTGATTGGTTTATGATGATAAAGTATATATGGAGTAAAACTTCCTACACTTATTTCAAAAAGTTATTCGCCAAATAGAAAATTTTTGGTAGAGTTTGAAACATTTTCGTTTTATTATATTGATAAACAATTTTAAGTATTTTCTAATTCGAATAACTCAAATCTTTGTAGAGTAACAGTTTTGGTACATCTTTCCATTGGTAAAACTTTTGAATATATCGATAATGACCATGTAATTGAAAAGATATTACAAATACATGCATAGTTTTTTTGAGGTATATAATTTATCTAGATGACAAAATGTGTATGAAATCGATTATTCTATTCAGTTATGTCAAATTTTGAGATTACACCTTAATTAAGTATGTGATGTTGAATTAATTCGATTGTCTTATTATTTTTAAAAGATGATCTTACAAATACATTGTTGGGTAGAAAAGAAAATATAATTTTTGTAAATAAACCAATAATATATGTAAATAAAAGAAATATCTCATATAATATTATGAGCGGATTTTTGGAATCTAATCAAGTGATTCTATCTCTCAATACTTCTATCAAGTTGAAGCGTACAAATCGTGGACGTTTAACTTGAAAAGAAAATGTTAATTACTTAGCAGTTTGCGGCCAATCGAATTCATCGAGTGGATTTTTTTGTTTCCATGTGTTAGAGCTTGATCTTGTGGCTAACAGAGCCAATTATAAGGCATAATGAGAGACAAACTCCATCATAACTCTCATTCATTTCATAATTAATGAAAAACGAGTATATATTCACCCATTAGAGTCGACGAGTATATACTCAGACGTGAGTCATCTAGTGTCTATATATCCAGATGTAGTATCATCAACCACTCAATCAAACATCAGTTGCCTATATACCCAGATATGAGGTCATCAATATCCCAGTGGAGGGTCATTTTACACCTAACATACCTTAACATGAAGTCATCAATAACCCAATCGAGGGTCATCTTACGGTTTGGCCGAATCTGGTTCAAATGTGGTTTCTTGTTGTACGATGTTGGATTTTTTTTCAAGGTTTTGGTCGATGGTTTTAGCTGATTTATGGTTTGGATCAATGATAGATTTGGATCGAGATTTTGATTCGAGGTTTTAGGGTCATGGTTTTGGTATAGAACGAAATAGAAGCTTCGTTCTTGTTTTAGATAAGGAAATAAAAAGAAAAATCAATTCTTTAGTAAAAAAAAATACTCTGTTTTCAAAGAGAAAAACATAATCGAAGCAGGATCGAAGCAAACAATTTTGAAGATTGTGGATAAAAAAGAGAAGGTTTTCAAAAGACTCTGATATAATGACAAATTCTGAAACTATATCTTGATTGAATATAAAATGTGGAATGAATTTATTGTCTTGTTACTGTGAAAATATTCCCTTATATACAAATATGTTGTTGAGAAAAAGATAAAACATAATCTAAAAAAGTATATATATATATATATAATGAAACTAAAATCTTAGATGATATGGTGAACGGAGTTTGGGATCTAATCAAATGATTTTATTTTTATATAAATTATCTAGGTTAAAGTATTTATATTTGTATATTGATTGCAAAAAAAAATGATAATTGCAATTTAATCTTAGAGAATTTGAGTATAGCAACAATTATTTTTATATTTCATAACAAAAAGGACAACCTTTTTCTTCCTCAAATCAGGTCATGTTAAAGAACACAGCAAAAAATAAGGAAGCCATTTTATGTTTATCTCTATTTTTTTCCGTCGATGACTCGATACAAATAAACATTAAAATTAAACTGATGTAAAGCATAGAAGTTTCAAAATAATAAATAATGATTAATTAGATGATATAATTAAAAGTGCGATTAAGGAGTATAATGATGTTAGGACAAAGGACGACATACCTCGAGAAAGCTTTGTCCTTAATTGATTAATTAAGCATGCCCCTCAAATTATGTTTTTGTGTTTTTTTATACTTTTCCTTGTGGGAATTTTGCAGCCTCATCGAAACAGACCGTTGTCTGAATTCGTTTTATACTTATATATAGACCTGAGGTTCTGATTATAATGATTACATATTTTTAGTTATAACAATAATGGCAGATAAACAATATGAAATATTAAAGGAAAACAAAAAAGTATGTCATAGTAACAAAATTATGTGACGAAGAACACAATCTTACATCTATTATATAAAAAAACTCATCTATCTAAATTTTTCAATATGTTAATTGAGATAAAAATTTCAAGATTAAATGTTTTGAAAAATTGTCAACTATCTTTTTATTTGTTCGGAAACTCTTTGAACACTGTCTTTTATCTCAAACCCCGAAAAAAAAAATTATCTCAAAACATTTGTTTATCTTGAATTTTCCAGAAACTTCATATACCACGTCAGAGTGACGGACAATTTAATGTCCATATTTTTGGCTGATGTGGTGTTTGTCCCTAAAAAGTATTATCGTTATATAATGCATCACCGATCTTGTATGATATGTAATAAAATGATCCATTTTGAAAAACCTATCAATTACAACGAAAACTGAGTTATGTCCAAATTTGGACCTTGAAAATGCTAACAGAAAGTACATGAAGATATCAGTCCACAATACACAAGGAATGAATAAATGAAAGTATATATCGTATGATTGCAACTAAAATTTGTCATTTTTACACATCACACACTGTCCACAGATGCGTTTACATCTCTACACAAGTGAGACAAGTAGAAATGATCTTGACAAATGGATAAGGTCTTGGCCACTATAAATTGTCCCATTAGTCCTTTCCTATGTGTCTCATGAACCAATAAATTCCTTTTTGAATGGTCAAGTACGCACAATCTACTTTCATGAAACAAATAATAACCATTAAAATTATAATACTTACATATGACAGATTTTCATATGACTTGAATATATCATCAAAATGATGATCCGTCTCATAGAGCTCCTTCATATGCTCGAAAGCTAGCAACCTAGCATCTACAATAGAAAGAAAAACTTAAAGTCAAGATAATGCATGTGCCAA
The DNA here is from genome assembly GCA_036759665.1 of Gynandropsis gynandra. NCBI lineage: Eukaryota > Viridiplantae > Streptophyta > Magnoliopsida > Brassicales > Cleomaceae > Gynandropsis > Gynandropsis gynandra. The sequence continues at coordinate 20,137,835 of CM071868.1, read as the reverse complement.
ATATTTTTCTTATCTTGCTTGTTCTTGATGACGTACGAAAATGTCTCTTGAAACCCACCCACTTGGCGTGCCTACGGTTAATTTTTTGTTACCTTTGAGATGTTTGAGTCATTAATGGTTGATATGAATCACAAAATCCTTGAATCACAAGTAATAATGCCACATGTTGAGTAGCATAACCGAGCTTCATTAAGCTTCTCAAGCATGCGATGGGTCTAAGCTCTTGAATCAACAATGCTCCAATTCCTACACTCAAAACATTACATTTTATTCTGGAACACTTCAAGAAAGGCAAATAACACTAATAAAAGAGTTTGTGTTAATTTATCTTTCAGCGTTTGGAAAGTCTTCTCTTGAGCTTCGCTCCAATGAAATATGACATTATTCTTTTTCAGTCAAGGGGGTAATCAAGGTGATGAGTACGAGATATTTGACCCGCCCCAGGTCATACGAGGATCAACAATAGAAGCATCATGAAAGGAGCTTTGGAACGTGTGCGCTCACATGGACATGAAAGGATGAACACTAGTTCCATGAGGATGCCAAGGAGCACTAAAGCAAGAAAAAGGTACGTTCAGCCGATCAAAGCAAACCTACAAAGATAAAAAGAGCATTAAGACGACTAGTTCACTCGGTCAAGCTTTACATAGCTCAACCGAGCATTAGAAGACTCGATAGAGGAATTGCTTAGCAGAACGTCCCTTAGTTTTACAGATTCTATTTATACGGTGCTTGACTCAGTGGTTATACCTAGTCTAGCCATTTTGAATTTTTATTCAGTTTTCTGTTCGGATATAATAAGTATAGGTTTAAACATGTTTTCAAAAAAGTAATCAAACAATAATTGAACTTAAATCCTTTTGATGAAGTTTGATTGTACAATGGTTCAGTTTGGTTACATCTATAAAATATTGTAAACGAAGTAAAACTCCAACTCTAATTTGTTATGTTATTATTCGGTTTTATTGATCATTTTATCATGTAAAATTATAAAAGTTGATAATATACTATTTAAATTCGATATTTAATCCTTAATTATTAACATATATTAGATAATATTTGATAAACTTTATTTACCTATATTTTTCATATTTTCTTAAATAAATAATATGTTATCCATAGTTATTTAGTTAATAATTGAATCGAATCGAATCCAATCAGTTTTTGAACTTTCATACCGATTGGTTATTTTATATATATATATATATTCAGCCTGAACCAAATTACCATTATTCAATTTTGGTTTGGTTTGGTTTGGTTTGGTTTATATAAATGAACTGACATGTTCATCCATAGTTATATCGCTTGACCGAACAACTTTACCTAGTTTTATTAAGTTAATTTATTTTACTCAATTTTTTGTTATTGTTTTATCCTTATAAATAACAAACTATTGCATGAATTTTTAATGAATTTTTAATTAATTGACAATGCCTTTTCTTTGCTATTTCTTGAGATTTAGCTACCATACTCTTAGAGAGATTTTGAGTTATCAGCATTAGATCATAAGTATTGTAGCGTTTCTCGTTGAGTTTAAGGTTTTTTAGTCTGCTTATATTTGGGGTTTGGAGTGTCCTTCAATAGGGAAGAAATGTTTCAAGAGCTGGTATCGAGTTGTTAAGGGGTTTCAACCAATTTCCATTCATCTAACAAGATGTTGATCTAGGTTCATATCAAAAGGTATCAGAGCATTCTTGTCACCTTTCTCTATCAATAGAGAAAATTTAGAAAAAGTCTTGAATAAGAAATAACAAAGAAAATACATTCTCAAATGATTAAAACTTCGTTAAAAAGTCATACAATGAGTCCCTTATTTATAAAGACCAAAAAATAATGAAAGTTAGAATAAAATAAGCTAACTTATAAAAAATCGGTAAAATCGTTCGTCTTGTGGTACAACCACTCGGTCGAACACCTCATAAATCTTAACGCTAAAATCTGCAAAAATAAAATATGTTCCGATGAACAGATCATCTGCTTGGCCGAGGTGTGTAATGCTCAGGTTGAATGATCCAATCCTTTGAATGCTCCTTTTACCACTATAGGTTTGCCTGATGGAGCACACCATCGCTCAGGATGAATGAACAGTTCTACCATATGTATATTGGTCTAAAGACTTTGTTCGAGGATGAGCGATTCCTTGCTCGGGTTGAAAACATTAAGTTCTTCCATCTTCTTGCTCCTATCAGTCTTCTCTCCTTGTAAATGGGTCTTGTAATCTTGCTTTTGTTCTCCTTGATTTTCTCGTGGAGCCATGTCTATCCTTCTATATCCATATGATAAAAAACTTTTGAAGTTCCTTTACCCTTACTGTTGTTGTTGATACTCGAAAGACTTTGGGACGAGTCCAAGATATCGTCCTTATCATATCACAAGGTATTGAAGTCCTTTACGAATCATCAATAGAAAACGAATAACACATGAAAGCTTTAGACCTCTTTAAAAATATTAGGGCTTAGCCATATCTGGATAACCTCGATATTTTCTTCAACGATGTGTATTCCTTGTTCACTAACAATGAATACGAAGAATACAAGCTTATTAGTACCAAAAACACATATATAAGGATTACTATATACAACTTCGTTTGATTTCTAACATGTCTAAACCGATCTCAAATTCCCTACTTGTTTTTAAATTCTTGTTATACACTAAAATGTCGAATGATCTTTTACCCCTGTAAGTTCGCTCGTGTCAAATATACCTTTGGTCAGGCTGAGCGACTAACATTTTCATGCCTACATTGGTCCAGAGAGTTTTTCTATAAGCAGGAGACCAAAAATTCACAAGGGAAGACATTAAAAAGTATAGAGAAGAGAATTTTGGGTTGTGCAAAGAGTGAAAATGCTATCAGACTTCATCAAAGGATCAAACTATTGGGGGAAACGAGTGAAAAGGGAGATCACAATAGCGACTGAACGATAGATCGACTAAACTTCTCTAACCTTTCTTTTTACTCGTTTCTTGTTGTAGTTGTTTCTCAGTATGCAGATTCATAAATGTGATATGTTCTTTATGCTAGAGTTTTATGTATTTGAGTCCATCATACTTCATGAATGGATTGGTTGTTCTTTTCTTTTATGATTTGATGCATGTTTTGTTCTTTCAATTGTTGAAAAGGCCCCTTAAATGTAATGTCATATGGTATAATTCAGATGGCGACATCAGATTATATTCGATTATATGCATTAAATAAACTAAATTATTATATCGTGAGATATGTTAATCGGTTTAGGAATGATAATAGTGGATGACAATGCAATCACATGCAATCCAAAGATGTCAATGATTTAAATGATGGATAGAAATTTACACTATGAGAGCATGTAAATTTATAAGTAACACCTTCAGTATGTTGGTCGTTAGATGAAGACGTCAATAATATGCTAGTACAACATTTGCACTACGAGAGTAGATAGATTCATTCAAAATGATTGAATTCCCCGATAAGAAGAAAATTACACTTTCCAAACTAGTGAGTTCATATACGTGAGAATAATTCTTGAATTTCGAGCATCGTCTCGTATGTATATATTTGTAATTATAATTTATTTTACATGTTTATATTAGATAATATGTACACCTTTTTATATTCATGGTCGTAGTTTTAGTGAAATCGATCGTTTAAATTTCTCTTAATCCATGTGTTCGAACCTGGTAGCCCATTCCCTTTCTTTGATCATAAAGCTCTTTGATCCTACACAATGCGTTCCTTGAAAAATTTATATTATAGGTATAAATATTAAAATTTGATATGTTTAGACTATTGTAAGATAACACATCACCTGCCTTGATGCCTCTTGATGCATGTGTGGTGCCTTTGTTTGCTTTTCTTCAACTGTTCGAGCGAATAATTTTTGCATGTTTAACCTTTGTGATCAGTTAGTGTGTACTTGGTGTCTCATTTGGGGTCTTACTTAACATGCTCAAAATCTAACATTCTTACTTATATTGAAGATATCAAAGCATATCACCTAGGAAATTGATCATATTATATTCACTCCGTGATTATTTATATGTTTCTACCATCTTTTGGATTGTTTTAGTCCCTTTATGATTTTTAGGTTCATTTATGATCGAGGACAAAAACCGAGGTTACGTTCAACCCGAGCACAAAATTGTTCGGTTGAACGAATAGATTCAAATGATTAAAAGTTCTAAAGGATGTTGAATTCAAATACTCAAAAATATGAACGATTAATCACTCAGTCGGTAAAAACCACCAAAGTATAATAGAGGATTAGCTCAACTCCACCAGAGACCAACTCGTTCGACCGGTCCGCCAAACGTGGAAGTTTTCACACCCGTGCATTCGATCGACCTGAGCATATTTCGATTCGTTCGTGTAAACTACTTGAAAATATCAAATTTAGGCATCGATTTGCATGGGAAACGCACAGAATAACAAATTATTATGTCTGAATAGAGGCCGACTCGACCAGACAGTTTATTGAATTCGCCTAATAATATAAGTGTTGGGAAGATTTCCTATAAAGTAGGGACGACATTAGACATAAAGAAATATGAGATATACATAGAAAAACCGAGAGAAAGGACCCATGCATTGTGTAGAAAAGTGATAGGCTATCGGAATTTATCGAAAGATCAAACTACCACTAAAGATAAGTCAAAGGCTAGGTCATGGCATCAAACTAATCGAGAGATCGACTAAGCTTTCCTAATCCTTATCTCTTTACTTGTTTATCATTTTAGTTCTTTTCTAGAATGTATATACATATGTTTAATCCATGGTTTATGCTAGAGTTTGAGTAAATGATTTCATTGTACTTAATGATCGGTTTTGTTGTCACCGCTTTTAACGGTTTGATGCATATTTTATTCTTTTAAATCTTTGAATGGGCCCAATGAATTGATTTTTTAATGGTTTTGTTCAAATGAAAACTTCAGATTAGGCTAGATTGTATGTATTAGATAGACATGAAATGATCGTATCGAGAGGTAGAATAATCGATTTAGGGATGATGATATTGGACAATAATACATTCAACATGTATGTTGTTAGATGGAGACGTCAATGTTTGAAACGTTGGATAAAATGTTTAATACATAAATTATTAGATGGAGACGTCAATGATTGAAATATTTAAATAGGATCTAGCTTACTAGAGCATGTAGATCCATTTAAAATGATTGAATTCTCTGTCAGAAATAACACAATGTTTTTCGAAATTTTTAACGAGTTCATATTGTGAGAATAATTTTCAAGCTTAGAAGCACCATTTCATATGATTATAATGTCCTATACGAAGAAAGAAAAGAGACAAAAAGACGATAAAGTCCAATAAAAAAGAAAAAAAATAGAAAAAAATTAAAGGGAATGAAAAGGTGAAATCTTAGAAAGAAGAAAACGTAGAATCTTTCAATAGTATGGGAAGTTTATAGGAAGCTTGACCGCTTTTGTTCACGATCAACGTAGTCTAAGCTAGCTTAAATGTCCTTAAAACCCTTGTTGATATCGGTTTGCATTGTGCTCCCTTTCTAGTGTTTGTCATTGATTATGTTTGTTTGAGGACGAACAACGAGTTTGTATTTTCACTCTATGATTAGTTGCATGTTTCTATCACATTTTGGATTGTTTTAGTCTCTTTAGTTTACTTTTACGTTTTTCTATTCATTTATTATCTTGTAAGCAATATCCAATAAGGAGCACATTTTGGAAAAAACATTACTTATTTTCACCACAAAATGATTATCGAAAGAAAAAAGAGAGGAAACATTCGACCTAAGCGTAAAATCCCTCAGTTGAGCATGCTGAATTCATATGCTAAAAATCTCTAGAGGAACCGCACATGCAGAACGATTAATAACTTGATTGGTACGAAACTAGAGAGCACCTCGATTGAGCGGTCAACAAAACAAGGAAGTTTTCACAACTATAGGTTCGTTTGACCCAAGCGTATTTCAAATCTGTCGAGCGATCTACTTGACAATGTCAAAGTTGACTCTATATTGCATGAAAAATCTGCAGAAAACGAACTATTTGGCCTGGGTAGAGACCAATTTGGCCAAGATGTTTATCGAATTCACTTAATAATTCAAAATTTGAATTGTTTGAGTGTTGGAAGCTTTCCTATAAATTGAGGACGATATTAAACAAAAAGGAGACGAGGTATACATAGAAAAAACGAGATAAAAATCTTTACATCGTACGAAGAGTGATAGACTATTGGACTTCATCGAATGATCGGACTACCAATGTAGACGAGTCAAAGGTAAGGTCATAGCAACAAACTGATTGAGAGATCTACTGAGCTTTTTATAAACCCTCTCTATTTACTTTTTTTTATCATTGTAGTTCTTTTCTAAAATATATATACAGAAGTTTGATTCATGCTGCAGTCTAGAGTGTTGTGTATGTGAAATCATTGTAGTAAATGATCATATTGGCTGTTTATGCTCCAACGGTTTGATGATTGATTTATGTTTTTCAATCCTTGAATGGACCCCATGAATTGATTGCCAAATGGTTTGATTTAAATGGAGAGCTCGATGTAGGTTAGATCATATATAATACATAGACTTGAGTGATCATATCGATTGATAGGTTTATCGATTTATGGATGATGATATTGGACAATAATGCATTCAACATAGGGATGGACACGGGTCATGTACCCGAATTTTTAAGGATACTCGTATCCAAACCCCAACGGATAGTATATTTTGTACCCAAACTCGAACCTGTGAACACGGTATCTAAAGTTTGGATACCCGAAAATTAAATCAAATATCAGTGGAAATTGGAACCCGAATTTAATATTAAAATTTTTATAAAATTCACATTCACATTTTCAAATCATAATTACAGATCTAATAAAATCACAATACAATCACATATCTAATTTAGTTTCATATGATTTCAAAATCACAAATCTAACACAAAATCAACCTATCAACCTACACAATGTCTATGAACAATATGTCTATGAGCAATAGAGAAAATTCGAAAACGATTTGGGTTTCATGGTATTTATTTTTAATAGATGCAGAAACAACAAAGGCACACATAGACGATGAAGGACAGGACGGTAACGACAGGGATGGCAAAGGCACACATGGCAACTCTAACAACAACGGTAGGGACTACGAAGTAAGGGACGGTAACAACGATAGTATGGACAACGAAGGCGCACACGACGATGGGGACAGCAGGGATGATGAAGGCACACATGGCGATGACAAAGACGAGAAGGAAGGCATGACGACGATGATGATAGGGATGACGCGGGCGGCAGCGACAACAGGGATGACACAGGCGGCGGTGACGACTGAAAAGAAGAGGTTAAGAACTTGGGAGAGACAATGGAGAACTTTGGAGAAATTTGAGAGAGTGGAGAAATTTGAGACGAGAGAAGGAGACTATGGGAAAATTAGGGAAGTAAGTAAAATTCTTATGCAGTGGCATTTTGATAAATTTTATAATATAGATATTTTGGTATTTTAACATATAACTTCGGGTATCTGCGGATACCTATTTTTAAGAATGAAAACCCCAAATTCGAATCCGCATCTAATGAGATTTTTTTACCTGAACCCGAACCCGAATCCGCGGGTTCGAATAATTTTTCTTGGGTTCGGGACGAAGTTTCGGGTCGGGACGGATTTTTTGAGTAATTTGCCCAACTGTAGTTAAATATGTAGATCATTAGATGAAAATGTAAATGATTGAAACTTTGGTTAAGGATTTAGATTTTAGAGAATGTGAAGCTATTAAAAACACATTCAATATATAAGTCATTAGATGAAGACGTCAATGACCGAAACATTTGAATAGCATATTGACTACGAGAGTAGGTAGATCCATTTAAGATGATTGAATTCTCTAATAGGAATAAACGAAATTTTCTGAGTTCCTTAACGAGTTCATATACGTGAGAATAATTATCAAGCTTAGAAACACCATCTCACTTGTACATGATTGTAGTTATAATTTATTTTATTTGCTTATCGATAGAAATACATCTTTTCCGATTTTCAAGACCATAGATTTCATAAAATTTTAGTTTTAATGCTACTCATTCTTGTGTTTTGACCTTAATATTAGATGATCCTTATCTTCACCGAATATCTGGTACTAGGTATAAATATTAAAATTTGATTAGGATTATATCACACCTAGACAATGAATCAACAATGCATCTGCAACCTCATATGGCTTTTACCTATTGTTAGGGGGTGAGCATGAGTGGGAACCTAGAATTTTTAAGGGGATCCGAACCCAAATCCGAATCCGAATTCGAACTAATAGACAATTTTCTATCCAAACCCGAACCCGCGAAACGCAAATACTCAAAAATCAGATACACGATCAACAAGTGGGGTAGACCCACTTGTTGATCGTGTATCCTGAAAATATTCAGGATTCTCTTTCCCCTATAGAATCCTGAAAATTTCATGTTTTTCCTGTTGTTCCCATTTTTCTCGTTTTGAAAAAAATTGAAAACAGAGCTTTTGACTCTAAGTTCTGATATAGACATACTTATATGTCGGTTTCTTGAAGCATATACAAAAAGCTTTAGATATAAGACATATCCTTAGCATAATTGTATGCCAAAGAAATGAAAGTCGCTTATTCATACAAGTTATACAAATTGTTGAATCAACTCTGCACCAATTACATGTATGAAGAGAATTAGTGGCAAGGAAAACATAGGAGAGGCGAAATACAATTTACACGGGATTATGAGAATAACATCTCATGGTTGATGTTCATCAAACGTTTTGTGACTAATTATCATGTTTGCCATTTCGTATTACGACTAATGATTTTTATATCTCGACAATACTTACTATATTTGGGAGAGGGCCTTGAAGTTTGAAGATGAGCCTTTTGACAATGACCAGAAAAAGCAAATGGATAAAGTTTATTTTACATTAGCATAACATATGCATTTTCTCCATAGGAGTAAAGGAAAGGTTGTTTAGCTTTAGTGGCATTATCAATGAATTCAACATGCTGCTTTCGACGAAGCTCATCGATTTCACATGTTACTTTCTTTTAGGTAATGTGGAAAAATTTTTAGTTCCCAACCAGAGATGTTCCTCCAAAACATACAATGTAGAGGGGTTTCCTAATAAGACGTCGATGATTTAAATCAGACGTCAAAAATGAATAAAAAGGAGAATAAAACCTAGAAAATAAGATATTTTTTTTGGTCCGTTAAAGATATTTTCATCAAAGATGTCCTCCAAGAAAATGTTATAACGATACCAGATAACTTTAGTTCAGTTGGGGATTATTTACAATGCTTTGTTGCTCTTCTCCTTGAGGAAACAAGAACTGAAGGCTCCGATTCTCCCCGGTTATTGACCGGAATCGGAGGAAGAACGGGGAACCCTAAAATTGCCCTAGGGTTCAGC
>CM071868.1:20047787-20128407 GCA_036759665.1 Gynandropsis gynandra | reverse complement strand
GGAGGAAAACAAGAGAGAAGGTGGTCAAATGTTCGAGAGATTGAGACCCCTAACCAAAGAGGAAGAAGAAGCCGGGCCATCAGCAAGAAACACGGGCTTACAAAGGCCCATCTCTATTGAAGGTTGCAAGGCTATCGGAAGTGAAGAATTTACGAAAATACACAGCCCAACAATCATTGAGAAGCCCACAAAGCCCACAAACCAATCAGAACCTGCAAGAACAAAATCAGCCAAGTACCATAGGAAGAAACGACTACAACCTATATTGAACCCTGACATTTGCAAGTTAGAGGTTGAGATTTTGTTATTAAGACCTAAAGTAGCATCTATGTGATGCACACTTTTGTAAGGTATTTTATATATATGGAATATAGAAGGGGGTGAGTTGTATCACCACCAGAAAATCACCATCTCAAACACATACCAAAATAACTAAACCACTTCATCATTTCCAGCAAACCATAAATACAACCCAAATTTCATCCGTGTATTTTACCTTTCCATGTTTGCACCAACACAAGAAGATGAGATGAGTTCATAAGACTTCTAACATTTAGCTCATAAACAAGTTACAAAACCATCAAATGGTATCAGAGCTCTCAAGATTCAAGGAAGCACACGACATAAGCAGCAACTAAGCACCAGACGCACAACAAGCACCAGATGAACAAAATCAACACAACAACACAAGAAGAAGAACAACCCTAGACCGAGACAAGATGATGCAGACAGTACCTCAAGTCTAGTGTTTGACAGAAAAAGGGTACAATCTATGGTTATTAAAATGAAAGCAACCTTAAGATCCAGAAAACTATGGAAGGTGGTGACAGAAGGGCTACCGGACATGCCACTAACGGGGGCTGCTACAAACTGCGAAGAACAACAAAAGGCCTTAATAGTATGGGAAGAGTTAGAGGCCAAAGACCATACAACACTGCTACTACTTTACAGTGCTGTCGCCAAAGAAATATTTCGAGCTCACTTGTCAATGTGTGAGAACTCTAAGGACACGTGGGATCTACTAAGGGAGAGGTTTCAGGGAGATCCTAAGACAACGACGATCAAACTATAGCAGTGAAGGGCCACATACTACACTCTAAGACAGAGAGACAAAGAAAGTATCAAAGACTTTTGCGAACAAAGTCACAGAACTTGGAAACGAAATGAAGACCTACGGAGACGGTATTAGGGAAGACACCCTAGTATCTAATATATTATGCTCATTGCAGGAGAGGTTCGACCCCTATGTGGGTGTGATCGAACAGACAAAGGACCTAACAACCCTAATAGTGAGTGAGTTGGTTATTTCATTGCAGTCACAAGAGGTAAGACTCGACGATAGACACGGTAGCAGTGTAGAGGGAGCGTTTAATGCAAAGTTCAAGGGATTTAAACTTGCAAACAAAGCAGAAAACAATAGGAAGCTCTATCCTAAGGGTGCTACAAGCAGAAGGGGAAGAAGTGGCATGGTCACTGCAAGAAGGACAACAAGAAAATGATTACAGTTAAGTGGTTGTACAAGATCAAGTTAGACGAGAATGGAAAAATTTAAAGATTGAAAACAAGGCTCGTGGCTAGGGGTTTTACACAAACTTTCGGCATTAATTACGGGAAGGCCTTCGCTCCAGTTTCCAAGCATGACACCATTAGGGTATTGATCGCCCTAGGTGCACAAATGAGATGGTCACTAATAACATGTAATCCGCCATAGTATTTTCATGATTCCTAGGTTTAGTTTGATTAGATTTCTTGCAATTTACCGAGTTATTGAGTATATTCGAGGACTTCTTCTACGATTTCGTGTTTTGTGTAGGAAACGAAGACATGTGAAGCTAACAAGAGTGATTACGGCAAATCTACCCGAAAATATGACCAAGTGATAAGAGGCAATACGTGCACAGCCACAGAACCAAACGGAACACCCGAGCATCGAGCGAAAGGAGTGGAAACAACAAGTAAAAATAGCCCGCTCAGGCATGGAAGAGGCCCCGTGCGGGCTGCAACTCCAGCAAAGTTTGCACGACTTGGGGAGCTGATCAGCATGCACGGATTTGGCAACAGAACATGAACCCGTGCAGGGTGCATAAGGAGCCCACGCGGGCTGCCATGACCAGCAAGAAGAGCACGGGTCAGGCTAATGAAGAGCCCGCTCGGGCTGGTGGAGAAGCACTCACCCCGCGCGGGTTGTGCCTTAGCCCGCGCGGGCCCCCTTTCTCTCAACAACTTGTTTTGGGTTTTGAACGGGCTGAATTTAAAAAGGAGCGATCTAGGTAAAGAAGGACAACGCACAGAACAGGAGAGAGATATCAGTAACAAGATAGGGAAGATCGAGGAATCGTATTTCTTACTCTTTATCATGTCTAGTTTTTATTTCTCTTGTTTTACAGTGGAATCCATGAGTGACTAAGCCTCTAGCTATGGGTTAGGATTGCTGGATTTGTAATGAATGCTTGTAATTATGCATTAATGCTTAGACTTATCGAAGCTTTCTTGAAATTCGATTTTACAATCAACATCGTAAATGTCTTATACTTGTGCTGGCCGCTCAGTAATCTAGGAATTTGTGTTTAGCTGGAAGGTTGGATTATGAATGCGGAACAGTAGATTGTAGATTAAACTTGATTAATGAGAATCTGACCGGTCGGTTAATCGACTTAGGAATTTAGGAGTGCGCACTTAACGCTACAATAATCACGAGTTAATCACTGCTGGAAGGTAGGATTGCACGTTGTTATTGTTAGGAGGTTTAGGTGTCGAGAGAACCATTCCTTATTTATGAGCATGAATTCCCCGTTATTAAGATAGTTCGATAAGTCTATGATCCTTTGTTCGTTACATCCTTGCAAATCCCGATAACCCCAAACCCATAGTGTTCTTAATTATCAAGTTTTTCACGTCACCTCATTGCTGTCATTATCTATTTTAGTGTTTTAGAAATCTGTCCAACATCACCATCAATTCAACCCATCTCAGTTTAGTCGTATTCTTAGCTTAGGTTGCATTAGTCCCCAGAGTTTGACCCTTGTATTACACCGATCCGTACTCTTGCGTAAGTGAATATTAGGCATTTTTATTGCTTGATAGTTCGCACATTAGACACTACATCAGATGGATGTCAAGTCGACATTCCTAAACGGGGAAATAACAGAAGAGGTGTTCGTAGAACAACCTCAAGGCTATGAAATTGAAGGTGCAGAAGACAAAGTCTATAAGTTAAGAAAGGTGATCTACGGGTTGAAGCAAGTACCTAGGGCGTGGTACAACAAGATCAATGAATTCTTTCTGACTGAAGGGTGCACATAGAGCCACTGTGGTGCAGCCATGTACACCCAAAAGTTAGTATGCGATATCCTAATTATATGCATCTGTGTGGATGATATAATACTTACTGGAACAAATATCCTACTTGCATCAGTATGACATCACCGAGAACCTTATCAGATGTCCTTCTTTGGTACGAATACATGCTTCAATGGACACACCCTTGTCCATCAACTCGGTGACTTATCATTGGAGTTTATTCGTTTCTTCGGGGTTGGTCCTATACACCAGGTTTGCTTGAAATGCTAGCTCAAGGGACAAAAGTCAATTTGATTCTCAAACTCACAAAAAGTTGGTAAATCGTATGGTATCTTGTTAGGTAATAAATACGACTGCGGTGATTTGAAGAAATCATTTCTTATTTCTTAACAAGCGAAGCGCTTGCTGCATTTGTGCAACTCCCACCATCAACCATAATACTACACACCTTATCCTTGTTGAGTCCACGAGTAAAGAAAATGTTTTCCCTTTGTATGATGGCCTCCTATTTAGCTTTAGATTCAATGTTCAACATGGTACTAACAATTATTAGCCTCATACTTTTCATAATCCTCATTCGAATGAAACATGTTCCTCGGATTCTCTAACTCATCATCCTCCTCAAACACGATTACATGCACTTTTTTCACTCTGATTATAATGATTCTTTTGTTCGGGCAATACTTCATAAGTGGCCTCGACCCTAACAAACGAAGCATTTCAAATCAAAGTTATGTTGTGGAGTGTCGCTAGTATCTAGCGATTTTGGTTGTGGTGTCTCCAATTTCTGGCCAATCTTATGACTTGTATTTGATTGTCAAACTGATTAAATTCTAGCTAGTGGTTGGAAGAAGCATTAACATACATCTAAAACAACTTCCATTTCCTTCTTTTTAAATCTTGATTGGTAAATGTAGAAGGTCGCCCATATCCATGTAGTGATGTGTCTCTACACGACCCATGGTTTTTCTCGAGAAATTCATCTCTTTGTAGTAAACCTTAATGATTCTACTATCTTGTACCAATCTCCTTAGATGTTGAATGAAATTTCAAAGATAGTGGGTATATGTTGCGTGCCAAGTTAAACAAGTTAACCTAAAACTACCGGCAAGTGCACGAAACGTGTGTGGTAATTTAGGTGTCGATCCCACAGGGAATAGTCCAACACGGTCTAAGAATCAAACAAGAATTTATGCTTTCTGCGTAAAATAAGGGTGATGAGATGCGAATATGATGATGAAGTGGACTAACGAGTTTCCTAACTAAGAGACAAACGTTCTAGGATCCGGTTTCACCGTATAGCTTTCGAAAACTATCTTCGATCTATCTAATCATACGTTCCCTACCAAGATATCTAAGACGAATGATCCTAATGTAGATCCTACCCACTCTCTAGGCATAGGAACCTAGTTTGATGGATGCATCCCCTACTTTCATGGCTGACACCCCAACTTAACTCCATTACGATTAATGATTTGCCCGATTCAACCTTCAACACTTACTACCCTACTTTCGTGACCTAGTCTCGGTTGTTCTAAACCTGATCTTCTAGGACTAGAATTATCCTTTCGGTCCTTCTCCTAATCCCTAACACATGCATCTACGTGCCCATCGTAAACACAAGACAATAAGTGCTCAGACAAAGAATAGATAAGCAAAACGGGAAATGCATTCATAAATAAATAAAATAGGGTTCCGGGATAGCCATGGGCTAATCTCTTCTCTTATCTACTACTCGGTCATGAGTCGAAACAACATAAATGAAATAATAGAGTAAGGAGCATATAAATATCAAACGAGTGTGATCCCAAATTAATTCTCGACTCCTTGCGTGTCTCCTGTCAAGATGGCTCTTGGATGGATAGATGGTTCTTGAGTGTGTGATGAAGAATATATTCTGCATATTGGATGATTCCTGAATGAATTTTTCCCTTGACAGTTTATACTTTAAAATTCAAGCCCTTAGTCGGCTCATTTCCACCAAAATCGGCCATAGGCCGTTCTACCAAGTCATGCCCGTCCATGCTCCATGTCATACCCAATCGGGCATGCTTCATTCCGTGTAAATAAACCGACCGTTTTGCTTGTTGCCCGACCGTGCTGGATGGAAGGAGGGTGACCGATCGTGCACTCGCATGTTCGGCCCGTGTAGTAGTCTCGGGATGGAATTGCATGAGATACCCGACTGTACTAGCTAGGACGCCCGACCATGCCATCTTACCATGAGAATGCCCGACCGTGCATGAAGTGTGCCCGGGTCGTGCACACATCTCAGGTATAAATGCCATAAAGAGCCCCACCGTGCTTCTTACCATGCCCGGTCGTGCACCTGGTTATAGGTGAGAGTTCGGTCGTGCAATTGATCATGCTTGACCGGGCTGTGTCCCTTGATGCATGCTCAATCGTGCTCCTAAACTTCCACGTATCTCTTGATGCTTCGCAGGAGAATCTCGAAGCTCCTCCTCCACGTCCATTTCTCTATCATCATCCTTAAGGTAAGGATCAGAAAATTCTTGCATAGTGTTAGTTTCTCCAATTTCGTTACATAGATTTCTCATTCGGTCGTACTCTTATCCAGTTGATGAACATCCTTCAGAGCTCGACCTTTCTGCCGTGATTCTCCTACCATTCTCTCACTCAAACTTTCCAACTTTTCGATTTTGATTTATACCATTCAGTATAATTTTGATTTATACAAGAGCTGTTGCGATCATCTATTATGGTATCAAAGGTTCCATGCTCTCAATGAGTTTGGTGAAGAGGATTAAGCATTACAGGTCTGCTCATGCGAGAAGCTCTTGGGGAAATACTTGAGGTTTTCCAGGCAGTTCAAAGCATTTCATCGAATTTTGGAAAACTGTAGAGATGAATCAAAGGAAGAAGAGGTACAACATAGGCAGTTTCTTTTCAATTTGGTATTGCATTATAGGATGTGATTACCTTTACTTAGTTGAAGAGTGACGATTGAGAGATGTGAGGGAGAGAGGTAGCAACTTTCCAAACTAATGAAATTTGTTGGAGCTGAATGCTCCATTGATTACCAGCTACTCAGTTTGATGTCGCTAAATTGATTGTCCTATTAATTTCGAGGCCATTCAGGAAACATTCAACCAAAGGTATGTTCTAAAAATTGGATTTGTTGGCATCTATGGTGTTTCTCACAATTGGTTTCTTTGTTCATGAATATGGGTATTTATATAAAGATTTGTTTCCTCTTTTTGATGTGCCCACAAAGTTTAAACTGCACTAAGTTTGACATATTGATGTTTGAAGGATCCATTTCCTTGAAACAACTGTTCTCAACAGATTATATCATTTCCCTTTTTGTTTTGTTTTTTTTTTCTGAATAAAATAATCTTAATCTGGGGTATGATCTAATTTATGACAAAGCGAATTGCTTGTAGGCATCATCCTCGATATCCAATATAGATGAGTTGAAGTGGAAGATGAGCATGTTGTTACGCAATGAAAATGAACAAGAAAATGTATCTAGAAATAAAAGAGATCGAAGAGATTATGAACAAATCTCGAAAACAGAATGTAAACCTTGACTTTCTTTTGATTCCTCAAATCAATACTGTTGCACTTACTTTGTGAATTGTGTTAACCCATTTATATCGTTTCTTGGCGTTTTTGGTTCTAAATCAAAAGTGAGATATATGGGAAAGTGGTGGTTGCAAGCAAAGGTCATCTTCCTAAATATCGTCAAGACTTGGATGATAAGAGACCACAACGGGATGTAAACATGGCTCCAAGGTAGTTCAATGAATCCAACTATGATCCAATTAAGAGACCTTACCATTTTATTGGATGTTAAGGTGATTTCAGATTTGAAGTTAACCTAGAGTCCGCAGCTTTGTTATTGTATTGACTCAACTTTTGTGGTTCATTGTTTGTTCCTTTGTTATGAATAGGTTTTTGTTTTTTATATACTACAATAAGTTACTTTTTCGGAGGTCTGAATGAGGATTCCATGCCTTCTCAACTTAATATTCTCCAGTGCCCATTCTTTAGCAACATCAATGAGCCCACCAATTTCTCATTTTCTTCATCCATTCCTTTTCCCATGCCTGTAAGTAATACTTTGACTTACTTCATTAATAGATTCCTCTCTGAACCTATGATCTATTTGTCAATCAACTGTATAACAACTGTTTCCAATTGATTTGTACTTGGGTTTTTCCAGGTACGGGCAGGAAAATGGCCAATTTTAGAAGATGGACCTAATTTCGATTTGGCATTTAGGCTTTTCCATGGACGTGACGGAGTAGTCCCACTCTCTGAGAGATCAATGGTCAAATCAGAGATAGAGGAGCTTGTTCTTTGTTCTTTCCCCTCCCTGTTCCATCCTCTTGTTGCTGAGGCGACAACAATTAGTCTTTCGTCATTTGGACCAGGAGGGCCATTCGGCTTTGATGCGTTTTCTGAGAATTTGAAAAATTTCAACAAAAAATTTCAACAATTAGTCTTTCGTCATTTGGACCAGCCTCCCTTGTTCCATCCTCTCATTGACAGTCTTTTTTTCTTTCTTGTAGGCATCTGGTTATTACTTACTTTTTCTTAACTTGAATTTTTGCGTCAATCACTTTTGCTCCTTGACCATAACCAAATACATGAGCATGACTTCATCTCTGTATATGAATATGAATGTGCTTTGATTTCACTATCATATTGTGGAAATTGACTGTTGAATTGTAGGTCTGTACAACAAGAAATGTTCAGATCAACTACAGGAGATGGCGGGATAATGGGAAAAAACTCAATCATTGTACATGCAACTGGATATCAAGGTTATCAAGGTTTCAGCTACTATCTACTTTATCATATAGACCGTCCATTTGATAAATCAAGGAGATGAATGCTACATTACTATTCCATGCATGATTTGTTGAATCTAACTAGAAGGATCATGAGAGGCAATGTGACTTTTTGTTCACCCAACTATAGAAAGATTTTTGGAGGTACTTTTAGTTTAATTGTTGAATGTAGGATGTTTTATAAGTTAATAATTATAATCGGTAACATTATCTACTGTTTTTTCTTTCTGTAACAATCTGTTTCACGCTTAGATGATCTGAAGGAGAATGATATTTAAGAGATAGTAGAACAAGCTTAGATATCCACTTTCTTCAATAAAATAAATTTTTGGTTTATGCTTTCAATTATAGATGCATGTCATTCTCATTCACGTTGTCTGGTTGATTAAATTTTATAGAAGTGCCTGTTAGATTTTCTAGATTCCGTTACTTTACATCTTATATTGATTGTTTTGTCAAATTGTGGTTTCACATACTCTCATAATTTCATCTAGGTGGACATGGATATGGAAGATGATTTTGAACTGCAAGAAAGAAATCAAATTAACAGCTCTACGACGCATGGAGATGATGCAACTGATGTTAAAGCTATGACATTTCTGCATATGTTATAATAAAGTTTTGAGATTTGGCTTGGATGTCTGACACTTGGGTTTAAATAAAGATTTGCTTTCAATGGGACTTTTGGTCATTCTGTGATGCCATAAATGTTGGAAATTGCAGGTAAAGCTACAAAATTTCTGCATATGGTACAATAAAGTCTTGCGATTTGGCTTGGATGTCTGACACTTGGGTTTAAATAGAGATTTGCTTTCAACGAGACTATGAAGAAGAATTGCTTTCAAAGCAAAATTCCTCTTCCTAACCATGACCCATTTATCCTGCAGGTGGTTCTTCCTTTGAGTTTGTAGAGAAGGATCGAGGGGCTCCTCCAGGAACACCTTGCTAGGCAGCAGCTAAACTCAGGGATGGCTGATGAAGGTTCAGCTTAGCCTCAACCAACTAAGTAGACCAAAGAACTTCCCCAGATCCCTTTCTTGATGGGTCTGTAATGAAAATGGTGGGTCGGCTTGGTGAGTTTACTTGTGCATTCTAATATTTAACCATGTTGTATTTTTGCAACAACAAAATGGACCAAAAGATTGCATGATTTTGTAACTGAAGTGGATGAACTCTTGTTCAGTCATCAAAAGGCCGAAGGCCAAAGATGGATGATATAGATGCGTCAACACAATTGCCACTCCTTAACAACCCATATTACCGGGACACTCTTGGTCAATTCGGGGAATTTTTAGCAATTTCAAACAGGATTGACCGTTTACAGAAGAATGCATGTGCAGGGTTGAAGTACTGGAGAGCAACTGTCAGAAAGGTATAATTTTTTGTTCAAACAAAAACTATATCTTTGATATAATTCGACGAACTTTTTCTAGTACCTATATTGGTTGTGAGAGTATGCTTATGTGATGTAACTCTGCTCTGAAACAGGCTTTTTTTATCTAAGACTGCTGAGAATGCATTACTAAATGCCTTTTAATCTTGAAGACATTGAGATGCCCTCTACCTTTGGGTTCGCATGGACAAAGATCCGAGAAATCCTTTACTGAAACCCTTTTGGTCATTCTGTGATGCCATAAATGTTGGAAATTGAAGGTAAGGCTACGAAATTTCTGTATATGGTATACTAAAGTTTTGAGATTTGGCTTGGATGTCTGACACTTGGGTTTAAATAAATATTTGCTTTCAACGAGACTTTGAAGAAAATGTATGGTGTCAAGCATTTGGATTCTTTTCCACCAATGTCGGAGGATGGAGGGAAAACTTGGTTTGTCATGCAGAGCTGGACCTTGCCAACGAGGTCGTTTTTGCAGTTCGTCATGTTCTCTAGGCGCATATTTCTTTTGTTTTTCAGACCAAATTCAATCCCGATATGCATTCTTTTTGGATCTATTTATGATATTTCTTTCGTTGTAGGATGTTTGTGGATTCATTGGATGCGCAGATATATGAAGAGCATCACAAGACAAGCCATTGGTATATGAGTTTAACCAAAATTAGTAACTTTTTCCTTCTCTATCTAATTGAACATGGTGCCTTTCGTGGTCTTAGGAGTGCGACACCGCGAAAGGCACCATTTTAGGTCTACTATTGACATAACCCGATCATTATCTGGCTATTGATAACAATTTCTAAATGGGTTAAATGGGTTTGGGTTCTATATGATGTGCAGGTCATTGGACATGGATTTGTCTTGAAACAATGTCATAGAAAAAGGGTTGACTGGTTTCAGGATAAGCATTGTTATTCGCGGTTGCTGGAGCTTTTGGTGAAAGTATGGGCGTACCATAGTGCTAGCCATATGGTGTACGTCGACCCCGGGACAAGTCTGATGCAAGAGCACCGTAAGCAGAAGAATAGGTGGGGGCAAATGTTGGTGAAATGGTTCAATTACGTAACTCTCAAGACACTGGATGAAGATCTTGCGGAAGAAGCAGATTTTGACCGTCGGATTGGGCACTGACTGTGGCCGGAGACGGGGGAGATCGTGTGGAAAAGTTCATTGGAAAAAGAGAGACAGAGAAGGAATAAAGAGAAAGAGGAGAGGAAGAGGAGAAGCAAGGATAAGCTTAATATGATGGGAATTAGAAATGGTCGCCATAAAGTTATAGGAAAGTACATAAAGCCGCCGCCGAAGGATGTTTTCGTCACCGAAAATTCAACTGAAAAATTCTCTCCCGTGCACTACAGGTCTGTTTCAGACAACCAGAGAGGAATCAAACACAGTTTGAAGATGATGTTGCCAGTTGACTTTGGTTTGGTATTGCAAGAATGGGATATGGAACTTTGGTAGGTCTATGTGATGCAGAGACAGAGCAGAGGCTGATAAATCAAGTAATTGAAGAGGTGGAATATCAACAGAGAAATGTCAAGTTTCTGAATATCACATTCTGACCGAGTTCAGAAAAGAAGCTCATCCTTCCCGTTATCAGGAGCCTGGCACTCCTGCTGATGCTCCTCAAGAGTGCAACCATTGGTGCCTACCCGGTGTACCTAACACATGGAATGAGATTCTCTATGCACAACTTTTATCAGCGGATTATAGAAAAGAGCGAAAAGTGTGGACGATATATGTTTTTTTGCTTTTGCGAGTTCTTTAGGCTCCGTTTCATCCTTTTGCATTTCATGACTTTCTGGAGCTGCCTCACCAGGTTCAATCTTTCAAGTCCATACGTGGGAGCGATCTCAACAAAAAATGATACTAATCAGCTCATTTGAAAAATATACTACACAGAAAAGCGCATTGGCATCAAAGACACATACCAGAGTTGATACATATAGCTGAATAGGAACCAACATTGCCTCATGACCAATGGTAGTAACCTTATAGACGTAGGATAACTTACCCATTAGAATAATTTGCAGACTCGAAGTAGCGTCAATGATAATGATAAAGAGAATTGTATGATACGGTGATTGGTTAGTAAAATGATGTAACTAACATGATCTTATTTATAAGGATGTACAACTGCTGTACATTTTAAGTCTACCGAGTTAATTTTTTGTTAAGTAGATAGGACTTACCCAAAGAAACATTAGGAAATCAACTGGAACTGTTGACGCCAAGTCAGTCATGGTTATGCGAACAACTAGCTATCTTTTCATTCTCGGTTAATTCATAAGTAGCAAGACCTCTGATATGAATCTAGAGCAGGCAGGTATGTATTCATGTCTCTTCCCATCATGATTGAATATTTATCGTAGCAAAAGCTTGTCAAGTTAGCGATCTACTAGTCTATAGCAAGGGTTCATTTGTATTTTGAAAGTGGAACAAAATGTCGGACTAACACTGTTTATGAGATGTGCTTATTTGGAACAACCATAATGCTACATTTTAGTTGATCGATTCTTTATTATTTAAATCGAAATAGTTTATGCTATATTAGGAGGATATGAATATATGAAAATTAGGAAAATCTTATCTTCTTTTTTGCAATTCATTTGATTATGTATTTGGGGATTAAACGAATATTTCCATATTATAAACCATTTACAAGGGATGCAAGAAAACATAAAGAAAAGCGCGAAAATAACCTCGGGGGAGTAAAGAGGAGTGAGACAATTACCAACATTGAAGGAGAATATGGAGAGAGTAATGTTGTATTGTTAATAAAATTATCATAATATTATAGGAACAGTTATGGTAGCAACACCAATTTTTCATGTTTCTTCTTTAGTGGTGGCATTAGATCACTATCTGTTGTTATTGTTGTTACTCTGTAAATTGTAAGTTGGTTGATGGATAGAAAATTTTCTAATTTTAGTCAATATAACATTCGTGAATTTTCAAGTTTTGTTTTACAAAAATGCCTCCTTTTCAAAGATTACTTGCTTTTATAACTAAAGTTTTTTGTTTATTTATTTATTTATTTATTTTCATCTCTAAAATTTTAATAACTTCTAAATATCGGATCAATAAATTAAATAAATAAAAGTCACTATTTAAATTTTTAGTTATTGTGTAATTCTATTTATAATTTTATTCGTGATATTCATAATTTTATTTGTGATATTAAATAAGAATCGTTTGAGTATATGAAATATAAGTCATTATCCGAAATGTTAACTCCTCATATAATTAAAACACTTGATTTGGTAACATTTTCTTTGTATTGTTTATTTTTTGGTATAATTATTATACTTCAAAAATATTTTACTCTTTATCCTATTTAAATGGAAACTAACTGAGTCTGCAATATTAACTTTTTTATTATTGCTTTTTGTGTATCATAATTATATTTAGAAAAAAATTGAGTCTAAATCTCAATTCGATTGAAAAATGAACGGTATAACGAACGTTTTTTTTACTGTAATAGAAATTTGGTGTACGATTTTATATAAAGAAGATCAATAAAATGTGTTATGTTAAGGGTAGACCAAATCTTGATAATGTAAATATTCAGGTATATTATATATGAGATATGTTTAATTTTATAATATATTATAGAGATTACATATGAAACGATAGTATGACAAAAACAATACTTTTACGAAATATAATAATATTCGAGGAGGAGTTTTCACGCATGTGCTTCAATCCGATTCTTTTTCGGTTTTAAGTATCATTATAAACAAATTGCACTATTAGTTTACATTAAAACTTAAAAATTCGTGTGTTTGTATTGCCCCGTATACATATCAAATTTAATGATAATGTTCAAATTAATGAATTATATACAAAATGTAACATAAATATATTTTAATTATCGCAAATTCGCGCGTAGCACGGATATCATCCAGTTAAAATAATAAACATTTTCTTCCAACCGAACGACCTGTAAACGCATAACGCAGACACGTACGTGAGGTTCAATCTCTCCAAATCTAATAGTACGTGAGCATGTGTTGCAATATATATATATAAATATATATGTAATTTACATAATATTCAATACATATATGTGTATATAGACCACAAAGACACATACTAAATAACAAGGAGAAACCGCCATATCTGGAACAGAACAAAACCAAAGGCAATGTACATTTTTCTTCTCGTTTGGTTTCTTCTCGAACTCTCGCTGTCACCGAAGAATATCCGCAAAAGCTTTGATTTTCCTTATCGTTGAAACCCCAGGAAGCATATCTTATTTTCTCGGCATNNGAGAGAGAGTTCGGGCCTGGTGTACTCTCCTTCACTCTGCATAATCCAAATTCTTGATTTCTCTCAGAAATGTTCAGTGAACTTCCTAAGCTTCACATTTTCTTCTTACCCTTCATGGCTCACGGCCACATGATTCCAACTCTAGATATGGCGAAGCTTTTTGCGAGCAGAGGAGCGAGATCGACGATCATTACCACTCATCTCAACGCCAAGAACCTTGAGAAGCCCATCGAAATGTTCAAGAACCGAAAACCAGGTCTCGAGATTGACATCAAAATACTGGATTTCAGTTCCATAGAGCTAGGATTGCCTGAAGGATGCGAGAATACCGATTTCCTCATCTCGAACTACCATGCGGATGCAAGTGATTGGGTTCTAAGGTTTATCTTCTCGACCAAGCTTCTCAAAGAACGTTTGGAGCAGCTTATAGAGACGACCAGACCAGACTGTTTGGTGGCTGACATGTTCTTTCCCTGGGCGACTGAAGCTGCGGCAAAGTTCGGCGTCCCCAGACTTGTGTTCCATGGTACCTGCTACTTCTCCTTATGCGCTACTTCTTGTGTCGCACTCCATCAGCCGCATAAGAAGGTTGCTTCAGGTTCTGAGCCCTTTGTGATTCCAGATCTTCCAGGAGACATAGTCATTACAGCAGAACAAATTTCAGTTGCTGATGAAGAAACCGAAATGGGAAAATTTATGAAAGAAGTCATGGATTCAGAGAAAAACAGCTTTGGAGTTCTGATGAACAGTTTCTATGAGCTCGAACCCGCTTATGCTGATTTCCACCGGAATATTCTAGGCTCTAGGTCGTGGCATATCGGTCCACTTTCGCTATGTAACGGTTCTTTCGAAGAAAAAGCAGAGAGAGGACAAAAGGCAATCATTGACGGGACTGAATGCCTGAAATGGCTCGATTCTAAGAAACCGAATTCAGTGATCTACCTGTCCTTTGGAAGCATGGCGTGCTTAACTAACACGCAGCTTACAGAGATCGCTGCGGGATTAGATGGTTCTGGACAAGATTTCTTGTGGGTGGTAAGAAAAGACGATGTAAAAGGTAAGTATGGGGATTCCATTCACCTTTTGCCAAAAAAGAAGAAGAAGAAAAAACAGTTTGGCGCGATCTTGCGTGTTTGACAGACGTAGAAATCTCTTGATCTTTTTGGACAGATGAGGAGGAAGAATGGTTGCCAAAAGGGTTCAAGAAGAGAACAGAAGGAAAAGGACTAATCATAAGAGGGTGGGCACCGCAGGTTCTGATCCTTGACCACCAAGCAATTGGAGGGTTCTTGACACACTGCGGATGGAACTCTGTTCTAGAAGGGTTGGTATCAGGACTGCCAATGGTTACTTGGCCCATGGGGGCGGAACAATTCTACAACGAGAAGCTAGTGACACAGGTACTGAAAACAGGGGTAAGCGTCGGTGCGAGAAAGTGGATGCATCTTGTAGGTGATTTCATAGGTAGAGATAAAGTGTTGAAAGCTGTGAGAGAAGTGATGGTGGGGGAAGAGGCGGAGGAGATACGAAGACGAGCGAAAGAGCTAGGGGCGATGGCCAAAGCCGCGGTGAGAGAGGGAGGGTCTTCATATATTGAATTGAACAGGTTCATGGAAGAGCTTATTTTACTCAGGACCAACAAAGGGAAGGATGAACAGTAAGGCATAAAAAGTTATGAGTTATGTTTGGGACAATAAACTGGGATAGTTCTATGTTTTCATCGTCTTTTGACTTTGCCCGATCGAGTCTTCGGAGTTTGACTCTAATCATATTTTTTTAGGGATGACTAATCAGGGTTTGGGGTTTTTCAGTTTCGATTTGATTCGGATTTTTTGGATTTTAAAAAATTAGATCCGAATTAAATCCGAATGTTTTCGATCCGGATTCGATTTAAGTTTGGATTGTTCGGGTTCCAAAGCATTGGATCCGAATAATCCGAATTATATTTGGATATTTGGATTATTCGGATGGTTCGGATTATTCGGATGATTCAGATTCAAGTTTTTCGGGTATTATACATAATTTGAGTTATTTAGATTCAAATTTTTTGAATAATTCGTTTTTTAGTATAAAACAAAAATTAAAATATCAAATATAACATAAATATATATAAGAAAATATACCATTATTTTTTAGTGTTTATATATATATATATTAATTTTAAATTATATATTTTTATTTTTATTTTTAAAATTGGATTGGATAGGTTCCTCGGGTTTTATCCGAACCCGAACCAGACCGACTCGAATTTAAACCGTTTCTGAAATTTAATCCCATATGGATTCTTAGGATAATTCATATTCCAAACGATCTAGGTTGCTGAGGTCGATCCGATTCGGATCGATCCGAGTAACCCGGATTGTACACCCTTAATATTTCCTTCCAAATATCAAATTTTAATCTATATCCTCATATATAAACCGAGAATGAATGAGAGTTATATAGAACAACATGGATATTTTGGAGAAATATATTTAGGGTCAAAATTGGAATATGCAATTAGATTAGATCATGATGAATAGGAAATAAGATTGAAATACAGAGTAAAAGAAATTGTCACATAAGTTTTTATGTTTATTTTGATCTTATTTCTTATGTTATAAAATAAATAATTGTTATCACATTAGCGTTCAGGTGGCCTTCATAGTGTTTTATTTTTGTTAGTTAAACTGAAAGTTGATGACGATGAATTTCAAGAGTTTAAAGCATTAAAAGGTTTTTTTAATTCCACTAGATGTATATTTTTCTCTAATTCTAAACGTTACTTTATTCTTAAGTATACATTAACAAAAGTTTTTATTCCTTGACGTTAACAAAGATTATTAAACGTTGCACGAAGAGGTTAAAAACGGCACACAACCTTGGATCCTACAGTAGTAAGATTTTCAAGAAATTGAAAAGTGTGTCGCCCATGTACTCACATCGTCATTCTGTGTATAGCATTATATCTCTGTCCTGTTCATAGAGTTGCATTAAATTTTGATTTAGTTTTATAAATTTCCAGATGAATCTGACGACAATAATGGAAAATCTATGATTCAAAAATGTTGTTCCACTAATTTCTTTTGGAGGTCAAAAGTTGAGGGTCTAGATTGGGTTTAAAGTTTTCATGTGTGATGAACTTTATTATGTGGAATATATTTGGAATATGGATGTTAATGAAGAATCAAACATTCAAACAAGTGTGAATATTGTTTATACACAAGATGTAATATCTCATCCCGAAACAACTTCGAAATTAGGAATGTCCACCATTATCTCTAAGAGATGGCTACACGTGTCATCATTGAAACACAATTATAGAATAAAATAAAAATTTGATTTTCAATTGAAATGGTTCAAACCATATAGTTGAAGAAAACATATAAAATCATTATCAAAATAAATACGAAATGTATAATAAAGTTTGTACTGACGTGCTACACGTCTTATGTTAAGGGTTGTGTTGCTGCTCAACCTCATTGCTTTTGTCCTTCGTTGTAACCTGTCCATCCACGGTAACCCACAAATGGGTGAGTATAAAGACGTACTCAGTAAGATCAATACGTGCACGCATTCCGTGCCACGTATTCTCTCTCTCGAATGCGTAACATAAAATAAACATTCATCAAACTACATATACATAAGTAATTCTACCCAAGCCAACCGAGTATCCTAAGTTTAAGACTAACACCACACCGGATCATAATTCACAAAGTCCACACGACTCTAGCTCGGGCATATGCTCGTAAAGCCCATAGGACCCCAGCACATTGAAGATCTCACAAGGTCACAAAATACCCCATCCATCAGTACAATACAACGCTCTGTCGCTTGAAAGGTTAACACAACCCCAACATAATACGACATTGACAGATCCACCGATCTGTCTAACTACAATGCTCCATCGCTCGAGAGTTTACCATGACGACGTTGGTAGATCCACTAATCTGACTAACTACGGTGCTTCGTCGCTGGAAAGGTTACCACACTCCCATCACGGTAAGACGACGACCCTGTCCCAAGTGCCGCAATACCAAAATTTTCGATCCGATACTCCTTACTGATAACTCTCACCGACACGCTCGCACACCTTCTTCCGAAAAATCGAGTGTGGAATCACTCAATCGAGCACACTAGACAAGATGTTCACTCGACTTTAACATTAAACCAAAATATCGACGTTCTCCGACCCCAATACTTAGTTGAGCGTAAATTCTCTAGATCACCTATAATAACTTAAACAACTCATATACATGTCATCAAACACCCACAAAAACTCTGGTGAAAAATTGATACATCTTTCTTGAATTTCTTTTTTTTCTTATTTCTTCTTTTCTTATTTTCTTCTTGCTCGGCCGAACATAGACGATTACTTCCTCTCTTTTTTTTTCTCTTTTCCTCTTTTACTTAAAACCTAATGTTATGTTATCATCAATTATATATATATATATATATATAATTGATGATATGGACCTCACAATTCTCCAGCACTACAACATAATTTGTCCTCGAATTCAATGCATCTGATTCTTACAACAACATTTATGTCCAATGCATAGAAGAACCATACTACTCATTATTCAACAACTCGGGGTACTCATGCCTTATCTTCCCCTCTAGTTCTCATGTAGCTTCTTCCATACCATGACTTTCAAACACTATCTTTATCATCAGAATCTGTTTACGTTAGAAATTATATCACTTCAACAGATGCAATTAAATGAGATGATTGTTGAGTTTCCAACAGATTCCAGTTAGAAAATTGTGTTCTTGAGGCAACGGATGGCATAAATCGTTGTATGTCTCTTTTCCAACGGGCATCCTTTGGAAATTTCAACGGATGAACATTGAAAGATATCGTTCCAATGCAATGAGGGTACTAGCTTGAGCATAGCCGTAATGACCATTTCCAAATGGATACCCGTTGAAAATTCTAACGGATGGCCGTTGGCAATGGTAAGTCGCTGTAATGTCAATCCGTTTGTAGAGTAAATGTTTGCAATGGGCACCCTTTGCAAATTTTCAACGAATGCCCGTTGCACTTTGAAAAACCTTTAAATTTTTCTAAGTGTCGAATAATATTAAACGATTCAACAGGTTTTCATTGCGTTTGTCAATTGATGTCCGTTAAAAGAAGAATACATGATGTAAAAAAATTACAAAAGTTTGATATTACAATTTATACAATTCACATTTCGTTTTCAGTTGATTCATCGATTGACAAGTCTTTCTTCAATTATGCATGGAATTCATCGCCTAGTTCACGATAGACAATTCTCTTTCTGATTGTCTACACAATTTAATCGTATTGGTTTAGTGTGATTGGTTTACAATAGATCTTCTTTTTCTTCTGTGCTTATAACTCCCCGTGGTTTAACCTTAACTACGGTCCACCACTCATCTCTTCGACGTTTCAATTTTGTTGGATATTGCTCGTAATATACTTGATCTACTTAATATATTATGACGAATGGATCATACTTTCTGACACAATCCTCGTTGGAACGACACTCTAGACGAAGGTTGAAGGGATAGGCCTTGCTGCAGCCGAGTCGCATGACTCCTCGCACAAGGTGGGTGGAGCGAATGGTCACACGAGAGTTGTGGAAAAGCTCTCGATTTACCGGCTCATCTTTGAGGATATTACACACCTACGAAGAACAAACGTATCGTTGGATATTACTCACCAACGAGTTTTGTCGGATATGACACACCAACAACCTGAATTCTTCAAAAGAACTTCAAGATTAAAATCAAAATTCAAAGATTGTTCTACACCAAGCTTATGGCTGATCATATGTAGTCAAAGTAGCCATGCAAGGCCTTAAATGCGACATAAATGTTAGGTAGCCATGCAAGGCTAGATGTGAATGACCTAGAAAATATAAAAAGTCATAAATAAGACATAATCGTAAAATGTGTCTTCGATATGTGGACTTGTCTTGAAGCCTCGAGTCAATAGTTAGGTCACGGAAGTGAGTCGCGACCTCGTTAAAAACCTGTCGTTGGAAAACCCCATAGGACAAAACCAACGAAGGGAAAAGAGTACACACAAAACGCTTACTCTAATTATCGACTGTCGTGAGTTATGCTTCGGCTTGAAGAATGACACGGATATTAGAAATCTCATGAAGACTCGAATACTCGTCTTGAATTTGGACGGTCGTGAGAATCCCGATGATCGCCTCTTTGAGCTTCTTAGCTTTAGCTCGGGTCACGGGTCCTGCTGGTAAGGTCAAGGCCTCCTCCTCCCTAGCTCTAGCACGCATCACAGGACCAACGTTCTTCTTTCGGGTCACGTCCACCTTTCGTTCTGCTCGGGTCGTTTCTTCTGCGGTGCGGGTCGCTTCTTCTGCAATACGGGTCGCGTCCTCCTCAATTATGCAGGTCGCGCCCTCCTTAGGCATGCAGGTCGCAATCGCGCCCTTCTCAACCATACAGGTCGCATCCACTTCGTTATCCACGGCTCGGGTTGCATCCTCGACGTTATCCAGGATCATATCACCTTCCATATTGGCGTGTCAGGTTCATGTCAATTCCTCCCCATCGATTTTTTCGTGTACCACGTTCTATGCTTTGGTCAAACTACTAACATTTAAAAAGCATTACCTTCAATCCAACGAGACCAAAAGATTCCACTTGTAGAAATTCTCATCCTCTATTTCAATATTAATTCAAACTCTATAATTGTACACGCGTCTATAGTTTTCTTGCTCCTAAGTGTGGAATTTGGAACCCCGAGTAAACATAATTGGCCAACACAATATATTTCTTCCGGAACCATTATCCAAATCTCTTAACCAGGTAGGATGTCTATCATCGGAACCTTTGACTTATATAATATAAAAATGAATGATTATTATTATTATAACATAAATTATTTTATGTATTTATATGAAAAATAAGTGTACTTATGTAATCTCTCAACAATGGGGTATAATGTTGAACTTTCATTTTGGTGAGTTCATATGTGTTTAGATGAGGATATATACACATTACTTCTTCATTAAATATCCTATAATAAAAGCACGTTAATATATAATATAAATATATATACATATGTAAATTAAAAGATCGGTTGTCATCATTTTGTACCTTTCGAAAGGTAATAGCTCTTAACAATTTAATAATATATATGTGTGGACGTGATTATACTGCATTGGTGTTAGCCAATATTTTTGGATTTCCCTTCTTACGTCCAATTGGTGTAAAGATCCCCGGAATTGCGCTAAACTGAGGATTATATTAATGTAGATAGTTTGTGTGATCATTTTCTAATCTTCTTGGTTTCTTCAGAATGTTTGACTCGAAATAAAATGTTTTGAAATATGCAATTTCTTCCAACATGCTTTGTCTAAGAATAGATCCTTCAACCGGTTTTTGCATTTTTCTTTAGATGAAAGAAAAACCTTTTGAAAGGATATATCAATCTGGATTGAATTGGACCATCGAGTACTGTCTCATTCGGTAAATGTATTGGTAAATGATCTATGAGATCGAAGAAAGAACGTGTAAAACTCTTTCCAAAGAACATTATACTTCCGAGATATTGTTTTTCAATAACTCCAACACAACTCTTTTTAAATTTTATAAATATATATCTCTAAAAAATGTGCTAATTCTGCATAACACATCGTTAACGTTTCGTGGTAATAGCTCAACAAATGCAATTGGAATGAGTCGTTGTATGAAGAGTGACAATCATGACTTTTCATCCTGATCAGCCTCAAACCCACAATATCCACACACTGAACAATGTTCGATGCATATCCATATGGAAATTTAACATCTTCTTTTAACCAGCTCAATAATGTTGTTTTCGTTGGCCCAGAAAATATGAATATTGGGATAGGTATCCTTTCATCGCGTAACTCCAACTAAAGTCTTCAACATATCGTATTCATATATTTCCTTAACTGTATGTTATTCTTCGTTTTCCCCATCACATTCGAAACAATGTTGTTGATGTTATCGAAAATGATTTTTTTTTCAATATTCATAATATCCAAATTATGAAGCAATATCGGTGATTTCCAACAAGGCAGTTTCCAAACATTACTAGGTTTATAAAGTTATGCCATTCACCTTTGTCGTGTTGTTTTCGATTCCCACGATCTCCACCGTATCTACGGATTCTTGTATATCTCTCATCGTTTTTAATTGTTTGTAACTGATTTGCATTCCTGTTTGCACGCATGATGCCTCTTCTTTTGTACCACGTTCTTTCGAAAATGTATTTTTATCTTTTCTGAATATATGTCCAAGAGGAAGAAATCTTCTATGGCATAAGATTTTATAGGTAAGGAAGTCGCTAATTGTCCACAACAATACCGCTTTAAATGTGAAATTTGCTTCGTACTTACACCATAAGCAAGAATTCCATTGTTCCACAAATCTCTTTCTTGAATTAAGAGCTGTAAAAAGACATCAAAACTTTTCTCCGGATGTTCTAGTCCTGGAATCAACAACGTCAGAAACATTATTTCTCTTTTAAGACGCATATCAGGAGGTAAATTATAGAGAGACAAAATCACTGACCATAAAGAATATTGATTTCTAGATTATCCATATGGACTAAATCCATCGGTGCAAAGACATAGATAAGTATTTCTAGTTCCATACGTGAACTTAGGAAATATTTCATTGAAATCTTTCCAAGCCTTCTCATCCGATGGATGTTGGATTATCCTTTTGCCCGTCTAGTGTTCTGTGTGCTATCTCATTACCACAATGGTTTTTGTATTCATATAACCTTCTCAACTTGTTCGTTATAGGCATATAGAACAACTTTTTGTACAGTACATATAATCGTGAATATGGTTTTTTTGGACAAAATCTCCTAGCACTGAAAATTTACTTTCCAACATGTTTTTATCTTCTCCCTAAAATAACATGCAACTATTTCTACAAACATCAATTTTTTCATGTGGCATTCCCAAATCTTTTAAAACATTCTTCGTTTCTTAATCTGTCTTAGGAGCTTGATTATTTTTCGTAAATATTCATGTATTGTTTTACAAAAGGAATCCATGCAATTTTTAACTATTGTAGTCTGTTTCACCGAATCCAATAGGTTGAAAATTCGACGTGCCTTATTGTTTTAGAATATCTTCATGCAGTTGTTCAACAACTCTAGAAAAAACACCTGTTACCATTTCCACTTATGGATTGATCGTCTATGTTTCATAAAGAACTTCTTCATCTCTTTCTATTTCTTGTGGTTCTTGCACACTATCTCTAACGCCATAATTTTCACCATGAAATAATCAAACTTCGTAATTCTCTACGAAACCCATATTGTGAAGGTTTTTGCAAACAATATCTTAACTTTAATGCCTCATAATTTTTATATTTTTAGGGACATAATATTGTCCGACGTTCTTGACACAAAAGTTACATTGGCGCAAAACTCATGAATTGCTCCAATCCGTGTAAGAATTATTGAGTAACTTCTTTGGTAACAAGATCTTTTCTTCTATACGTCCACTTTCTCGATTTGTATATATCTCTATTTGAAGAAGATGAAATTGTTTGAAAATATATTTTATGTTGATGACTTGAGGGTAAGCACTTCAGGTTTGATGTATAAATAGTGAATATTCCAACGATCATCAGTTGGAAATACACATTGGATTAATCCAACGGCAGCCTCGAAATTCTAAACTTTCTAACAGGTATTCATTGGATTAATATATCGATTTTCAATGGGCTACAACCGGATGATTGAATAAATTTGCAAAGGATGTTATCTGTTGATCATCCCTTGTCAATTTCAACAGATTTTACAAGACATCGGATCGTTGATAATTTCTCAATATTTGTTGCAATCTATTGCAAAAAAAATATCAATGAACGGATCCATAACTCGTCCATTGATAACATTAAATAAACATTCGTCAAACTATAGACACATAAATAATTCTACCCACCCTAACTAAGTATCCTAAGTTGAAGAGTAGTACCACACCAGATCATAACTCACAGAGG
This sequence comes from Gynandropsis gynandra, assembly GCA_036759665.1. NCBI lineage: Eukaryota > Viridiplantae > Streptophyta > Magnoliopsida > Brassicales > Cleomaceae > Gynandropsis > Gynandropsis gynandra. The sequence continues at coordinate 20,104,659 of CM071868.1, read as the reverse complement.
TCACACGACTCTAGTTCGGGCATACGCTCGCAAAGTCTATAGGACCTCAGCACACTGAAGATATTGCAAGGTCACAACTTATCTCAGACATCAGTATAGTAAGGTGTTCTTTCGCTAGAAAGGTTACAAAAACCCCAACATAGTTTGACGCTAACAAATCTATTTCTCTGACTAACTAAAACACTTCATCGCTCGAAAGGTTACCACAACCACAACACAATATGACGCTAGTAGATCCACTAATCTGACTAACTACAATGCTCTATCGCTCTAAAGGTTACCACAACCCCAGCACAGTATGATGCCGACCCTGATCCAAGTGTCACAATACTAAAATCTTCGACGCGTTACTCATCACGTGACAACTCTCAGAGACATGCTTGCACATGCCTTCATACCAAGGTTCGAGTGTTAAATTATTCAATTGAGCACACTAGATAAGATGTTCAATCGGCTTTAACATTGAACCAAAATAGAGATGTTCTCTAACTCCAACACTTAGTCAAGCGTAAATTCTCTAGATCATCTCTAATCACTTAAACAACTCATTTACATATCATCAATCACCACATGACAATTCTAAAGTGTATTTCAATCTTCACTTGTAACGTCTCAATTTTCCCATTATGATCCTAGAAATCTTATTGTGATAATGTTTCGTTTTAAATGTATAAACTTGTCTATAAATCAACACCAAAACCAAAATTAGAAAGGGAAACGATTATCACCTTAATTGTCCACGATGACTTGGTGATTCCTGATGATATCACTAACAACATCACGAATCAATTTTTTCCTATTACATATCCATCCAATTTATCAATATCCATAATATCAATATTAAAAATAAGGATATAATACTATAATCTCAGTTAGAACTCACCCACAAAAACTATGGTGAAACATTGATGATTCTTTCTTCAATTTCAGTTTTTTTCTTTTTTTCTTCTTTGGCTGAACATAGATTGTTGCTTCTTATCTCTTTTTTCTTTCTCTCTTTTACTTAAAACCTAAAGCTATATATATTAATCACAATAATTTACAACTTGGCACAAAGAAGTTCAGTTTTATTTCTTCAAGTGCTCCCACCTAGACGTCCAGGTGACAACCACCTTATAAGTAGTATTACTAACAAATACTGATCTAGGTAATCACTTTAAACATGTGAAAAACCAGCATAAAAAATAATGTCAACATTTACTTTTTGCCTATTGGATATAATATTAATCTTTCTCCTAAACCGATATCCAAATCTCTTTTAAGTTTGGTTATAAACCAATACCAATTCTTGGTATTTTCCACTTGTACAATGGCCCAAGCAATAGGATAATTTGGTTGTTTTCATCACAACCAATGACAACCTAAATCTAACCTGTAATAACACACTTGAAAAAACAACCATGCCACCCAACTATAGGTCTATAATTTTTTTATGACGTTTTTAAAACTTCAAAGCACACATAGAAACGATCAAATATCTCATAGCCTCTATTATCCCCATTGGTTTGCACTTCCACTGATGTACCCAGATTTAAATTCATAATTTCAACCTCATAATCCCGTAACCTAGCACATTGTTCATCTCTTTCTATCTGAATATAATCTAATGTTTTCTTCTTCACCTTTTGACACTTGTTTATTGATGCTATCAACCTGTATTTCTTTTTTTATCAACTGTTGCATCTTTTAACGACTTCATATATGGATCATTCTTTAAATCATCCTCAAACATCTTTGTTATTACCGAGACTTTTAACAACTTGAATTCTCCTTTAGGTTTTCATGTGTGTTCAGAAACATATGTTTTTATCGTCTGAATCTCTTTCTCAATGCCACAATAATCCCTCCATTTGCATCCAAACTCGTAATATATAACACTAATGATATCATTATCCCATTAATTAAAACATACATTCTTTTCGGTATTCAAATCTAATTCCACAACACAATTCTTAAAATCTTCACCGAAATTGAATGTTTGTCCTAACTGTAACTCACATCCTCCAACACTGACAACGTTCCTTCTTCTAAAATTGATCTCTATTTCATTATCAATGTCAACCTTATGATTCGATATCTGATTCGACATTCGTCTCTTCATCACTATCAATCGATAATTCATCACAAAATTTTCTAATTATGGATCATCATCATCGACATAGTACCTGCAATCTTTAAAAACCAACCATTAACAAGTATTAAAAATCAACAATTATTGAAATAAATGTTGTTGATCCAATTCAATGGCAATCTGTCCAAGCCCGAGCGTCCCAATCTACTGTCGTTCTTCCAGTTCCCTCTGTCTGCTACAATTTGTCCAAGCTCGAGCCGTGTACTGCAATCTGCTCGAGCATCGAGGGTCCTTCAATCTCGGTCTCGGTCCAACATTTGCAGCGTTCTTTGGTCTCGGTCGACCATCACTTGTTCACAGAATCCTTCGGTCGAGCGTCGAGGGTCCTTCAGTCTTGGTCGAACGTATTCAGCATCCTTTGGTTGCGGTCGAGCATCCTCTATTCGCATCATCCTTCGGTTGAGCGTCGAGCATCCTTCGATCAAACGCTTGAAGCAAATAAAAAATCCAAATAATAAATACATACCTCATGGGAGAACCAACATAAGACGACAGAAACATCCTTCAAACTCGGAGAACATATGCTGACGAAAAGGACGACTCGACGGTGCCAGAAACATGCAAATCGAAGGCACCGGAAAACCTGTAGATGGAGACTTGTAGACGGCGGCTATAGGAGGAGAAAGAAAATATTTTATTCCTTTTGTGGTTTAATTTTTTTATTCATTTTAAGTTAACCGATTTAAAAATAAAGTGGTTTAGTTAATTGATTAATTAAATTTATTGGTTTAATTAAGTGGATAATTGATTCGAATAATTAGGTTAATTAGATTTGATGGTTGGGTAAATTGAGTAATTGGATTTGTGTAAATGGATAATTTTAATTTGGGTATTTAGGGTTTGAAAATAATTGATAGAAATATTAATAGATATTTAACGGCCGGAAAAATTGGATGAATAGCGGGAACACGATTAATAGTGATAGTTTAGGGGAGAATCAAATGAAAGGAAAAATTTAGGAGTGAATAGGATTAAAACACGGTAGTTTAGGGGTTAAATTAGAAGAAGGCACCAATAATGCTACCGTTTAACGTAAACAATCTCATATGCATAATGGCATGCATTTCTATACAATCCAAATGTTATTATCAATCCATGGGTTAGCACACACACAATGGCATGCAATTAAATCCTTAATATTTCATTTATAGGAGCGGCTATCATAAACAATTAAAATACATATATACGAACCTGGCATGCTTTTCCAATTCCACATCTCCTTTAACCATAACTCTTTGCTCCAACTCCTACAAAAATAACCGTAAAAAGCATTTAATTCTTGGAAGAAGCTGTAACATGTACATATTTGTTTCAATGGCAATTAATATCAAGAGTTTATTATTCTCTCATTTATAGTACTAATATAAATTAATAGATAAAAAAGAAGAGCAATGAAAGCATCATAGTCTGGCTTATAGTGTTGCATGTATACAAACATTATACATATAATAATTTACTTTAAAAAACCCCATAATAATCATAAAAATTTTAAACTAAATTATCATGCTTTAATAGTATTAAATGGTCACCACCTTGTGAAAGAATACAAAGGGCTGGCTGTTAGAATTTTTGGGTCACACATGTATTATTTATATGTGTTATGTTATTATTTAATTAGTCTAAATTAAAGTGGTCTAAGTGTAATTAAGTATAGACTAAGGGCATAATTATTATGATGTTATTGTGTAGATACCATTTGTGTAATTTCTAATTTGATGAGGGCCGAATTAGAAATAATAATAAATATATTGTAAATATTAGGGTTATGGTCTCCAATGCACAACGAACAGAAAAAAAATCCTTTTTGTATCCCCATCAACAAAGGGACTAGGTTCTGAGGTTATTGCATTGGAAGATCATATATCCGAAATACCTACGACCATATACGATGAATCCATCAGGTATGTTTCCACATCTGGTAAACAATTGAATCTACAATTGGTATCAGAGCATGTAGAAATTTTGTAAATTTTGGGGAAATTTTTCCATAGTAATATTTTGGGTTTGATTTTCCTATGCTAGTCAATTTATGTTGGCGTGAAAGCATGTTTGATCTAGTTGTGATGTGTTAGAATCAATAATATTAAGTTATGATGTTCTCTCACATGAATTGAAGTTTTGTGTATATTTTTTTGTGTGAATATTTTGGTATGTCTTATTAGTTTACATACCGCACAAGGAAAAAGTTCTTTGACAAAATTGATTTCTTCACATCGTTGTTTGGTCTCTGTCGGTGGCGGTTCAGTACTTCGGTTCTAACCGGAATACGCTATAGAAACGATGGTTATGGGTCACCGGCGAAACGACGTAGATTTGGTACGATGTTTCGTGGGGGTGGGTGACCATTGGGTTTCTATTCGGAGAATTGGTTGCATCAGTTTTATGATTCATTGCTTTTAATGGTATTAATTTGTTAAATATATTATTTGAATTATTCATGAGACATGATGAATAAAAGGTAATTCGATTATGGAAATTATAAATAAAAAGAAATTCAATTATGGAAATGATGAATAAAAGGAAATTCGATTAATTATATGATTGATGTGTTTCCTTTTTTGATTGATTTGTTTCCTCCTAATTATGCACACATTTAACTAATATCATGAATGCAATTATTAAAAGAAATAATCGTTTTGAATTATTCTTTTATTATTTTTAATTGAATTTATAAAGCACGTTTTGAATTATTCGTTAAAGATATCATAAATAATTTATTAATAATAACAAAAAAAAGGCATTTGTTTGGGCTTTAACCCATTAGGTTTTAAATAATGAGGAAATCGGGCTGAGCCCATAAGGCTTAAGTAGTCTTTTCTGGGCCTAAACCCATCAATTTTTTTTGGGCCTGAGCCCGTTTAAAAAAATTAATAAAAGGTCTCGGAGGTTATGGGGGTCGAACCTGCAACTTGTAACTGCAAGTCAAATTGTTGATTTCTCTCCAGGCCATTAAGCCATAGACATTTTCATGCATATGATACCTCTGAATATATTATATCGGTTATATTGTATATGGAAAATGACTTTTGCATGCAATCAATATTTAACTTCATTGTACAAGTTTGATGCTTTAAATGATTTAATATAAGCAAGATGGCACCAAAGTGTCCTCTCTTGGGAATATTTTGCATGAGAAGTATGGAATGATATATACATGTTTATTCATGCGAGTATCAATCGGCCCAAAGGAAGATTCATATTTGGTTAGATTTCATGTGTATATGTGATGATAAATATGTGATAATTTTTTGGTTAACGCGTGATGATAAATCGGTCCAAAGAAAGGTTTGTTATTTAACATGTCTTATTATCAGTGTTTGATCATTACATCAAGGTATCACTAGCAACTAATATTACTGTCCAAAGACTTGATATTGATGTTGCACTAGGTATCTTGAGATGGATTGTACAATCATATGTTTTGTTGATTGGTTTTGATAACTCATGTTATAATTTGTTCTCTTTTTTAGTTAATCTTGCTGCAGTATCTGCAAACATTGGCTTGATTCCTGCCCTTAATGGTTCCAACTTTAAGGAATGGAAGGACAATGTCAAAATAGTTCTTGGGTGCATGGATCTGGACCTAGCATTGAGGATTGAGCCCCCTATTTCTCCTTCGGACATAAGTTCTGCTGAACATAAAAGAACTTAGAGAAATGGGAGTGCTCAAATCGCGTAGGTCTTCAGATCATTATGAGCACTATTCCAGAAACCTTTCGAGGTGTTGAGGGTACCAATCTCAAGGATTTCCTTGTTGAGCTTGAAAAACCCTTTGTTCAAAGCGATAAGGCTGAGTTAAGTGTGTTTTTGTATCGCTTTAGCACCATGAGGTATCAAGACAAAGGAAACATAAGGGAGAACATCTTGGAGATGGCAAATATTGTTTCAAAGCTCAAGACACTTAAGACCGATTTATCGGAAGATGTACTCGTACATTTTGTCTTGAACTCTCTTCATGGACAGTTTAACCAATTCCAAATTAGTTATAACTGTCAAAAGGATACATGGTCTCTTAACGAGCTCATCTCCTATTGTGTTTAAGAGGAAGAGAGAATGAAACAAGATAAGATTGAAAGTGCTCATTTGGCTCACACCTCTAAGGGAAAGGGCAAAAGAAAGAAACATGAGGTTACAAAGAATAATGCTGCTAAGGGTCCAGATCAAAAGAAGCATCATAAAGCTGAAAACAGTTGCTTCTTTTGTAAGAAACCTGGACATGTTAAGAAGGATTGTGCCGCATACCACGCTTGGCGTGTGAAAAAGGGTATGTTCCTTACTTTGGTCTGTTCTGAAGTTAATTTAGCTTCAGTGTCTAGAAACACTTGGTGGTTAGATTCTGGTGCTACTACTAACATCAGTGTTTCGATGCAGGGTTGCATGAGCTTCCGAAAGCCAAGTAATGCTGAAAGATGCATTTATGTGGGGGATGGAAAATCGATCGAAGTGGAGGCAATAGCGCATTTTAGATTATTGTTGCGTACTAGTTTTTATTTGGATTTGAAAGACACCTTTGTTGTACCGTCTTTTAGACGGAATTTGGTTTTAGTTTCTTATTTGGACAAATTTGGTTATTCTTGTTCATCTGGAAACAATAAGTTTACATTGTCTTTGGATTCAAATATTGTTGGAACCTGTTCGCTTTTGGCTTATGATAATCTTTATATGCTTGACACTGTTGAGAGATACCATGAAAATTTAACTATTGAATTACGTGGTATTAAGCATAAAAAAGTGATAATTTAACTTCGAGAATGTTGTGGCACAAACGCCTAGGTCACATCTCTAGAAATAGAGTTGAGCGACTTGTGTCGAATGGGATCTTAGATTCCATTGACTTCACAGACTTCAATGTCTGTGTTGAATGCATTAAGGAAAAACAGACCAAACAAAAGAAACTAGGTGCATATAGAGCTATAGATGTCTTAGAATTGATATATACGGATATTTGCGGGTCATTTCCGACTCCATCTTGGAATGGTCAAAAATACTTTGTATCGTTCATTGACGATTACTCTAGATATGTATACTTATTTCTTATTCATGAGAAGTCTCAGTCTTTGGACGTGTTCAAAGTTTTTAAAGCTGAAGTTGAGAATCAACTCAACAAAAGGATTAAATCCGTCAGATCTGATCGTGGTGGTGAATACTATGGTCGATATGATGGTTAAGGTGAACAACGTCCAGGACCTTTTGCCAAGTATCTAGAGGAGTGCGGAATCGTCCCACAGTACACCATGTCGAGGTCATCTATCATGAATGGTGTATCTGAAAGATGAAATCGAACTCTTAAAGATATGGTGAGGAGTATGATCAGTCATTCGATTTTACCAGAATCACTCTGGGGCGAGGCACTAAAGACGACTGCTTATATTTTTAGTAGAGTGCCATTGAAGGCAGCTGCGAAAACACCTTATGAGCTTTGGTATGGTAGAAAACCATCACTGAAGCATTTTCATATATGGGGATGTCCAGCTGAGGCAAGGCCTTGCAAGCCATATGAAAGGAAATCGGAACCCCGAACAGTTAGCAGCTACTTTCTTGGCTACTCTGAGCGATCAAGAGGCTATAAGTTTTATGATCCCAAATTAAAAACAATTTTTGAGACAAGAACAACAACGTTCTTTGAGGATATTGGGTTTGGAGGGAGAAATAAAGACATTGTCTTTGAGGAAAATTTGGTTTCAGTTCCTGAACCAGTTCGTATAGTCGCTTCAGATGAAACGAGTTCGGATCCTCAATCTGACATTGTTATTCAATCTCGGACAGTTTTTCATCTGGATCAAACTCAACAACCTCAAGAACTTGGGCAACAAGACTTTAAGGATATCTACTAGAGAGAAGAAGCGCTATTTCAGATGATTATATAATGTTTCTTCAAGAACATAAGGAAAACGATGGTATGATGGAAGACGATCAATTCAATGTTCGTCAAGCTATCAGTAGTTCTGACTCTGAAAAGTGAATAGAGGCAATGAATGATGAGTATAAGTCTATGCAAGACAATAAAGTTTGGGAACTTGTCCCATTACCAGAAGGTACGAAACCTATTGGTTGAAAATGGATATTTAAGACCAAACGAGATTCGGTAGGTAATGTGGAAAAGTATAAGGCTCGTCTTGTAGCTAAGGGTTATACTCAAAAGGAAGGGATTGACTATATAGAGACTTTTTCTCCGGTTTCATCAAAAGACTCTTTTAGGACAATCATGGCTCTTGTTGCACATTTTGATTTGGAGCTACATCAGATGGATGTCAAAACAACGTTTCTCAATAGAAACATTGATGAGACAATTTATACGGAGAACCCAGAAAACTTCATAATAGGAGACCCACATAAAATGGTCTGTAAATTGACGAAATCCATCTATGAGCTAAAACAAACATCTCGTCAATGGTACCACAAGTTTCATCAAGTAATTCTCTCATTCGGGTTTGAGGTAAATATTATGGATGAGTGTGTGTATCATAAGTTAAGTGGGAGCAAATTTGTTTTCCTGGTTTTATATGTCGATGACATTTTACTTGCCACTAATGATATAGGCATGTTGCACGACACCAAGAGATTTCTCTCAAAAAATTTCGAAATGAAAGATCTTGGTGATGCATCCTTTATACTAGGAATTCAGATACATCGGGATCGTAGTCGATGTATTCTAGGATTATTACAAAGGAACTATATCGATAAGGTACTAAAAAAATTTGGCATGGAAGTCTATAAACTAGGTGACACTCCGATTGCTAAAGGAGATAAACTCGGTAAAAATCAGTGCCCTATGAATAATATTGAAATCCAAGAAATGCAAAAGATTCCATATGCATCAGCTGTTGGGAGTCTTATGTATGCTCAAGTTTGTACGCGTCCGGATATTGCGTATGTTGTTGGATTGTTGGGCAGATACTTAAGCAACCCTGGTATGGATCACTGGAAAGCAGCCAAAAGAGTAATGCATTATTTAAAGAGAACAAACGATTACATGCTCACTTATCGCAGGTCAGATCATTTGGAGATCATTGGGTATACTGACTCAGCTTTTGCGGGATGCCAAGATAGTTTGAAGTCCACATCGGGCTACATCTTTCTGTTGGCTGGTGGAGCTATTTCTTGGTGAAGTGCCAAACAGTCGCTCATAGCATCTTCCACCATGGCTGCAGAGTTTATAGCATGTTTTGAGGCATCCAACCAAGGAATCTGGCTGAGAAATTTTGTCAGCGGGCTGCGAGTTGTTGATACAATCGAAAGACCACTCAAGTTGTATTGTGACAATAACTCAGCTGTTTTGTACTCCAACAAAAACAGGAGCTCGATAAAATCGAAGCATATCGAAATCAAGTTCTTGGTTGTGAAGGAGAGGGTTAAGAGTGGACAAATTTCCATAGAGCACATCGGGACGAACTCCATGATAGCAGATCCCCTTACAAAGGGTATTCCACCCAAGGTCTTTCATACCGCTCGAATGGGTGTTTTAGATTTTGAGGGATCTGCAGTTTAATGGGAGTTTGAATATTTTGTGTTCTGTGTTTATTTTAGTATGGATATTTTCTTATAAAAAATAAAGTATTATTCAGTTATATTCCACTCTATACGGTAAGGTTATTAATTGATCTCATTTAAGTAGGACCAGTTGAAAATCGACATGTATAGATCACCTTCATGTGATTTTCATGCTACACATTCATAATTTGATCTATGTCATTTGATTACATTGGTATTATTGACCAAGGAAGGTTTAGCCACGATCGATGTAGCGAATGCCGCCTTGATTCTATATTGGTGTAGTTGATGGATGAGATTGTTTATGCCCTAAGGTTATAATGGCAATAGTTTGAGCTCATTAAGTTAACACATACCAGAATACATATGTGGCTCAGTGGGAGATTGTTAGAATTTTCGGGTCACACATGTATTATTTATATGTGTTATGTCATTATTTAATTAGTCTAAACTAAAGTGGTCTAAGTGTAATTAAGTATAGACTAAGGGTATAATTATTATGATGTTATTGTGTAGATACCACTTGTGTAATTTCTAATTTGATGAGGGACCGAATTAGAAATAATAATAAATATATTTCCAATATTAGGGTTATGGTCCCCAATGCACAACGAACAGAAAAAAAATCCTCTTTGTATCCTCATCAACAAAGAGACTAGGTTCTGAGGTTATTACATTGAAAGATCACATACCCGAAATGCCTACGACCATATACGATGGATCCATCAGATACGCTTCCGCATCTGGTAAATAATTGAATCTACACTGGCCTCTCATATCTTATTTATCGATCTAATTTTTAGGCGGTATATGTAGTGAATAATCACTTTATGTGGGTTTTGGAAAGCCAAAACTGCAAAGAAAGACGACCTAACTCATGGAACGATTTTCTTCTAATTTTATGTATTTTATGAAGTTTTATTCTTGTTTTTAATATATTCTAATTTTGTCATCTAATATACAGTAGAAGAAAAGTAGAGTATATGAATCATTTTGAATATTGAGTTGATTTGATTACACCGCCTTCCTTATTTGTTGATTCAATATCCTTGATTGTTGGATATTTGTTATTCATTCTCGTGTTTAAATATATCAATGGAGTTCATAACAATCTTATCATTCCTCCTACAATTATATGGTATTAGAGCTATTGGTCCATCCTAACATTTTCGGCTGTTCCAAATCACATCTTTCATGGCAGAAAACACCTTTGTTCAAGCAACCAACGATGTTTCCTCAGCCAACTTAATGTTGTCGTCATCCTTATTAAACTAGCTGCATTCCATTACCTCCTCGCCATTAATCTCTTAAAAATCACCTTGTTTACATTGCATGGTCGACACAATTCTGTTTTCTGATCCATGTCTACCAACTTCATCAATTTCTTGGTGAAAGCTTCCTTCCACCTCATCTCATACTTGTTGAAAATGGCATTGTCACACCAAATACAATATTTGATCTTCGGATATACCATGATCAACTCCCTTTTCAGTGCTCTTCTCGACTCCTTTCCAGGATCCGCCCAAACATTTGTAGCCTAGGCCACTACATCTTTTGATATTTGTTAAATCCTTGCCTAACCTATGGAAATATCTCTCATGACCACTTTCGCCAAGTTGAACGAAGGGAAATATGTTCATCGATATGAAAATTTGCCAACCATCTCATCCAAAACCATTTCACTTGCCCAACTTGAAAAACCTATGGATCAGGATTACGTATGACGATGTAACAAAACATGTGCGTAATTATCTCCCCAGAGAATATAAGGCCATGATCCAAATTATTAATTTCTGTGACACAACATTTCCTTCACATAACTACATGACAAGCCCATCAATAGAGAAGTTGCAATCTTAATCCCAAGGGGAACACATGATGTCTCGTCCTTTCCAATCATTGGAAATGTTGCAATTGCCCACCCTAGACCACGATGGCATCTTTATATGCACAACCTATGAGGCCCAATAAGATCCCAAATAATAATTATCATTACTATCAGCTTTTTAAATAACATTAACCTAAAGTTTTGGTTTAATTAAAAAATACATCAGCCGCACACGGTCAAGAGAAGGAGAAAGGAAAAAACGGAGAAAACGAAATATAAGGTAAGACAAGAAAAAAGAGAGGAAGGAAAGAAAACAAATTGGAAGAAGAATCGCTAATTTTTTTTATTGTGTTAAATCTGTGGTTTATTTATAATAGAAAATTGGTTAAAACTTTAGATTTTTCATTGTCATTATTCCATTAATTTTAAGATTTATAAAATGGATATTAACTATTCAATGAATCTATACTAAGAAAAATCGATTTGTATTGTAGTTAGAATACCATCGTCAATCGTCAAATCATCGAAAAAAGTTAAGGTGATGATCATTCATCATAAGAAATTAGTTTTGTTATTGAATTGTGGAGAAGTTCTTACATTCAAAACGAGGCATGATCATGGTAAAATTTTTGAAAAAATCATAATGGGAAAATTTAGACAATATAAGTGAAGATTAGACTAAACCCTAGAATTATCGTATGAGGATTGATGACATGTATATGAGATAGTTTATGGTTGAAATTTAAGTGATTAGAGATGATCTAAAGAGCTGACGCTCGACCAAGGGTCAGAGTCGGAGAAGGTCGATATTTTGGATTCGGTCCTAGAGTCAAGTGAACATCTTGTTTAGTGTGCTCGATCGAGTGATTTCACATTTGAACCATTGAAAAAAAATGTGTGTGAGTGTGTCGGTGAGAGTTTTCATGTAAGGAGTATCATGTCAACGAAGCTAGTATTACGTCACTTGGATTAAGGGTCGACGTCGTATTGTGTTGGGATTGTGGTAACTTTTTAAGCAAAGAAACACTTTAGTTAGTTAGATTAGTGGATTTGCTAGCTTTCGTACCATGTTGGGGGGTTTTGGTAACCTTTCAAACGACATAACGATATGTTGTACTGATGGTTGGAGTACGTGTGACCTTGCAAGATCTTCAGTGTATTGGGATCCTTTAGACTTCGCGAGCGTATGTCCGAACTAGAGTTTATGGACTATGTAAGTTATGATCTGGTGTGATACTACTCTTAAACATAGGATACTCAGTCGGGTTGGGTAGACTTACCTATATATTTTTAAATGATGATATATCAATGTTTTGTGTTATTTAGTTACAAGTGGGAGAATAAGTACACATATTGATCTCCTTGAGTGCGTTTTTCATACTACTCTATTTGTGCACTACTGTGAATGGGCATGTTATGACGAGAAATAAGAGCAATGAGGTTGGGAAGCAACATCAGAGCTCACAACAGATTGTTGAGAGAGGCGTGCAAGAGGTATAAATAAGTTGTATTTTGCATTTCATATATATATATATATTATTTATCGTGATTATGATTTTATGTTTTTTTATTTCGCTATATGATTCGGATATTTCAAATAAAAAAAATTTATTTTTTATTATAAATGCTTTTAACCGATGATACATGTGATCACCTCTCGGAGGTGATGGTGGATATTCCTAGTCCCGAGGTTGTTCCGGGATGGGGTGTTACATAATCGCAACTCAAAAATACGTTCGATACAACAACGTTTGAGATATCCATAACTCGACAAGTCTCAAGCCTATGGCGTGCAAGGACAAAGTGCTAGATGGTGTATTTCCTTCCATCTAGTCTCCTCTCATGCTCAATCTAAATCTCGATTTACTGGGCCTTGGCAATCGAGAACTCATGTTGTGTAGGCAACACCAAGCACTCTCCTCTTGGCTCATTAACAACGGTTCGTCTCACTGTTTTACAACAAATCTAAACAACTTTTCTTTTTGTGTCCCTTATCAAATTTTAGACGATAGAATGACCCTATCGATACAACACACTTATTCCTCTGCTCTATGGTTATGCACTTGAACTATAAATCTTAAGAATATTCTATATGTTCCTCAATCATATTTCGATATTAAAACTTTCTAAAACCAATAATCTAATGATTGAATTTTCTTTTTCCTCTGGTCAGGCAAGGGATCGAAAAACGGAGGCAATTATCTCCATGGGACAACTTAATGACGATGTATACAAGTGGTCACACATGTCTTTCATATCCTCTTACGTGTCACCGTAGCATAAAAGACATCATTTTTGGTTTTAGATTCTATCATTTCCCAACTTTTTTTGCCACTATCATAACCATTGTCTGGGTCAAACTATTCGGCCAATCAAGATCATAATCGTGCTCAAAATTCATCACCAACCACTATGTCTGTCCAAGCAACCCTGTGATCAGTCGAATGCCGCATGCAGAAAACCCTAAAACTCGACTTTTCGATCGATCGTTTGAAAACTCAGAAAATTGCTAACCATAGATGACCAGATTCCAATAGCACGAAAGTCATTTCCCAAAAATTTTTGTTTGTTTCTCAAACAAACAACCACGAGTTCAAAGAACAGTCCAGTTCATGTATTATGGACGGTTTGTAACATAGTTATGATAATACGAAACCTTAACAAATGATTTGCTCTAAGATTGTTAGTCAAAGTCAACTTTGATGTGATCGAAATGCAAAGATAACTTTTTATTTTGTTTTATTTTCTCCATAACTACTCCAAACATATTAATGACAAAAGTTTTTGAGTGGGTTAATCATATGAATCTAATTTTCAAACGTTTATTAATTAAAAATTTTAATTATTTATCAATTTGCCGAATAATTATAAAATGATTATTATTTGGAGATCTACATAATTACTACACAAGAGAGGAGGCGGAAACATGTAAAAAAGCTTGCGGCGATGGCCAAAGTGAAAGTCCTATGCCTAATATCTAATATTCAATAGTTGTGGGTTTAGACGTAATTATTAAGGAGTTAATAATTATAAATAAACGCGTTACGAGGTTTCGTAAACATATTATTCTAAGACGAAAATCCTAGCCGCCAGTAAAAGAAAAAACCCGAAGAACGAAAAACAGTTTTTCGTTCTTCTGAATCCCGCATCAAAGCAATCCCGATCTCGGCGTGGATACGCGTAGAGGGCTTGCATCATCAAGTCTCACATCCGATCATCCGTTTCAACGCAACAGGTATCACTGAAACCGTTTCAATATTTGTTCGCCGTTGAAATCTGTAAAACTAATCCGAACATGACTAGATCTAAATTCGGGTTGATAAAAACACGCTTCCGCAATTGAAATCAACCCTACAGTAGAAACCCGAACGTTATTTAATACGTCCTGAGTCACGTAGACTCAGAAGCTAGGGAGCTCATGGTTGTGGCCAGAAACCCATAGACTATAATATGCATAGATTTGACAAGACTTGTTTTAATTTCTAAAGTTGCATTTGAATTAACATAGTACTAGTTATGGACCCTAGGGTACCGTCTCACCTTATTTAGTTCATATATGTTTTATGAAAGTCATACTCGTATCGATATTGTTAAGTTTTCGTACTCACCCCTTTATGGAGTTGCATTGGCAGGTCAAAAAATTGCATACTTATTTCAACCAACCGGAAACTTTGCAGAATTTAGGATGGATTGTGAACCACATATATTTCTTGATGATAAGTCTACTTTTCGTCCGAAATTACTAACAGATTACAGACACACAAGATGATTTGTCCACAAATACGGACGGTTTACGGATGGATTTTGATCCTCTTCGTAAATTCTTTAAATTCGGATTTCGAATGTCTTTCCATTCATCTTTGTCACAAATTTTTTTCATGACATAATATCATATATCGCGCGTCTGTCCATTCAGTCGTCTACCTTTGCATCCATCTGTTCGTTTAGTCGTTCGTCTTTTGTGACCATCCGATAGGTATACCTTAAACTTCTCGTTTTGAATTCTCCGTTCAAATTTTTCATTCATCCAAATGGTCGCCAGCCCGTCCAAATGTGGTCATCTTTCCATTCGAAGGTGGCGCCGACGTTTAAAAGATTCCGAAGGTGGTGCCGACATTGGTCGTCCAGTCATCTGGCATGTAGTTATCTGATGCGGGTTGTCTCGTCATCTAGCATAAATGGTCTGGCCATCCTTACATAACTTCATTCGTCCTTCCTTATGACACGTCCTTGTCCTTGAAACGTCATGTCCCATCCCATATTTGATTATCCCTTGTTATCAACCATTTCGTTGACAACATGGGGTGTTGTCCTACCACAAAGATTTTGTTTTGTTGGAAATGGTTTGATTGACGATATGTTGTGTGGTTAACGATCCTACTGCATTAATATTAAGTATATTAAAAAAAATATAAAAACTTTAAAATTTAGCATATATCGTCGCTTTCGAAGAGATGGGTAGTTCGATATCACATTCTCATTCTAAAGAAATTGTGAATGGGTCATCTCCTACGCAACAAACTCGAGTCTCCGAGTCATAAGTTTTGGATTTCATGAATCTGGTTCTATTTTAGAATAATGGATCCGCGCAATTTATGTCATTTCCATAATATCAACCAATGCCTCCACCGGTTGATTCATCGGTATCTCAAAATGCATCACGAACCAACAGTGGAAAAATTACTAGTAATGGATGAAGAAAGATGCAAACTCTCGCATTTAGATCCTAGTCATGAAAACGACATACAATGGTACATATTAATAAATTTAAACTTAAATTTGTAATTAGTTAATATAATATGGTTTTAATTCAATTTTCATGTATAGGTTTGGTTATGATTAGCTTTCTATTCATATAACAAAAACGATGAAAGTTGATTTTGATCGATCTTGTTATAATTGGACGCGTATTGATCTCGTACGGGGTGCAAGAGTTAGACTGAAATCTATCGTCAACAAAATCAAAAATGGTTGAGAGAAGAAGGGAAAACATGTGTGGTTGGCTTCCTATGTGTGGAAATTTAATGTAAAATTATTTTATTGCAAGTTATGTTGTACAAATGTCATATTTTCGGTCTTGAAGGAATGACATCACAACATTCAACTTACTCCAATGATGAAACGAAATGATTGAAAAGCAGTGATGTAATAAAATGATGCAATACGAATAAATATTACATGAGATTCAACAGTAATTCTCGGCTACTCAACAAGAATCAACATAATAACATCAACAGTTAATATGTATGCTCGAGGCAAAAATGTCTTCGATTGATTGGGATGAGTGTCATGACGGAGCCGATGATGATAATTCATAACCTTCGACAAGTTTGTAGAAATTTTAATAAAAATACTGTATCGTTTATAATTTATAGAAAAACTAATATGTAATATTATTAATTTAAAATTTTATTCTTTTAATTTTTAAAAGAAATTATTTTTTTCTGAGAACAAACATTTTCAGATGGACGGGTCGCAACCGTCTGCAAGTTTTTTGTGTTGACGAAAAAGTTTCCGACGGATCCGCCGACTGAAAAGTGATTGATTTGTCGGACGGTTTTGTTCGTCTGGATTACGAACTACGTTTTCCGCCCGAAAGTGCGACGGATTTTGACCGTTTAAAATCCATATTTTTTTATATGAAATTTCCAATGTACTCTTTTTTATGACTACATCCTCTCACTGATTCATTCTTTATTCTATCATTATATATATATTGATTTTATAGTATTATGAATTATTTATCTATTAATCTTACTTGTAAAATCTATAACCAAACGTCATTTCGTTTGTAAATTATAGATTGTTTAAAATACAAAGAAATTTATTGATAAAAAAAAGTATAAGCTCTTTAATATTAATTTTCACAATAATGTGTTTAAGTAACATTTTTCAAATTATATTAATTTTGTGAATAAATATAGATAAATGAGATTAATTTTGTTAACTTTATGAAGTTTTTTTAAATTTATAGAATATTAGATGAATTTTTATAATTCGAGGCTAATTGTAAAACAAAATTCCAAAGAAAAATGTTATTTAGTTTTAAAACATTACGACGATTAACCAGGAACTTAATGACTTAATGCTATATCAAATTGAATTAAAATATTTTAAAAATTTAGAATCAAATTAAGATTAAAAAATTATTGAATATGTGGGATATATTTTTTAAAAATTTTACAAAAATGAAAAAAAATATTGTATGTTGGTGTTGAACCAAAAATGAAAAATTTATAAAAGATATGATTTTGTTTTTAAAATACGACAACTATATATGAATTAACTGTTATCCAATTTAAAACTTAGACTATATTATTTTAGAATAATATTTAAATTACAAAAGTTACTTCTAAAATACTCGATATATACTTGGTAATTGATATATGTATATAATACACGGTGGATATCATATATACATTCATAGGTCTAAACCGCTTCAAAAATATCCTTCCCTAAAATAATTATTAAATCGGAAAAAAACTGAAGAAAAGACAAATTTGCCCTTAATTTTCGAACGTGAAAAAACTCACGTTATGCAGTTTTCGACGTGAAAAACTGTCAAACTGTGTCAAAAGCAAGAAAACCGAACAGTTTTTCGACGTGAAACCTGTTTCAAAGTTTAGAGCAAAAATGAATAAGTGATTTCGAATTTGAGAGGGATCGATTTGAAGTTGGCAAGAAGGAAAATGGCTGGAATCAGCAGCAGTAGTGAAGAAGAGAGCACGAGTCAATCTTCAATGGCGTCAATAAGTGTAAGTAGATCGATTTTTAGGTTTTGCAAGTTGTTGTGTCACAAATTTGTTTTGTTGATTTGAAATGGGTGTGAGTGTCAATGAGTCGGTTGAGTCGCAAGGGTTGCACAAGTTGCATGACCATCTTCGACTCAATGAGTCGGTTACGATTGGGTTGGGTCGCAATGGTCATTTGAGCGTCGCAGGCAGTCCAAGGGTCGTTTGAGTCGCATGGATCGTTTGCGTCGCATGGTCCGCTTATGTCATTGAGTCGCAAGGGTCGTTTATATCATTGAGTCGCAAGGATCGTTTGGGTCGCAAGGATCATTTGAGTCGTATGGGTCGCTTGATATTATGCCCTGTGGGTTGCTTGATATAATGCCTTGTGGGTCGCTTGATTCGCATGGGTCAACTGAGTCGCATGGGTCGCTTGAGTCTCAGTGAGTCGGTTGAGTGTCGTAGAGTGTGTGAGGGTCGTTTGAGTCGCATAGGTCGCACGGGTCGGTTGAGTCGCATGGGTCGCTTAAGTCGGTAGAAGTATAATGTATTCTTAATTGGTCATTTTGCAGGTGGCGCCAAAGCCGAAGTTTGTGTATGAATTCAAGCACATGGACAGAATGCCAAATATCACCACCAAATGTTATCCTCACGAGACAATAACGACGCTGAGAAGAATCTTATATGAATACGAGTTGCATTACTTCGAGAAGGAGTCACAATTTAGGCATTTATTCCATTTCCAATGTGACTCCACACTGATGAAGGTTTAAATGTCTATCCTATTAAATCACTCCGTGATTATATGGGACAAGAAGGAGTTGTGGTTCGTCTAAAACAGCATTCCCATCCGGTACTCTATAGTGGAACATGCACTAATTTCCAAATTGAATGCGGACCATATCCCAAAGGATGTGATCTAAAATGGGGTGATACATTCAGGCTAAAGAATTTTGATCGTGGAAAGGTGACCCCTACATAAGTCAGTGAAAAGCTTGTGAAGGCGAAGAATTCCGACGACCGGAAGAGGTTGGCAACTTTGATGTTGTTGGCGCAAGTTATGGCTCACAAGCCTTCAGCAAAAAACTCTATAAGCCATGATCTCATTGACATGGTTGATAACTTGGAATTTTGTGAAGGCTTTCCATGGGGGCGTTACACATTCGAGAAGATTGTAAAAACTTTCCGCAAGCACGTTAGCGGGGTATCACCGAAACCAAAATGGTATTGTGGTGGTTTCATGATCCCACTAATGGTAAGTTGTATATATTACTCGAATAACTTGAATGTTTTCGTACTTTTTGCATTATTATCATTTTGTTTTAATGTTTCAGTTACTTTCACTCGAAACCATCCTTAGTTTGGGCGGAAAGGGATGGTATGTTGAGGTTGTTGATGCGCATCCATCATGCCCAAGAATGTGCAAGAAGATGGTTAAATCTAGTTTTAACTAGAAGTGGTAGATGTGATAAGGGAGATCGGAGATTCTAAGGTAACAGTTACACAAGGGTTACAAGGGAAACAAGGGTCACAGAGGGTAATAATGGTTATTTTTTGTTTTTCACGATTCTCATAAAAGATCAAAGCATGTTCTGCGGAAGTTCCATCTGATAAGGGAAATCGTTGAGCGTGGGGACGTTCAAATCCAGAAGGTAGAAGGAAAAGAGAATGCAGCAGATCCGCTCACAAAGGCGCTTGGTTCAAATGAGTTTGACAAGCACAAGTTGAAGATTGGATTGAGAGACATGGCTTGCTGGAATTAGTTCTAGGAATAGTACAACTGTTGTAACTATTTAAGAGCTATTTTATGTCTTGTATTTTGAACACTTATAAATAAATGAAATGGCATTATTTTATCATTTTGATGATATTTGTAAATATATATGTGTATATGTTTTCATAGCTAGTATGATAGAGTCCATGATTAAGTTTAGAAACTTGTCATCATGATAGAGATCATGATAAAGAGAGTCAAGTTTTGGTAAAACTTAATCTAAATCGTTCTTGATCATAGGATAACTAATTGGACGTTAGTAATCCGGATAGATCAACATGGATGTGATGGTTTCTATTTGATAGAAATTAGTAGATCTCTTTTACTAAATCACATGTATGGATGATGCACATAGAGATGTGATCATTGAACAGACCCAAAGGGAGAATTCCTAATGGTTACATTACCATTGAACTGTCAATAGGAATTTCTCTAGAAGGATTGGAATATTATAATTTCCTTAGACCTGAGATCAACATGGTAACTGGTAAGTTATCTACCATTCTTTGATTCTGGACACCTTATGTCTTGGGATGTAAGTTGAAAGGATATTGGGAATGATTAGATGCTTGTGCAGTTAGTGATTGATCAAGATGGAATCCGTCAACTCTAGGTAAAGAGTTTGAGCTCTATGTTGTCAGCAACATAATGACTGAAAAGACCTTGGCCAGGGCATTTGAATGAGAGAAGAAGATAGTTTCTTGCGATCATTCACCAGTCAGTTATGTTAGACATGAAACGTAGTTGATAATCTATTAGGACTTGACAGTTAGACCATGTCCTAGGATTATCCGGAGCTGTAAAGACGGAGGGAAATAATAATATTGTCCTTCTACCATGGTTCTACAGAGTAAGGATGTTACTTCACACTATCTGGTCGTTGAGGAGTGTTGCTAGACGCCAACCTCGATTAGTTAATTAGTGAGACTAATTGACTACCAGTTTAGTGATGAACCTACGAGGTCACACGCATACGAGTGTCTCGGTATTTGCTTATGATTGTTAGACAATCAGTGTGGGATACAGTTATATTCATCCGCTAGCACCGAAGAATATAATTGTATTTGTTTTTTTTCTTTTGGGTTAGTACATAAGATGTACAGGCAAATATGTGTATAGAGATACATATATTTCGACTATTTGAAATATTACGTAAAGGCAAGTGGGAGATTGAAAGTCCTATGCCTAATATCTAATATTCAATAGTTGTGGGTTTAAGACGTAATTATTAAGGAGTTAATAATTATAAATAAACGCGTTACGAGGTTTCGTAAACATATTATTCTAAGACGAATACCCTAGCCGCCAGTAAAAGAAAAAACCCGAAGAACGAAAAACAGTTTTTCGTTCTTCCGAATCCCGCATCAAAGCAATCCCGATCTCGGCGTGGATACGCGTAGAGGGCTTGCATCATCAAGTCTCACATCCGATCATCCGTTTCAACGCAACAGGTATCACTGAAACCGTTTCAATATTTGTTCGCCGTTGAAATCTGTAAAACTAATCCGAACATGACTAGATCTAAATTCGGGTTGATAAAAACACGCTTCCGCAATTGAAATCAACCCTACACAAAGTCGCGTTGAAGAAAGGAGGATCTTCTTGTAATGTTATAAGCACGTTCATGGAGAGCTGAGATTAGTCCGGCGCCTTAGGGCCTAAGCAGAGGAGGGCAGGATAATCTAATATTCCATTTAATCTCTTAAATTTTTTTCCTTCCTTAAACTTTAAAGAAAAAAAATATACATAAACACCTGTAATACTAATATCCAACAGATTGAATTGGGTTTATGAAGATCAAACCGGATATATGTGGGTGACAAACCTCATAACACACACCATGATTATATCATTATTCTTACTTACATCATATTACTCTATATAACATTTCTAGATCTTTTTATTTATTTTCGATAATATACAAGTACAATTTATTAAAATTATTACTATTGTGACTATTAATTAGATTATTAATACATTTTCAATAAAAATGGCAGTAAAAAATTGGGTGTGAAATGATTTATTTGTTTGTTCAGTAATTTTTTGTTAGTTTGGTACGAAGAATCCAAACCAATTCAACTGGATCACTTTAGATAAGTTAAAAATATGTCTTTCCGATCAATTCAAATAAATTTAAAATCAGTTGAACTTGGTCTTGTCCAAATAATTTTATATCATTAAGCATATCTTAGAGGAAATTTTGGTAGAAAAACCCCTTTATCCATGTGTATTGGCACATTATATTGAACATTATCAACACATTTTTAACCCACGTTGAATTAAAATGTCATATCTTGACAATTCCATAACCCAATAGTAATAACATTTTGACTGACGAACAAAATCGACAGATTGAACGAAAATCATAGAGGAATATAGGCGGTTTTTTTAACTCACCTTGTCAACACATTAAAATGAAAAATATCAAGGATATCTTTCTAGTTTTCTTGCTTCAGATATATTCTCAAATATTTAATGATACGGTTTGAAATTTTTTTGAAACGGAACCTATTTCAAAGTTGGGAGCAAGGAGTGACAGACAATTTTAAAGTTGATAGCAAGGAGCGAGATTCGATTTTGAAGTTGAGAGCAAGGATCGAGTTCCAAATAAAAGAGCTCGATTAAATCTCCACCGGCGTCTATGAGTGAATCAATTTTTAGGGTTTACGTTGCAGTTGAAATACATTAGGGATTAGATTGTTGAAAGCAAAATTGTTTGTTGATTTCAAATGGGTGTGAGTCTCAGTGAATCGCTTGAGTCAAATGTGATCATGAGTTTTTGTGAGTTGCTTGAATCGAACAGGGTCAGGAGTCTCAATGAGTCACTTGAGACTCATGATCCTCTTCAACTCATGCGACTCATTCGGTCACAAGGGTCGCTTGAGACTCAAGACCATCTTTGACTCAAGAGACTCATTGGATCGTAAGGGTCGCTTGAGACTCAACCCTCTTTGACTCAAGA
The DNA here is from genome assembly GCA_036759665.1 of Gynandropsis gynandra. Classification (NCBI taxonomy): domain Eukaryota; kingdom Viridiplantae; phylum Streptophyta; class Magnoliopsida; order Brassicales; family Cleomaceae; genus Gynandropsis; species Gynandropsis gynandra. The sequence continues at coordinate 20,081,742 of CM071868.1, read as the reverse complement.
GACTCATTGGGTCGTCATTGGATCGAAAGGGTCGATTGAGACTCATGACCCTCTCCGAATCAAGAGACTTATTAGGTCGCAATAGTCGTTTGAGTTGGAAGGGATTTTTGAATCGCTAGGTCGCTTGAATTACAAGGGTAACAAAGACAATATGGAGTTATCAATATTATAAGGTTATAATTGAAATTGAATTTTTTTAAAGGAAACTTAATGTATTTTTGAGTGAATATTTTAATATTTATAGTAAACCAAGCGCATATTTTTTATTTTAACCCATTAAAAATATATATCTTGACATTTTTATAACCTAATGATAAAGTGATTTTTTAGTGAATATTTCATATTTACAATAAATTCACGTCTAAATGTTTAAGGATTAACATTAAAAAAATGTAATCATTCAAAATCGGTTTAGAATCGGATCAAAATTTAGTTGAAATCGAGTCAAAATTAATTAAAAAATTAGATAAAAATTGAATCGATATCAGAATACAATTAAATTAACTCGAATCAATTCATATCAAAATCATATAGATTTATAGAGTTTCGATTTGAAATAATAATTTTATAAAAAATTATAAGGATTAATTAATAGAGATGATTTGGATAAATTTTTTATAATTAAAAAAATATAACTAAAACTAATAATTGAAAATACCAAAGAAAACCTAAATGGATGGATGACAAATCTTTAGTAATCAAATCACGACGGAAAAATTAATGCAAAAGTTGAAAGTACAGTCCAATTGATCGACTTATCGCAATTTGTTTTTTTTTTTCAATGAAAGCCAAGTTAAGAAGTCAGAAATAAATAAACCTTTCGAAAGTTATTTAATGTAATAAATTTATTGATAAATAATTTAGTTTCACTTCACGCGTCCAAACTTTTTGTTTTGACCCGTTCAAAGAAAAAGAAACTTCTTTGTTGGCGTCTTCCTTCATCGCACCGCTGCTGAGAAAATTCCTCATGACTTCGAACTTCCTCAGATCTGATATCTCACCCTATATTATTTTATCAGATCTTCTTTTCCCCGGAAACCCAGATTCTGTTTTCTCTGAAGCTTGAGTTATTATCGCAAAAGTTTTGATCTTTTTCCTAGAAAATCCACTTGTTCTTCTGTTAATTTTCTCGGCAACCTAACATGGGGAGTCATATTCCTCAGCTCCATGTTTTCTTCTTCCCTTACATGGCTCATGGCCACATGATCCCGACTCTGGACATGGCAAAGCTTTTCGCATTTAGAGGAGCGAAATCGACGATCCTCACCACTCCTCTGAATTCCCAAACCTTCGAGAAACCCATCGAAGCATTCAAGAACCTGAATCCAGGTGTCGATATCGGAGTCCAGATCCTCAATTTCCCTTGCAGAGAGCTTGGATTACCCGAAGGATGTGAGAACACTGATTTCATCATTTCAAACTATAAAGCGAATTCGGGAGATTTGACCCAGAAGTTCATGTTCTCGACCAAGTTTCTCCAAGAACAGTTAGAGCAGCTTATGGAGACAATGAATCCAGACTGTCTGATCGCCGACGTATTTTTCCCGTGGGCAACTGAAGCTGCAGAGAAATTTGGAGTTCCGAGACTTGTGTTCCACGGCTCCGGTTACTTCCCCATTTGCGCGGCTCATTGCATCGATGTTCACAAGCCACACAAGAAACTCGCTTCGAGTTCTGAGCCCTTTGTGATACCAGATCTACCGGGGGACATTGTCATAACAGCAGAACAGTTTGTAGATCGCAATGCAGAAACCGAGATGGGGAGGTTTATGATTGAGAGCTGGGCGACCCTTGGGAAGTGCTTTGGCACTGTGATGAACACCTTCTACGAGTTGGAACCGGCTTATGCTGATTTCCACCAAAATGTTCTCAAGTGGAGGTCGTGGCATATGGGTCCGCTTTCGCTATGTAACAGAAGTTTCGAGGAGAGAGCCGAGAGAGGACAAAAGGCGACTATTGATGAGAATGGTTGCCTCAAAGGGCTCGACTCTAAGAAACCCAAATCGGTGATTTACCTTTCCTTTGGAAGTATGACGAGCTTCACCAACTCCCAGTTAATAGAAATTGCCGCGGGCTTAGAAGCCTCTGAACAAAATTTCATCTGGGCGGTGAGGAAAGACGAAAGCAAAGGTAACCAAGACAACATTCGCATTTCTTTTTTCCAATATATGTAGATTGCTTGTGTGGTTGCTTTCTTGCGGGACACTTGGGATTATTTTTTATGTCCCATCTCATGATATTGGTCTTGGTGTTGTTGGGTCGACAGGTGAGAAGGAAGAGTGGTTGCCTGAAGGGTTTGAGGATAGAATGAAGGGAAAAGGACTAATCATTAGAGGGTGGGCGCCGCAGGTTCTGATACTTGATCATCAAGCAACCGGTGGATTCCTGACGCATTGTGGTTGGAACTCTGTTCTTGAGGGCGTTGCAGCGGGTGTGCCAATGGTGACATGGCCCGTGGGGGCGGAGCAGTTCTACAACGAGAAGTTGTTGATTCAAGTTCTGAGAGTTGGAGTGAGCTCAGGAGCAATGAAGTTTGCGAAACTTGTGGGCGATTTCATCAGCCGAGAGAAAGTGGAAAAGGCGGTGAGAGAGGTGATGGTTGGTGAAGAGGCGGAGGAGAGACGAAGACGGTCTAAGGAGCTAGCGGAGATGGCCAAAGCGGCGGTGGAAGAAGGAGGGTCCTCTTATAATGATTTGAATAGGTTCATGGAAGAGCTGAGGTTGGTTAGGGCCAACAAGAAGGAAGAACAAAGCAGGGGAACTTCATGAGTTGTGTGTTTGATTTCTTGCTTAAGAGGGTATCGTAGTTGTTTTGAATATGTCATCATAAAATATATCATTATGAGAAAAAAATAATCAGATTTTGGAAAGAAATGTGCACGCATTCGCTGTTTTCGTTTTTGTGTTCTGATGGAAAGAATTCTAGGTTTTTTTTTCATTAAATTTCAATAGAAGGTTGAGGAAAAATAGGTTTTTTTTTCATTAAATCTCACATTTTCCATAGCTGCTGTAGGCGATTGCGAGAATGAATTGGTTGCAATTGGAATGAATGATAAATTAACTGATGTTAGTGGCTTTCTTGAGTTGAAACTAATAGACATGATCCCTTTTTGAACCCAATATGGAGGTAAAAAGGATATTACATTGCATTGTAATACATTATAAATTATGGATTTACATGTGTGATGGTGGATAATACTTAAATTTTAAAATTAGCTTTTAACAAGCAAAATTCATATATGTGATGGTGACAATATTTAATTTTTAACTTGGCTTTTAACAATTCAAATTCATATTCAAATCATCAAGCATAATTGGTGCATTCCAATATTTAACCATCGTGGTAATTGATATTAATTTGATGTCATTACATCTACAAAAGAATGCATGATTCGATCATCAGATTTCTAATTGTTAAAAAAAGTGTTCCGTTAAGAACACAAGTACATTTGGTATCTATTTATATGCCAAGGGTAACTTTACATTACATGTCTTTGACAACAAAGGCTAGATAGATTGCAAAGAAATTAGATGATCCACGATGAGTTGTTTTCATATTTCTTGGTTTAAACATTATCGCTTGGTCTACTAAGAGGAAGCATACCATTTCACTTTTTTTTATTGAATCTCGGTATCGAGTATTGACTTCCACTTTAACTGAGTTAACATGGTTTCCCTTTATTCTCAGAAGTATTAGTATTCCTCATCCTTATCTTGTTGTTTTGCATTGTGATAATTTTCGTTTTTAAACTGTCTACGAATTTTCATTTTAACCATTTTAATCTCACCCATCATTTTATTTCAGAGAAGGTTGTCTTGGGGTCAATTATAATAAAACACATAGATGCTTACCATCAAATAATTGATACTTCATCAAACCTTTATCCAAATATCATTTCATTTCACTCAAATATGGTATTTGAACACCTCCAAACATAAGTTTGCAGGGGTTTTCACATAATGCTCTTCTTCCGGAGGAATATGAGAAATACCCTCGTAGGGCTAAAACACATAAAAAAATACCCGCGTAAATCAGTTAAATTTTTTTTTTGGAGAAAAGACATATGTGCCCTTATATATTGTTAGAAGAAAACACAAACGGATGAAGGAAAGACAAATTTAAGAGGAGGGAAAGACAAATTTGAGAGGAGGGAAACAAAGTTGAGAGCGATTTCCTTCCATTTTCGAGCGATTTCCTTCCTTTTTCGAGCGATTTCTTTCCATTTTGAGCAATTTCTTTCCTTTTGGAGCGTTTTTCAGCAATTTTCGAGCGATTTCCAACGTTTTTTTGCCATTTCCAGCGTTTTTCAGTGATTTTTAGCGATTTTCCGTTATTTTTTAGCGATATTCGGCGATTTGTAGGCGGTATCGAGTACCTTTTGGTGATTTGTGGCGATTTTCGAGGGATTTTCGGCGATTTTGGGTCGCACTGGGTCATAGGTTGGAACTGGGTAGCAGGGTCGAATTGGGTCGTAGGGTCGCAGGGTTTCAGGGTCGCACTGGGTCGTAGGGTCGAACTGGGTCGCAGGGTCACAAGGTCGCACTAGGTCGCAGGGTCGAACAGGGTCGTAAGGAACAAGGTCGCAGGGTCGAACAGAGTCGTAAGGAACAGGTCCCAGGGTCGAACTGGATCGATGGATCGCACGGTCGAACAGGGTCGCAGGTCACAGGGTCGTAGGGTCGGACTGGGTTCGCAGGGTCAAACTAGGTTGTTGGGTTGAACTGGGTCGTTGGGTCGAAGAGGTATTTTCAGAATATCAATATTTATAAAGGTATTTTTGAAGTTCAAAATTTTTTTTGGGAAGGGTATTTTTTATATATTTTAGCCCTACGAGGGTATTTTTGAAGTTGCATCTAATTGGAGGAATATTAAAAATACCCTCGTAGGGCTAAAACACATAAAAATACCCTCGTAAATCTAATGGAAAAAAATTGGAGAAAAGACATATGTGTCATTATAGGTTTTTTTAGTAAAAAACATATACGGAGGAGAGAAAGACAAATTTGAGATGAGGGAAAGACAAATTTGAGAGGAGAAAAACAAAGTTGAGAGCGATTTCCTTCTATTTTCGAGCAATTTCCTTCCATTTTTAAGCGATTTCTTTCCATTTTCGAGCGAGATCCTTCCATTTTGAACGTTTTCAGCATTCGAGCGATTTCCAACGATGTTTTAGCTATTGCAAGTGATTTCTAGCGTTTTTCAGTGATTTCGAGCAATTTCCAACGATTTTTAGCGATTTCCAACGAGTTGTAGACGATATCGAGCGATTTCCGGTGATATCTGGCGATTTCCACGGTTTCCGACGATTTCTAGCGATTTCTGGCGATTTTCGAGCGATTTTGGATTGCACTGGAATATAGGTTCGAACTAGATCATTGGGTTGAACTGGGTTGCAGGGTCGTAGGGTCACAGGGTCGCATTGGGTTGTAGGGTCGAACTGGCTCGCAGGGTCACAAGGTCGTAGGGTCGCAGGGCCGAACTAGGTCGCAACGCCGAACTGGATCGCTAGATCGCAGGGTCGAACTGGATCTTTGGGTCGAAGTGGGTCGTGGGTCGCAGGGGTATTTTGGAAACATCAATATTTATAAAGGTATTTTTGAAGTTATTTTTTTGGGAAGGGTAGTTTTGAAATATTTTAGCCCTACGAGGATATTTTTCAAGTCTTCTCTAATTGGAGGAATATCACAAATACCCTATAAAAACAATAAAAATACCCTCCTAAATCTGATGGAAAAAAATTAGAGAAAAGATATATGTGCCCTTATATTTTGTTAGTAAAATATACATACAGAGGAGGGAAATACAAATTTGAGAGGAGGGAGACAAAGTTGAGAGCGATTTCCTTCCATTTTCGAGCGATTTTCTTCCATTTTTGGAACGATTTCTTTCCATTTTCGAGCGATTTCCTTCCATTTTGAGCGTTTTCAGCAATTGTCAAACGATTTCCAATGTTGTTTTAGCCATTTATAGCGTTTTCAGCGATTTCGAGTAATTTCCAGCGATTTCTGATGATTTTTAGCGATTTTCGACAATTTGTACGTGATATCGAGCGATTTTTGGCGATTTCTGGCGGATTCCTGCGATTTCTGGCGATTTTCGAGCGATTTTGGGTCGTACTGGGTCATAGGGTCGAATTGGGTCGCAGGATCGCAGGGTCACAGGGTGGAACTGGGTCGTAGGGTCATAGGGTCGCAGGGTCATAGGGTCGCATTGGGTCGCAGGATCAAACTGGGTCATAGAGTTATAGGGTCGCAGGGTCAGACTAGCTCTCAGAGTCGAACTGGATCGCAGGGTCACAGGGTCGCAGGATCGGATTGAATCCCTGAATCACAGGATCAAATTAGATCACTCGATCGAAATAGATCGATAGATCACAGAAATATTTTTAAAATATCAATATTTATAAAAGTATTTTCAAATTTAATTTTTTAAAGGTATTTTTGAAATATTTTAACATTACCAAAATATTTTAAAAATTGCCTCCATGTAATTCGTGTTTCGGTTTTCTCTTTTCTCTCTTATCTTTTATGTTTTTTTAATCTTTGGTTCGTAATTGCTCATGGCATTTCTAATCTTGATTAGCTACAAAATCAAATCTCTAATCTATGTTTATCATCTATTGATTTTGACTATAATTTACTATCAATTTAATAAACTTATACTATTCACATGTTATCCCGTACAAAATTTCCATTTCATTTTAAAAAGATAATGGTTAAACAATGTCGGGAGAAATATTATTTACGGATTTCATTTCATAATGAAATACATCGTGGGACTACAAGGGGAGTACAAGTCAAAATATCGGTGTCGTGTTCAAGTTGAGTTCTTCCAACTTTTAGGATCGGTGTATTTGCTCTTCAATCTTTTATTTATAAAATTTTTATGGTAAACGTCTTATTTATAAATTACAATCCAAATAAACGAATTTGCAACGTTCCCTATCATTTCCTAAATAAATATAGTAAGCGAATATAAAACTAAATTTAACAAAGATTTATCTGATTTTCCCTATATATAAATATAAAGTATGAATTGCTTTTAGTAAAGAAAAGATTAAACTGAGAATAATAAAACATGATTCCAAACTTGTGTAAAATTAAAAGAAAAAACTAAAAAATTAAAATTTATGTTTTTGTATTTATATAAATTTTAAACTTATCTACTAAATTTAACAAAGATTTATCTAATGTTCCCTATATATAAATATAAAGTATGAATTGCTTTCAGTAAAGAAAATATTAAACTGAGAATTGTAAAACATGATTCCAAACTTGTGTAAAATTAAAAGAAAAAACTAAAAAATTAAAATTTATGTTTTTGTATTTATATAAATTTTAAACTTATCTACTAAATTTAACAAAGATTTATCTAATGTTCCCTATATATAAATATAAAGTATGAATTGCTTTCAGTAAAGAAAATATTAAACTGAGAATTGTAAAACATGATTCCAAACTTGTGTAAAATTAAAAGAAAAAACTAAAAAAAGTAAAATCTATGTTTTTTGTATTTATATGAATTTTAAACTTATCTACTAAATTGAGGAAAAAAATTACTCCGCACGAGAAAACATTTTTTTAAAATTTAAATATTATATACACATAAATTTTGTATGACAATTAATTTGTGTATACGGAAGGAGACCTTACTCACGGAGAAAGAACACATCTCCCAAATGATAAAATAAATTCTCACTACAAAGACGGATCTAAAGAACAAGTATACTAATTATCTTATTATTATGAATGAGGGTATGTATGTAAATATTTCTATTACATTAATGATTTCTAGGTTTAATTACTATTATATATATATATCTGCCTATTTATATCATAATTCAAATTAACGAAATGAATTTTTTTGTATTCTTATGTTTGTTTAAGTTTTTTATGATGGCATAAATGGGGAGAATATCACATATAATTTCGGAAGATTAAAACATATTAAAAATATCGTCTTAAACCTAATAGAAAAAAATTTGGAGAAAAGACGTATGTGCCCTTATAATTTGTTAGTGAAAAATACATATAGAGGAGGTAAAGACAAATTTGAGAAGAAGAAGACAAATTTGAGAGGAGGGAAACGAAGTTGAGAGCGAGTTCTTTCCATTTTCGAGCGATTTCCTTCCATTTTCGAGCGATTTCCAGCAATTTTGAACGCTTTTAGCAATTTTCGAGCGATTTCCAACGATGTTTTAGCCATTTTCAGTGATTTCTAGCGTTTTCATTGATTTCGAGCAATTTCCGGTGATTTTTAGAGATTTTCGGCGATTTGTGAGCGATTTTCGACGATTTCCGGTGATTTTGGGTCGCAATGGATCGCAGGGTTGAACTGGATCGCAGGGTCACAGGGTCGCACTGGATGTTAGGGTCAAACTGGATCGCAGGGTCGCACTAGGTCGCAGGGTCGCATGGTCGAACAGGGTCGTAGGGTCGCATTGGGTCGCTAGGTCGCAGGGTCGTAGGTCACATGGGTTGTTGGGTCACATGGTCAAATTGGGTCGTATGGTCGCAAGGGTATTTTGGGAATATCAATATTTATAAGGTAATTTTTGAAGTTAATTTTTTTTTTCTGGAAGAATATTTTTGAAATGTTTTAACCCTACGTAGATACTTTTGAAATTCCCCTATTAAACCTGATTTTTTATTATCTTCTCCAATTATTTAATGATTTTGTTGTTTTGTGTCTCTCTGTTCATTCAACATCCATTATGTTCTTTACCAATTCAGTTTTTTTCTATCATTGTTATTTGTGCATGTCTCGTCTTTTCGTTGTCTTTGTCTTTTTTTCCTGTGTAGTACTAATTACACTGATTTTACTATATGATTTGTCATATGTTTCGTTCTAATTTTGTATTGTTTTAATTCCTTTTTATGCATTTTTGGTTCATTTTGTGTTCTTTCAGATAATAGGGACTACGTAGCTCATTATAGAGAACTATGATGACATAAACACAAAAACGAGCATTTCAAAACGCTCGGCCAGAACGCCAAAATGCTCGGTTGAGCACTTTGAAATCAACTACTTCAAAAATTTCAATGGAAACTCTTGACCTGAGCAGCCTAGAGAAATGGTCAAGGTTAGCTCCAATTCGTATCTGAAAAGCACATACCAACCAAGTGCTCATCCAACAATTTACCGAACTCTAGAAAAACTTGCAATTCTGAATTGTTTAAGTTTCTATAAATTTGGGACGATCCTAGGCACATGAGGAAGCGAGAAAGAGTCGAAAAAAGACTTTTGGATAGTGCAAAAGAGTAAAACATCTATCAGATCTATCGAAGGATCGAATTACCAGCGGAGATGGGTCGAAGAGGAGGTGACGGCAGCGACAGATGGAGATAGATCGATTGAACTTCTCTAACCTTTCTCTTTACTTGTTTCTCGTTGTAGTTCTTCCCTAAGATGTAGATCCATTGATGTGATTCATACTTTCGGCTAGAGGTTTATGTATTTAACTTATTGTACTTCATGAGTGGATTCGTATTCTTTGCTTTTATAATTTAATACATGTTCCTATTTCTTTCCAATATTGTATAGCCACTAGAATTGAGTGTCGCATGGTATAACTACAAACATAGACATTAAGTTATACTAGATCGTATGCAATTATATAGACATGATTGATCATACTTGAGAAGTGGGTTAGTCGGCCTAGGAATTGAGATATCAAGCTATACTACATCCGATGTGTAGGTCACAAATAGACGTCACCGACTTAGACATTAGATAGAAATAAGATTTAGAAATACGCTTAGAATATAAGTTATTAGTCGGAGATACCAGTCAGATTTATACTAGAATGAAGTTTACACTTCGAAAGCAAGTAGATTCGGATTTACCCTGCGAAAACAAATATATTCAACTAAGATGATTGAATTTACCAATAACAACTAAGTTACACGTTTAATAATCTATATATGTTTTTAATTGTACTCATTGATGACACATCAAGTACTCTACCTTTTGTCATTCGTCGCATGTGTGGTTCTCTGTCTTCGTCGTTCTTGTCTACATTATTTTCCATCTCAATCATTTGTGCCGACTGTCGTCTATGTTGTGTTGCTCTCCATTGGATTTATTCTATCGTGTCTTCGCTTCTTTGCCCAGTTTCTTTGATTTGAGTTATGTCATCTCTGTCGGACTTATTTCGCAGGAGTTCCCTCTTTTGTTTGCATATTTCTTCGATCTAGGCTAATTTTTTCTTCTTCGGTGCTCCTTCACCCATTCGACCAGCTTCGTTACACCGAGTTGTGTTGTTTTCCATCGGGCTTCTACTGTCGGATTTTTTGTTCTTTCTCCTTGGAAATTCGACGTTACCTATGCAAAGTTTCCGCCACTATTGGGAATTCAGTGTATTTCTCCATTACTATCGAGAATTCGGTGGATTTCTCCATAACGTTAGGGATTTCGAAGAATTTATTGCTTTAAGCACTCGACGATTTTCCCGCTCATTGGATTTCTTGGTAGATTAGTTTTGCACAGTGTTGTAAAAGTCGTTAGGCGCTAGTCGGGCGGTCCGTCAGCGTCTAGCGACTAGCAGAATTAATCGACGATTAGTCGGCGACTAGGCGTTTTTCATTTTTAAATATTTTTAATATATTTAAATTTTCAAAATTATAAAATATAATATAAAACATAACAAAAAGATTATATATAAAATATAAATTCATAGAAATTCATTAAACATATCATAAACATAACAAAATATTAATGAAGAACTAAATATCTATTATCCGTAGTGTGTTAGAGGAATTTATATGTCGGTACCAAAATGACCTTACCTTTGAATCACTGATCCTGAGCCATGACATTGTGGGATTGCTGAGATTGACAAACAGACAAATAGATGAAGATGACATGAGGACGAATGAAGACAAAGATGGCAAATAGATGAACGGAAACAAAGACGAAGATGACTACGAACCAACAACGGATGACGTTTAAAACTAAATGAACGACAAATGAAGACGACCACGATGCTTAAAACTTGAAGAATCACATAGCAAAGAGAGAGAAACAACCAAAACAACATCATTTTGGTTTATTTAAAAACAAAAACAAAACGGTCAAAACGACGTCGTTTTGGTTCAAATTTTTTAAAATAGAGCCAAAATGATGTCGGTTTGATATTTAAAAAAATATGACCGATTTTTTTATTGGTCGGACGGTCGGACACCGTCGAGCGCCTAGCCGACGACTAGTCGGCCACCTAGACCGAGTTTTAGATCAGTGGTTTTGCGTGATTGAGTCTCGTTCTAGTTTATATCCGTTCACTTACCCTATGAATTTGGTGAAATTTCTCATCTTGGTTTCGTCGGATTTTTTGGGCTATGTTTTGTCAAATTTCTCGATCGTTTCACCAGGTTTCTCACTCGTTTCTTTCACCCAATTTCTCTGTCATCTCTGTTTCATCGGGTGAGTTTCGCGCTGTAGGCTTTTGTTATTTTTTTCTTCTTTATTATCATTTTCTCATTTCTGTTTTCATTTATTTAAGTTTGTGAAATCTTAATTTTTGATACCATGATGGGTGATATCTCAGGAAAACACAAATCATATTTTGTTTCATCGAATGTGAGTGGTAGAAGACTGACTTCTCTTTATAATTTTTCTCTAAGTGATAATCTAGGTTTCTTGATTTCTCAGGTGATTTGTAATGATCACGATTCAATAGATTGGGCTAGAGTGCTTCATATGGGTTTACGTTCTCGCAAGGAATTCAGATTTTTGATAGTTTCACTAAAAGCCTTCAGAAAACTTCAATGCTTTGGAAGATTGGTGGGTCAACTAATCTCTTCTTGTTTCATGGTTCCGTAATACTACGTCTCAACATATTTGTTTCAATTTTTCTTATATCAAGATTGCAAAGGAACTAAAGGTTTATATATTAAGTTGAATTATTCTTTTAGCAATGGTTTTCGTATTCTACGATTGAAATTAGAGCCTTAATCGTACAAAAACCAAGATATTTTATTTTAAATCTATATATTAAAAGTTCAAGAAATATTTTTTTCTCGTGCAATCTTGTTTCTTAGACACCCACGTCACCACTCATCTTTACTACTTTTCTCTCCCATACCTTGCCACTGTTCCTCTCCCCACCATGCAAGCCAATATCTCTCTCATCTTTACTCACTTTTCTCTCTCGTATCTTTTCATATTCCTTTATTCGTCTCCCTTTTGAGGTGAGGCTTCTTTCGATATTTCAACATCAACAGCCCCTTAACTTCTGTAGAATGCCTATGTACATTGGTGCCTTGGAGGTTGAAACTGCAGAGGTTTCTTGAGGTTTCGAGGGTAAAATAGTCTTTCTTTGCACATTATAGAAAAGCAAATTTGGGGCAATAACCTTAATTTAATCTTCTTTTAACAGTTATTGAATGTAACTTTTCTTTTTTTCTAATACAAGACAAAGTGATGGCGAAGACGAGGATCTGACGACGAGAAAAGGCAGCGAAAGGAGGATGAGCAAAGGCGGCGAACCCAGGAGAGCTAAGGCGTCGAACTGAAGGTGAAGGCACCGATAAGATGTGACAAGCAAGGTGAGGCGATTGCGAGATGGAAGTTTTCATGAATGATTTTAAGAAGTTTTTCTTAATTCTCTCCATTTTGAAGAAGTTTCTGAATTTTTTAGAAGAAAAAGGCGATTTTAAATCGAAACACCTGTTTGGGGACCATATGGTGTAACTTTGATGAAAACAACATGGATCTACCTCACTTCGATGGATTTAGGGAATCTTCTGTGACCATGAATTCCAGGAGGATTGAAGCATATATAGGTATGAACTTCTCGCCTCCATAAACTCTTGCTTGGCCATGTCTTGATCCACTGGAACCAAATGTAATCATGTGTTCTTTCCAGTTCTAGGTTTTGACATGTGGTGTTGGTTTATTGATAATATTGCGTCACTATATTGATTTATCCATGGTTTCTTTAGAAAAGATTTCACATTGATTGGATTTTTATGTGTTTTCTAGGTTCGCTACCAAACCCACGACTCTTCTCTAGGGTGTATGAAGAGTGGATAATGCAAAGTGATTTTGTGATTGGGAGGTGTGGAGACTCTAGAGGAATTATACATTTTTGCTATGCCAACAAGAGTTGCATCTCCTTCTCTGATAAAACTATCTCCTGAACATCCTCGAGGTGCATTTTCCCTTTTCTGTAATATCCTAATTTCTTTTTCTGTTCGATGTTGTTCTCAGGTGTTGCTTCTTTTTACAATGATTTCATGGAGTTTTTGTACGAGTTTCTTGATGTAAATGCTTCTATAACACGTACAGCATGTGAGCTTTTCAAGCTATTGGATACAGATCTCATATGAGCAAGGTATTCGTTTGTCACCTGCTATACTACATTCAAGCTATTGGATACGTATTTCCCTATGGCTATACCATGTATTCGTTTGTCACCTGCTATACTGCATTGTTAATATCTTAAGTTCGATTTATTTCGTGAAAAGAACAATTTTGCACACACGTTGCTTCTAATGAATTCATGTTAGTTTGTTACTTAAGTTCTCATGGTAACCAACTTTTTCCGAGCTTTGCCTATCTTATTTGATGCAACTTTGATGTTTAGATTTCAAGTGGTAATGTACACGGATGTAAGAAATGAACTTATAACTGATATGCTTAGTGCTGCTGGTTCTATTATCTGTGCATTGGTACTACAAAGGTCCCATTATTTGTGCATTGGAACTACAAAGAAGAAGTTGTTGGAAACTCTTGTAAGTTTATGAATTCTCTTATGTTTGTCTATGTTTTCTTGTACCTCATATCATGGACTTAGTCATGATGTTTTAGGGTTTAGATTAGATGATGATATACCGTTCTCATCTTTCCTACTCATAAAATGTGCCTTGAACAAATATAACAGTCTTGATTTAGTTATGGTAGATGGTTCGACTCTGTGTTTTTCCCTCTTATAGCCTGGTACAATGTTGATATTAAATTTGCTAGAAATTAGTAATCTGTTTTGTTGTGAAGATGATGTGTTCATGTTTGTTGTTTTCTATCTATGATTTGTTATATGAGTTGATATTATATTGTGATTTAATATGATTTATGAATTTTTGGTGCTTATTGTGATTGTTTTACATCGTACTCCAGGTGTACTAACTGAATTTTACAACTCCATATGTGGATCTCTTCAAACAAAACCCGCGGAAAGAGCACAAAGCCTAACATTTCAAGGAGAATTGGTGTCACAATGCTACAATCAACAAACTCTATCAAGCCATGCTCTATAGCATTGGATTTTGACAATATATTTTGTCACATTAAGAAACAATAATCGCTTATATTGTTTAAATCAAGAATTATTAAAATTTGACTTCAATTATGTTCAACCAATATAATTTGCTTTAAATCCCTTTTATCTTCTTTTTCAATAAATAGAATCTAAACAATTATACATAAATAATTTTTCATGCTAAAATATAAATAATTAAACATAGAATCCAATATTTCAGTTAAAATTTACATAGTGATATCATAGACCGCGCATCGCGCGAGGCCTTCACCTAGTTTATTATAATAAGCTTAAACGTTTATTGGAAAAGCCTGGGGTGTATGATGCATTACCTATGTGAATGTAATGTATGCTCATGTGGTGGTTTCACATGTAGTCTTTGTTGGGTTGCAATTCGGGTGTGGAAGCGTGTTTTAACAACCTATTTATCGATCTAGTCATATTCGGGATTAGTTTCAAATGGTTTCAACGAAAAACAATGAGGAACGATTCCGATGTTACCTGTTATTGAAGAATCCGACAGCAACAGGATGTGAGACTTGAACACACAAGTCCTATACTCGTATCCACACCGAGATCGGGATCTGCAGACAACGGTTGGCGTGGATCTCGTCGGGAACGAAAATGCTATTTTTCGTTTTTCGTTTTCTCTAATGGCTAGGGTTTTGATTCAGAATCATAATGTATCGTCAGAGAAAACCTATTTTTCTCCGTATATATATTACTGAACTTTTCAGTAATTACGTTTTGACCCCTCAACTATTTAATATTACATAATAGGCATACAACTTTTCAATCTCCCACTTGCCTTTACGTAATATCTCAAATAGCTGAAGTACATGTATCTCCATACACATACTTGCTCAAACATCTAATGTACAAACCCTAAAAGAGAACCAAGTACAATTATATTCTTCGGTGCTAGCGGATGAATATAACTGTATTCCACATTGATTGTCTAATAATCTCAAGTAGATACCGAGACACTTGTAAGCGTGTGACCTCGTAGGTTCACCACTAAACCGGTAGCCAATTAGTCTCCACTAATTAACTAATCAAGGTTGGAGGCTAGCAACACTCCTCGACGACCGGATAGCGTGAAGAAATATCCTTACTAATTTAAGTAACATTCTTACTCAAAACGAACCAGGGTGAAGTTGACTTAGTATTTCCTTCCATCT
The DNA here is from genome assembly GCA_036759665.1 of Gynandropsis gynandra. Lineage (NCBI taxonomy): Eukaryota > Viridiplantae > Streptophyta > Magnoliopsida > Brassicales > Cleomaceae > Gynandropsis > Gynandropsis gynandra. Next base: position 20,066,303 of record CM071868.1, on the reverse strand, counting down.
TTACAGCTCCGGATGCATCCTAGGCATGGTCATAATAACTGTCAGCCTTATAGATCATCAACTATGTCTCATGTCAATCATAATTGACTGGTGAATGAACCTAAGAAACACCTTTCTTCATTCATTCAGTGTACTCTAACCAAAGATTTGTACAATCATTGTGATTACTAACAACATAAAGCTCAAACTCTCACCAAGAATTGACGGATCCCATCTTGATCAGTCATCAACTACGCAAACATCTAATTATTCCCAATATCTATCCAACTAGTATTCTAAGTACTAGGTATCCATAATTAAAGAATAATAGATAGAATGCTAGTTACTATGTTGATCTCAGGTCTTAGGAAAAACTAACAATCTAACCTTCTCGAGAAATCTTAATGACATTTCATTGGTGATTTTAACCATTAAGCATTTCACCCTATAGGTCAGTTCACTGATCACATCATTATGTGTATCACCCACATATGTGATTTAGTTAAAGAGATCCACTAATTTCTATCAACATAGAAACTTATCACATATATGTTGTTCTTTCCAGATTACTATAGTCCGAATAGTGATCTTACGAACAATAACGTTTTAGATTAAATCATACCAAAAATTGACTCTCTTTATAATGATCTCTATCATAATGTCTAGTTTTAGATTTAATCTTGGACTCTATCGTACACCTATGAAATTCATCAAATGAAAAAAATAATGCCATATATAAATAAATAAAACGATGTCCAAAATTACATAAATCGCTACTAGTCTATGTAACGTTGTTTAACATGTTATAAACTAATCCAAGCTCATCATGTCTCTCAATCCGATCCTCAGCTTGTGTTTGTCAAACTCTTTTGACCCAAGTGCCTTCGTGAATGGATCTGCTGCATTTTCCTTTCCATCCACCTTTTGGATTTGTACGTCCCCACGCATAATGATCTCTCGTATCAAGTGATACTTCCGCAGAACATGTTTTGATTTTGATGAGACCTTTGTTTCTTCGCCTGAGCAATAGCTCCGATGTTATCAAACAATAAAGGAACTGCTTCCTTTATAGAAGTCACCACTGCAAGTTCGGTTATGAACTTTCTCATCCAAACCGCTTCTTTAACTGTTTCATAAGCCATTATGTATTCTGCTTCAGTCACCGAATCAGCTATAGTTGCCTGCTTGGAACTTTTCCAATTTATTGCTCCTCCATTCAGACAAACACATAGCCTGAAATGGATCGGCTATCATTCTTGCCTGTTGAGAAACTCGCATCAGTGACTCCTTCTAACTCCAAGTTAGAACTACCATAAATGAGGAACTGATCCTTAGTCCTTCTCAAGTACTTAAGGATGTTCTTAACAACCTTTCAGTGTTTCTCACCAAGATCTGTCTGATATCTACTCACTACACTTACCGCGTAGGCTACGTCAGACCTAGTACATGTCATGGTGTACATGATGGCTTCCACTGCGCTAGCGTAGGGAAGCCTACTCATGCGTTCTCTTTCTTCCGGAGTCTTAGGACAATCCTCCCTAGAAAGAGAAATTCCAATGCCTATCGGTAGATAGCCCTTCATGGAATTTTCCATGTTGTATCGTCTCACGATACTATCAATGTAGTGGGATTGTGACAATCCAAGCAACCTCTTCGTTCTATCCCTATAGATCTTTATTCCTATAATATAGGCCGCTTCTCCTAGATCCTTCATGGAGAACTGATCAGACAACCACGACTTTGTCTCTTGCAACGCAGGAATATCATTCCCTATGAGCAATATGTCATCCACATAAAGTACAATGAAAACAACCGCGCTACCACTAAACTTCTTATACACGCAAGGTTCTTCATCGCATCTAACGAAGTTGAACTCTTCAATTGCCTTGTTAAAGCGATTGTTCCAGCTACGAGAAGCTTGCTTGAGTCCATAAATGGACCTTTGAAGCTTGCATACCATATGACTTTGAGTAGGCAATGGGAAACCCTCAAGTTAAGCCATGAAAACCTCTTCCTGGAGCTCTCCGTTAAGGAAAGCTGTTTTCGCGTCCACTTGCATAGTCATAGAATGTTGTTATCACAAGCAGAATCTGAATAGATCTGAGCATTGCCACAGACGAGAACGTTTCTTCTATAGTCAATCCCTTCTTATTGACTATACCCCTTGGCAACTAAAAAAGCTTTATTGGTCTCTACCTGCCCATCTACTCCAATCTTCCTCTTGTAAACCCATTTACAACCAATTAGTCTAGAAGTCTCTGAAGGATCAACTAAAGTCAATACTTTGTTGATCTGCATGGATTCCATCTCGGATTCCATGGCTTTCCACCATTTCTCAGAATCTAAGTCTTGTATAACTTCTTTGAAATTCAACGAGTCATCTTCTCTATGATCGATCATGTCCTCTTGCACCATTAGATTAATTCTTTCAAGTGCACATCAAGAACATGTTGACCTTCTCAAGGAAGCCTGTGTAGTAGGTCCAACCTGCACTAGAATATCTTGTTGGACTTGTTCTTGAACAGGCTCTTGAACTAGTTCCTGAACTTGTTCTTGAACTTGTTCCTGTAGGTACTGTCACATCAACATTTGAAGATGAAGCTCTGGAGCCTAACAACATATATCACTCAGCTAAGACCGCTCATTTGACATCTCATATCCTTGAGCTTGTGTTGGTTCATTGGGTTCTTGAATTTCGTCAAGAATTATTTCTCCATCATGAATTCCTTCCTCAAGGAACTCCCTTTCAAGAAAGGTTGTAGTTCTGACCACAAACACTTTGTGCTCAGACGGATGGTAGAAAATAATATCCCATAGTTTTCGTGGGATAAACAACGAATCTACACCTATCACAACTGACATCTAGCTTGTCTGGCTGATGTTTTTTAAAGAAAGCCGACAACCCCAAACCTTGATATGTTTCAAGTTAGGTTTATGTCCCTTCCATATCTCATATGGAGTCTTAGAGACTGCTTTAGTGGGAACTTTGTTTAAGATGTATGCAACTGCTTGTAAAGCATAACCCCACAAGTTGATTGGAAGATCCGTGAACCCCATCGTGGATCGAACCATATCTAATAAAGTATGATTTCTCCTTTCGGACACACCATTATGCTGCGGTGTTCAAGGAGAAGTCCACTGAGACAAAATCTTAGTTTGCCTTAGATAATCGAAAAACTCACGACTTAGATATTCACCACCCTGGTCTGATCTTAACACCTTGATACTCTTTTCGGTTTGTTTCTCCACTTCACTACGGAATCTCTTGAGCATTTCAAAAGACTCAGACTTGTGTTTTATCAAGAACACATATCCATATCTTGACATATCATTGGTGAATGTAATGAAATACGAATATCCACCCTTGGCTTGAACCCACATAGGTCCACATACATCAGTACGTATCAGTCCCAGAAGTTCTGTAGCTCTTTCTCCGGTTCCATTAAACGAAGATTTAGTCATCTAACCAGTGAGACAAGACTCACAAGTTGCATAAGATTCAAAATCAAAATTGCCCATAAAACCATCCTTATGCAACATGTTGATTCTCTTCTCACTGATGTGACCAAGTTTACAATCCCAAAGATATGTCTGATTTTGACGATAATCTAGCTTTCTCATTTGGCCCGAAACATGGATGTTAAATAATTCAACATTAACTTTAAGTAAGACGTAAAAATACCTTGTTGTAGATAACCATTCACACATAAATCATCACCATGATAAATAGAGAAAATGTTATTACTGAAAACTGTTCAAAATCCACATCTATCAACCATAGAAGTAGAAATAATATTCGAAACAAACTTCAGAATATAATAACAGTCATCCAACAACAAAGTCTTGCTCGTAGGCATAATAAGAGAAATCGATCCTACGACTAGAGCAGCAACACTTGCGCCATTTCCAACCTTGAGACCGAGTTATCCCTTCTTAAATCTCCTATTGATCCTTATCCCCAATAACATGTTGCAAATGTTAAAATGCTACCGGTATCCAATACCCATTTAGACGAATCAATAGTAGTAAAGGAAACCATGAAAACATTTTCCATGGAAGTCTCACCTCGTTTCTTGCCCTTAAGAGACTGAAGGTATTCCTTGCATGTCCTCTACCAATGCCCCTTCTTCTTCTTGCAGAAGAAGCACTCAACATCTGACTGGTCGGCCTTACCAGCACCGCCTTTTGCGTTGGTCATACTAGCCTTGGGCGTGCTCTGCCTGGTCATGGGCCTGTTCTTGCCCTTCCTCTTCTACAAAGAGAATTGCCCAACCATCAGAACAGATCTTGATCCCTTCTTCCCGATGGACATCTGCTTCTCATACTCAGTGAGCATGTTGTGCATCTCATGGAACTTGACATCCAGCTTGTTCATGTTGTAATCAACAACAAAGGGGAAGAAGGAGTCCGAAAGTTAATCTAGGATCATCTCCTGCTGCATCTCTTTGCAGAAGGTGCACCCCAACTTCACAAACTGTTCTATCAGACTTATCATCGTTGGAACATGGGGTCCTACAGGAGAGCCCTCACTCAAAGTGAACTTAAACAAAGTCCCCAACAACTTAGACCTTGCTGTGCGACTTTGTTCTCCAAACATCTTCTTAAGATGTTCCATGATCTGCTTAACATCCATGTGCTCATGCTGCTTGTGGAGTTCACCTCTCATCGATGCCAAAATGAGGCACTTTACAGTGATGCATTTTACCTCATACTTGGTAAAAGCCTCATCGTTTGCTGGATCTGGTGTTGAAGGAGCTGGTTTATCGATCACATCGATCAGTTTCTCATTAGTTAGCACCAGATGCAAGTTGGGTTTCCATTCATCGAGTTTTCCCCCAACAGGCTTGTTGGTCTCGAGAATAGGACGCAGATTGAATTGAGAAATTCTCGAGAGAACTGAAAAATAAAAGATAACATAAACAGTAGAGAGGTAGACATCGTTAATATCATAAAGATATGGACTTTATCAAAACGATATGCTCGCTAATCAAATATTACAATAACATCAGAAATCTTACTTCTCATTAGCATTAATCTGCAACTATATGTGTGAGCCCCTTGGTAGTCAAGACGTTCCCCAACCATATTAAATAGATTCTATACAACATTTTATCCCCATAAAACTCGTAGTTAATGAAGTGTCGCTCTATATCACATAGTAACCTGGTAATCAGATCGTGACTATTGATATAGTTGAATTCATCCTTCGCGGCCGTAAGACGGACGAAGATCCGTCGCGCTCATTTAGGGTTTCATCCTCGAGAGCCGTCGCTCGTCCTCTTGTGTGCCCGCTTGCGGTCACATCATTTGCCAAGGCGCTCGCCCGTTCGCGCACGCCGCTCGCCCGCTCAGGGTGTCGTGCGCTCACCCGCTCATGTAAGCCTTGCACTCGCCCAGTCGCACGCGCCGCTCGCGTGCCCGCCGCACGCCGCTCGCGTGCCCGCCGTGCGCCCGTTCGTTTAGTGATGCTCACCGCTCGCCCGCATACATTGCTCGCCGCTCGCCCGTTCGCTCAGCAACGCTTGCCCACGCACGTCGCTTGCCGCTGGCCCACGCGTGCTACTTGCTCACGGTCTGCGCCGCCCTTTCGCGATCGCGTCGCTTACGCAGCGTCACTCGCGTGCCGTTGTGTCGCTTGTGCAGCGTCGCTCGCGTGCCGTCACGTCGCCATAACCTAGGGTCACGCACTGCCTAGGGTTTTCGGCTGCTGCATGTGATGCCTAGGCTTTTCGGCCGCCAGGCGTGTCGCTTAGGTTTTTCGGCCTCCGCAAGTGCCGTCTAGGCTTTTCGACCGCCGCGCGTGCCGCCTAGGTTTTTCATTGTTTATCGTCAAAAATAAAATCGTAATCCAGAAATAGACGACCAGACGCTATGATACCATTGTTGGGTTGCAATTCGGGTGCGTAAGCGTGTTTTAACAACCCATTTATCGATCTAGTCATATTCGGGATTAGGTTCAAATGCTTTCGATGAAAAACAATAAGGAAAAATTTCGATGTTACCTGTTATTGACAAAACCGACAACAACATGATGTGGACTTGAACACACAAGTCATCAGTTGGCATGGATCTGGTTGGGAACAAAAAATGATATTTTTCGTTCTTCGTTTTCTCTGGTGGCTAGGGTTTTTATTGTGCTCACAAGGATCATCTAGTTGCAAGTGTTTTGAGCTTCATGGTGATCCAGATTTATGGCCTGAATGCACCTCATTACACAAAAATTTGGCGGGTTGTAGCTCAGGTAAAGGCCACGGTGGTTCCTCATCATGTAGACGTGGATGATTGCATGTGGTACATGTCAATTCTTCGTCGAAGCAGTCCTCTTCATCTTTGGCCACCAAGTAATGTCTACCTCCATCTCAGACAAATATTTGGCAAGTCTCTCGGATGTTTCTTCTGATCAGTTGAAGTCTCTACTCAATTTGATTTTTCATAAGTTTGGTGCAATCGAGACCTTTACTTGTAAGAATGGTATGGTTAATTGGTTGATATGTCGAGGTGTTATGTGGGGATTCCTAATGGGAAGAGTACTCCATTTTCTGTAATCTTATGTCTGGATGACGATATTCTATGACTAACATGGTTGATATGTCGAGATGTTATGTAGAGATTCCTAATGGGAAGAGTATGGTTTCAACACAAAAAGGAATCTTGGTGTTTTTTGAATCGTTTATTCTCCATAACTTCTCTTTATATTCCGAGTTTGAGTTGTAATATAATATCTATTTTTGAATTGCTTCATGATTATGTCATATACTTAATCGATAAACTCTATGTTATTCAAGACGACTTGGGCTTTACATCTTCAAGGGGATGTATTCTTCATATGATTTTTGGCATGCTCATTTGAGTCATATGTCTTCTAATGTTTTAAGTTCAGTTCCCATTTTTTGTTTTCAATTTCCCATAATCTTATGTATGGATGTCGATATTCTATGACTAACATGGTTGATATGCCGAGGTGTTATGTCGGGATTCCTAATAGGAAGAATACGGTTGCAACACAAAAAGGAATCGTGGTGCTTTTTGGATCATTTGTTCTCCATAACTTCTCTTTATGTTCCAAGTTTTAGTTGTAATATAATATCTATTTCTGAATTGTTTCATGATTATGTCATATAATTCATCGATAAACTCTATGTTATTCAAGACAACATGGCTTTACATCTTCAAGGGGATAGTGAATGCAACTCAAATAGGACGTGTTCTTCGTATGATCTTTGGCATGTTCATTTGGGTTTTTTTTACTTCTAATTATGTATATTTCCCATTGTTATTGTTCAATTACGTTCAAAAAAGGCTTGGGATATTTTTTTCGAGCTAAACAAGCATGTTATTCATTTTCGCTAAGTATTAAAACGTCTTGAATTTCTTCTAGCGCTCAATATTTTTGACTATTTTCGATGACTTCTCAAGAGGGATATAACTTTATTTATTAAATGTTATGTGAGAGGTGACTAATATATGTGTGCTTTTCTTACGATGGTGGAATATCACTTTAACATTCTCGTCCAAACTACGTAAATGAATAACGAGATGAAATTTATGGGGATAATTGATTATTTCCAATTAAAAATTCCCCACGAGACCTCATGTATAGATGGACCACAACACAATGGTAGAGTGGAACATAAACACCATCATATACTCAATGTGAAGTGTGCGTTGATTTCTCAATCCAGTTTACCGAACAAACTTTGACCCAAATGAGTTCTCATTGTGGTGTATCTCATTAATTATACTCCCACACCTCTTCCTAATATATATGACACTAAAGTACGAGTTTTTGCTATAATGTTAGATATTATATTCCTCGAAAAAAATTTCCTTTCCTTCATATCGGATAAGGATGGGATCTTAGATCCAACACAAGTTGCACAAGGACAAACAACGAGGGGCAAGGCAAAGCAGTTTTGAGAAGTGTTCGCACGAGGACAAACAACGAGGGGCAAGGCAAAGCAGTTTTGAGAAGTGTTCGCACGAGGACAAACAATGAGGGTCAAGGAAAAGGTGTTTCGAGATGTATTTGCACTATTAGACATAAAAGAATGGAAAATATTCCCACGAAAATATCAAGGAACACTTAAGAAAGACTTTCAAAGGTCCTTATAAGGAGAGGAGGCCAAGAGGTGCAAGAAACGTGAGGATCGAACAATGTTTGGCCAAAGCAGAATTGTGCTCGGCTAGAGTGCTCGACCAGAGAAAGAAAGTGCTTAACCCAAGCATTTTCTCTAAGCCAACATACTTTAATTATTCAAAATTTAGGGTTAAAACTTATAAGTCGCTCGGTCGATAAATTTTATCAAGTTTTTGTAAAGTTATAATATTTTATTAAGATTTTTATTATTATTTTTTTCTTTACAAATAACAGACCCATTTCATGATTTTAACCTAAGTTATAAAGAAATTGAGAGTGTGTAGAAATTGAGAGTGTGTTTTCCTTGGTAATACTAGAGATTTAGCTACCGAAATCTTGGAGAGCTTTCAAATCCTTCACCGACTTATCAATACTAGATCACAAGTATTTTTGCGTCGTTTGCTAAGTTTGAGGTTTTCTAGTCGTGTTGTAGTTGGGGTTAGGATGTCCTTTCTTTGAAAAAGGTTCTATGTTTTGCTATTAGGTTGTTAGAGGGTTTCAGTCTATTTCTATCCATCTAACAAAAGAACGTTTATCTAGGATCATATCAAGTTGTCTTAGAACCTCGTTTATACATTAGCCTATCTATATATCATTTTATTTTGATTCTTTTTTTTTTTCCTTTTTAGTTTGATTCAACTAGTTTGTTTTAGTGTTGTTTTTGTTGTTTTAGAAAAAAAGAGTAAAGAAGAAAAAACAAAAAGAAAAGAAATTGAAAAAATAAAGGAAGGAGAAGAAAAGGAAAATAAAAAAAAGAAACAAAAAAAATAAAAGAAGAAAAGAAAAACAAATAGGAAGAAAAAAAGAAAAAAATGACAAAAATACAAAAATAGGATTATATCAAATAGGAAAAACTCCTAGAACGAAAATAGAAGTCTTTAGGAATTAGACTAGACAACTTAGACAAAACGAAAAGTTTTTACATTTGTTGTGTCATGATTTAGTTTTTTTTAATTAATTTCGAGTTTGTTTTCGAATTGTAAACTAAATCGTACATGAGAAATTGAGGAAGATCCATGCAAGTGAGAGAAAAAAATTGAGCAAACACTTTTTCTGCGAGATTGTGAGCTTTATTCATTTTTTTATTTTATCTTTTTTAGTGTTAACTTTCGCATGTCTAGTTTTGAGAACCATCGCGATGAACCATTGTGCGAAGATGGAGCCACTATATTTAAAACCACCATGGAAGTTGTTGGTGGATGAATTCAGGCGCATGAGGCAAAAAATCACTACTATCAACTAACAACTTGTTTGAGTGGAAGCAATATCGCATTTGGAATGAAAACGAAGGAGACCATACGCAGCTCGTACTCTATACCCCCTAGACATGGATGAGGACGAGTATGTGGGGTTATAGACAAGGAGTATGACTATCCATGAGGCGCATCCAACACACAAGAGCATGAATCGATAATGACATTAGCAACAACAAGATGAAGATTCCTATGATCATTGGACGGGACGATGTAGAAGCATACTTAGAGTGGGAGAGGAAAACTAAGATGGTTGTCAATTCCCATCAATATTCCAAACTCAAAACAATAAAGCTAGTGTCACTGAAGTTTATTCACTAGGCACTTGCATGGTGAATCAGCTCATTCGTTCACATCATTAGTATAGAGAGAAGAAACCAATAGTGACATGAGATAAAATGCGTGTAGAAATAAGACGGAGATTTAATACCTTTTGTTACCATAGAAACGCAAAACAACACCCACAATGATTGGTTCAAGGGTGTCAAAGCATGGAGAATTCTTAAAGAGACATCTAGACCATGAGCACAGGGTCAAAAAAACTCTATACGTAATCATATGACATTATATGTCTCAAATATAAGGGTATAGGTAACTGCACCATAGATTGTCCAAATCAACGATTAATTTTTGTACGGTAGATGGCGAACATGATATATAACCTAGTGATATCGTGGTAAAAGGGGATGACCATGTACTTCAGAATGCGGATGAATGTTTTGAGGAACATGAGGCAGTAAAAGATAAATAACATGTATTGCGACAAGTCTTGGAATTATACGACACAGAGGTGCGGTTACTAAAGAAGAAGAAGAATTAGCTTATTATGAGTGACCATGAGATAGTAAAAAACCAACCTATGTTTGTAATTTTGTTCAAAGACTCTAATTTCACTATTGAACTCACCAATTCTTTGTCTAGTTTTGTTCTTAATTTCACTAAATATGGTTTGACCGATAGAGAAATTGTGAGCGCAAATACGCATAGAAAGGCTTCTACAGGAAAATAAATCACAACTTCTCATACAACGAGATAGACGTTTCACACTCCGCAAACGCATCAATCTAACACCTATAAAAGCTAGTTACCCATTATGTAAATTGTAGATTTGATTTTCAAATTTATTGACTTGGTTAATTTCCATGCAATGGAAGGACTGGATTTGAGGACACATACTTTTAAAGAAGTTGGGAATGATAAGAACGAGATCTTGGATCTACCAACAACTTGTACAAGGACAAACAATGAGGGACAAGGCAAAGAAACTTCATGAAATGTTTGCATGAGGACAAACAGAAAGGGGCAAGGCAAAGGAGTTTCGAGATATGTTGGCACAATTAGACATGAAAGAATGAAACCAACCCTACGAGGACGTCAAGGAACGCTTAAGAAATACAATAAAATTTCATTATAAGGAGAGAAGGCTGAAAGGAGCAAGAAATAACAGGATTAGACAATACTCGACTAGAGTAGAATTATGCTCGGCCGGAGTAAGTAAATGCACATCCCAAGCATTTTTTAAAATTTTAGGGTTAAGTCTTATGCGGCGTTCGACCGAACGATTTGATTGCTAGACCAAGCGGTTATGTTGAGTTTTTCAAGTTAGATTATTTTATTCAATTTTGCATTGTTATATGATCTTTATATGTAGAGGATCCATTGGATTATATTTAACCTTATAATGAACTGAGAATATATTTTCTTTGATAATCCTAGAGATTTAGCCACCATACTATTGGAGAGATTCTGAGTTGTTCACCGATATATCCACGCTAGATCACAAGTACTATTGTGTCATTCGCTGAGTCTAAGATTTTCTAATCAAGTTTTAGTTGGGGTTTAGGATCTTATTTCTTTCGTAAAGGCAAGTTCTAGGATCAGTTGTGAGGTCGCTAGGAGTTTTAGTCTATTTAAACGCATCTATCAAAAGAATGTTGGTCTAGAGTCATATCACGTACATTAGGTGATGTATTTGCGGACACTATACTCTCATCTAAACACTTTCATGCTAGTGATGAAAATTTCAATATATATCAACATATACCCATTGATATTAGGGTTATATAATCAAAAGTACTCATATAAATTCTACATATCATCTATATTGTCACCATCTTCTTCCCCGTCTCATTTGGCACCTCAAAAAAAGGCCGCATCTGAATCTAACATTGTTTTGTGTGGGACGCAGGTGGTGAAGACGGTGGTGGTTGATACAATGTGACATTCATCAATCCGATTATGCTCTCCATATGTTACATATTCGTTAGTAATCTCAAAGTGTGGTCTCGAGTTGCTTCATTCGTGAGACATAGGAGTATGTATCTTGAACCATGAGGGTACCATCGTGACATCCTCTACAATATCCATTGGTAAAGAATCTAAATCGTACAATGGCCAATTATATGGCTAAATAGACTTTCACGATAGACTTTCAATTATGACCCAGATGCCTTTCATCTAAATGTCATGGATCCAGTTTATTTTCATATCCCAACACAAACATGTGATTGACACTTGTTATCTGATTTGGATCCTAATATAGGGCTTGGCTTACAGCCTAGATGTCCTCTACACGGCTTTGTGATTAAATTATTCAAATTGTTCAAGTATTGCGCACATTAAACCAAATATCTCTCACAATATCTCGTCGTCATTTAATTGTGATCATTTTTAGTTGGCACATCGTCATTTTTTTTCAGCGGTCACTACTCACATTATACCCACAATATTTTTCCAAACCATGCGAGATCCTAATTGGTTATTAGCAATGAAATCTTAAATCGATGCATTGGACATAAATGGTACGTGGATTTTGGATTGACTCAATGTAAAAACTAACTATTGGAAAAAAGTGTATTTACAAAATTCAGTTATGTTCTGATAGCACCATTGAACATTACAAAGCTCGCATTGTCGATACAAAAAAAAATAAGACATTTTTAGCAAACATATCTTTTGAAAATGACCAATTTTCCATTGTAATAGGTGATTTCCAATAGCCCTCAATGGATTCTCAACCACTGATAATCATACGTTTTTTTTTGCGAAATTCAATAGGTTTTAAACTACCGAAATCATTAATAACTTTTCAACCAAATCAACAAATATCTTAGTTAAAAACTTCCAAAGGAGATCCACAAAAATTTACATTGGATGTTTCAACAGACATCCATTGATATTATTATACGATATATCAATGGAAATCTATTGGTATGAACGATTAACAATCAACGGGTATCCGTTAATCCCTTTTGTAGGAAATTTATACATATCAATGTGCATCTGTTGATATGTTTCCTTGAAAATTTAAATAAATCAACATATACCCATTGATGTTATGGTTATATAATCAATAGTATACAAATAAATTCTACATATCATCTATACCGTCATCATCTTCTCCCCCGCCTCATTTTGCACCTCAAAAAAAGGTCGCGTTTGAATCTAACATTTGTTTGTGTTGGAGGCATGTGGTGGTTGATACGGTGTGACATTCCTCAATTCGATTATATCTCCATATAACAGATCTTTGTTAGTAATCTCAAAGTTTGGTCTCGAGTTATTCCATTTGTGAGACTTGGAAGTATGTATCCTGAACTAGGGGTGGACGTTTCGGGTTACCCGGATCGACCCAACCCAAAAATCCCAACCCGCGAGATAAACGGGTTTTGTAGAAAACCCATATGGGTTCTGAATCTGGAACCCAAACGGGTTCGGGTTGGTCCGGGTTGGATTCGAGAGAACCCGAGGAACAAAAAAAAAAACCCTAAGTTTCCCTCCCCTAACCTGTCGTCCGTCGACTCTCACTCTCTCGCTCTCATTCTCAAACCTTGTGTCTGTCGGCTCGCCCCTCATCCTCCGTCCGTCGGTTGCCCCTCATCCTCCCGTCCATCTCCCCTCCTCCTTCCGTCCGTCGCTCGCCCTTCATCCTCCGCCCATCGCAACTGCGATACCAATATCTGCTTTCTTTAGAGCCGGGGCATCATTCACACCATCTCCAGTCATACCACATATGTGCTTTGTTTGTTAGAGTCTATTAACAATCTCATACTTGTGTTCTGTCAATTTTTGTCCATAAATCGATTAGTATCGAAAAATTCAAACCATCATAGGTCCTCCGTTGTAATCAAAGTCATTCCACTTTCCTATAGAAAGAACGTTTGACTAGAGCAGGATTTCCATATTCAAAAAGGGTTTTTCTTTTTTCGAGTAGAAGTGCATGTCAACATTGTGATTTAAATGGCGGGTTTGCAATTGTACCTTTCCAGTCGGACAATCACTCGCACTTTCAGGGAGACCTGAGAAATGAGTAAAAGATTATGTGCTTTGTTAAGCAAATGTGAGAGAATGAGTTTCCTTAGATTCTCAGAGGATGATTGAACCACTCGTCTGTTTCGCAGCATTGACTATTTCTCTTGCTATCACATCTCATTTCATTATCCCACCGAAGATGTTAACCAAGATTGCTTTCACTTTATCGTCAGAAGTCAATATCTTAAAGTCCTCAACCACCTGATCATTAAGAACACCAGAATTGGAGACAACAAAGTTTATAAAGTTTCGAAAAAGGACACTGAATGTTTGCTGATAACACGCAATCCGTTATAGTTTTTATATCATTCTTAGGTCTCGTTTAGAATAGATTATTCATATTTCATTCATTTATTGAGTATATTCGGAGACTTTATCCACATTTCGTGTTTTGCGTAGGAAACGAAGACACGAGAAGAAACACGAGTGATTTTGGCAATCTAACCCCGGAAACGTAGGTTCAACTTGTGCGAGGCGACGGATGGAAGTGAGCACTCAAACACCGAGCGAAAGGAGCGGAAACAACACCTCAAGTCATGCCCGCTCGGGTGGATTGGGAGTGCCCGGTCGGGTTGATTGCTACCAAATATCCCCGTAGCTTTACACGACTCGGGCACTCAAGGAACACGACCTGGGAGGTGTGCCCGCTCGGGCTCATTCATGTCATGAAAACCCCGAAGGTTTACACGACTCGGGCTGATGAAGCACACGGTCGGGCATGGTGCCCGCTCGGGCTCAAAGGTGTGCAATCCGGTCGGGTAGAGGTCTTGCACGAGCGGGTAGGGGACATGCCCGCTCGGGTCCTCGACTCTCAACAAACTTTCCTAAGATCTAGAACGACCAAATTAAAAGATAAATCAGATCTAAAAGAGGCAATTCGAACCAGAAGAGATCAGAGCAGATAGAGAGACATTAGAACAAGAAGAAGAAGGAAGAAAAGACGGATCTACGGATCGGGAGCGAGGAGAATCTACCGAAGACATCGGTTTATGAATAGGGAGTTATCTCTTTCCATATCTATGTCGAATCTAGACTTCTCTTGTGTTTCCTTTTCTGTATCTATGTCTGAGTAGATCCTTTGCCATGGGTTAGAGTGATTTGCCATGTTGTAACGAAGTCTACGCTTAATGAATCGTGGTACTTAATGCTTTCATTACCTGTACGCCACTTGAATGAATGAAATTGGTATCTAACATGTTTTTAGATTTCATGGTTGTTCTTAATGCTTTCTCTACCTGTACGCCACTTGATTGAATGATCATAGAAGCCTAATAAACCAACGCCAGGGCATTAGGTTTCGCAACTTAGCCATGACTTAGGGTTAGCCGGTTTAGAATCTACGCCAGGTCAATCGGTTTAATCTAGGGACTCGTGATAGTATCTAAGACCAATGATCTTGTTAGAACTTCATTGCATCGTTGTGTGACTCTCGATACCTATGGTGCTTAGCCATAAGTTTATTCTCTTCGATTTAGTTTAGTTTAGCTTAACCACAATCCCAACTCTAGTCATCTCACACGTCTATTCAATTAGTTTAGTAGCTCATTAGTCGCATTAACGCCTTGTGTTCGACCCTAGTTACTACACGATCCGTATTCTTGCGGAAGCGTTAGTCTAGGTTTTTATTACTTGATATAACGCACATCATTTGCTAATTCAAAAGTTTTGCCGCTGTCAATCAAAAGCGGAAGCAAAACTAGGTTACCTAATTTTCAGAAGCATTTCCACCATCATCAAGGAAATTGGAAGGTGTTCTACCATGCAATTTAATGATGTCCATGGTAGCTATACCTAACCCAGCACCATTGACCATGCAACCAATTTCTCCATCCAACCCAATGTAGTTTAGGTCAGCCTTGGCAACAACCACCTAGGAGAACAACAATATCCACTCTTTCAACATTTTCATCACTTAATCATTAGCAAATTCCATGGTTGAGATGGAATGAAGGTTGACTTAGAGATTTCTAAATGCAATTAACTACTATAAGATGACAAATAATGGATCAAACCATCATAATGGTTATTTGTTAATTGAAATACCTGGAAATACTCTTGAGAATCCATCAGCTTTCTCAATCAACTCATCCACCGAAAGAGCTCCCATGGAGGAATCTTTGTCTTGTCCAAGCAATGTTGAAGAAGGATACATGCTTGTACCCATTCCAAGCCGTCGATCAGTTTCCTTGGCAATAGCCAGTTGATCCCCTAGTTACCCATTGAAAACCCGAAGAACTCGAACTAACCCAAATACAATTCAGGTTTTTTTAGGTTCAATGATTCAAAACCCGAGCAACCCGAACCCAACCCAAAACCCAAGGAACCCGTCCCAAAAACCAAATGGGTTTTTTGGGTTCTATTTTTTAAAATCCGAGGAACCCGAACCCAATCCGAACCCGAGGAACCCGGCCCGAAATCCGAAATGCCCACCCCTATCATGAACCATGATTATACCATCGTAACATCCTCTACAATATCCATTTGTAGAGAATTTAAATTGTACAGTCGCCCATTATACAGCCAAATAGACTGTCACAATAGACTATCACAATAGACTTTCAATTGTGACCCCAGATGCCTTTCATCTAAATGTCATGGCTCGGTACTTTCGGTAGACATAAGGCTATACTCGGTACGCTTAGGCTCTTATCCATGTGACGCGTTGATTTGCAAAATGACTAACCCTTCGAAATTTTTGAGCTAGTGCCCATCGTTATTAGACTCTTCTTGTGCTAGACTTTGGTTTTGTTTGAGGACAAACAAAGGTTTAGGTATGGGGGAGTTTGATAACACTGAAAGTGTATCAAAATTAGGATAGATTTTAGCACCATTTTCACATGTATCTTATATACAGACTTACATTTCCGATATGATTATGCGGTTCACACACCCGTTTTGTTGGTTTTCAGTTTTTTAGGCGACAAGGCCTAAATGAGCTTAAAATGACGGATTCCTGATCAAAACCGCATGAATTGAAGACATATCTATTCAGAGCCAAGATCGAGCTTCAGAACCCAAAGGAACACCCGAGCAACGAGCGGAAAAGAGAAATTTCAAGGAGACAAGGGTGCCCGGTCGGGCACTATTCATCCATCCGCTCGGGTAAAACCTACGGGGTTTTATCCGCACACCTTGCACGACCTGGGCACAAAGGCAACAAGATCGGGTAGCCTTACCCGATCGGGCGCAAGAAGTATATCCGGTCGGGCATTGATCCATCCAATATTCCCCGAGAGTTTGCACGTTTCAGGCTGCTCAACCAAGCGATCGGTTGATGGCCACCCGATCGGGCATTATGAAGCAACACGACCGGGCGAGCCTCTGCACGACCGGGCAACACCTGTGCCCGAGTGGGCTGTGTAATCCGCAACAACCTAGATCTAACTTTCAAACGAGCGGATTTAAAGAACATAATAGATCTAGGGCAAAGGGGGCGACGAACAGGGCAAGGAAAGGCTGGAAAACATCTGGGAAGACTCGGGAGGCATCGGAGAAGAAGAGAAGCATCAATCCTTGCACCGGTAACACGATAGGGAAGGTCGAGGCATCTAATTCCTTAGAGTATATCATGTATAGGGTTATGTTATATTTGTCTTCTATTTTCTCCATGAGTGAGTAGAGTCCCTACTGCGGGTAGGGATATCGGATTTGATTTACGGTTCTACACTTAGCATTATCATTCCTACGCTAGTGCTGACCGCTCAGCAACATAGGATTTCAGACATTGCTAGAAGGTTAAAGGATGAATCCGGACATGTTAAGTTGTAGATTAAGATTGCCTAATGAGAATCTAACCGGTCGGTTAGTCATCTTAGGGATAATGATTGCGCACGTAATGCTACCATGGTACGGGTTAATCACTGCTGGAAGGTAGGGTTGCACGTATCCATGGTTAGGAGGTTTAGGCTCGGAAGAATCACTCCTTACCTTAAGGCATGAATTTCCCATTGTCAAGAATAGTTGATAGATCTACGATCCTTAGTTGTTTCATCTGTGCAATTTCCGGTATCCCGTACACCCGTAGTGTTTACCATATCTGATTTTATCCCCAACCTAGTTTCGTTTTCACCACTTAGGTTAGTTTAGAAATTTAGGATCACATCCCTCTCTATCCTTTTCCGTCTTAGTTTAGTTTTATTCTTAGTTTAGCTGCTTTAGTCCCTAGAGATCGACCCTGGTACTACACGATCCGTATACTTGCGGTGAAGTGGTCTAGGAATATTTATAACTCGTGTTTACACCACACCAAGTTTTTGGCGCCGTTGCCGGGGACTAATAACGACCTAGACTAGGAATTAGCTAGATTAAGATCTAGTCCTTTCCGGTTTGTTTGTTTGTTTGTTTTTCGTTTTTGTTTGTTTTTCCCTTTATCGAGTCTTTTCTTTTCTACCGCGGATTTACGCTAGGTGTTTTGTTTCTTGTTGTGCAGGAGACTTGTATGAGAAGCTCTACTCAGAAACTTCTCATCTACGATCCCGAAGTTGAACGCACATTAAGAAGCCTACGCAAGAAAAGAAGGATCGGAATAGTTGATTCCGAATCCGAGGTAGAAAGAACGAGCTACCACGAGCAACACGCCTCTGAGGAGGAAGATACGTATGGTGCAAGCAACGGAGAAAATGCGAGTATTCCCGATATGGCTGCTGCCGACGAGACCTATGGAGCATACACCGCTCCTAAGCACACACAGTTACTTTCGTGCATGGCCCGCACGATCGATACCCAAGTTGAGCTCCAATCGGCTTTTATTCAGATGCTCAATAATTCAGCCTTTCGTAGAATGGAGAACGAAGATCCGAACTCCCACCTTACGGACTTCAAGATGCTATGTAGCAC